>JAJHZJ010000283.1:3695162-4377662 GCA_023548195.1 Bettongia penicillata ogilbyi
TTGTGTAACCTCCTAGACTTGTGAGTACTGAATGGCAGAAACAGGATTTCAACTCATACCTCTCTCAACTCAAGTTGTTCCATGATTTCTACTAGACCACCTTGGATGGTACCATATTGCCATTTTCATTCATTGAAGCATGGGTACCTGCCACCCATCTACAAGCCATTATTTGAAAGTCTATGTCCTGTCACATAGTAGCCTTTAGAAATACAAGTAAAAAGATCAATCAAGTCATCTTCCATAATAATTCATGGAAGACTCAGGGGTGGGGAACCTGCGGCCTCAAAGCCCCATGTGGCTCTCCAGGTCCTCAAGTGCAGCCCACACTTGAAGACCTAAAGGGCCATATGGAGCCTTGAGGCCATAGGTTTCCACCCATGATAGACTCTTTATGACTTAAAGATTGAGTTTTTAACTTAAGAATTTGAGAATAAAATGGAGAGTAAGAAATTATAATCTCAGAGAAGGATCAATTTCATATCCTGCGCTTAAATGATTGTGCAAGGGTAGGACATATGACTAGATTATAGTTCCTATGAAAAAGATCTGGAGATATTAATAGTATGCAAGTTCAATATGAGTCAACTACGACATGACAGTAAAAAAAGCTAGTAGAATATTAATGTGGATGAGGAGAGTCACAGAGTGAGAGAGGAGCTAGTCAGGGGCAGCAGGTAAATGTTTAATAACTAATTCTCCAAAAAGCTACAGCACACTTCTAAGTTTAATCTGTAGCTAGGTGGCCTGGTGGATAGAGTGCCCGGCCCAGAGCCAAGAAGGCTCATGTTCATGAGTTCAAACCTGGCTGCAGATATTTATTAGCTGTATGACCCTGGGCAAGTCGCTTAATAATCTTGTTTTCTGGACCCCAGCTTCTGGGATAAGAACTCACTGTTTGACAAAAATTCCTGGGAAAACTGGATAACGATGTGGTGGAAACTGGGCGTAGACCAATGCCTGACACTGTACACAAGAATAAAGTCCAAATGAATACATGATCTAGGTATAAAAATTGATACTATAAACAAATCAGGGGAGCAAGAAATAGTGTATTTGTCAGATTTATGGAGAATGGAGAAATTTAAGACCAAACAGGAGATAGAGAACATTATGAAGTACAAAATGGATAATTTCGATTACATTAAATTGAAAAGGTTTTGCACAAACACACCCAATGCAACCAAGATTAGAAAGGAAGCAGAGAACTGGGAAAGAATTTTTGCAACTAGTGTCTGTGATAAAGGCCTCATTTTTAAAATATATAGAGAACTGAGTCAAATGTACAAGAATACAAGTCATTCCCCAATTTGGATATGAACATGGAATTTTTAGAGGAAGAAATTAAAACTATCTATAATCACATGAAAAAATGCTCTAACTGGCTATTGACTAGAGAGATGCAAATCAAAACAACTCTGAGGTAGCGTATCACACCTATCAGGTTGGCTAATGTGACAAAACAGGAAAATGATAAATGTTGGAGAAGATGTGGGAGAGTTGGAACGCTAATTCATTGTTGGTAGAGCTGTGAGCTGATCCAACCATTCGGGAGAGCAACTTGGAACTATGCCCAAAGGGCTACAAAAATGTGCATACCTTTGACTCAGCAATATTGCTTCTGGGACTCTATCCCAAAGAGATCATAGAAATGGTAAAGAGTCCCACATGTACAAAAATGTCTATAACAGCTCTCTTTGTGGTAGCCAAGAACCGGAAATCAAGGGGATGTCCATCAATTGGGGAATGACTGAAGAAGTTATGGTATATGAATGTAATGGAATATTATTGTGCCAAGAGAAATGATGAACAGGAAGACTTCAGAGAAACCTGGAAAAACTTATATGAACTGATGCTGAGTGAAAGGAGCAGAACCTGGAGAACTTTGTACACAGCAACAACCCATAGTGTGTGAGGAATTTTTCTGGTAGACTTAGTACTTCATTGAAATGCATGGACTTAAAAAATTTCCATGGACTCGAGGCAAAACACCTTCCACATCCAGAGGAAGAGCTATGGAATTGGATTATAGATAGAAACAGACCATTTCCTTTTGTATTTTGTTTTATGGTTTCTCCCATTCATTTTAATTCTTCTATGCAACATGCGTTTAATAAGAATGTACTTGTAGAACCTATATAAGATTGTATGCCGTTTTAGGGAGGGAGTGAGGAAGGAGGGGGAAATGAGGAGGAGGGAGTGGAAAAAAAAATCTAAGATATATGGAAATGATTGTTGAACACTGGAAACAAACAATATAATTCAATTAAAAAAATATATATATGTAAATAATCTTGTTTACCTTAGTTTCTCATCTGTAAAATGAGCTGGAGAAGGAAATGGAAACCAGTATCTTTGCCATAACAATCTCTAATGATGTCATGAAGAGTAGGACTGAACTGAAAAAAGATTGAATGACTAAATTTAACATTTTTTTCTCTTACTTTCTTAAGTCTAGACCCTCAAAACAACAAGAAATCAAGCCTGCTTGAGAGTCTATCCATTTCTGAGATATAGACACTCACACAGAAAACTTGACAGCTTTCCTGAACCAGTTTGAGCTGGTTCCAGCATACCTCTGAGCACCGGTTTCTGTTACGGTTAGCCCATGTGTGGCTGTCTTCAGCTGTATGTGCCATATTTGAGAGAGGCAATTGATAACCTAGATAGCATCCAGAGAGGATGACCAGAATGATAAAATGTTTCAAAACCACATTAGGCTAACTTAAAGGAACTGGTGAAAAGGCTTGGAAGTGGAATGTGGGGTAAGGTGAAGACAGATGGCAAGGATCTGAGGTCTCCAAATTGGATTTATTTGGTTTTATTCTAGTGTGTAGCTCGGAGACATCCATTATTTCGGTGTTAACCTCTAGGAAAGAAGAGAATACTCTTCAAGAATGTGATTTTTTTGGCAATCAAGAAACAACATGGCCTACTGTATAGAGAATGGGTGTCCGTAACAGTTATGCTAGGGACAATGGGAAAGTCACAACTTTTCAGTGTGTCCAGACAGCTCTCTAAGACCACAGAATTTGCTGATTTTGTATCCCTGAAGGAGTTTTTTAATTCAAGAAGTTTCTTACCCCAGTGAAATGATAAATTCAAACGGTCCCCCTTCTCCAATCCCTTGCCTCAAGAAAATGATGCCCAAGTCAATGGTGATTACAGCAAAGGAGGGCTCAGTGCTTCCTGGAACATCAAAGAAGTAAGACTGGAGATCTACTTTGACTGATTGGTGGGATCTGGATAGGAAAAGTAGATCAAAAGTTTTCAGCACAGTACAGGGGGAAAAATAACTTGTCACTGGACCATTCTGACATTACCCTGTGGGGTGACATGCTCAAGTTTTGATTGCTTTGGGTGTGAGAGGGAACTTTGAGGAGAAGTGAATATGAATATGATGAAAGAGGGGGAATGGAAAACTGGGGCCTATAAAAAATTGACCTATTTAACTAGGCCTGGGTGAGATAGTTACCAAATAAAACATTCTCCCTTTGAATATGCCACTCTTTCAGCCATTCCAAGATCTTCTAATCAGGATGCAGAGCAGCTGCAGTTATATATCTTCTCATCCCTCATGGACCCCCCCAGCTATAGCACCATTTTCCTGGCACCTATAATGAGAAGAGCCGCCAGCTGGGCAGATGACAGACTGACCTCATGAAAATTCAGCCCTCCCTCCAAGCAGGGCTGCTGGAAAGGCCCCCCAAGGCTGTGCCCTAGAGAAGTCCAACATGGTTTGCTCAAATAACTTTTGGGATGAGTGCAAAGATCCCTGATGGAAGCTGGAACCTTGGGATGGTTATAGTTTTTTTCTATTACCAATTTCAATATCCAAGCCCATCACATAAGGAGGCAGGGTTATCATCTTTCTAACGAAGAATCAGAGCCTATTTGCTTTCCCATTATAGAAACCTGATGGATTGAGCCAGTGAATCTTTTCCACAGGCGGAGACTGGCATAAACATCTGTAAGTCTTGGGAAGGCATGAATGTCCAAGAAGGGAGAGGGATTCTCCTTCATTTAAAGAGCTACATGATGAAGTAATGGAAAATGGCTCACAGGAAGATGTAAACTAGACTGAAGGGAACATTTTGCCTCATCAAGGACTGCCTCCTTGGAGGATATAGAAGATATTATTTATATCTTTAAAATCAGCCTGGGTCGAAGGCCGGGGAACACCTGGTGGGGAGTAGCCTAACCTTGGCTGGGGGATATGGCAGATGATGTAAACCTCTAGGTCCTTGGTGTATCTAATTTCATTAATTGCCTTTCTTTCCATTTTTGCATCTGGGCCTGGGGATTTGGGACAATCTAGTCAGCATTTGGCAGTCTCTGTGAGAAGAAAGACATGAAGAGATCCTTTTATGTAGGCATGGAGGAATCTTTCTCCTTCTTTGGACCTGTGACTAGCCTACTCAATAAACTCGAGTGGCTCCCTTTTGCCTTTGGGATACATAAATAAGCTTGTCTGTTTGGTGTTCAAAACTCTTCAATACCTGGTTTCTGCCTTCTGACACATTACCTTCTGGACTATGCTTTCTGACAAGACCCTTCTTGTCTACTTGATATCATTCACAGAAGATATGTCATCTCTCATCTCCATGCCTTTGCACTAACTGTTCCCCATGATCACCTCTCTCTCTTAGAATCTCTGACTTCCTTCAATGCTCAGCTCAAATATTCCCCTCTATAGGCAGCCTTTTTTTGGTTCTTCCACTGGGGTCTTACCTTCTAAGTAGACATATCTACTTTGTATGAATCTTGTCTATGCCCGTTTATGTACAGGCTATTTCTCTCTTTAAAATGTAACTTCTTTTAGAAACAGGGGACTATTTTCATTTTTTTGGGGGGTATTCCCAGTACTTAGCATATAGTAAAACACTTAACACTCACTGACTGATTTGATTCCTACACATTGTCCTGTCTTCATTGGTGTCTCTACTTCCTGGGTCTGAGGTTCAGCTGTGAGATAGCGGACAAATTATTTCATCTTTTTTGTATCTGTTTCCTCATCTACAAAATGAAGAGCTTGGATTAAAGTATCTCCAAAGTCACTTTCAACTCTAAAAACCCTATAACTCTTTTGTTTTACTCTGTCCTAACTTGTATCTTGATATGTCATTTTGATTGTAGCTTCAACTTTGGGGTCTCGGGCTCCCTTCTGCCCATTTCTAGTAGTTCTGGGGTTTTTGCTGGTCACCCTTCCTGACTATAATGGGCATATGGAATGCACTCAGGAGAGTGTACCTCCATCCTTCACTCATCACTTGTCTCCTTTCCCCCAGTAATCCAATTACAGTCTGATGCATCCTCTGGCATCCCAGAGAAGTGCTGAGACTTCTGCGACATGTTCAGAGCAGAAAATCCGAAGGTCTTGCCCTCCAACCACTGCTCTGCTCCTCCCCTCAGCTTCCCAATTTACCACTCACCTGACTGTGTCATCAACTAGTCCTCAGGGCACAAATACCTGTTAAACTTTATTCTCTCTAATGGGAGTCAAGCTTTCCCAGATTTTCAAGTCTGCTTTCAGATTACAAGTATCATGGCCCTGTAGGAATAGTGCCAGGAGGGGCAAAAGCTCATAATGAGTTAAGACTAATAAAGAATGCTAAGAAAAATGAAAAAAACTTTTTTAAAAAGTGATATTGGGAACAATAAAATTAAAGACAGCCTGGGACTTCTGGTTAGGGCAAATAGGACAAAGATAACAGGTGACAGAAAGAAAGCAGCACTTCTTTGATCAAATTTTGATTCCCTCTTTTTTTCCCCAAAGAGAATGACCTTTAGATTAGAAAAGGTAAGATATAAATAGTAAGAAGTTGAAATACAAGATAATTGAAGAGATAATAAGAACATGTCACACTCAGTGAATTCAAAATCACTGGGCTTGGAAGATCTCCATTGCAGGGGGAAAATTGCCAGATATAATTGCTGAACCATTATTAATGATCTTTGAAAAATCATGAAGAATGGGAAAAGTGCCATGGGACTGGAGACTGGGAAAATGTCCATGCTGATTTTTGAAAAAGGGTAATAGGGTGGAGTCCTCAAAATATAAGCCAACAAACTTGATTTGATTCCTGGCAAATATCTAGAAGGTATTATTAAAAGAATGGTTTGTGACTATTTTCAAAAGGAAGAAATGATTACTAATACACAGAACAGGTCACGTTAGACCAACTATATTTCCTTTTTTTTTTTTTTACCCCACACAATGTTACAATACTGGTAAACCAGGAGAATTCTTAAGACATGGTACACTTTGTTTTCATCAAAGCATGAAAAAGCCCTTCAAATCATCCTTGTGGAGAGATATTGACTATTTCACTATATAGTTGGATGGAATTGAAATGTCATTAATAGGTCAATGTTGACTTAGAGGAAAATTGCTGGTAGGATTCCCCTAGTGTCTGTCTTTGGATCTATATAGTATTGTTATTGGTCAGCTGTTTCAATCAAGGCTGACTCTCCATGACCCCCATTTTAGGGTTTTCTTGGCAAAGATCCTGGAGTGGTTTTGCCATTCTCCAGCTTGTTTTACAGATGAGAAAGTGAGGCAAACAAGTTTAAATAACTTACAGCTAGTGTGTGAGACCAGATGAATTCACGAAGATGAGTCTTCTTTGGTTCCAAGTCTGGTGCTCTATCTACTGCATCACCTAGCTGCCTTCTATACAATATAATACTTAAAAAAGTTTTTATTAATGTTTTCTATTTCTTACATCACCATATTATTCCACATATCCCTTCCCTTCCCCTCCCTCCCTGAGTCCCATCCCATATGACAAATGGGACAAATGGGACAAATGTTTAGAGAGAGAGAGAAAAAGTCAGCACAACTGATTGCTATATTGAAGAAATCACAAAAAGGTATAATATGTAACACCTGTGGACCTCCTTCCTCCACAAAGGGGTAGGATGAGGGTAACTTTCCATATCTCTTCATTTAAGTCCTTCTTGATCATTACAATTTTGTGATGTTTGCTTTGATTTTGGGGGTGTGTTTGTTCTTTCTATTTACATTATTGTAGAGATTGTGTATGTTGTTTTCTTGATTCTCTTACTTCACTGTACATCAGTTTATATAACTCTTCCCAGGCTCCTCTGTAGTCATCGCACAGATCATTTCTTATAACACAGTAATTCTCCATTATATCCATGTACTACAATTTGTTTAGGTATTGTATAATTGATGGGCATCTACTTTATTTGCAATTCTGAGCTATCATAAAAAGTACTTCTATAAATATTTTAGAGTACAGGGGGACTTTTTTTAATCATTGGCTTTCTTGAGGTAAAAGTCTAGTAATGGAGTCCTCTGGTTCAAAGAGAATAGACATTTTTAATCACTTTATTTTCATGATTCCAAGTTGCTTTCAAAAATGATTGTACTACGTATCTCCACCAACAATGTATTGGGAGGCATATACTCCCACAACAACTCCAACACTGACTGCTGCCATTTTTTTGGGTCATTTCTGCCAATTTACAGGGTGTGAAGTGAAAACCTCAGGGTTGTTTTGAGCTGCATTTCTCTTATTAATGATTTGTAGCATTTTTTTCATGTGGTTCTGAATACTTTTGCAGTTCCTCTTTTAAGAAGTTTGTTTATATCCTTTGACCATTTACCTATTGAGAAATGGCTATTAGTCATTTATATATATTTATATACACATATAAATTTATAAATGATATATTATAAATATATTATTATATAGTCAATATATAAATATATTATAAATTATATAAATATATAATAAAATTATGGATTTATGCATACATACGTACATGTATGTACGTATGTATATGTAGTATCTTGGATGCTGTTGTTCTTGTTGAACCATTCAGTCGTGTTTGACTCTTCAAGATTCTGTGGACCACACTATCCACGGGGTTTTTCTTGGCAAAGTTACTACAATGGTTTGCCATTTCCTTTTCCAGTGGATTGAGGCAAACAGAGGATACCAAAACCCTCATCAGAGAAATTTGATACAAAGATTTTTTTCCATTTGACCACTTTCGTACTTAGCCTGAACGCAATAGTGTTTTATTTGCAGAAGCCTTTTAGTTTCAAGTAAGTTTCAAAGTTTCAAAGTTATGTATTTTATCTTTTGTATTTGCCTCTATCTCTTGTTTGGTTAAGAATATATCTTACCCATACCTATTAAAATGTGTGATCTCTTTCTCTTATGATTTTTAAGAGTATAATCTTTTATAATGAAGTGATGAATTTAGTGTTATGCAGTATTGTATAAGGTGTTGGTCTAAGCCTAATTTCACCCAAACTGCTTTCCAATTTTCCCAGCACTTTTTAAAAATCAAAATTTCATTTCATTAAATTTACCCTTGGGTAATTTATGTTTTTCCACTTTGTAAAACACTGGATTATTGAGTTCTATTGTTTCTTAATCTCCTTTGTCTAGTTTGTTCCATTGTTGTATCTCTATTTTTTTTAACCAATACCACATGGTTTTTGATGACTGCTACCTTATAACATAGTTTGAGGTCTAGAAGTATTATTTTTTCTTTGTGCTTACTTCTTTTCATCATTTCCCTTCCTTGATATTGTAGATATTTTATTTTTCTGAATGAATTTCATTATTATTTTATCAAGCTCTGTAAGGTATCCTTTTGGTATTGCATTACAAGTACAAATTAACTTTGGTAGTACTGTCCTTTTATTAGATTGGCACAGTCTAGCCTTGAGTATTGAATATTCCTTTAGCTATTTAGGTCAACCTTTAATTCTTTGAGAAGTGCTTTGTAACTGAATCTGTACAAGTATTTTGTGTGCTTTTGGTTGATCCTCAGATATTTTATTCATTTTGTAGTTATTTGCATTGGAATTTATCTATTATAACTTCTTGTGTTTAGTTATTATAAGATAGAAATACTATTGATTTTTGAGGGCCTATTTTGTATTTACAACTTTGTATTATATTTATAACTTTGCTGGACCTATTACTTGTCTCAATTAGTATCTTTTCTGATTCCCTGAGGAGTTCCAAGTAAAACCATCTCATCATTGACACACAGCAATGGTTTTATTTTCTCTTTATCTATCTTTATTCCCTTAATTCCTTCTCTTGCTTTATTATTATTGTTAAGAATTTCCAGAACTATATCAATTAATAGTGTGGAGAGTGAGCATTACTGCACCATTCTTATATTTATTAGAAAAGATTCTAGTATAGCCCCATTACATATGATGCTTGCTTTTTAGGATATTAAAAAGAGGGTCCCTCTATGCCTTTGAAGGGATTTTTAGCATAAAATAATGTTTTTACTTTGTCAAAGGTTTTTTTTCTGCATCTATTGAGATTATCACATGGTTTTGCATCTTTTGTTTTTTTTATTGTTATCTCATTTTTTTTTTGAGAGAAGAGGTGAGGCAATTGGGGTTAAGTGACTTGTCTAAGGTCACACATTTACTAGCAGTAAATAAGTAAGATTTGAACTCAGGTCTTCCTAACTCCAGGGCTGGTGCTCTATTCTCTGTGCCACCTAGCTGCTCCATCTTTTAGTTTTTTAATATGATTAATTTTAATATGATTTATTTAATATGATTAATTATATTGGTTACCTTCCTAATATTGAAACTATCTTTGCATCTCTAATATAAATCCCACTTGATCATAATGAATAATTTCTTGGATAAATTATTGTAGTCCTCTGATAGAATTTTGATTAAAATTTTTGAACCAAAGTTCATTAATGATATGGACCTGCAATTTTCTTTCTGTGTTTTATCTTTGCCTAGTTTAGGTATTAAGACTATATTTGTCACATAAAAGGTAATGTTCTTTCTAGATTTCTGAGAATAGTTTGTAGAGTATGGGTACTAGCTGTTTGACAGAATTTTTTTTTTGTCAGTCTATCAGGTCCAGGATTTTTTTCTTTAGTAGTTCCTTTATAGCTGGATCTATTTCCTTTCATGACATCAGATTATTTAAGATCTTTATCTGGTCTTTTGATAGTTTGGTTATTTCATATTTTTGAAGGTTTTCTATTTTTTGTTTTCAGTTTTAAACTGCGTATAAATAATAATAATAACAATTGTGTATAAAACTGTGTACAATATATTCTGATTCTTTTTATTTCTTCTGGTTTTACTGTGATTTCACCTTGCTCATTTGTTCTTTTGTTGATTTAATTTCCTGCTTTCTTCTTTTTAATCAGATTAGCTAAGAGTTTATTAATTTTATTAGTATTTTCTAGAAATCAGCTTTTAGTTTCACTTACCATTTTTTTGTTTTCAATTCATCTATTTTTCCTCTGATTTTCAAGATCTCTTCTATCCTTTTTAAAAAATGCTTTTTTGATTGATTTTCTAGTTCATAAAAATGCATGTTCAGTCCGTTAATCTTCTCCTTTTGAAATTTTGCTAATATATGATTATAAGAATATTATTTCTCTTTGAGTACTATTTTATCTGCATTCCAGAAATTTTGGTATTTTTATCATTATCATTTTCTTTTACATAGTTATCAATGGTTGCTATGTTTGTGCTTTGACCCACTCATTATTTAAAATTTTATTGTTAAGTTTCCATTTGGGTTTGTATCTTTTGTTTGTGGACCCAGAACTAATTTCTATTCTTAATGTACTATAGCCTATAAAGGATATATTGACTATTTGTCTCTGTTTACATTTGTTTGCAATATCTCTGTGCCTTAGTACATGATCAATTTTTGTAAAAGTTCCACATGGTGCAGAGAAATGTGCATATTCTTTTGCTATCTCATTTAGAAAACAATATATATTTTAACTTATATTAGTTTCTTCAGAAATTTGTTCACTTCCATACTTTCCATTTTGTTTTATCTGTCTCTTAGATTTTTCCAAAACTGATAGAGAGATATTGAAGTCTCCTGTCACTACTGTGTTACTATATGTCTATATGTCTTTTTAATGATCAGATGATATTTCTTTTATGAATTTAGATGTTGAAGTATTTGACAATCAATAAACAAATTATTATCTCCTGTTGGTTTGGTATTCCTCTAAGTAATTTATAGTAATTTTCAATAAAAACTGCCTTATGATTTCAATGAGATGTCTTCAACTTTTATTTATTTCATAATTACTTAAAATGGGAAAACTTTTAATACCTCAAAATATTTTCTGCAAGTTAACATACAATCTTTAATATGTTTCACTAATCTTCTTCAACCTCTAAATTGAATTCCTTAAGATTAAGTTTAATTTTTTGAAAGCAGAATGCCACTTGTATAGCCAAAAAGTTGGCATGTAGCCTAAAAGATAAAAAAAAATTCTCTTCTCTCATCCTTCACAGAGACCAAATAAGTTTTCTATATTCATTAGATTTATACAATGGCATTTTTTCTATGACTCAAGTGGTGGGAGGCAGGATTTAGGACTAAAATATATCCAGACCCCTTGCCCTCACTCCCATTGCATATAATTGATTTAAAAAAATACTAGAGCCTTCACATGAGCAACAAGATGATGGATTAGACATTTTCTCTGATCTTCATGACCTCTCAAGCTTCTCCAAAACAGAACTTATGCATTAAGCTGTGTTAAGGTTTTATATAAGCCACGTTTATATGGCTTACTACTTTTAGAAGAGACAGAGAAACAGAGTACACCAAGCACACCCAAAAACCCCTGTCATTTTATCATCAGGATGAACCCACCACTTTATATTCCCTTGCAAGATTTTGTTACAGCAAATTTAGCCACTTGGAACATTCTATTTTGTGCCAGTTATCCTTTCTACTTCCAATTTTTTATGGCCTCCATTCCTACAAGAATGGTACCATTTTAGATTTATACATTGGGTACCAATAGCAAAAACTCTCCAATACTCAACGAATCTGTGATCTTTAGTTCTCTAGTGCACTGATGTTCTAGGTTTCCTTATTATATAGTAATAGCAGCAAAATATTTATATTTAAAATTTGAGTCTTAACTATTATAGAAAGCTTAGGGTGGTAAAAGTGCTTTGCAGTTTTGTAAAGTAATCTGGTGATTTTCTTTTGTTTCAGTTTTGGGCCCAGCTCATTCATCTGCGTTGCCTGTGCTAGATATACATACTATTTAGAGAAGCTCTGTAGGTTATCCATTCAGCTGAATGTTGAAATCTGGCAACAGATATCCTTTATCCACTTGATTTTTCCTGTGTGAATGGACTTGACAAAGTTCTTTGAATGATTAAAGATCTCTTCTAGGAGGCTCTGTGATGTTTTGTAGTTTCATTCAATCAATATTGTGTCATCCACAAAAAGGCTCTACCATCTCTTGGGAATCCCTCTTTGACTTGGAATCTATGCTGAAATATATACTCTATTCCAGTCTTGAATACTTTTGGGGACCAAACATTTTTCTGTCGTTGAATGGGGTTATTTCTCTTACACTTTCTGTTATACTTTCCAAGAAATCTTGAATGATCTTTATAAATAGATGGGAAATCCCTTGTTGTAAAAGAGCCTGTAAGGTCATGGGTTTTCCCCCTCTCCTAAGGAGTTGAATACTTTTTTCACAATCAACAAACAGTAAGCATAATGGAACTGAACATTCTTTACATCTTTCAGTCAGCTATGAGATAGAAAAGATGTGGTCCTTCTTAATAATGATAGTAATACAATAATTATATTCACATAATTTATAACATATTATGTTATATAATTGACAATTCTAAAAATAAAATAACAAAATAATTGTGATTTTCCCTTACTAGAATCTTAATGAGAATGTTCTCAATTCATGCATACATAACTTTAATAAAGATTTTGTGTATATGTATGTATGTAGATCTATAATTGTTGATGTTTCCCCAATTACCTTTTTAAAAAATCAATAAGATTTAAGGATTTTTTTCATGCTTTGATACCTTTTCCTCCTTTAGATATGTTGTAAATTGGTCCCACAATGGCCGCACAATTGTTTTGCCTCTAGTATGGACTTGTTTTACATATTTTTGATCCAGTTTGTCTGTTTCTTTTCATATTTGTACTCAGTGCCACTTTTATTTCTCCTGTAAGCACCTGAGAGAATATAAGGTTTCCAAGTCTGGAGGTTCCACTATTCTTTATAGAGGAGATAATTTGTTGCAATAATTTGTGCAAATCTTGTATATTTTTCCTGGTCTTGATCCTCTGTTTTTATCCTTGAATGCCCTTGGAAGGATTTTGCTTAGTTGTATATTTTCTCAAACTTTCATCATGATTTTACCCTCCATTGATTCTCTCTGCTTCATTTGATGCTACTGCTCATAATTGTCTATAATCTTTCCTCATAAGATTTTCCAGAAAAGTTTATATTCTAACATGGTATTGCCTTTGGCAGACATCTCTCAGTGTTTGACAAGTAAGTCAAAAGTTTGCTGACTAAAGCAATTTCTGCTCTCTTGGTCTCCTTGTTGTAGCAATTAATTTACTTTGGTGTAACCACTGGATGAGATTGTTACAATCAGCAATGTCACTTCTGTTGTCCATTCCCAACATCTAATTTCCATAACTTAATTTAAACTTAATTTAAATAACTTAAAGCTAAATAATGATTTTTATGTCTTTTCTTTTCCTGATTTTGATGCTTTCTTCTTGTTTATTTTAAATTCTGATCTTTGATCTGATAAGCTGCCTGTGTGTTGCCTGTGTGTGACAGCTGACACGTCTTGACAAGGATAATTCCTATATCCATAATAAATCTTTTCTATCTGTTAAATGCAGTCAATGCCATTTTTTTGTGGCATTGGTTAGTCTTCGCTATATTCAGTGACTATGATTTTTTTTATTTTTGGTGAAGAAAATATTCCTGACAAAGAGGCATGGGACTTTTGCACAATCTCTCATTTTTCCTCCTTCTTTCCTTTATACTTTTACATACATTCTCCCCACCTTCATTTTTTTTCATACTTGTGTTGAAGGGGTATCAAGGTCAATTGGACTTAAAAGAGGTAATCAAGTCCTTCATAGAATTTCTCTACCCTTTTGTCCTCAGCAATCAATTTTGGTGCATAAGCTGAAATTATAACCCATAACATTTAATAAGTTCCTTTTGCATCAAGATTACTGTGCTAGACCTGGGTCTAGAGATTACATTTGGAGAATGCATGGTCCCTGCCCTCATGAAGCTTATAGCCCAGGAAGAATGTAAGCATATATGCAGATAATGTACAATACATGAAAAGTACAGTTGTGAGGTGTAAAACAAAGTATAATTGCTCCTCATTATTCACAGATTCCATATTTACGAATTAGCCCACTTGCTCAAATTTATTTGTAACCCCAAAATCAATACCTGAAGCGCTTTCTTGGTCACTCAGAGACATATGGTGAAAACTTTAAATCACTCAAGGCCCACATTTCCAGCTGAGGTTCAACAAGGTGACTCTCTGCCTTCTTGTTGAGCTCTCATATTATAAACAAGTGTACTTATTGTGGTCTATTTAGTGGCACATTTTCGCTTTTTGTTGTTGATCTTGCTATACAAAATGGTCTCTGAGTGTGTTGCTGAAGTACTGTCTGCTTTTCCTAAGCACAAGAAAGCTGGGATATGCTTTTAGAGAGAAAATATTTATGTTAGATAGATTACGTTCAGGGGTGAGTTATAGCCCTGTTGGCCGTGAGTTCAATGTTAATAAATCATCAATATGGTACATCCAGAAAAAGGAAGAGGAGACTCACTGATCTGTATATAAGGCTTCTCTAGAGAGTGCTAAAGTAAATGTAATGACCAGAGGCTTGCAGAAACATAATTCTCTATTTCCCCTTGGAGCAATGGTTCAATATTTGCTAACTCAATGTTCATGATGTCTTTATAGAACATAGCTACCATGAATGATGAGAATTGACCGTTCTATCTATCTAGGTTTGAGGAGAAAGATTATTATCTCTCAGGGGAAACAAGCTGGGGACAAGTCGGAGGGGAGTGGCATTTGGATTCTGTTTTAATGAATGGATAGAAATCAGAGAGAGGGCATTCCAAGGTTAGACAACAGCCCAAGGAAAAGAATGAAAGTGTGAGACTACTGGGTATGTATGAGGGGCAGAGAGTCATCTGTCTTGATAGGAAAGTTAATTGGGTAAATGGTAATAATATGACATAAGACTGAGAAAGTATGGGTGGTATCAAATTGTGAAAGATCGTGAATGACAGGCAAAGAAATGTTAACTCATATAAGGCAATGGGGAGCCACTGAAGATTTTTGAGCACAATAGTGATGTGTCTAAGGATACCTTTACACAAGGTATTTGTGTCATTATACAAGAAGTCAAGGTCATGTAGAAAAGTCAACATGAGACATAAGAGAAGTGACTGCACGTAGAAAGTCAGGTAAAATTCTCTCCAAGGAATTATTTCTCTGATGACCCCATCATGAAAGTTAGAAGACCATTGGGTCAATTTCCAGGTAAGTAAACTCCATGGCTTTCTGGCTTCACTTCCCTACATTTCTGCCCTTTCCCTTTATTCTCTATCTCACTTTTCACCAGTCACTGCTCTACCTGGCAGTTCCTCAAACCCAAGCTGGTCATCTCCCTTAAGATACAAAAGGGAACATATCTGGTTCCATTCTTAAGATGAAGATGCACAGAGGCATTGCTGTTGGGTACTAACATGTCTTCTTCCTAGTGACCAGAAGTTATAAATGCCTGACTAGCTCTTGGTTTCATGAGTGTTTCTGTGTTTTGTTCCTTCTGCATTGGCTGCTCTGCTCATTTCACTCCAAACCAGCTTTTACTGAAGTATCCGTTCCCCACTATTCCTCTGGATTTAGTATCTTGGTTCTTTACTTCCATTTTCAAATAGATTTCTCTAGCTATCCAAGTAGTATGTACTGACTTAGTTGTGTTCCAGCCCCAGACCCCTGGCAGCTGGTTCTTAACCCATTGGATGGCATCATGAGCAAAGATGTGGAAGAAGAAAAATGTTACCATCACTGGTACAGTTTTGGGATCAGGTTAGGAGCTGCGAAGGATTTAAACTATTTCCTTTATAATAATAATAGCATTTATATAGCATCTGTTACGTATCAGGCATTGTCCTAAGTGCTTTACAAATATGATCTCATTTTATTCTCATGATACAAATGGGAGGTAGATAACATTATTATTTCCATTTTGCAGAAGAGGAAATTGAGTCAGAGGTTAAGTGACTTACCTAGGATCACATAAGCTAGTAAATGTCTGAGGTCAGATTTGAATTCATGTCTTCCTGATTCCAGGTCCAGTCTTTTATCCACTGCACTGCCTTTATGTCCCAATACATCATTAAGATAGCATACTAAATGTTACATTGCCCAATGTCTTCTCTAGGGATAGAAAACTGACTGGAATCAGAGGTCTCAGTTCAGATCCAAGTTACTTAGTGTATGTGTGATTCTGGGCAAGTCACTTAACATCCTGGGCCCCAGTTTCCTCATATATAAAATGAAGGGGTTGGGCCAGAGGGCTACTGAGGTAATTCTCAGATTTGTGATTGTATTATAGCTTTTGTTGTCCCCTCTACTAAAGATATGTACATCTGGGAGGAAAAGTTCTTCTGTCTGA
The DNA here is from genome assembly GCA_023548195.1 of Bettongia penicillata ogilbyi. Lineage (NCBI taxonomy): Eukaryota > Metazoa > Chordata > Mammalia > Diprotodontia > Potoroidae > Bettongia > Bettongia penicillata. The sequence continues at coordinate 3,711,680 of JAJHZJ010000283.1, forward strand.
AATGGCCTTCTTTGGCTTGCCATGACTCATGGGCTCAGAATTGTAAGGAGATAACCTTGTTGGTGTCGAGGAACTCCAGAACGAGGAAGTGGGCAAGTGAATGGAGTTTGGATGAGGAGGTAGTGGGGTCATGTTGTTCTGACTCCTGTTCCTGCTACTGCTGCCATGTGGCCCCATAGCACTGATACCGATGGCTGAGGAGAAGGAGTTGGAATGCATGGTTCCAGTGGAGTTAAATGAGAGAGTTCAAGGAGGAGAGGATTGTTGTCATTCGGCCTTTCTTTATGAAGAGGACCAGTGACATCATGGGTCATGGCTCGACTTGCCCAGATTGGATTTAAGCGAGTTGGAGTGGTGCAAAGTCATTACCCTCACTCCCTCTTCTTATTGAAGTTCAGTGGCAGAACAAAAGTCAAGAGGACTGGCGATGACTCAGGATGCTGCAGAGACAGAGGAAAAATGAGAAGCCCATCATGACTGGTGCTGATTACTACTTAGGTTCCACTGTGATTGTTGCCTTCCCATAGACAAGACAGCTGATGTTGGAATGTTTCATCAATTTCAAACTTCCCCCAACTGAAAATTCATGTAGATAATGAAAAGTATCTTTTTGCTTTCTGTCTGAAAGAGTTGCTGTCCAATCCAAAGTTTTTCAAGCTTGTTCAGACTTCCTGATTTAATGATTACTCTATCACTGGCTTATTTTAGATAAAATATGAGCATAACTTCTTTTGATTTGTGTATTATATTATTTCTGAATTTTGCCAAAGAATCCTGGTGAAAGGGAGTCATGGGTAAATCTGGATGCCTACTTGGGGTTTAGGAGCAATATAAGGAGAAATTATATGGATTTGTTCATTTAAAAAATGTCCCAAAATGGATAAAGAAGGGCTCTTGCCCTTAGGTGAGAGGGAGATCATTGTCATTGCTGCCTAGGAAGAGGCTGGGCTAGTGGGCCACATAGCTATTCTCCGTTGTTCCCTCCTTTTCCCTTATAGAGACTTCTCTCTGAAGGGATGGAGTGACCTGAAAGTCGATTATGCACAGAGAGAGGAGAGAGGGAGTATTTGAACCAGGCTAGCTCTATATTCCAAGGGTGGTAATCAGAGGATGGAATAACTACCTTTCCCTCTGATTTTTACCTGTAATCAAACCAGCCTCCAACCTCCTAAAAAAGCTGTGATTCTACAAATGTGTTGTTACTGTTGAGTTGTTTTAGTCATGTCTGACTCTCTGGCTTTTCTTGGCAAAGATACTGGAGAGGTTTAGCCATTTCCTCCTGCAGTTCATTTTACAGATGAGGAACTGAGGCAAACAGGGTCACACAACTAGTAAGTTTCTGAGGCTGGATTTGAACTCAGGTCCTCCTGACTCCAGGGTCAGTGCTCTATCCAATGTGCCATTTATAACACAGACAAGAAATAATAGGTCAGATAGAATTTCATAGCTTTATCATGCCTTGCTTTCCTAGTTAAGGTTATTATAATGATCTAGATGACTTATAATGAGGACTTGTTCTAGAGTGGTTATGGTGGGAACAGAAAGGAGAGGATAGAGTGAAGAATATTGCAGAGGCAGAATCAATTTTTTCCATTGCTGTTCAGTCATGTCCAACTCTCCATGACTCAATTTGGGATTTTCTTGGCAGAGATACTAGAGTGGTTTGCCAATTCCTTCTCCAGCTTATTTTACAGATGAGGAAACTGAGGCAAACTCGATGAAGTCACTTGCCCAGGGTTTCACAGCTAGTAAGTTCTTGAGGCTGGATTTGAAATGTTGAAGATGAGTTTTTCAGATTCCAAGCTCAGTGCTCCATCTACTGTACAACCCAGCTGCCCAGGTAGAATTCATCGGAGTGCGTAACTGACTAGAAATGAAAGGTGAAGGAGATAGAGGAGTTCAAGATGATCCCTAAATTTTAAGCATGAGATACCAGAAGGTGTTAGAGCAGAACAAATCATAAACCTGTACTGACAGTCAGTCAACCAATTAATAGGCATGCTTAAGCACTTGCTAGGTGCTAGTTGCTTACCCAGGCATTGGGTATACAAAGAAAAATAAATAAGGTCTATCTTTAAGAAGCTTACATTCTACAAGAAAAAACAGCACAAACATATATCAGCAAATACAAAATATGTACAGATGTATTAGGTGTTTGATTTGTTATTTTGTGTGTTTGAACAAATCAAACTCTAAAAAATAGTTACATGCTAATGAGTGGAGAAGCCATAGTCCTCTGCTACTGCAGTCATTTTTCTGTCTTCAAGCAGTCCTTTCAGTTCTCTATTTAGTCACCTTGGTGATCTGTCTCTCCCACATTTTATCTGAAAACTATGTTCTTACACTTGAATGTATCAGTTTTTAATAAACAAAAGTTATTTTTAACTCCTTTTCATAGACAAGCTATTTACACACAAAGGGGAAATATCTTCAATCCTTCACAAGTTGATTTAATTCTTTTTCTTTACACAACAGTTTAAGCCCCTTTAAACAAGCAAACTGCTCATATATCACTTCTGTGAAATTGCTTTTATTTGCTTAATGTAAAATACTGATCTTTTGCATGTGAGCAGTTTACTACAGGGAGGAGGTGAAGAGATTGAGCGCTATAGGGTGGTGGTCATGCAAATGATATGAAGAGGGGCAGATATGAGTGAGGGCTGTCTTGGAGAGAGATTAAACGAGATTTAGGAACTGATTAGATATAACAGAGTTAGGGAGAGTGAGGAGTTGAGGATGACCCAAAGGTCTTAAATCTGGGTGGCTAAAAGTCAGGTAGTCTCCCTTAAAGATAGGGAGATATTTCACAAGACATGGATGTGGAAGGAAAAATAATGAATTTCTATTTTGTACTTATGCTGAGTTTGAGATGCCCACAGGATATCTACTTGGAAGTGTCCATTAGGTAGTTGGTGATGTGGAATTGGAACCTGATAGATACTCTCCCTCACTTCCCCCCAAAACACACACTCACACACACAGTCATGGATAGAAGGGAAGGAGATTCAATGTCAAATATTATGGGTACTACAGTCCTATGATATCTATAAATCTGTTGCTAGGAAGACTGTTTCAGTTCCTCTAACCACCAACACCTACACAGAGCTTAGTGATGAGGTCCAATTTTCCTAACTAGGCTGATCTTTAGTGTCCACCTTCTAGTGAGTATTTGTCACATGGCCATCTGCCATAGTCAACCACAGCACAATATGGCTCAGTCCTTATTTTGGTTAGTCATGTCCAATTCTTTATGACCCATTTGGAGTTTTCTTGGCAAAGGCACTGCAGTAGTTTACCATTTTCCTTTCAAACCTGTTTTATAGATGAGTAAACTGAGGCAAACAGGGTTAAGTGACTTACTCAGGGTCACATAGCTAGTGAGTGTCTGAGGCTGGATTTGAATTCAGGAATCTTCCTGATTCCAGGTTTGGCACTCTATCCACTCTGCCACCTAGATGCCACTCAGTCCTACAATAGGAGATCTGTTCTCTATAAGTATTTCAAGGAGTAGCTCAGCTAACAAAAGTCTCCACCTCTTACCACTGGACCCATGAGATACCCACTCCCTCCCTAAAGCAAGAACCATGTATGCCACTGAATACAGCTTTCAAAGGTAGCCAGGACAGTGATGCCATATACTTAACTTTCCACTTTGGATCCCAATGCATAACCTCTTACATATACAAGGTCCTCCAAAGAACTCTTCTACAGAGTGCATAGAGAACACTGGGAGGCGTTGTTTGTTCCCCTCATGGGGAATTGGGTTTGCACTGCTTAGCGTCAAAATACCTATTTGAATAGAATTCAGATGTTTCCAATCAACTCAATACGTCTCTGTGTCTCCCACACCTACAAGTCTCTGTGCTGGCCTATTTGATGGGTGAGAAAGTTAAGGCAGTTGGAGCCTTTCCTTTGAATTATGGAAAAAAAAAGTACCACATGATCCATGGGGTTGGATGTTTGTTAGTAAAACAGAAATGTGTCCTTTTTTCCCCTTGCAGAAAAGTATTCAAGAGAACACACATGACTGAATGCCAGCATTCCATGCATTGGGAAGCAGCTCTACCTGCCAATGCCTTTTGATGATTTTTCCTCTTCCTTTCCAATGGGAAAATCAGGGGAGATGACTTCTGACCTCTAGCTTAGGGAGACAGGAGTCAGAAAGAGCATTGAAGGAATTTGCAGAATCTCCAAGTCAGGGGTCATGTAGCTGAGAAGTAATCCCCTCTACAGCAGCCCCAGCAAGGGGCCATCCAGGGTTTAAATGAATGTATCTACTGATGGGAAATTAATTACCCTGAAGACCTTCTATTTCCCATTTGGAGAGTTCAGACTGTTAGGATGCTTTCCATTACATTATACAGGTCTATCTTTTTATAATTTCAACCCATTATTCCTAATTTTGTCCTAAAAAACAAGCAAAATATACTTATTTGTCTTCAATTTAATTTCATCTTCAAGTTAAAAATTCCAAATTTCTTCAGCTGACCCTGTGGAACAATGGCTTTGTGTCTCCTCATATCCTGTTTACGTTCCTCTGGATGTATCCCAGCTGGCAATTTTTTTCTAAGACTAGGTATTCAAACTTTACCATAATGTCCAGATAGAATATGTTTAGGGGATCACGAAGCTTGGGTTCTAGTCACCTCAACTACACCCTCGCAGTCACCAATTAGCTGGTGACCTTGGATAAATTACTTAACTTCTCAATGTTTTTTGGCAGTTCTCTAAGGCAATAAACTGCTCCCCTGAATTAGTAGAGGGATTTTCCTCCCTGAGAGTTTCCCATATCAAGAACTCCTAGGTCTAATCCAAATATTTCTGTCTCTGTTTTTATCTCTAGCTCTATCATGTCTATCTAAATATAAATCTCTAGATACATTATATACAAACATAGGATACGTATGACAGCTAGGTAGTGCCATAGTGCACAGAGTGCCAGGCCTGGAATCAGGAAGACTCATCTTTCTAAGTTCAAATCCAGCGTCAGACACTTATTAGCTGTGTGACTCTGATCAAGTCACTTAACCCTGTTTGCCTACGTTTCCTCTTCTGTAAAATGAGTTGGAGAAGAAATAGAAAATCACTCCAGTATTTTTGCCAAGAAAACCCTAAATTGGGGCATGAAGAGTTGGACACCACTAAAAACAACTGAACAAGAACATATATGTAGCTCTATTATATTACAGATAAGGAAACCAAGGTCCAGAGAGGCTGTGATTATGGAAGCAATAATGTGGCAGGATTAGGATTTGAACCCAGGACCTCTGATTACAAATCCAGAAACTCTCTCTACCACTTCACTAGAATTACTAGAGATGAAGGAACTGTGAGTTTGGAGAGATTCAGTAACACCTTCCCAGAAACATAGTTTTTCTTGTTGTTCAGTTGTTCTAATCATGTCCGACTCTCCATGACCTCATTTGGGATTTTCTTGGCAAAGATACTAGAGTGGTTTGCCAGTTCCTTCTCCAGCTCATCTTATTGATGAGGAAATTAAAGCAAGCAAGGTTAAATGGCTTTCCCAGGGTCACATAGCTAGTAAATGTCTGAGGCTAGATTTGAACTTCAGGCCCAACACCCTATCCATTGCGCCACCTAGCTGCTGACACAGTTAGGAGATGTCAAAGCCGGGATCCAAAGCTTGACTTCTGGTTCTAAGTGTGGGCTCATTTCACTGTATAATCACTAATTGCTAATTTTTCCAATTAACTTAGGGTTTACCCTCTTTAAATATCAAGACTTTTTTATGTTAACCTAGATAGAAGGTTAGAAATAGAATATAGATAGAAATAGATATTTTGGGGATAAAAATAGGTAGATCTTCCTAAAATATAATACACAGTTCTCTGCTTCTTATAAAGAGAATACTGAATGTGAAAAACTTTTCTTGTTGACTCAGGACCATCACTGAGAACATACCAATGCAGCTGAATAAAGACTGGACTTGGAGTTAGAAAATGTTGGTTTCTTTCACTCATGCCTCTGCTACTTATTCCCTGTATGACATTTGTAAAAAGCACTTAAACTCTTGGGACCTCAGTTTCCACTTTGGAAAGCAAAGGGATTTTATTAACAATGATAAAGGACCAAAGTCCTAGTTCTAAGATTCTGTGGTCTTAATGTATTTTAAAAGAGAGATAGCCCAAGTGATTGTTTAGGCATGTAACTATATATAAATGGTCCCAGATTGTGATTTATTTTTAATTCTTGTGACTATTTCTTATACTTCCCCACCTCAGTCTTGTCCTTTTCTCACAGAGTCACTTCTCACAGTTGTGAAAAGGTATTTTTTATTTTAGTAGTCATTTTAATTTATGGTTTTATCTCTACCATTGACTTGAAAACTTGATAACCTCATTTATTAAAAATGTAAATAAATAAGAGTGAATAGGCTATGAATGAGGTTCTGAGGGGCTTTTCTATTCTAAGAATAAAGTTGATTAATTTCAATGCATGGACTTCATGACATGTTTTGGCTGCTTAGATATCTTTTTGCTCTCTTTGTGGCTCTTGGCTATTTCCTGGTTAGATGAGGTCACTGTGCAGTTGATTTCCAGAAGCATTATTATGTTTGCCTTACATACACAGGTACACACGCGCACACATACACACACACACACAAACACACATGCACAGATCCATGTCTGAACAAGGCTAAAGAAGAGGAAGTAGACTGAAATTAAAATGGATGAGATTATGGCTGGATGTAAGAGATTCAATCCAAGTCAGTTCAATTATTAAATAACTATTCTGTACCAGGCATTTTCATAGGTGCTGGAGGAAAAGAAAAATCACTCTGGCCAGTCTCTTTTTTTTTTTCACTTAATATTTTGTTTTTTCCAATGATATACAAAGATAGCTTTTGACATTCAATTTTACAAGATTTTGAGTTCCAGATTTTGTTCTTCCTCCTTCCCTTTTCCCCTTCCTAAGACAGCAGGTAATCTTCTATAGGCTATATGTGTACTATTATCATTAGTTTATTTTTATATTAATTATATTTCCACATTAGTCATGTTGTGAAAGAAAAATGAGCACAAAAGGGAAAAACCATGAGAAATAAAAAACAAAACAAAACAAAAAGAGAGAATAGTATGCTTCCATCTGCTTTCAGACTCCACAGTTCTTTTTTTCTGGAGGTGGATAGCATTTTCCATCATGAATCCCTTGGAATTGTCTTAGATCATTACATTACCGAGAAGAGGTAAATCTATTAAAACTGGTCATCGCACAGTGTTGCTGTTACTGTGTACAATGTTCTGGTTCTGTTCACATCACTCAGCATCAGTTCATGTAAGCCTTTCCAGGTTTTTCTGAAGTTCTCCTGCTCCTCATTTCTTATAGAACAATAGTATTCCCTTACCTTCACACACCACAGCTTGTTCAGCCATTTCCCAATTGATGGGCATCCTCTGAATTTCCAGTTCTTTGGCAAGTTCATTTTAAGAAGGCAACACGGTACAACAGAACCTCTCCCTTCCTCTCCCAATAGAGTGCTATCTCTGCTGCTTACAGCTAGTGTGACCTGAGTCAATTCACATTTTATCTCTGGACCACAATGTCTTACTTTGTAAAATGAGTTGGAGTAGATCAGGAGTTCTAAACCTAGGATTCATGAGATGCCCCTCTCCACCACGTGCAGTCCAAGTGATAGATACCAGGGGGTCTGGGGGCTTGGATGGGAAGACTATGACATCTTTATTTTCACTGGTCTCTAACTAAAATTAGTATTTCCTTCAAGTATGAAAAGGCAACAAACATTTTTCTGATGAGTCCATAGGATTCACCACACTGCCATGACATAAAAAATGTTACAGGTCCTTGGATAAGTTCTTTTCCAAGGTCATCTTCCAGCTCTAAATTCTGTGATTCTAATATCAAACACTGGAATGTGCTACTAAGGGAGGGTATTGAATTGCAGTGGGGATCTTTAAGAGAGCAATAGACAACCAACTGTCCTAGAAGGTTTAGATCACAGGTAGCAAAAAATATATATAATATATTTAATACCTAGCCCTTTTATTACTTCCATTCATGATTTTGTTGGTGTGGGTGGTCCCTCCATTGATACAGATTTCAGCTGCTCCATGCCGTAGCAAATGGTTTTAGGAGTTGCTATGGGCAAAAGCTGGTATCCAGCTCTCTGCTGAGGAGTTTCTATGCACCTTGCTAGACTGGTTCCCAGATGACTAGAATCCATGTCTGAGCCTGTGATTGAATCCCTGCTGCCCTGTAGGACCTGCTGGTTGTCATGCTCCGCTGGCACAGCCTGTAAGGACCCAGAGTTATTCACATACAGCAGAAAAGGACTTAGGTGGAGGAATACATTATTCAGAACCAACAGCTTTTTATTTGTCACCTATTTATTCATTCATAGTGTAATAGAAAAAAAAGTGCAAGTTTTGGAGTTATAAGAGACCTAGGTTTGAATCTCAGTCCTGATTCTCACTAATGAGGTGCCTCTAAGCAAATCATTTCATCTTTCTGAGCCTCAATTTTCTCATCTGTAAAATGAGAAAGAAATGGCAAATCAGTGCAGTATCTTTGCCAAGAAAACCCCAAATGGGGTCATGGAGAATTGGACATGACTGAAGTGACTGAACTTCAACAAAATGGGAATAACAGTAATCGCACTAACTGCTTCACAGGTTTATTGTGAGGGAAATACTTTGTAATCTAGAGATTATTGATATTACTGTATTATTGATCATTACCATAATGTATTATAATCAATAGTAAACTACAACTACAATGTAATATAATTAATCCAATTCATTTTATTTTGTCTTGAGTAATATTGGGATTTTTTTGTTGTTATCTTATTGGCAATCTCCACACAAAACCCCTCACCCTTTTTATATTTGCTTCTAGGGTTGCCCATGAAGTTTTGGATGTGAAAGAGGTCCCTAGGACTAGTCAAATGAGGTATCTGGTGTAAAATTTCATCTGCCCAAATTCCTTTCCAGCTTTAAGAGTCTACACATTCGCTGGGCACCAGTGGGTGCGGCTCATCCGACTGCACAGGGAGTCCTAGTCTATTTCCATTGAGCAGAAGAATGTGAGAACAAGGTGTTGAGAGAACAAAGGAGCAGACTCTGCAAAAGGGTTTAGTGGAACAAGTGCTGGCTATGGAGTTGAGAGACCTGGGTACAAATCTCAGACCTGATTCATCAAATTTGTTAACCTATGCAAACGTGATTTGCAAACCTTAAATTACCATGTAAATTCTAGATATAATTACCATCATCATCATCATTATGATTTGTGACCTTGAACATTTAACCTTCCTGCACATCTTCAGGTATAAAATGGGGGATAATAATGTTTGCATACTTAACTTTGCAATGTGCTTAAAAAGAAAGCTCTTAATAGACTTAGAAGCACTATAAAATGGGAACTCTTATTGCTATGATCAAATTTTGGGATATCCAGGGCTCCATTAACCAGGATTTGGACCTTGAACTAGGTCCCTAAGTGGGTGGTGAGGTTCCCTGATATTCACTTCTGTTTGAGAGATAGACTCATGAACTTGTCCACTAAAAGGGTGAATCAACTTACTCAAAAGTCCTTCTGAGACCTTGCCCATATCACTGACAAAAACTTTTGAGATATTACTCAGGAAAACAGTCTGATAATATCTATTTCTGTGCCTAGCTCAATCTTCCCCCCAGTATCTCCCTGTCATGATCTGGCTGGATGCCCAAAGATGGAGATGGGAAAGATTGCTTCTATTACATCTGTTATCTCAGCTGACACTTAGGATCATAGAATTTCAGAGTTCACAGAGTCATAAATCTTGCCCTGGGAGGGACCTCAGTGACCATCTAGTTCAATGACCTCAGTTTATGGTTGAGGAAATCAAAGCTTAGAGAGGTTTTGTGATTTGCTCAAGATCACACAGGGTAGTCAGAGACAAGATTTGGACATCTGACTCTAGAACCAGTACCATTTCTTCTTTACTTAAGTATGGGATCTCAAGGTGACAATATTATGGTTCTGTTTATGGCCATTAATGTGGTTCTTGGATGATTTGGAAAGTCCTATTCTACCTTTCCTTATCTTCTTTCCATTTAAGAGTGAGAATTCTCAGGGATTGGCTTAGACAGCCATAGGACTGGTTAGGAAACTTCAGCTGTACAAGTCTCCCTGGGATGATGGGAGTTGGGTCAGGAATTCCTTTTGTAGGGAATGGATCCTTGGGACTCAATTTCTCTACCACCACCAAAACATAAAATCTCAGTTCCTTACTTACTGTCTGGTTCCAACCAAGTTGAAAGGGGTCTGCCATTTGTAGCCCAACTCAAACATGAATTCCCTCCATGAGAACTCTGATAATGTCCTAATCTCTGCTCAAAGAACTCTGGGGATAAAGAACTCACTATTTCCTAAAGCAACCCCAATCCATTTTGAGACAGCTCATACTATAGGGAAATTATCCACAGCTTGAGTTAACATCTTCTTCTCTACAACTTCTATTTACTCTTTGTTTAGTCCTCTGGCTCTCTGAAGAACAGTGATTGACTAGTAAATGTTTAATGACCAGGTGTCAAAAAAAGATATGCTGACAAAGTTTTAAGTTTAATTTGCATTATTACTATTTTTCCATCACTTTCTTAAGTCTAGACAACCAATAAAATAACCAGACAAGCTCTGATTTGAGCATTTGCCAATTTCCTGAGGTACAGATGTTCACATTGAAAATTTGACAATCAGCTCTCAGGAACCAATTGAAGCTGTCTCCAATAAACTCCTGAGCAAGCTCAATCCTTTGCCTCAGGTACAGTCCACAGATGAGAGATTTTGTGCACAAATTAGCCTATAAAGTTGCTGCTTGCTGATGAGGCAAGGCACTGGTCTTGCTTTAAGTAGTATGACTTCCCAGGGACACGTAGAGGACATTGAGGGAAAACTCATAAGTGTCTAGGTCTCTACAAAGAAGCTCAACTACATACCAAGGGCAAGGTGGGGTCTTGAGTACTTCATGTAAAGATTTACATCTAAAACTTAACTATGGGTGTGGCTGTGACACAGCTGTTGTTTGCCCTCATCTGTGGCAGGAGGAGGGCTCTGTAGGGGAAAATAACCATAGGGTGCCTTATCCATGAATGGCAGCTATAGAAGGACGCTGTGTTCCCCCTGCCAGGAGCTGGCATGAGGCACCGAGGAGAACCCTGGTTACAAGGACTTCCCAGGCACGTCCCAGGCAGGGTGGGGTGGGAGACCTGTGTACAGATGAGGTGGTTTGGCTGAGTGGCTATGGGAATGAAAGCCAGGGGTTAATCACGGCTCTTCTCAGCCTATTTTTTCACTCTTCTTTTCCATCTCCACCCTAGCTTGACATTGCTGGGCCTGCCGAGGACAGCTACATCGCAGATGCCATTGTTTGTAATAAACCTTGCCCTGTGGTCATTTTTGTGCTGGGGCGCCTTGGGGCACAAAGGGATTGGGCAATCTTTGGGAATATTTACTTCTCTTCTTATAGTCCTGATGCCCCCATTCGTTGTGACAACAATAACAGCAATGATAATCATAATGTCATATATTCAAGCACAGACCAGAGGCCTACTTGTTGATGGTGAGTAAGGAATTGAGATTCTATGTTTCGATGGTGGTGGAGAAATTGAGTCCCTAGGATCCATTCTCTATAAAAGGAATGCCTGACCCAACTCCCATCATCTCAGGGACACTTGTACAGTTGAAGTTTCCTAACCGGCTGTATGACTGTCTAAGTCAATCTGTCTATCTCGAAAAATTCTTAAGGAATGAGGTGGGCAGTGGACCATGGTGAAGACTATGAGAAAGTGGTTTATCATGAGTTACTGTGGCCAAAACCAATGAGACGATGATGATGATGATGATGATGTTATGCCATACTCAAATACTCAAATGAACCTGTGATTTCACTGATTTTGGAGTTCCTGCAGCTCTCCCATGTCTGTCCATCCTGTGCAACTCCTGTGCATGGTCTCCCCAGAGTTCCTTATGGAGGATCTCTCCAAGGTGCTGAGCTTCTTGTTGTTTTCTCCTGATATTTGGAGGGTTCCAATGGAGCACTCCAGTTTTCAGTCTGTCATCCCTCATTCGTGCCATGCCACTGGCTTTTTTTTCTCTTTTTATCTCAGACTTCTTTGATAATGATACCAGTGTTGGTCATTATATCAACAAGAGCTGACCCTAGGCAACTCACTTAACATATGTCTGCCTCAGTTTCTTATTTCCTGTAAAATAGGGAGGATCTTATTTGCTGGGATTGTAACAAGGATAAAATAAGATAGTATTTTTAAAGAGCTTTGCAAACCTTAAGCACATATAAATGCTTATTACTCCTTTTCTGCACTGTACTTTCTCATTGGTGTTGTAATGGAGGGACTAGGCAATGAGACCACCTTCTTTAAAATGTACATAAATTTCTCTATCTGCTACAATCCAACACCTGGAGACTTGGTGCCTGCTTACAGGACAGTATATTGGAGGAGACTTTCCCTTACTGGATTGAACCAGTTTGAACTAGATTCAACTGAACCAGTTTGAACTGGTTTGAATAGAATTAAATAGTTTGAACTGGATTTAACTGGTTTGAATCAGTTTGAACCAGATTAAATTGTTTTGAACTGTATTGAACTAGTTTGAATCCGTTTTAATTAGACTAAACTGTGTTTTTTGCAGGGGAGGGAGTGGGGATGGGGGGTAGGGTGGGGAGGAAAAGGAATCTCTATAACCTTTTACTCAGTGGATACACTATCTGTTCCAGGTGAATAATTGCCTTTCAATTGAGAAGCAAAGTAATGTCTTTGCACAAATGTGCATTTTTCAGGAAATTGCATTGGATTAGTTAATGTATCTGGATCACCATGTTGTCAGAAGGGTATATGGGGGGATTGGGTACATGAGACTTTGATGCTTCAGTTTAGCTGAAGCATGGTTATAGAGGTGCTTTTGGTTTTGTGTTCCAGGAATCGTACCTCACAAATCCTGTGCAACTTCTGCCCATCCCACCACCCTAGCATGGTTATAGAGGTGCTTTTGGTTTTGTGTTCCAGGAATCGTACCTCACAAATCCTGTGCAACTTCTGCCCATCCCACCACCCTAGCATGGTTATAGAGGTGCTTTTGGTTTTGTGTTCCAGGAATAGTACCTCACAAATCCTGTGCAACTTCTGCCCATCCCACCACCCTAGCATGGTTATAGAGGTGCTTTTGGTTTTGTGTTCCAGGAATAGTACCTCACAAATCCTGTGCAACTTCTGCCCATCCCACCACCCTAGGTGGACATCAATCCCTCCTATCCCCAAGGAAACTGAACCTAGTCTCTGCATCAGCTGCTGCAAATCCCTACTCAGCCACAGGGGCAATGGGGAAATGGGGCAGCCCAGCTACAATACCATAGGCAAGATCCCTTGCCTCTCCTCCCCATCCTGAAATATTTTCCTCCCCCCTAGAACATCACTGAAACAAAAGGATACATAACCCTCATTCTACTGCCTCACTCCATGCCTTCTCCTCTCCCCTCCTCCTCCCATTCAAGCACCAACCACATCAGGATTCCTCCACCTTCCCCTCACCTTGTCACTAATGAAAGAGCCCTTGGGGGAACAAAAGGAAAACGTCAGTTAGAAACCCCTCTGCAAGCTATTAATAAATTAATCCTACCAAACCCTCAATGCACATTCACAAAGTGGGGTGGGCAGGTAGAGGAACTGGAAACCACATATTCCCCAATATCTCTGGAAACCAGTTCCAGTCCACTAAAATTAGCACCGAATGATAGCAAGGTAGACAACCTCATTCTCTCAAGTCTCTTAACTCTTTTCTCTCTCCATGGAGACCCTTTCTATTTTGAACTGGTTTGACCTGGATTAAACTTGTTCAAACCAGATTAAAATGAACTGAACCAGTTTGAATCAAATTAAAACACTTAAGTTTAAATTTGTTTGAGTTGAACTGAATGGGTTTGAACTGGTTTGAACTGGGATTAAACCTTTTCACTCAAAAGCCACCAAGACAGAATTCTTCTGTTCTTTAGGCCTTTAAAAAATGTATATTTAAGCACAACTCAGTAGCAAAACGCTTATCATAAGATTGGTTTGTAATTCTTAGCTCCAATTCAATTTAATTCAATCCAGCAAAATATTAAGTGTTTAGTATGACTTCTATGACTCAACCTCATTCAGTCTTCACAACAACTTCAAAGGGTAGTCTCTCTTGGGAGATGAAATTGTTGGAAAGAATAGTCATCCCTCATTCTACATGATGAAAACATCCTGAAAAAGAGGAAGTCAGCTGCAAACTATAGCTTATTGGAGTTGTAAGGCAAGGGGTGGGGGGAATGGGGAAATGCTCAAAATGAAAGTCTCAAGGTCATAGTGCTGAGGCTACGTAATGGGGGAAACGGAAAGGGACAGGTATTTATTAAGTGAATACATCAGAACTTTATAAATATTAACTCATCTGATAATATTTAATTGAAGAACATTAGATTGGATGTTGAAAGGTAACCCCTTTTTCAGTGTTAAGTCACTTCCAATTTCTGGATGTCAGGGTCCTCATCTATACGAGGTACATTTTAGATTAGTGGATCTCTAGGGTCCTTATATCTCAATCCCATGATCCACAGTATTGTCAATGGAATGCTGGATTTGGAGTCTGAAGACCTGTGTTTCAATCTTAGCTCTGTTATTTACTGGCTATGTGACTTTGGGCAAAATAAATTCCCCTCTCTGGGCTTCAAGTGGTCTTATTTGTAAAATGACAATAGACTAAATCATTTGTGGAGTCCTTTCCATCTCCAAGCTTTTGGATTCTGTTTTATCAATTATCATTTCATGCGGTGCCTAGTACAGAGCTAGAAACACAGAAGGCACTTGTTAAGCACTTATTGGTTGACTAATTGGGCCGCAGTCAAAGAATCCAGCTTATTAATGTGGCCAAAAGAAAGCCACATCTTAGAAGCCAGAAGCTTCCTAACCTTTGGCTAGTTCGTGAGCTCAAGTCAAAGCATCTATTTAAGTCTGGAGGGAGGAGTCAGTAGTTTACACATTATACGTCTGTGATGGGCTAACACATCTCATGCTAGTAATTCTTGTTGTGTGAGTGAGGTTTTCCCTTTCTGGGTATATGAAAAGCCAACAGCCTCAGACAGTAGGTAGCCTGTGTGGGGTACAGAGGCTCACTGTGAGCCTTCCTCTTTGAATAATCAACCCACATGAGTGGCTTTCTGTCCTCTCTATAGGGAGGGAGATGGCAAAAGAGAAAGGAGGTCCTTGGGGAGGTCTTTCCTCCCAAAAGAAACAGGCTAGCTGGACCAACAATGCCAAAGGCCAGATATTCCAGGAGCCTCAGGCAGGTGGCTATAGTTAATGGTATTTAGGGCCAATATGACCTTGGAGATTATCAACTCCAACTGGTTTTTTATAGGTGGGGAAACTGAGGCCTAGAGGGAAAATGACTTGCCATGGTCTCAAAAGGAATAAGTAGTGGAGATGGGATTTAAAAAAAATAAAATTGTAGTTCTTTTGACTCCAAATCCACTTTTTTTTTGCCATGACATTATACTATCTCTTACATCTTGTGATATAATTTATGCATTTAGGAAGGAGAGTGATGCCTCTCTTATCCAAGGCAATCCTATGGAGCTTAGAGGCTGATGGAGGCTATGATTGCAATGAAACCATTATAGTTTCTTCCAGCTAAAGGCAGTCCTAACTTTGTCCTATAGTACTGAAAGAACTGGCATATATGTTGTGATCAATTTTGCTATTTCAGAGATCTTTGAAAGAATGAAGAGAATTGGAGTGCTCTTGTGGGATTGGAGAAGAATAAATATCCCTGTTTTTTTAAGTGTGTAAGGAGAAGGAATGAGTTCCAGAACCATAACTGTGTGGCTCTGGGCCCAAGAAAAGAGCTGAAACTCAGTCCTACCTTTGGCCTTGCACACAAGCCTGCTGAGGAAAAAGCCAGGGCAAGAGATCAAAATCAAAGGGGAGCCAGTACTCCAGACCCAGAGAATCTCCCAGGGAGCTAACTCTAACTGAACCCAGAAGCAGTCTGTCGATATTCAACACAAGCCAACAGACCAAAATCAGGTCAGGGATTTTCAGACCAGGAGGACAGTGATATTTCATCATTTGGGAAGCTTAAAAAAAATTACAGGCCCCAAATTGATTTGTGAAAGCAACAGAAGGACAGAAAACTCAGGTCAGACATCTCTTCCTGTCCCCCCAACCCCTAGGTGAGCAGAGTCCAGCACTAATATGAAGTCCAAAGTGAAGAAGTAAGCTGGAAACATGGGCAAACAAAAAAAGAACCTGACCGTATAAAGTGACTATGGTGACAAGGAAACTGACATCACAAACACAGAAGACAGTAAACTGAAAACGTTTACAAGCAAAGTCTCAAGAAAAATGCAGATTGCATCAATAAGAATATCAGAAGAGTTAAAGAGATTTTTTTTAAGAGAACAAAAAAGGATTTAAAAAAATCAAATGAGTGGAAGAGAAAAAATATTAGGAAGAAATGAGAGCTATGCAAGAAAATAATGAAAAGAGAATTAACAACTTGGTAAAAGAGGTACCATAAAATACTGAGGAAAACAACTCCTTAAAAATCAGAATTGGACAAATGGTAAAAGAGGTACCAAATCTCACTGAAGAAAATAACTCCTTAAAAAGCAGCACTGGACAAGTGGAATCTAATGATTCCATGAGATTTCACAAAACAAGAAAACAAAATCAAAAGACTTTAAAAAAAATATCATAGAAAAAACAACTGACCTAGAAAATAGATTGAGGAGATACAATTTAATAATCATTGGACAACATAAAAAACCATGAGCAGGAAAAAAGAGCTTAGACATCATATTTCAAGAAATTATAAAGGAAAACTGCCCAGATATCTTAGAACCAAAGGGCAAAGTAGAGACTGAAAGAATCCACTTGGTAACTCTTAAAAGAAATCCCCAAATGAAAAATCTCAGAAGTATTATAGCCAAAATCTAGAACTCTCAGTTCAAGGAGAAAATACTTCAAGCAGCCAGAAAGAAATATTCACATAGTCATAGTCAGGATCATAAAAGATTTTTTTCTCCAATTCTCTAACATTTTTATTTAAAGTTTTGAATTCCAAATTGTATTGCTCCTTCCCTCCCTCCTTTTCTTCCTCTTTGAAAAGGTAAATAGTCAGATATAGGGTATACATATGCGATTATGTAAAACATTTCCATTTTAGTAATTTTGTACAAGAAGACTCAAATAAAAGAAAAAAAATGAAAGAAAGAAACTGAAAAATAGCATGCTTCACTCTGTATTCAATTAATATCAGTTCTCTCTCTGGAGGTGGACAATCAACTTTATCATTAGTCCTTTGGTATTGTCTTGGATCATCATATTGCTGAGAAGTTCTAAGTCATTCATACTCCTTTATAGAATAATATTGCTGTTAATGTGTAGAATGTTCTCCTGGTTCTGCTCATGCAACTATGCATCAGTTTATGTAAGCCTTTCCAAGTTTTTCTGAAATCATCTTGCTTGTCATCTCTTATAGCACAATAACATTCTATTACAATAAAATATCATAGCTTGTTTAGCCATTCCCTAATTGATGGGCATCCCTTTGATTTCCAATTCTTAGCCACTACAAAAAGAACTGCTATAAATATTTTCATACAAATAGATCCTTTTCCCTTTTTTTCAATTATCTTTGGGATACAAACCTATCAGTGGTATTTCTGGATCAAAGAGTGATCATGTAAGATTTTGCAGTTACCACTATGAAAGAGCAGAGGACTTGGAACATGATATTCCAGAAGGCAAAGGAGCTAAGTATAACCTACCCAGAAAAAAACGAGTATTTTCCCTATGGGGAAAAAGGGATATTTAACGAATTAGAGGATTTTCAAGCATTCCTGATGGAAAGGGTGGAGCTGAATAGAAAATTTGACATTCAAACACAATACATAAAAAGCTAAATGTGAAAGATAAATCACAAGGGACTAAACAATTTCAAACTGTTTCTATTCCTATATGGGAAGACAAGATATATAACCCTCTCAGAATTTATCAGGGTTGCTATTAGGGCTGTTAGAGGGAGTATACCTCCAAGACATGAGTGTAATTTTATTATGTTGGGATGATCTTAAAAGAAGAATGCAAGTGGTGGGGGGAGAGATACATTGGAAAATGGGAAGGGGGAGGAACAATGGGGAAAATTACCTCAAATAAGTGAGCAATGCAAGGAAGAGTTTATAAATACGTATATGCTAGCAGCAAGCATGGTCAGAGGAAATGGGCAACACTTGAACTTCACTCTGATTTAAACTGGCTCAAGGAGGAAAGAATATGTGCACACACAGTTGGGTACAAAAATTCAGCTTCTCCAACAGGGAAGGAGGAGAGAAAGAAGTTAAGAGAAAAGGGGAGAAATAAAAGGGAGAGTAGATTAAGGAAAGTAGAGGTCAAATACAAGACAGACTCTTGATGAGGGGACAGGGTAATAGAAAGAAGGATAAGTAAAAGAGAATAGGATGGAGGGGAATACACAGTAATCATAACTATAAATATAAATGAGGTGAATTCACCCTTCAAATGGAAGAGGATAGCACAATGGATAGCAAAATCAGAATTCAATAATGTGCTGTTCACAAGAAACACACTTGAGATGGGAAGATAAAACACAGAAATAAGGTAAGGGTCCAGATAGAATCTATTATGTTTTAGTTGAAGTAAAAAATAGCAGGGGTAGCAGTCATAATCTCAGACAAAGCAAAAAGAAAAGCAAAAATAAACCTAATTAAAAGAGATTATCAGGGAGAAAATAGATAGTAAAGCTTAATAGTGGGGGACCTTAAAAAAAGAATAAACCATGTCAACAGAGCATTTAACCTGGAAATAAGGAGAATACTGCATATATAACTTACTGGCATTTGACAAAGTCTTTTCTTGTGGACAAATGGAGATATGTAAGCCAGACCAACAGTTCTCAAAATATGATTTTGGGATGCCTGGGAGACCTTTCAGAGGCAGATAGATGGCACAAGATGGCTAGATGGTATAGAATGATGGGCATAGAATCAGGAAAATGAGTTCAAATTCAGCCTCAAACACTAGCTGTATGACCCTGGGCAAGTCATCTGTCTGCCTCAGTTTCCTCAAATGCAAAATGCAGAATGATAATAATAGCACCTACTTCCAGGGTTGTTGTGAGGATCAAATGACATATACAAAGCACTTAGCATCTAACAGAGTGCTTGATACATAATAGGGACTTAATAAATATTTGTTTCCTTCCTTCTTTCCCAAGACCAAAAGTCTTAAGAATTGCTGAAGTAGACAAGCACCATTGAGTGGATTCTGAACTGATTGAATGGCAAACCCCAAAGAGGAGACGTTAATGGTTCAATTGTCAATTGAGAAAGAGGTCTCCCGTGGACTTCCCTGCAACCTTTGCTTGACCCTATGTAGTTTAACATTTTTATAAATGGATAAAGGCATAAATAGCATGCTTATCAATTTGCCCATGATATAAAGCTGAAAGGATAGACAATCTAATAGATACCTGAATCAGAAGTCAAGAAATTCTTAAGACAGTTCAGAATCCATTAAAATGTAACTGAATAGGAGTAAAGGCTAAGTGTTACATTTATATTTAAATTTTTTTCATAAGTATATGACAGAGTGTGTGTTCGTCCTTCATTGCCGAAGAAGACCACGCCATCAGAGAAATGATGACATGACTTGCACTTGACTTTGTTTTGAGTGAGGGAGGGCTGTGCAAGGTCACCAGCCTCACTTCTCCAGAGCCATCTGAATCCAGTGACCAGATATTCATCAGGATGACTGGGGATGACCCAGGATGAAGCAATTAGGGTTAAGTGACTTGCCCAAGGTCACCCAGCTAGTGAGTGTCAAGTGTCTGGTGAGATTTGAACTCAGGTCCTCCTGACTCCTGCACTGCTGCTCTATCCACTGCACCACCTAGCTACCCTACACAGGAGGATTATGTTTTTAAGTGTGGAAGAGTCATAGTTATCAGCCTCACTCTCTTCCAGAGTTGTTGAAGTCCAGTGGGAAGACAAAGTGTAGGCCATGGTTAGACTGCAGTTCATTTGAGAGAGAGCTAGGAGTTGTAGTATATCACAAGCTTAATATGAATCAAATGCATGATATAGAAACCAGGAAAGCTAAAGGGAGCTTTGTTGATGTTCAGGCATTTAGTCCTGACTCTTTGTGATCCTATATGGGGTTTTCTTGGCAAAGGTACTAGAGTGTTTTACCAATTCCTTCTCCAGTGGATTGAGGCAAACCGAGGTTAAGTGACTTGTCCAGGGTCACAGAGCTGGTGAGCATCTGAGGCCACATCTGAACTCAGGTCTTTCTCCAGTGCTCTATCCACTGAGCAACCTAGGTGCCTCATGTGGGATCTTAGGCTTTCTTAAGAGAGGCACATTGTTCAGGACTGGGGAGGTACAAGTACTGCTTTACCTTTCTCAGACCATATCTCAAATATGATGTTCAGTTTTGGGTGCCATGTTTTTAGGAAGGATGTCAATAAGCTAAAGAATGTTTAAAAGGGGCTAACAAAGATGATTAAAAAGCTTAGAGTTAATGCCATATGAAACTTAGGTAAAGAAAATAGTGATGTTTTACCTAGAGAAATGAAATTTGGTGGTGGGCTGGGGATGGGGTTCTCTGCCAGCTATTTTCATTTATTTGAAAGACTGTCCTGAGGCAAGGGCATTAGGCTTCCTTTGCTTGACCTCAGAGAGCAGAATTAGGAGCAATGGGTGGAAGTTACAAAGAAGCAAGCCATCTTGGAGAGGGAGGAGAAGAAAATTTAGAACTTATGAAAGTGATTGTTAAAAACTGAAAACAAATAAATTAATAAAAAAAGGAAACACTTCAATAAGCAATCAGGAACTGATTATTAAATGCCCATTACGTTACAGGCACCATTCCAAACACTGAGGGTACAAAGACAAAAATAATTCTTCCTGTCCTCACTTTGTCATAAAAACTCTATCTCCAGTGCTCTCCTTTATGACCCAGCTCCAGGGATATGCTGGTAAATGTTTAACAATTCTGAAATCCTGGGAAAAAAGGAAAAAGTACACATGGCACACAAATTTAATCTGTATCATTTTCTCGATAACTTTCTTAAGTCTAATGAATCAATCAATTCACCAAGCCATGAGATGCAGTATTTGCTAAGCTGGTTTGAGCTGCCTCCAGTGCAACACTGCCTCCTTCCTTCCCTCTCCCACCCCCTCAGATGAAGCCTATCTCCTCTTTCTCCTAGTCAAAAACCATTAGAGCTACAAGGTACCTCAGGGATCCGGTCAAAGTCCTTCATTTTATAGATGAGAAAACTAAGGCAAAGAAAGGAGAAATGAATTTCTTTAGGTTACAGTGTTAGTTCCTGAAGCTTTGTAGCATTATAGGAAGCAAAAAAAAAAACCACAACTTTTTCTTTGAACCTTCTTTCAATGGTTTTCCAAACACTCTGGTTGAGTTACGTCTTGAGTTCTGAAAGCTTTTTAGACATGCGGGCCATGCTGACAACTCTTTTGCCTTACTTGTGGATCTTTAGGTTTGCCTTGAGAAATTCTGGAGTCCCAGGAAACTTTGTTACTGCATCTTTCATATACGTGTACATTTAGAGTTGTTTTAGCGATCTCCCAGATCCTAAGTCTAGGATGTGATACCTATCCATCTAACATCAGGAATATTTCCTTCATTGATGCAGGCTACATTTTTTCCTATGCTAACTCATTCTGTGTGTGATTCTGTGTGTTTAAGACTCCTATAGATAATGAGAATGCTAATAAAAAAAGTCTTTCTGGATTCTGGAGGGGAAAAAACCCTGTGATTTTATTACTGTATTAGACTCCTGGTATGGAAAATCCCTCCACTAATGCAGATCAATAATTCACTTGTAAATTATAGCCTTAGAGAATTATCTGGGGATGCTGAAAGATTAAATGTCTTACTCATATATAGTAAGTATATATCAAAGTCAGCACTTGAACTCAGGTCTTCTTGACTTAAAGGCCCTCTTTCTACCATGCCATGATACTTCTCATCATACAGGTGATACGTGTCAAAGGTGAAGTCCCAATGTGGACAGATCATTAACAAATGGGGCATCATGAAAGGCTTCATGAAAGAGCTAACATTTGAGTTGGACTTTTTTAAGGTGGTAAGAATTAGTAGGGATGTCATTAACAAAGAAAAAGTTGTTGGGAAAATGGGGATTTGTTTGCAGCAAGATGAATCACCAAGTTTGACCAGAGACCAGTTCATGGAAATGAGTAGTGTGAGATTTGAGTAGAAAGTTAAGATGGCAGCAGAGTGTGAAGGGGTACTCTTTGATCACTGGCCAAAAATGTTCTCTCTTTCCCTCTTAGAAGGCCTCATGAATGGCCCAGTTTCCATAGCGTGATCCGTACTGGCTTGTTTACAGCTTTCTGCCCAACAACTTGCATTCTAAAGCTTCTCTTACATAAACTATTCCTTTTGCAAAAACAGATGACAAAGAACCTGCTTTGGCCTCAGGCCTGAGTTTCATCACATTATTATTTCTATTTTTGTTATTAATTTTATTGAAGCAGAAAGAAGCAGCACATTATCTTCCTACTGTATATTTTCTCATGGACCAAGACAGCAACAAACATTTTAGGCAGGTAGAAAGACTTGCTTTGTTGTCTGAGAAATTGTAGCTGAAGCTGCAAGGAGAATAGGGCTTTGGTCACAGACCAAAGATCCAGACACAGCCCAAGGTCAGGGTTGGAGCAGTTAGGCTGATGAGCTTGTACAAAGGCAGCAATAACACTAATTTGCCCTTCCTTATTAGCTTATCTAAGCATTTCAATATTTGGTACAGAAAGCAGGACCTGTTTTTTATGTCCCAAAATTTCACTCCATTCAATTGAATCCAATTCAACAAGCATATTTTAAGTTGAAAAGGCTTTGCCTACTATTCTGCAGTGGACTGTATGCTTCTCATCCAAGGCCTAACCTAGCTAACCAAGTTCAGGGAGGATCATTGTCAGAAGGCTGGCTACCAAGTGATGAATTTTTCAGTCACAGAAATCCACAAAGTCTCATCCATGAAGGCATGGATGGATTCTAATCTTCATTTCTGGAGCCCTCACATCAATGAGCTAATAGATCTTTTCTCTTTTTGCCATAGGTTGCCATGGCTGGAGTTTTCATCACCAAGTGATCAGCCTACTTCTAATAAAGCATCAGGATGTGGATGATGGACAGACATTGCAAATGGACAATTATTTGGGCCTAGTATGAGGCCAGAGGAGAAAGCAATGGATTGCGTTTGGGAAAACTCAGTATGACTGCTGGACAGTTAGTAAAGTAGGTTTTATTTTGGGAAGCTGAATTCAAGTTTTGGTTCTGCTGCTCATTGATGAAACTACAAGAAACTTTGGTGAGCTAATCTCCCGAAGGTTAAGTCAGCTCAACTGGAAATGCAACCTCCTTGAATGTAGACACTGTTCCATGTTTATCATCATAGATCCAACACCTAGCATAGTGGCTTATACCTAGTAGGTGCTTAATAAATGCTTGTTGGTTGGAGAAGAGCAACCCATCTTTCTGAGAAATCTTGAGGGTGGGGGACAGACATCATGACTTCTGTTTTCAAGTACTAGAAAAGTAATTGTGAAAGAATAATGATAGCACATGTGAAAAAGGCATGATAATATAGCCCCTGAAAATTTGCAAAGTATTTTACAGACATCATTTCATTTGATTCTCACAACAATCTGGGGAAGTGGGGACAATAGAGATTTTACCCTTCCATTTTGTAGATGGAGAAACTGAGGCTCCAGGAAATTAAGTAACTAGCCCATGGTTGCACAGCTAGTAAACATCAGAGCTAAGCTCAGGACTCAAGCCCAGCATTTAAGCCCACTAAGGCTTTTTCCACTTGGTCCTAGAAGACAGAACTTGGAGCAATGGATGGAAGAAGCAGAGAAACAGATTTCAACTCTATTATCACATGAAAACTTGTTATCCCAAAGGGGAATGGACAGCTTAGAAGGAACAGGAGGAGGGCTTCTTAAATTGTTTCCACTTGCAACTCCTTTCCATGTTTCAGCGGTGTTCATTGGCATTGTGTGGTGTGCATGTGCAATGCAAAGTGCACATGCTGTGTGCTTGGAACCAAGGCTGTAGTGAAATCGCCTGATGCAGCATGGGTGAGCACTGCCAGAAACACCTTGTATTCATTACATGTTTGATTTTTGATTAATTTTTAGTTGTTGCATTTCAGAAATCTTCAGAAATCTTTCGCTGTTGCCAAATTTTTCTTGACCCCATATGGGGTCACAAGCCGTAGTTTAAGGAGCACTGAATTCTAGTTCAATGCAGACATAGAAAAACAAAAACGTCCCTCTAAACCATAGATTCTTATCCTGAGGTCCACAAACCCCTCAGGTGACCCATGAAATGGTATGGACAGAAAAAAATACCTTTATTTCCATTAACCTGTAACTGAAATTTAGCATTTCCTTTCAATTACTTAAAAGTATGATTCTACCAAAAGGGTCTGTGACACACAAAAAATTAAGAACTCCACATTTCTTGAGCTTTTCTGAAAGAAAGCATGAAAGACTTTTTTCAAATGGTTAACTAAAATGTAGGTGAACTATAGGTACATCATTCTCACCTGTCATTTTGGTGATCTTGTCCACAAAACAAGTAAGGTTGGTCTGGGATGACCTGTTCTTGATGAAACTAAACTAATTTTTGTTTTCACTTTTCCACACATTCAATAACCATCTCTTTATTAATAAATTATAAAAGTTTGCCCAGAATCAGGAATATGATTCTATAGTTTACAGATTGCATTTTCTCCCTCCCCTATTTTTACAAAATGTTGGTCCTTCTCTAGACCTATAATGGCTCTCCAGTTCTCCATAATCCTTTGGAGAGCTCCGACAATGGCCCAGAAATTACATCTTCTCTTTTTTTCAGGACCCAAAGATGGAGAGCTTCTGAGTTGGTGATCAGAACTCATCTGGGGCTCTTTCAGTATCTCTTCATTTACCTGGGATATGAATCTCCTATTAGCTACTTTTGTTTCATCCTTTCTAATTCAAAGACCATTCTTAATGGCAGAGAAATCAAGTAAAATAAGTATTCAGCAGATCTATTTTCACTGTCAACAGTTATCCTAGTCTGAATCAATTCTGAGAAGTTGTTCTACTGTCCCTTCTTTACCCCCTCCTTTATTTTAGCATAGCAAAAAGAAAAACAAAAAAGGTCTCCTTTTGCTATTCTTATCTTTCCTAGCCAATCTCAGTTTAGCATCACTGTATTTATTTTCCATTGCCCACTCTGGTTTCTTTCATCTATCTGTTCATGCCTTTAAAAATCTAAGCTGGTTGTTAAAAACCCCTGCGCTACCATATCAACCTGTTCATACAACTCTCCTTTATCTTTTCCCCATCAGAACTGATCAGAACTTTGGAGTTTCATACTTGAGAACTACCCATTCCTAGAACTTCCCATTTCCCTCATAGAACTTCATTCCATGGGAGAAGACCTATCTTTTCTCTGATCCTTGGGAATCTGTTCCTCTAGGATGTAAGATGTACATCAGTCTGCTCCTAGATTTCCTCTCCTATGCTATAAAAAATTTTAAGATGGAATGGTAATTTTCCTTTAAAGTTTTTCTCATTTCTATTCCTACCTGTTGGTGAGAATCATATCCAGAACAGAGTTTCCCCCTTGTTGGTTCCTCCATCTTTTAGAGAGTGAAATTGTCTTGGAGGCAAGAAATTATTAGCTGTTCTGCTTTTGGAGACAGTCAGACACAGAGAGAGGAAACAGAGAGGGAAGGACAGAGACAGAGGCAGAGAAGCAGAGAAAGGGAGGAGAAAAGAGATAGAGGAGAGAGAGGGGAGGGGAGAGAGAGAGAGCAACATGGAAGTATATTTTACGTGATCGTGCATACATAACCTATATCAAATTGCTTACTGTCTTAGGGAGGGGTTGGTGAAGGAAGGAGGAGGAGAATTTAGAACTCTAAATTAAAAAATGAATGTAACACAATTTACATGTAATTACATTTACATGTACTAGGAAAAAAGAAAATACTATGAGAAAGAGAGAGAGAGAGAGAGAGAGAGAGAGAGAGAGAGAGAGAGAGAGAGAGAGAGAGAGAGAGAGAGAGAGAGAGAGAGGAGAGAGAGAGAGAGAGAGAGAGAGAGAGAGAGAGAGAGAGAGAGAGAGAGAGAGAGAGAGAGAGAGAGAGAAATATTCTAGAAGATATATGGATCATTAAAGTCTCCCATTACCACAAGATCAATTCTCTGCTGGGCTTGTGATGTTCTCCACACTCCTCATCTGTTTCATTCTGTCCAGGAGGTATATGTAAGTGACAAGATCACTGCTATTTGGGCCTTCATTGATCTTTACCCAAACATTTTCATCATTCTTCCTCCTTCTGGTTCTGTGTTTCCTCACAGGAATATAGCTTCTTCATATATAATGCCACTGTGTCCTTCCCCCTTTACTTCTTCCTTTGGAATAGGGTAAAACTGTTCAGAGGTTTATTCTGGTCCTGGATCTCCTCCCACAAATGATCCTCAGTGATGTCTATGACATCCATTTTACTCCCTTGTTTGAGGACCTTTAATTCTAGCTTATTACCTATACTTTGGACATTGGTATACACCCAAGGCCATAGGTTTATTACCATTTCCTTTCTTGGACTTTGTGTTCTATAAATTTTTGGGTATCACAGTTATTATGGTTTGAAAACTCTGAGATTGATTCTAAGAGAAATATCATTTGGGGAAGGGGAAGTAAGGCTAAGGGGCTTGGTTCTTTCAGAATCAGGAACATCATAAAGTTTATCCAGAATGTTCACTTGGGATCTGGTGGAGTGGAGATGATTAAAGCTGAAAGGCTTGATTGAGTTGTTGTTCCTTAATCACTCAGGAGGCCTCAACTGTTAAGAACAGGAAGGATGTGTTTTTTTGTTTTTACTTCTTTTTTATGGGGGAGGGGTACTGGTATTTGGTAATTGGCTGGGGATTTGGGGAAATCTTGAGGCTAGATAAGGGTTGATGGTGGATTGGGAGGTGTGGGGGGGTGTGGTGGGAGTGTACAGGGACTAGGGCTGGTTTCCCTTTTCAAGGTATCATTGCTGGGAAGGCCTTTATGCAATTGACATTAGCCAAGAGAACTTCTGCGAAGAGTTTTTTTAAAAAAACAAACAAAACTAATTTCTGTTTGTGTTGCATCACTTTTAACTGCTTTACTGCTGGGATGCTGATAATTAGAGGTAGCAGAGTACAATGGAAAGAATGTAGGATTATGAATAGGAAGACCTGGGTCTTAGGACTGAGACTTGCTAGGTGTAGCCATAGAATCAGAAGACCTTACAATCTTAAGACTTGAGTTCAAATCTGGCCTCAGATATTTACTAGCAGAATGACCCTGGGCAAGTCATTTAACTTTACCTCAATTTCCTCTTCTATAAAAAGATCCAGAGAAGGAAATGGAAAACCACTCCAGTATCTTTGCCAAGAAAACCCTAAATGGGGTCATGAAGAGTCAGACGTGATTGAAACAAGTAAACAGCAACATGGGCCAGTAATTGTGCTAAGAACTTTATAGTTATTATCTCATTTGAGATAGAGTAGATGTTATTATAATCCTCATTTAAATAATAATGATTATTTAATAAAAACATTGATTAATAACAATAACTAGCACTCACAATGATCAGGCACTGTTGCATATTTTCTCAGTTGAGTCTCACAATGACCCTGGGAAATAGGTGCTATTATTATTTCCATTTTACAGTTGAGGAAACTGAGGCAAACAAAGGTCAAACTACTTGCCCAAGGTCACATAGATAGCAAATATCTCAGGTTGAATTTGAGTTTAGATATTCCTGATTCCAGGTCTACGGTTCTATCCATTGTACCTCCTAGCTACCAAAATGAGACAATAAACATAAAGTACTATGTAAATATCAAATATTAACATGGAGTTAAAAAGAAACTGATTTAAAAACTGTTAAGTGTTCTGTAAATATGAGCTGTTATTACCATGATGCCACTAATATTCTCTGTATAAATGTTTTTAAGTGGGAGGAGTTGGAGAGGAAAAGGATATGACAGACCCCCACAGAATGGAGCAAGATAGTATTTTAGCTTTACGATAACCTGCATTTAACCTGGCCTCCTAGGTCTGGTTGGGATGTTATTACCCACTATATATAGCTATACATTTTGCTATCTCACATAAAAAGCCCTTACAATGGGATCCCCTGTTGCATGAGGAAAGCTGTAGTTGGGGTGAGAAGAAAAACTGAATACACAGAGGGGCCCATCTTGGCCAAAGACACACATAAGACAATTCCAAGACAGCTAGTTTTTAAATTCACAAATATTCATTCATTTGTTCCGTTAATTATGTATTCTGTACTAACTGTGTCGGAGACATTGAGCTAGATAATTTTGTAGGGGAGATGAGAGAAGGAAACGAAAAACAAGGAAACCACACTTTAGAATTTAATTTGGTGGGTTTTTCCATTCCATGTTGGAAACTAGTCTGTTTGGAAAGAGCATTGATTCTAAATAAGTCACTGTGCCTTCTTACCTCTCACAACTTCAGTTGCTTTATCTGTAAAATGACGAGGTTCAATTTAATAAAGAATTATAGGATTGCAGTGACCTTTTAGGTCTAAAAATTTCATGATCCTAACATAGGGGTATAAATATATCTTTTATATATATATAATGTAAAAAATATTTATATGCATATGTCTTTGGCACATATGTATGTTGACTAGCACAATCAATTAGCATTTATTCAACTCTTTCTATGTATCTGGAATGAAGCATCTCTCTATTTCTCTCTCCCCTCCTCCTCTTCTTCCTCATCCTTCCACCTTCTTTGTCTTTTCTTCTCTCCCTCCCCCTCTCCAACCTTCCCCTTCCCTCCTCTCCTCTTCCTCTCTCCTCTTTCTCAACTTCTCTATTTTTCCCCTCCTTTTTCCCTATCTCCCTATCTCCCTTTTTCTACTTTTCTTTCTCTCTTCTCTTTCTCCCTCTCTCTTCTTTTCTCCCCTCTCTCTTTCCCATACTCCACCCCAGCCAAGGGTCACCATGCTTCAGAGGATAGAGTACTGCGCCTAGAGTCAGGAAGATTCCTCTTTCTGAGTTCAAATCTAGTCTCAGACACTTACTGGCTGTGTGATCCTAGGCTAGTCATATAACCCTGCTTACCTCAACTTCCTCATCTGTAAAATGAGCTGGAAAAGGAAAGATAAACTATTCCTATATCTTTGCCAAAAAAAAAAAACCCAGATGGGGTCACAAAGAATCAATACAACTGAAAAATGACTCAACAACATTTCAAGAACAAATATATATATATATTTATATATATGTATATATATATATATATATATATATATATATATACATTTATAGGCATACACACACACCACATACACATACATTGTTGTTGCGTTTGTCCTTCATTCTCGAAGAGGACGATGACATCAGGGAACTGATGACATGACCTGCAGTTGACTTGGATTTGAGTGAAGGAGGGCTGTGCAAGGTCACCAGCCTCACTTTCTCCTCCAGAGCCATCTGGCTCCAATGGCCAAATAGTCATCAGGATGACTGGAGAAGGCCTAGGATGCAATGGGAGACTCTGGCCCTTTTAGATTAAGGTCTTTTCAGGTTCTCGCTTTGAGTGAGGTAACACCCATTTATAACTGGGAAAGGAGGTGGGCCAGTTATTATATAACAGAAATCTGAGCTAACAGGTGAACAATTTTAACAGTACGCTGGCACTGCTGTGATATTGAAAGAACATTGGGCCAATATTTTAAGAAGGATTTTTCTAAATCCTAAGGGAATGTTGCAAAGTGGAAAAGAACATTTGAGTCAGAAGACCTGGGTTCGGATCTTGGCAGTGCTACTTCTTATGTATGTGACCACAAGCAAGTCACTTAACCTCTATGGTCTTCATTTTTCTCATCCACAAAAGTAGGAGTCAGACCACATGTCTTACATTCTAGACCTAAATTCAAGGTTATGAAAATATTCCATGATTTATAGGTGAAAAATGGACAAGGATTGCAAAGGATGGGAAGGTTGCAGTTTGTGTGAGTGGATAGAGTGACCAGAATGAGGAAATCCCAGCTCCAGCCAAGCTCTAAATTGTACAATAAGCATTCATTTTAATCCTTTGGGATTTTTGTTGTTGCTCAGTTGTTTTCAGTCATGTCTGACTTGTTATCACCCCATTTGGGGTTTTCTTGGCAATGGCATTGGAGTGGTTTGCCATTTCCTTCTCCAGCTCATTTTACAGATGAAGAAACTGAGGCAAACAGGGTTAAGTGACTTGTTTAGTAAGAGTCTGAGGCCAGATTTGAACTCAGGAACATTAGTCTTTTTGACTTCAGGGCCAGTGCTCTACCCACTGCATCACTTAGCTGCCCCTAAATCCTTTGATTTACCGGGACTTGAAATGAGCCTCTTTTTACCACTTCCCATGCATCTCATCCCACTGCAAAACATTGTTTAGGAGGGAAGTTTTGTGAGTGAGTTCATTTTCCAGCTTGTCTCAACTGTTTTGTTATACCTAAGATAATCCCTCCTGCACCCCCCACCACCCCAGTCATCGGAAATTCCTTTAGAAAAGAAACACAAATGCCAATATTAGGCCCCAAATGAGAAGATCTTGAGGTGTATCTAGTACTAGGATTCATTTCTCTTTCCAAGGAATCAGTTCCAGAGAGGTGCTCATACAGAGGACATTTATACTGGTGTCTAAAGGCAGAAAGAAAAGAGCTAGATATTAGCTATGGATTCCATACTTACACAATCCCTTTTCCTGATCCCCTCAATTCTAGTGCCTTCCCTCCTCTGATTATCTCCAATCTATCCGGTATGCTACTTGTTTATAAATATTTGTATTTTGTCTCCCACATTAGGCTGTGAGTTCCCTGAGGGCAATGCTTCCTTTTCCTTTATTTTTTGTATCCCCAGAATTTAGCTGGTACTCTCAGATGTTTCTAAAATATTAGTCCCTCCAATAGCTGCCAAGGGAAAAGTCGGTGTTTGGTACAAAGAGGAACGAACCCTGTATCCCCCTCAAATCCAGCTTGTTGGGCCCTTACTGCTCTAGTCTCTGTGATGTCATTTAGCACTTCACAAAAGGAAGGCAGGGATATGGTGATTAATAAATACTTCTTGACTGGGTGACTTTGGGCAAATCACCTAACCTCTTGAATAGAATGTAAGCTTCTTCAGGGCAGGGACTGTTTCATTTCTGTCTTTGACCTCCCCCCACCCAGTTGCTAGCACAATGCTTGGCACAATGATTGGGTTTAGTAAGTGCTTGTTCTTTTTTTTATTTTTATTTTATTTTTCATTTTTAACACAGTTTATAACAAATAAAACAATTCAAACTTTTGGTCAGGTGGTACTTCTTTTTAAAGCATTTACCATATGGATCACAAAAAAATTTTTCTTTTTTTTAAGCATTAACCAACTGAGACACAAATAATATTTATGTTGCTAACTTCATACGCTTTTGACCAAATTGTCTCCACATTATTACTAAGAATTAAAGGACCCTGACTTATTGTTGTTGGTCTAAAGTCCTAAGCCTAATAGCTTAATTTTAGACAACCTCGGATGTTCCCCTACAAATAATCTATAAATTAATGGATCTGATATTAAGCTTACAAACCTTTTGACTACAGGAAATTGCCACCAAGAGTAGGGACATTGCAGGGATACAGTATCTCCCCAACTTCATGTCAGTTCCAGGTAGGATTGAATTATCCACTTGCATTCAGTCAGGCTTAAAGTCTGCCAGGTATCAGTGGGGAAAATGAATCAGGAGAATCCTACCTCAGCCCAGGCTGAACAGCTGCTCTCCTAGCCTTCCCATGAAATCACCTTTTGCAGTTCATACGAGCATCTCACAGGCTTACTGGCATCATGGATTGGAGACTCAGATCACCTTTCTTGATATCCAAACCGGGAGTTAGACTCAGAAGAATAGTCACCTAATAGTCCCATAGCATTTAAAAATGGCAAGTTCCAATAACCAGGTTTCATATATGATTACAATTTCACTTTGGCTAAGAAACATGTTTTGAGGCAAGTCTTAAGTGGCTTACATGCCTTTCTATACATGTTCTAGTTCCTGATTAAATGGCAATCATAAAATCAAATTTACCATTAAAACCTTAACTTTTCCATCAATGCCAAATTTTACCTGAGGTTACCCTTCCTCTAGGAAATTTAGACTAAAAATTCTTTCCCCCAAACTAAAGATGTCATTGATTTATTCTCAGTAATTAATTCAGTCAATTGTTTTAATACGAATTGCTTTTTACCTGACTTTGTAACATGTCCAATTTTTCTCCCTATCACTCCCCTCCCCCCGACTTCCTAATACCTTGCATTCTGATTACTCCTTCCTTCAATGTACCTTCCCTTCTATCACATCCCACCCATCCCTTATCCCCATCATCTCTCTTTTTTGTAGGGCAAGATTCCCTGTATTTCTTATTTCCCAATTATATGCAATAAAAATTCTCAACATTCATTGCTAATACTTTGAATTCTACCTTCTCTCCCTTCCCCCTGCTCCTTCTCCAGCCCCACTGAGAAGGCAAACAATTCAATACAGACTAAATATGTACTGTTTTGCAAAAGACTTCCATAATAATCATGTTGTGTAATACTAATTATATTGCCCTCTGTCCTACTCTATCCCCCTTTATTTTTTCCCCCACAGTTGACTTTGTTCCTTCTCAAAAGTGTTTATTTCTATTGACTCCCTTCTCCCATTTGCCCTCCCTTCTAACATTCCCCTCACCCCACTTGTTGCCTACTCTTCTACTTTCCTGTGGTGCAATATAAATTTTCTTTTTTATTTATTTATTTAACTATTTACATTCATTTTCACAAAATTTTGGGTTCCAAATTTTCTCCCCTTTTATCCCCTCCCACCACCCCAATACACCGTGCAATCTAATTTTCCCTATCTCCAATCTGCCCTCTCTTCTGTCATCCCTCCCTTCTCTTGTCCCCATCTTCTCTTTTGTCCTGTAGGGCCAGATGACTTTCTATTCCTTATTAACTGTATGTCTTATTTCCTAGTAGCAACAACAATACTAAACAGTTGTTCCTAAAATTTGAGTTCCAAATTCTCCCCCATCCCTCCCTCCCCACCCATTCCCTTTGGGAAGGCAGGCAATTCCATATAGGCCCCTATCTGTGTAGTTTTGCAAATGACTTCCATAATAGTCGTGTTGTGTAAGAGTAACTGAATTACCCTCCATCCTAACCTGCCCCTCATTGTTTCTATTCTGTCTTTTGATCCTGTCCCTCCCTGAGTGTTGACTTCAAATTGCTCCCTCCTCCCATTGCCCTCCCTTCCATCTTCCCCCGCCCCTTGCTTATCTCCTTCTCCCCCACTTTCCTGTATTGTAAGATAGTTTTCATACCAAAATGAGTGTGCATTTTATTCCTTCCTTTAGTCAAATGTGATGAGGGTAAACTTCTTGTTTTTTTTCTCAACTCTCCTCTTTTTCCCTCCACTAAAAAAGTCTCCTGTTTGCCTCTTAAATGACATATAATTTACCCCATTCCATTTCACACCCTCTCTTCCTTCCCCCCTACCCTTTCTTTCTCACCATTTACCTTAATTTCTTTTAAGATATGGTCCCATCCTATTCAATTCACTCTGTGCTTTCTGTCTCTGTATGTGCATGCGTGTGTGTATGTGTATGTGCGTGCATGCGTGTACGTGTGTGTGTGGTCCCACCAACTACCCAGATACTGAAAAGTTTTAAGAGTTACAAATATTGTCTTTCCATGTAGGAATGTAAACAGTTCACTTTTTGGTAAGTCCCTTATGACTTCTCTTTGCTGTTTACTTTTTCATGCTTCTTCTTACTCTTGTGTTTGAAAGTCAAATTTTCTTTTCAGCTCTGGTCTTTTCATCAAGAATGCTTGAAAGTCTTCTG
The DNA here is from genome assembly GCA_023548195.1 of Bettongia penicillata ogilbyi. Lineage (NCBI taxonomy): Eukaryota > Metazoa > Chordata > Mammalia > Diprotodontia > Potoroidae > Bettongia > Bettongia penicillata. The sequence goes on from JAJHZJ010000283.1 coordinate 3,745,715, forward strand.
TTTCATTGAAAGACCATATTTTCCCCTGAAGTATTATACTCAGTTTTGCTGGGTAGGTGATTCTTGGTTTGAGTCCTAGTTCCTTGGACCTCTGGAATATCCTATTCCATGCCCTTCGATCCCTTAATGTAGAAGCTGCTAGATCTTGAGTTATCCTGATTTTATTTCCACAATACTGGAATTGTTTTCTTTCTAGCTGCTTGCAAGATTTTCTCCTTGACCTGGGAGTTCTGGAATTTGGCCACAATGTTCCTAGGAGTTTCTCTTTTTGGATGTCTTTCAGGTGGTGATCGATGGATTCTTTCAATACTTATTTTGCCCTCTGGTTCTAGAATGTCAGGGCAGTTTTCCTTGATAATTTCATGGAAGATGATGTCTACACTCTTTTTTTGATCATGGCTTTCAGGTAGTCCCATAATTTTTAAATTGTCTCTCCTGGATCTATTTTCCAGGTCAGTTGTTTTTCCCATGAGATATTTCACATTCTCTTCCATTTTTTCATTCTTTTGGTTTTGTTTTGTGATTTCTTGGTTTTTCAGAAAGTCATTAGCCTCCATCTGTTCCATTCTAATTTTGAGAGAACTATTTTCTTGAGTGAGCTTTTGAACCTCCTTTTCCATCCGGCCAATTCTGCCTTTGAAAGCATTCCTCTCCTCACCGGCTCCCTGAACCTCTCTTGCCAATTGAGTGAGCCCATTTTTCAAGGTGTTATTTTCTTCAGCACTTCTCTGGGTCTCCTTTACCAAGGTATTGACCTGTTTTTCATACTTTTCTTGCATCTCTCTCATCTGTCCTCCCAGTTCCTCCTCCACCTGTCCAACTTGCTTTTCAAAATCCCTTTTGAGCTCTTCCAAGGCCCGAGCCCACCCGACATCCCCCTGGGATGTCTGGGATACAGAGGCCCTGCCCTCCACATCTTTCCCTGATGGCAAGAATATTTCCTCGTCATCAGAACCAAAAGGTGGGAACATTTGCACCTGCTCAAAGAAGCTCTCTATAGTCTTATTTTTCTTCCCTTTTCTGGGCATTTTCCCAGCCAGTTACCTGACTTCTGAGATTCCTGTCCAACCCTGCCTAGATCCACCCAGCTAGTGCTTGGGGTCTGAGATTCAGATGGGCTTTCTGCAGCAGGCGGGGCTGCTATTCAATGTGAGCTTAAGTTCTGGTGCTGGGGTGGGGGCAGGGCAGCCTCCCAGGCTCAGTTCCGTCAGGGGCTTTATGCAGAGATCTTCAGTAATGGAGTGGGTGGGACAGGGCCATCTCCTAGGCTCAGCTCCTTCAGGTGGTTTATGCAGCGACTTTCAGTAATGAAGATCCTGCCTGCTCGGGAAGTCCCGGGCCGCCTCCGCTGCCTCTGCCACCGCCCCCGCCTCTGCCTCCACCTCTGCCTCCCCCACTTCTTCCTGAGGGGGCCTGAGCCACGGAGACACCCCGCTCCCCTCTCGGCCCAGACGTCTCTCTCACTGACCTGTAGCGTCTGTGGGCGGAGGGACCTTCCCGGCCGCCGGAAGTTCCATCCCTGAAGCCTGCTTGGATCTGCCCCTCTCGGCTGAAAGGCCAGGGCAGTGCTGGGATGGACTCTGGTTTCCGGGGCGTGACGGACCCTGGGGACGGCTCTCCAGGGCTCTCTGGAATGGAAATCTCTTCCGCTGTGTTTTTTCACACCCTGCAGTGATCCAGAACTTGTGGGGAGCTCTTCTTACATTAAATCCATGGGCTGTGGGTTCGGAGCTAGTATACGTGAGTCTTTCTACTCTGCCATCTTGACTCCCTAAATTTTCATATCAAATTTAGTGAGCATGTTATTCCCTCCTTCAGCCACATGTGGAGAGAGTAGCTTCATTTTTCCCCCTCTCCTCTTCTCCCTTTTCTCCTCCATTGAACAGGATTTTTCTTATCTCTTTTATGAGTTATGGCCTGCCCCATTCCATTTCTCCCTTTCTCTTCCTGGTATTTTCCTCCTTCACCCCTTAATTTTTATTTTATTTTTTTTGTGTGGATATCATCTCTTCTGGTTCAACACATCCTTTACTCTCTATCTATATATTTGTGTGTGTGTGTGTGTGTGTATACAATCTCTCCATCTACCCAAATACTGAGAAAAGATTCAAGAATTATAAATATTTTCTTTCCATGTAGTAATGTAAACAGTTCACCTTAGAGAGTCTTTTATGATTTTTCTTTCCTATTCACCTTTTCATACTTGTCTTGATTCTTATCTTGGAAAGTCAAATTTTCTATATAGATCTAGTCTTTTCCTCAATATGAGTGATTGAAAGTCCTCTATTATCACTGAATGACCATTTATTCTCTTGAAGTATTATACTCAGATTTTCTGGGTAGGTGATTCTTGGTTTTAATCCCAGTTCCTTTGACCTCTGAAATATCCCATTCCAAGCCCTTCAATCCCTTAATGTTGAAGCTGCCAGATCCTGTGTTATCCTGATTATATTTCTACAATACTCAAATTGTTTCTTTCTAGCTGCTTGGAGTATTTTCTCCTTGATCTGGGAGCTCTGAAATTTGGCCACAATATTCCTAGGAGTTTCTCTGTTCAGGTCTCTTTCAGAGGTGATTGGTGGTTTCTTTCAATATTTATTTTCCCCTCTGGTTCTAGAATATCAGAGCAATTTTCCTTGATAATTTTATGGAAGATAATGTCTAGGCTCTTTTTTTTATCATGGCTTTCAGGTAGTCCCATAATTTTTAGTTGTTTCTCTTGGATCTATTTTCCAGGTCAGTTATTTTTCCAATGAGATGTTTCACATTATTTTCTATTTTTTCAAATTTTTGGTTTTGTTTACTAACCGCTTGGTTTAACTCAAAGTCATTCATTTCCCTAAACTCAATTTTCTCTTTCAAGTAATTATTTTGTTCAGTGAGCGTTTGAAACTTCTCCTCCATTTGGCTAATTCTGCTTTTTAAAACCTCCTTCTCCTCCTTGGCTTTTTGGACCTCTTTTTCGGATTGAGTTAGCCTCTTTTTAAAGCTGTTATTTTCCTCAGCATTTTTTTGGTTCTCCTTTAGTAAACTACTAACTTGTTTTTTAAGGCCTTCTATTGCCTGAGCCCAATTTAAGTTCCCTTTGGAGGCCCTGGAGTCAAAGGCCTTGACTTTCTCTGACAATATGCCTTGTTCTTCCTCATCTGAAAGGATAAGGGGAGACACCTGTTCCCCAAGAAAGTAACCCTCTATTGTCTTTTTTTTTTTCACTTTTTTGGGCATTTTCCCAGCCAGTTACTTGACTTCTGAGTTTCCTCTCCACAACCACCTCACTTCCAGTTCTGCCAAGCCAGCACTGGGGGCTGAGATTCACATGAGCTACTCCAGTCTCCCAGGGGCCTTAGGCAGGGGCAGGGCTGCTATTCAGTGTGAGATTAAGATCAGTTGCTCAGGAGGGGGCAGGCAGCCATGCAGGGCTCAGTTCCCTCAGGGGGTTTACAATGAGACCTTCAACAATGGATGGAAGCTACTGCCTGCTTTGGGAGCCCAGTCTGCTGCTGCCTCTACTGCTGCCACCTGAGGAGGCCGAGTTATGGGGACACCCTACTCCCTTCTTGGAAACTAAAAAGACCCTCTCACTGACCTTTGGCGCCTGTGGGTTGAGGGATCTGTGCTGCCACTGGAGATTCTGTTCCTGAAACCTGTTCAGTTCTGCTCCTCCAGGTGCCATGTGGCCAAGGCTCTGCTCTGGGTCCAGTGGGACAGACTTTTGCCATTGGTCTTTCAGGTCATTCTGGGCAAGAAATCTCCTCCACTCCATTGTTCTGTGGCTCCTGCTGCTCTAGAATTTGTTGAGAGTTCTTCTTTACAGGTATTTTATGGGCTGTGGGGGAAGAGCTAGTGTATGTGTGCCTTTCTACTCCACCATCTTGGCTCCACCCCCCTAGTAAGTGCTTGTTGATTACCATTTCAGAAAAGAAAATTTAGGTTTGATAAAAGGACATATATTCTAAGAATTTGGAGCTATCTAAAGTAGAATGGGCTGCCTTGAGAGGCAGTGGGTTTTGGTGATTAGCAGTATTGTAACAGATCTTGGATGGTCACTTGTTGATGTCATAGAAGAAACTCTTGACCACATATGGGTTGGACTAGTTGACCTCTGAGGTGCCTTCCAACTGCCATTCTGATACTCTGAGGCCTGGAGAGGGGAAACAACTTGCTTCAGAACATACATACTAAGTACCAGAACTAGAACTTGTGCTCTGATCGTCTGGTTCTAATTTTGGGCTGTTTCTACTACCTATACTACCATCATTATCCTCATCACCATCATCATCCTTATCACCATCACCACCACCACCATCATCATCATCCTCACCATCCTCTACCTCCTCCTCCTCATCACTACCACCACCTCCATCATCATCATCATCATCATCACCATCATCATTGTCATCATTATCATCACTAACATTTATATAGCACTTACTTTGCGCCAAGTGCTATATTAAGTGCTTTGCAGTTATTACCTCATTTGATTCTCCCAACAACCCTGAGAAGTAGGTGCTATAAATTATTCACATTTTATAGATGAGTAAATGGAAACAAACAGAAGTTGAGTGATTTGACCAGGTCTTAAACCTAGTAAGTGTCTGAGGCTAGATTTGGACTCAACTCTTCTTTACTGAAGCTAGGTGGCACAGTAGATAGAGAGTGGAACCTGGAGTCTGGAAGAACTGAGTTCAAGCCCAGCCTCAGACATTTACTAGTTGTGTGACCCTGGGTAAATGACTTAACCATGCTTGCCTCAGTTTCCTCATCTGTCAAATGAGAAGGAAAATGGCAAATCACTCCAGTATCTTTGCCAGGAGAAACCCAAGGGGGTGGAGTCACAGAAAGTGGGATATGGCTGAACAGTAGCAATAACTTTCTGACTACAGGGTCAGTTCTCTATCCACTATGTCACCTTTCAATGTTAGACTGTAATCTGAATGAACATGAAAACTGATTGTGGGAATAGGGTCAAGTGAAGGTGGTGTTGCCACATATCAGTAGGGAGTACTGTATTTAAAGAAACAAAGCTAGTATAAGAAGCAGTGAGGTCATGCACTGGACAGGGGCGTTGAACCTGAATCAGGAAGTTTTGAATTCAAATTCCACCTTAGGCACTTCTACCTGTGTGACCTCGGGCATGTTGCTTTACCCTCTCTGTATTTTTAGGAAAGGCCTAACAAAACAGGATGGGTATTACCTCAGAGAAACTGAGACCTGAGAAAGACCTTAGCTTAAAAAGGCCTTAAAAAGGCATCTGGGGCTATCTCCAGTCTCCTGATCTGTATCTTACCACTGTTCCCAGATGGCTCTGGAGGAGAAAGTGAGACTGGTGACTTTACACAACCTTGCTTCACTTAAATCCAATTCATTTGCAAGTCATGACATCACCTTCCTGATGTCATGTCCTCTCTAAGAATGAAGGATAAACAGCTACAACAAAATGGGAGCATACATAATCAGACAGACAGGAATAACCCTTCTCTCAGAGAGTTGTTGTAAGGATCACATGGTCTCTTGTGCAGTGCTTGCTATTAAGGTTATTTTTATTATCCTTATCACAAAGAAGAAGATGATGATGATGATTGCCTCCTTCTATTTGATATCATTTAGCAGTATAAACAGTGTGGAGGGTTGGTAAGAGGGAAACAAGAAATAGGACAAAGAAAAATGGCATAAAGGATGAAAAGAGTAGAAAATATGCACAATGAAGGAAGGTTAGAAGAATGGAGATGATTTAATCCAGAGGAGAGAATCCTGAAGTGGGTGCAGAGAGGACAGAATGTCTTCAAGTCCTTGAAGGGTGTACTGGGAGAACCAGCTCTTCTCCTTTTCTCTTGAGCACCCCAGAGGAAACTAGTTTGGTGTGTAATGGTAAGAACTCAGTTTAGACAGGAAAAAGAGCTTCTGATTATATGGGTCAGGCATCAGAACAAGCTGTTCTACACTTCCTTTCCTGAGCCATTTACCCCATTGCCTGACAGGGGTTTAGATACAGTCCCTCCCAACCCTTAGTCTGACATATGATCAACCTAATAGGATCCATACAAAGGGGGCTGAAGGTTCTATATGGAACATTCCAGGTATTGGAGGCAAGGTCAAAAAAAAATTATCTACTTCATTTTCATGTGTGACATTTTCTGGTCCAGTGGCTGAGCACTGGACTTGGAGACAGGAGTTCTGGATTTGAGTCCTGTCTCTGACCGCTATGGAACTCTGGGTAAAATTACTTTCCTTTTTTGATACTCAGTTTCTTCTTCTGAAAAATAGAGCCAGTACTGATACTATTTACCACATAGGGTCATTGGGGTTTGGTGTGGGGTGGTAGTGTTTTCTAAACCTTAACCAGTGAAACAATTCCTACTCACAATGAGCTTATAGTCTTTTTTTAAATTGAATTTTAGTTTTTTCAATGAGCAAAAATTGATTTTTTCTTTCCCTCTCACCCATATTCTTTGGAAACCAAAGTTCCCTTGTAAAAATATGCATAGTCAAGGAAACAAATTCCCCTATATCTCTGAAATATATATATCAACTTTTATCCTGAGTCTACTAGTATTCTGTCAGAAGCTGGGTAGCATGCTTCATCACTGGTCATTTGGAACCATGGTTGGTTTTCAAAGTTCTTTTTACACCATGGAAGACGTGAGATAAATTGTTCAGGTACTGTTTCCTCTGCTCTGCAGCTCAAACAAATCTTTTCAGAATTCACCAAAATTGTCTCTCTGATTATTTTTATGGTTTAATAACGTTCCATCATAACACAACAATATTCATATACCATAATTTTGTTCAGCTGTTTCCCAATTGTTGGGGACCTCCTAGTTCTTTGCTGCTATAAGAAAGAATTGCTATGAATATTTTTGTGCATTTGGGTCCTTTTCCTCTTTCATGGATCTCTAAATAAGCTCACATCCTAATAGGAGACAGTAAATACATCTAAATACTTATGCATCATAAATGTAAAGTTAATAAACCTTAATAAAAATAAGAAAATAAATATATATAACTATATACACATAAAATAGTTAAATGGAAGGTAGTGTGAGAGGGAGAGTCCTAGAAATATGTGTGTTGGGGAGAATGGAATCAGAAAAAGCTTTTATTTTAGTCTTGGAAACTCAAGAAGATCAACTACTAAGACAAAGAAGAATTGTGATTAAATTACAGGCCCCTTAAAAGTGATTAAATCACAGGTTCTTTGAATATTGATGTAAGTAATAAATCAGATCAATTTCATTTAATTGAAAATTCTTGAAATTGTTGCTCAGCGCTTGGGAGGTCCCTATCCCCCTTCCATGATGTTTGAACTTTATTGATGTGATTGACAAAGCTCAGCAAGGAGACTTTTGAATGGAAGCTGATTCTGACTGATGGAATTAACAGGATCTGGTAAGTGAGACTACCCTCTGAAACAGGAAACAGGGCTTGGCCTCCTCCTGTTTTTTCTTTGTGTCTTTCCACAGTAGCTGACAAAGTACCTTGCACCGGATGTGTGCCCCATAAATGCTGCTGATCTTCTGTAGGACAATACTATGTAAGAATATAATGATAATTCTGTAAGTAAGAGATATCTGGATGATAGGATCTAAGCCTGCATTCCTAGCTAATACATAGTGTCTGAGCCACTTAGACCTGCTCATGGTACTGTGTGTGGGCACTATTTCAGTGCCTTTCATCCAATCTGAAATGCCATCGCAACATTAGAACCCAGCATCCTGTCATGTGCTCAGAGTGGTGATGTCCAAAAATTGTGCTTTGTTTTCACACCTCAGGGTTTCCAGGAGCCCCATGGAAAGGGGTGAACTCGAGCCAGAAGTCAGCACCCTTCCTGGTGGGGAAGAATTCTGACTGTGCAAATGACCTGAAGTGCAGCGACAGAGGACGTGATACAAGATGAATGACCACATGTCCCAGTTTGGCCGGGATAAACTGGAGCTTACTTTTTTCTAGGCTGATAGTTTATCCAGTTTCAGTCCTGGCTCTTGCTATAAACTAATTAATTCTGTAACAGGAAGCTTTCCCCCAAATCTGGAGATTGGAAATGGGGAAAGGAAGGAATAAATTATAATTTTCAACCTCCAGGTCGGATTTTCATATTATTCTACAGGAAGTTTTGATAATGTTTATTCATAGGGGGAACAAAATCAATTAAAGGTCGGTATGGGTTTTGTTTAGTTGTGTTTTGGTCATGTCTGATTTTTCATGACCGCTTTTGGGGTTCTTGGCAAAGATATTGGAGTAATTTGCCATTTCCTTCTCTGGCACATTTTACAGATGAGGAAACTGAGGCAAACAGGGTTAAGTGACCTGCCAGGGTCACACAGCTAGTAAATATCTGAGACCAGATTAAGGTCCGGTCTTCCTGACTCTAGGCCTGGAACACTATCCACTGTGCTACCTACCTCCTCTCATAAAAAAGCTACATTCTAGTGAAAAACAATTTATTTGGGAGTGAGTTTTAGGTGTTAAATGCAAAATAATTTCCTCACCCATTTTTTAAAAATCAAGAACCAGTAACACAAACCTCTGCAACAGATATGGCAAATCATAAAAAAATATACTATGGTTCTATGTTTTATTCAGTAAAAGGAGAAAGAAATGGAGAGAAACAGACAGATAGAAGTTTCTGAATTACTATGTTAGTCAGAGAGACTTCTTTTGTCATAAACTGCTATGTCTGGCTCGTGAATATTTGTAGTAACAATATGACTTTAGCTTATATTTCTATAGTACGTTAGGGTTTGCTAATCACTCTTTTCAAAACCCTTTGAAGTAGATAAGTAAGATTGTTATTACCCCATTATTTTTGTACCAACTAGGAAAACAAAGCTAAGAATTATTAACTTATCCGAAGTCACAGAGTTAAAATAAGCTAGCAGGTGGCAGAGCCAGACTTTGGTTCCCCAACTAGCAGTCCAGAACACATTTCTACATCACACTAACCACCTGAGTGATATCTTAATGTAATCTTTGAATTCAGCATTATATAATTGTTCTGACCTTTTGTCCACTGAATTAGTTCCCATTGAAGGGCAGAGATGTCTAATTCTAGTATGGTGGGAAAATACAGAGAGGGAGTTCCTTAGGAATAAATAAATGCCTAATTGCTGTTTACAGTTTTTCAGTTGTTTTTCTCAAGCTTAAAACAATGTTCTGTCCTAAATGGACTGGCCTCAGCATTCCAGCAGGAGTGACGTTGTTCTCTGAAGTGTTGTAATGCTACCAGGAAGGGTGGTTTAGGAGGGGACCTAGGCTCCTGTCCTGGGTCTGCCACTAACTGTCTTTGAGCAAGTGATTTATCCCCAGTTTCTTCATCTTTGAAACAAGGCAATTAAACTTGATGATCTCTAAGATCCCTTTCAGAACAAAATGCTTATGAAAATGGTAGCTGACCATCTCAAGTCCCATTCTCTTGGACTGAACTAATTACATTTGAATCTGAGGTGCAGATTTTTTGCCCCGGTGTCTGTGGCATTGTATCAAGTAGGAAACTAGATGGGTTGTCTATTGGTCGGTGTAAAGGTCTTTGTAAAGTATACATTTTTCTGTCATTTCTGTAGAAATTAAAATGAAATATGAAACTTTTAGTTTTCTCTTACAACAGTATACAATTCAACTCAACAACACATATTAAGTACCCTCGATGTGCTAGGTGCCGGGAGAATGAAGCTTAGCTTCTACCTTCATAGAGCATATATATATATAGTCTAGTAATGGGACAGGGTACAGATGTAAATAACTACATTCATTCATTCAACAAGAATTTATGAAACACCTATTACATCCCAGGCAGTGGATAGAAACATAAATGAAACAGTTTCCTCCTGTTCACAAGAAGCTTACTTACTGCATTATGAACACAGAGAAGTAAATACAAAATATAAACAAATATAAATTTCACAGGTGGGAATGGCATGTACAATGGAAAGGACCGGGATAGATGTCATGTACAAAGTGACCCCTGAGTTGGACCTTGAAGGAAGCTTTGGATTCTATGGAGGTAGAGGTAAAGTATGGGGCAGCTAGGTGGTACAGTGAATAGACTATAACACTGAAGTCGAGGACCTAAATTTAAATGTGGACTCAGACACTTACTAGTTGTGTGACCCTGGGCAATTCACTTATCCTTCTTTGCCTTACTTATCATTTGTAAAATGAACTGGAGAAGGAAATGGCAACGCACTCCAGTATCTTTGTCAAGAAAACCCCAAATGGGGTCACGAAGAGTCAGACACAACTGAACTACAAAAAGACTAGGAAAGCATGCATTGCAGCCTGTGTATAAAGGCAGAGAGATGGGAGATGGTCTATTGTGTATGGGGACAGTAAGAAGGCCAGTTTGACTGGACTGAAGGATGAGTGAAGAGGGTCAATGCATTTATTGATGATCTTGGAAAGATAAGTTGGAACCACATGGTGAAAGGCTTTAAAGGCCCTGCAGAAGAACTAGTATTTGATCCTAGGAGCAGTAGGAAAGTTTTTGAGGGAGAGCATGACAGATGCATGAACAAGGAATTTAATTTTGGCAGCTGTGGGAGGAGAGATTGGAAAGAGGAGGGGAGAGACTGGAGGCAGAACCAACTAGGAGACTATTGTAAGAGTCCAGAGAGGTGATGAGGACCTGAAGTAAGGTGGAGGCTGTGTGAGTGGAGAGAAGGGGACAGATGTGGGAGATGTTAAGGAAGTGGATATTAGGGGTGAGGGTGAGGAAAGAATTAAAAATGACTGGAGTTACATACCTGACTGAGTAGAAAGTTGGAAGAGCTTTTAACACAAATGAGGAAGTTGGAAAGAAAGCTTAGGAGAGGTAAATATAATGGGCTTTGTTTAGATATGTTGAGTTTAATAAAATACTGATAGGGGAGAGGTTATCCATCAGTTGGGAACTGGCTGAACATGTCATGGCATATGAATATGATGTATCACTATTGTGTTGTAAGTTACAATGAAGAAGACGGTTTCAGAGAAACCTAGGAAGACTTGTATGAACAGAAGCAAAGTGAAGTAAGTAGAAACAGAAGAACAATTTATATAATAACCGTAATATCATAAAGACAAATTTGAAAGACTTAGGAATTCTGATCAACACAATGACCAATCACAATCCCAAAGGACTCATGCTGAAACATACCATCAGATGGAGAGATGATGGACTCAGAGTACAGACTGAAGCTTACTTGTTTTGGGTCTGCTTATTTAGACATGGTCATTGCAGGAATTTTTTTGATTGACTATACATGTTGTAATGGTGTAGTTTTTCTTGCTCTCTCAGTGGGAAGGGGAGAGGGAGAGAAGCTGGTGTGGGTGCAAGAATTGTTTACCTGAAAATAAAGTAAAATGGAATTTTAAAAAAGATGCCTATTAGAGCATCCCACAGGAAACTTTAGTAGGCAGTGAGTTATGAGAAGTTCATCACTGTGAGAATCCACAAATATATAGATATGGCAATGAACTATACTGAGATGATAAATTGAATCTCAAAAAAATCAGCAACAGTACATTGGAAAGTGTTAGATTTGGAGTCAGAGGACCTAGGTCCAAATATGCTTCTGATATTAGCTATATAGCCTTGGGCAACTCCCTGGGTGTTGGGCCTGAGTGTTCTTAGCTATAAAATGAAGGTGGAATTGATGATCTCTAAGTTCTTTTATCTCTAAATGTATAATCTTATAAACTCTAGAGTATTCAAGGAAGGATGGCTATGATGATTAGAAGTTTTGGGCCATGACTTAAGGGAATACCTGGGGTTGTTTAGCCTGGTAAACGGAAAACTTGGGGAGGAAAGGTAGTAAATGAGAGTTACTTTAAATGGTGGTCACATAGCTATTAATTTATACATTTATGTATTAGTTTTTACCAATGGCATGTGACCTTCATGAGGGTAGAGAATGTTTTGATTTTTCCTTTGTTTCCCCAGTGCCTCGCACATAAATGTTGGTGGATTGATTAAGTTGTAACCCTACAACATCCTTACCACCAGGGATAAGAGACACTTGTCCAAGATCCATCAGCCACTGACATTATGGGACTACACTTCTGGAAATTTTTGCAGAGATTTATGGGAGAAAAAGGACAGAATAGAATAAGCCAACCAAAGCGGGTAGTATGGATTCTATCCTCCACTTTGGCACTATAGGTACTTTGCAGAGTTGAGTCCTTAACCAGGTCTCTACTCTGCTCTGGCTTACTAAAACTCCAAAGGAGGTTGTCAGCACTACTAGCTAGTAAGTATGGTATATCAGAAGCAGGATTGAACCTAGGTCTTCTGACTCTAAATCTAACACCTTCCAATGTACTGTGCTGCCTTTTTTGAGATTCAATTATCATCTCAATATAGTTCATTACCATATCTATATATCTGGATATTCATAGCAATGATGCCTTGTGCCAAGAGAGACTGCCATGAGCTGACAGTGATGATTGGTGAGAACCCTCCCTCATTCCCCAGAGATTCTGGCAGAGGAATAGGAGCGGCACCATGAGCTAAGTCACTCCAGTGCAGCTTTAATAAAGGAAGGAGGTCAATGCAGCCAGTTCTTTAGGGTTATATGAAGTTCATCACCGCCTGTGTCGCTCCTTTCCCTTTATTCCCTATTCTTTCTTGATACCTTATCTCCTAGTGTAAGGATTTGTAGTTCCTCTAAGGGGAAAGGATTTATATTATCTCATTTGATCCAAAGATACTGTTATTTTTTTATCCTTATTTTACAGTTGAGGGAAACTGAGGCAAACAGAGGTTAAGTGTCTGAAACCAGATTTGAACTCAGGTCTATCTGACTCTAGACCCATTTCTCTATCCACTGCACCACCAGCTGCCTCATGCCTCCAGTCCTTTCTCTTCCTCTAATTCTTCTCCTCTTCCCCTCCCCTTTCCTCCCCTTCCATTCCTCTTTCTACTTTTCCCCTATTTTTCTTCCTATTTTTTTCTTTATTTATAATTTACCTTTCTTTCCATCCATCAATATATTATAGATTGATTAGCAAAGCTGGCCATGCACTTGATATTCTATGGCAGTGATTTCTCTTTTCTGGGCTTTCTCTGTACCTAGGGGATAAATACTACGAGCATCTTCTTGATGCCTTCTTAGCTGCTCTCCTCTTAGAAACAGGGCCTACTTCCCCAGGGTCCCAGCCACATTCATCAGTCAGCTTCCGCCTACAAAAATAATCAGTTGTCATAGCCTATTTCCAGAGCAGAGGCTCATCTATTCTTTTTCTTTCTCCATACTCTCTACCATTAGTTGTGGTTTTTGGATTCTCTCCCCTTTTCCCCTGTACCTCTTACTGTCCCCCTTCCATCCTAGCTCTGCCCTTCCCCAGAATCTGAAATATGACACTTTATCCACTGTTTTAGGACATTGTCAGGTCAAATTCCAGCATGGAGAAGTATAGCAAGTCCTCCTGATACAGCCCTTGGAGGAGTTTAGGAGAGGAAAATAATGCTCTTATATAATGAACAAGAGCTTTGGTTCTGGAATCAGAGTACCTGGATTTGGGTCCTGGCTCTGAAGTGATCTGAGCAAGCCACATTGCCTCAGCCAAGTCATTCACAGCTGATCATCGTACGGTATTGTTACTCTGTGCAATGTTCTCCTGTTCTGCTCACTTCACTTTGCATCATCAGTTCATGTAAGTCTTCATAGGTTTTTCTGAAAGCATCCTGCTGATCATTTCTTATAACACAACAGTATTGCATTACAATCGTATACCACAACTTGTTTCACCATTCCCCAATTATGAGGATTTCTCACAATTTCTGATTCCTTTCAATTTCTGATTCTTTACTAACACAAAAAGCTAATATCAATATTTTTGTACTTATAGGTCCTTTTCCTTTTTCTTTTTTCTCTTTGGGGTACAGATCTAGAAGCAGCATTGCTGGATCAAAGAGTATGCACAGTTTTATAGCCCTTTGGGCATAGTTTCAAATTGTTCTCCAGAATGATTGGACTGGTTTATGACTCTACTGACAGTTCATAATGTACCTATTTTCCCCTTATCCCCTCCAGCATTTGCTGTTCCTGAAGCGGCACCCCAGAGTTGTTTTAATTTTTATTTCTCTGATCAATAGTGACTTAAAGCATTTTTTCACATGACTAAAGATAGCTTTGGTTTCTTCTGAAAGCTGCCTGTTCATATCTATCATCTGTTTATCAATTGAGGAATGACTCTTATTTTTATAAATTTGAGAAATAAGGCCTTTATCAGGGAAATTTGTTTAAAGAATTTTATATTACTTCATTGTCTATGGTAGCATTTAGCAAAATGTAGTTTCCCTGATTGGCTCTTTTAATTACATCTATTTTTGCTTTTGCTTCATGTAAGATTATTACACCTGTCTGTTTTGCTTTGGCTGAAGTATAATAGATTCCACTTTAGCCCTTTATTTGAACTCTGTATGTGTCTTTCTGTTTCAAGAGTTTCTCTTATAAACAACATATTGCTGGATTCTGGTTTTTAATCCATTCTGCTATCCACTTCTGTTTTGTGGGTGAGCTCATCTCATTCACATTCACAGTTTTGATGACTAACTGTATTTGCCTCTATCCTATTTTATGTTTATCCTTCTCCCTCTGTCTTTCTATTCTGTTCTTCCTCAAAAGTCTGTTTTGTTTCTGACCATTTCCTCGCTTAACTGACCCTCCGTTTTATAATTTTCTTCCTCGTGTCTCTTATTTCCTTCCTCTCCTATTTCTCTATTGAGTCAGATTTCTATACCCAGTTGATGATGTATCTGTATTCTTCCTTTGATGAACTGATTCTGATGAGAGTGAGGTTGAAGCATTGCCCTTCATTTCCCATCTACTATAAAAGCTCTTCCTTGAATGCCTCTTTTATGTGAGAAAAATGAACCCATTCTATTTTTCCCTTTCCCCTTCTCCCAGTGCATTCTTTTTCTGACTCTTTTATTTATTTTGTGATCATTTCAATATAATTGACTCATGCTCATGTCCTCTGACTATGTAGATCCTTCATAATGTACAGTTCTTAGGAGTTACAAGTATCATCTCATATAGGAATATAAGCAGATTAAACATATTAAGTCCTGTATGATTTCTCTTTGATGTTTACTTTATATGCTTCTTTAGAGGCTTGTGTTTGCATGTCAGATTTTCTATTCAACTCTTGTCCTTTCATCAGCAATGCTTGAAAGTCCTCTATTTTATTAAATATCCATTATTTCCTCTGAAGGATTATACTCAGTTTTGCTGGATAGGTTATTCTTGGTTGTAACCTCAGCTCCTTTGCCTTCCTGTTCTAAACCCTCTGCTCCTGTAACATGGAAGCTGGCTGCTTGTAATATTTTCTCCTTGACTTGGGAGCTCTGGAATTTGGCTATCATCATTTTTCTGGGCATTTTCATTTTGGGATCTCTTTCAGGAGGTTATTGGTGGATTATTTTAATTTCTATCTTACTATCTGGTTCTAAGGACAGTTTTCCTTAATAATTTCAAGGCTCTTTCTTTAATCATGGCTTTCAGGCAGTCCAATAATTCTTAAATTATCTCTTTTCAATCTGTTTTCCAGGTAAGCTATTTTTCCAATGAGATTTTATATTTTCTTCTATTTTTTATTCTTTTGCCTTTGTTTTTATAGTTCTGTGATATCTTATGGAGTCATTAGCTTCCAGTTGTCCAATTTTAATTTTTTTTAAAAAAAACATTTTCTTCAATGAGCGTTTGTACCTCATTTTGCATTTGGTCAACTCTGATTTTTGAGATGTCATTTTCTTTAATAATTTTTTGTGCTACTTCTACCAAGCTGTTAATTCTCCTTTCATAATTTTCTTGCATCACTTTCATTTATTTCCCCATTTTTTCCTCTACTACTTTTATCTCTTTTTTTTTAACTCTTCCAGGAATTCTTGTAGAGCTTAGGTTCAATTAGGTATTTTTTCTTTTAAACTTGGTTGTAGATGTTTGCACATTGTTTTCGTCTGAGATTGCGTCTTGGTTTTTCCTGCCACCATAGTAGCATTTTATGGTCAGCTTCTCTTTTTGCTGTTTGCTCATTTTCTCAGTCTATTTCTTGATTTTGAACATTACATTAAAGTTGGGCTCTGCTTACTTGGGGTTGGGAAGGCACCGTACTAAGCTTCAGACTTTTTCATGCTACTGTGTTCAGAGTTAGTTCTGGGAGGGTATGCAAATTTTCAGTGCTTTCTGAGAGAGGTGATGTATGTAGAAGTGTGGTCACTGCTTTCCTGGTCTGCACTCTGGGTTTTATCCATGAAGTGCACCTGCTCTCCTGCAGCCACAAGCAGTAATGCTCCTCTTGACCTTGTAACTGTGATCAGGGCCCCTAGTCCCTTGTGACTGACCAAAAGCATGCCTTCTCCACCTTGTAACTGTAAGCCAGAACTGCATGTGGGCCATAGAGTAGTCAATCAGTATAAGTTGCATCCAGTGCCAGAAAAGGGTCCCCAATAATTTTTTTCTGACTGGTTGTCCAACTTCCTTATTGTCTCTGACTGAGAGCTCCTGAAGCTGTTGTTGCCGCTACTACCTCCAAAGCCCATCCTTGGTTCTGCCACCATGTGCCTCCTCTCCAGACAGGCCGCCACCATGGTGTCACAGACCTCTTGGGTCAACCTCCTGAGTTATCTTAGGCTGGAAAAATGTCTCACCTCAACCTTCTGTTGGCTCTGTCATTATAAAATTTGATTTCAGGTATCATTTTAAAGTTGTTTGGAAGGGAATGTCGGGAGAATTCAGCTGGGTTGCTGCCTGTAGTCTACAATCTTGAATCCACCTCCTGTCCTAGACTTCTTCATGTTAGCCAGAGCCAATATCTCTTTGAATATTTTGCTCACAAAATATCTACCTTGATCCGAATGGATCTTGACAGGAAGTCTATAATGAGAAATACTTTTCTCATAAAACTTTGGCAACAGTGGAGGTTTTCTGGTTCTCTGTAAAATGGGCATACAGAGTAAAGTGGCCCATTACCATTAATACATAACATGGTCTTGCTATTTTCTTTAGAGGTAGGAAGTAAATTCAAACCAGTTCCATAAGTTTTCTAATATTTATATTCTCCAAATAAGCAGCAATATTTTTCACACAACACACATCTCACACTTCTTGGTCATATGCACAGTCATCTTGGGCCAGTAAAATGTATTTCTTGCTAGCTTTAGAGTCATTTCTTAGACCATATACCCGAAACCATTCTATAGACCTGAGCAGCACCAACTGTTTCCTTGTAGCTGGGGTAGGACTGGGAACTCTCCAGTGTAGTATTCTGCTGCTTCGCTCCAGCTTCTGCCATTGTCTCTAGAGTAAAGATCTTTCAGAAGACTGATACTTGAGTTATTTGCTATTACCACCACATTTCATGATTTGCATCCATTCACATAGCCCCTTGTCAGCCATCTGCCCTCTTTGCCAGTCATCCATAGACAACTGAGGCAAAGAAAGTTGGTTTAATGAAGGGAGATTCATGTGTGCTGTTGGCACAGAGTCTGGCAACAGTCCCAAACTTTCAGCTGCACTGCCATCTGCTTACAGTCCAGTCCTTTGGTTGTTGAGTGTAGCTTTTACTCCTTTAGGTATCACCACAGCTTTGTTGTCCTGTGATCTTCTAGAAAATTCATCTGTGTCCACATTATTCTTTCCTGGCTGGTAGCGAATATTGAATTCAGAGTTAGCTAGTGCTGTCACCCATCTTTGGCAAGGAGAAGCCAACTTGGCACTTGTCAGACTATGTCAATGGACTGCTATCAGTTCACACTTGCATCTTCGCTTCATACACAGTCTCTGAATTTCTCAGTGACAGCCCATTTTAAAGCCAGAAATTCCAGCTTGTGAATGAGGTAGCATGTTGCACTGTCACTCAAACTTTTGCTGGCTATTATAACTGGTTTCATGTAACCATCACTCACTTGCTACTGAACAGCTCCTGAACCCTCCATGTTAGCATTTTTGTGCAGAGCGAAAGGCTTGCTTGGGTCAGCGGAGGCTAATACTAGTTCACATGTAAGGCAGTCGACCAAGTCTTTATATAGTCACTCATACATCTGTCTAATAGTCCCTAAAAGGATTTGCTGGTTCCAAAAACACTTTGTGTCTCTTCTCTTTCTGCCTCAGGCCTATTCAGTCACACAGTTCTCCAAAACCAAAACCTGTGAAAACCATTCTTCAAATGTCTTTCATAGAATGATGGGAACACAAGATCACCTGGGCACCATTGTCCGGGACAGCAACGTAATCTACAAACACCTCTGTCTGAGGTCCTATGAGACAAGGTGGAAAAGAAGCAATAGGAATTATCAATGAGTCAGCGTTTATTGGGGCCAAGGTGACCTCCTTCTCTGGCTCCATTTTCTTTTCCCCAAGCCAAACCTGTAGCTCTCAGCCTCTGCACTACTAAGGTTCCATTCTCTTCTATAGTGCATTTAGTGACCATTCTCTCCGCAGCTGTTAACAGAAATGAGGGTTGTCTCCTCAGGCTTCTCTACGTGACAGAGGATGCAGGTCAATTTGTTGTGGTCTCTGTTGCCTTGGATCACTACTCTAACAAGGAGGCTGTTATTGTCCTGGTGCTCATCTTGTGAAGTTTTTCCTTTCAAGTTTCTCCTGTGTGTTCTATATACCTAAAATAGTTCTCCTGCCTGTATCTTTGGTCCAAGCTTTGACAGGTGCTCCTGAGCCATTTGTATGATGGGCTTCCAGTGAGACTCCTGGACATCCCTGCATCTATTTCCCAAGTCAACTCTTTGAGACTAGATGGGTTCTGCTTAAAGTCTTGGCTACCCAATTTAACTCTAACAAATTTGTTGTATTTGAGACCTCCCTGTACTTGTTTGAACCTGATCTAGTCCTCCATCTCAGTACGCACTGTCCCCATTCATGACTTAGCATTCACACAAGCTTAAAATCATATGGTGTCTCACCTTAGCACTGATATGTAGATTAACAAATGTGGAATATATTTGGCTTGGTGTTTCACTACCTCCTAAGCTCTTTTTCCAGCTTTTATAAGCAATTTGGCCCCATCATATTTGGATTCATGGCTACCATGCCTCTCAATAGCATACACGTTCTTCTGCTAAGAATCTCCATTAGCCATTCCCTCTTCAATGTATCAGATGGCTGCCAACCCAGAAATGTCATTAGGAACCATGTAACCTGGGTTTCCCATATTGCTCCCCAAGGGGGCTTGAATCTTCCTCTAAGCCCAACTTGGGCCAGTGACATTTTTCTGCCATAACATACATAGTCTTATATTTGTTATCAGGCAGAATTTGTCAGCCTCATCCAGTGGGTCTTTTCCCTTCTCCATATACAGAAGAGGTTTTATTGTACAGTTTAGGGAACTAGACCTGCTCTAACAATGCCATCTATGAGGTTCTATCAACCTGTCTTCTAGTGACTTAATAGACCTGTCATTAGGTTGAGCCCTTGATGCCATACTGACATCAGATACAAGGGAAATATCCTGTCTTGAACCTCTGGATGTAAGAAGGCCTCGTCAGTTGTAGCTGGCCAGGTTTTTCTTTAACCTCTTGAACAGGTGAGAACTCAAAAATATTTTCAAGCTTATTCCTCAATTACTCTACCTAACTGTCCTCTTAATTCCTTAGAGTGATAATTTTATCAAAGGCTTTCACTTCACATTGAGGGAGATAGGTTAGGTCAGTCACAAATGAATGTCCAGTAATTCTTATCAGAATTTTTTTCCTGGTAACTTGTTATGATTACATAACTCTTGATAATTCACATAGCACATCCATAGTGGATTGTCATAATTTAGTAAGAACTAAGTGTGGATTATCCTACTCTCTCTTAACTTGCTTCCATTGTCCTTCAAAGCTTTCATTATATCTTGATCACAAGGTCTACTCCAAGTATCAGTATACCCATATATATATATATATATATGTATGTATGTATATACATATATATGCATGTATGTATATATATACCCATATATACATCCATATTCACAAGGTGATCATGTTTTGCCAATAACACTATCATAAAATCACAATGAAGCTCCATGATGCCAGTGTTTAACCAGTTTCCAAAGAACAATACACAACTGGCCAAGGAATTTAGTCAAATTAGGTGTCACTCAACAGCAGTAATGACAAGGGGCAAGCTCAGACATGAGCAAATATCAGTTCAGTCATAGCTCTAGTACTCAAAGCAGTCACCAAACAGGAGGTGTTCTCATTGGTAGCATCAAACAGCAAGCATTACCCTTTGTAAATGCTTTGAGTAGGGCAAAGGTGTCTTGCTAAATAGTATTTGAAAACAAATCAATTCTAAAACCAGCAGAAAAATAATTATTCCATTATAATTAAAATATTGTTAAAAAAAATTATTCTGTTTCAGAAGAAAAAACCCAAGCAACCTAGGTTTCATGACAATTGATTGATAAAATTCTCCTCAAAATTAGCCACTACTGAGTTTAATTTCAATTCAATTGATAAAATGAAAAATACTGTGTGTAAAATTATACCAATTGGTTAACATCAAGATGAGAAGTAAACCCTGATAATATTGATATCAGGAATTCTTGGGTAACTTTGAGGGGATAAAAGAGGGGGAGAAAGGAAGGAAAGTGATCCCACAGGAGATTCCTATAACATATCCTTGGCTCATATTTCTGAGGTAAATTTTTATACTAGGGCCTGGATTTTCAGCAATTCATAACTTTTGAAATGGTTTATGCTTATGCTCTCACAAGAATTCTTTAGCCACTGGGTGGGGACTTGAAATTCCAGTGCTGTGCTGAGAGGTCCCTCTCTCTTAAGAGACTTCCAGTGCTCTCCCATGCCTTCCTGTTGCAAACAAAGGGCACCAGGCAACTTAAAGACAAGATCAGTCACAGGTGTTTATAAAATTAATATAAAAATCTGGCATATGTAGTTTTCTAACAAAAAAGTTTTAAAAACACAGGCACAATCAAGTGGACGTAAAGCAAAGGTGGGATAAAGCTGACTTTTCTCCTATCTGCTTTTCCTGCTACTGAAATAACTGCCCAATAAAACCCTTCACTTGTTCATGAAGAGGTCATCTCTCAGGGCTCTGAGAAAGGAAATGGCTGGTGTCCTGGGCATTGGCTTCCATGGCTGACACCAAATGACTACCACCTCTTTGTCTCCTTTACCCTTCTCTCCTCACATTCCCCATGATCTGCCATTATTGTGCCTATAAAACTCCATCCCTTCATCCCCCATTCAAGGACTCATCTCAAATTAGCTTCCTTTCTTCTAAAACTGGTAAGAACTACAAATCCCAAAGGGTTTTGTGACCATTCTACCCCTTGACCTAGGTGGTTACATTTGAATGTATTTTTTTGTGTACATGTTTTCTCTGCTAGTAGAATATAAGCACCTTGAGAGTAAGGAAGGAAGGAAGGAAGGAAGGAAGGAAGGAAAGAAAGAAAGAAAAAAGGAAGAAGGAAGGAATGACAGAGAAGGAAGCAAAGATGGAAGGAAGGAAGGGAGGGAGAGAGAGAATGAAGGAGGGAGGGAGGGAGGGAGGAAGTGTTTTTTCTTTGCTCTATGGAGTCCAAAGACCAACTATACTTAGAGTTATCCTACCCGCCATTTTGCAATTAGCCTTTTCTATCACCTATTTCTCTTCTCTTTCACCAGTCTAAGCCTGCCTCTGACCTGATCCCATCAGGTGGAAGTGACCCTCCCTCTTAGACTTCACATAACACTGCCATTCTAATATACTTTTCATGGGATATTGTGTATTACAATTGCTTGTTTGAACTGTTTTCTGTTTATTTCCCTTATAGACAATAAGCTCAGTGAAGAACTATGCCACATTTTAAACCTAACTACTGTAAGAGCAACTCTAATCTTGGAAATAGTGCTGTGTTGGTCTTGGGGATGGGTCACAATGACAACTTTTAGTGCCTGAAAATTTAAAATAAACAAGGACACTAAGAAATAAGGAGAGCTGCCAAACTTGTGCCCAGTATTGACTAAATGGGAGCGTGCTCAATCATCTCAACAGAAATCTGTAGAGTAGAAAAGGGCTCCTTGGACAACCTTGCTTGATGGAAATACCCTTAAATACATCCAACTTGGCATCAGAGACTGTTGGAACTGGAAGGGACTTTGCTCATAGAAACTGTTTATCTGGTGTTCTTAACTTGGGGTTCAGGAACTTGTTTTTGAAAATATTTTAATAACTTTATTTCAACATAACTGATTTTCTTTTTATATCCATGTATTTTATTTTATCCATTTAGAAACATTATTCTGAAAAGGGGTCCATAGCTTCACCAGAGTCCCAAAGAGGTCCATAACACAAAAAAAGTTAATAACCTCTATTTGGTCCAATTCTTTCATTTGAAATATGAGGAAACTGAAGCCCAGAGAAGGGAAATGATTTGACTGATGTCATAAGTTAGTAACTGACAGAACTAGTACAAAAGCATTTTGTTACTGCTGCTGTGCAGTCACTTCAGTTGTGTATGACTCCTCACGGCCCCATTTGGGATTTTCTTGGCAAAGATACTAGAGTGGTTTGCCATTTCCTTCTCCAGTTCATTTTATAGATTTTGAAACTGAGGCAAGGGGAGTTAAGTGAGTTGCCCAGGATCACACAGTTAGTAAGAGTCTGAGCCTGGATATGAACTCAAGAAGATGAGTCTTCCTGACTCCAGGCCCAGTATTCTATCCACTGCACCACCTAGTTGATTAATGTATTGGGACATGGAGACAGGCAATGAAGAATCATGCACGAGAAATAGCAAGAAGGACCCTTTGACTAAATTATAAAACTTGTAGTAAGGGATAATCAGCATAAAAACACCTCTGTTGGATACAGGGAGTTCGGCTGAGTGAAAGGTCTGGTTCAGACTAGGTTGATATTATCCACACTTCCTCTTTTCCTGCCAGTCCAACCTCTCTATCCCAGATAAACCATCTCCACCCCTCCTCTCACTTAATTTTGTGCCCTGGGAGGACTCCTGGCTTGCTTTCTGTTAACATTTGCAATCAGTAGGGCTGCCTCAGACACTTATTAGCTGTGTGACCCTGGGCACTCAGTACTTAACCTCTCTGGGCCTTAATTCCTTGTCTGTTAAATGAGAGGATAGGACTCAGTAGTTTCTAGAGTCTCTTCTAAGTTTAATCTGTGAGTCTATGAAAAAGAATCCTACAAAATCCCTTCTGGGAGACACCTGTGGTGTGTATTGTAGAAGGTGTCAAGAGTGTCCCCTCTGGGGTCTATACATTCCATAGCTTCAAGGTGATAGAAAGCCAACCACCAGCTCCCCAAACACTTTCAGGAACAATGAGGAAATAGGTGATTCTGAAGAGAGGGTAGTTTTTCACTCTAGTTTGTTAAGGGTTAAGACTCATGGATTACCAGAGTCAACCCCTAGGGGCCGCCATTGATGGTTCCAACCACACCTACTAGTGCTTAGGGCTTCAAACGAGCAAGGCTTATTCCCACTGGACCAAGAGGATGTCCATAGGGTTCTCAGATACTTTTGAGTCTGTAATCAATCAATCAATCAATTAATCAATCAGTCAGTCAATCCACCAATCAGCAAATACTTAAGAACCTACTACTATGTTTGAGGCACTATGCTAGTCCCTGGGGATACAAAGACAAATATGAAATTTTTTTGAGAGCAGTCTCCTGCTCTCAAGGAGATTACATTCTATTTGGGGAGACAATACATATAAGTACACATATATCACAAAATAAATACAAGTTAATTTTTGAGCGGGGAGGCACTAGCAGGTGGGGGACTAGGGAAGGTTTCATGCTTGAGCTTTATTTTGAAAGAAGCTCAGGATCTAAGAGGCAGTGGTGAGGAGAGAGCACAGGAAGGATTGGAAAAGAAAGGGCTGGAGAGAGTGTGACATAGAGCAGGACAGTAACTAGGATGAGGTGATCGGAGCTTTGTCCTAGGGTGCCAACATTTAGTGAGTGTTGACAAGAACTTATACATTTTCTTTATTATAGAAATAACTGAGTTTAGTACCTAACTGTTAGGAATCATTAAAATAGGAAGCTACCAGATGGCATTTTTCCCATCTTCCCTCTTTCCTTCAAATCCTGACCCAGTCCTACCAACCTTAACCTCATGGCATCCTTCTCAATTGAATTTGTCTTGAAAGTTGACTGGAGGGATTTTGTGTCACTTTTCCTGCTAGAATTGCTTCTTATGGCTCTGAGATAGAGGCAAGAGCACTAAACTTGGGGCCCAGAACAATCTTTGTGAATGACTGGTATCAACTGCCAAGGGCCCTGTGAATGGCCTAGATCACCATTATTGAAGTTCGAGGCTAAATCAGGACTTAATCCATTGGGTTAGGACCATGTCCGTAAAGTCCTCAGATGCCCCTGAGTCTGTAGCCAGTGGGTCCCTGGTGGCACCACCTGCTAATCAGGGAGTTTGTAGCTCACCAAAGAGTTGTCATGTGTGAAAGGGACTAGACTTACTAGAGCCCTTCAAGCAGAATCAGGACTGGAGGGGGGGTTTTCATTCCTTCTCTGTTGTTACCTTCTTGTATGCACAAGTCATTTCCCTTGTCTAGGTCTTTGTTTCCTTGTCTGCTAAAGGAGGGGATGAGACTATATGATCTCTAATGTTTCTCCTAAGAATCTCTTGATGAGTTACAAGACTATTGCAACTGTGTGGATCGGGGGCAGTTAGGCCTGAATTAGGGGAGAGGGAGTGGGAATGGAAGGACAGGTACAGCTATGGGAGGTAGATGGGGGTGGGACAAAGGAGAGGAAGATGAGGACAAGGGAGAAGTCAAGAAGTCTCTTAGGTTTGGAGCCTGGGGGATTAGGATCTCTTCCTCCCCATCTTTTTCTCTCAGAAACTGAATCTTCCTTCAAAGCTCAGGTCAAGTTCACATTTGGAAGACTTTCCTGATTCCTCCACTTGGTAGTACTTTCTCCCTCTTTAGATTACCTTGTATTTATTTGTCTGTATGCAGTTGCACCCACTCTGTCCACCCCCAATAGAAAACAAATATCTTGAGGGCAGGGGACTGTTTCTTTTTTGACTTTATATCATAGGGATCAGCACACTGCCTTACACATGGTAGGTGTGTAATATTGAATTGAATTGATGGGGATACCAAAAGTATAGAGAGGAAAGTGAATTCGTATGAGGAACTGGATTCCATTAAATGTCACCTTTTTGCCTTCTAGGGGCCCTTATTTTTTGTTAGCCCCAACCTCAGACCCTAGGGACAAGTTTGACCTTCTAAGTAAGGTTTCTTCTTGCCTTTGTAGAGGTGACATCATTGGTCATTTTCTGCATCAGTCCAACAAAGAGAAGACTTTGGGGTCATGATACAACCACCTGTGAATATTTGAAATGTCATTTGGGAAAGGAGTTAGATTTGTTCTGATTGGCTTCAGAAGGCACAACCAAGTACAATCATGGCAGTAGTGAGAGAGGGGGACTGTTGGTTTTTATGTAAAGAAGAGATTCCTAACAACTAGAGCTACTGGGATGAGCTACCCCAGGAGGAAGTGGGTTGCCCCTCACTTAAGTCTTTGGGTAGAGGCTGGATAACACTGGATGGGCATGTAGTGGAAAGGATTACTATTCAGATGGACTACCAGACCTCTAAGGTCTGGCCCAGCTCTGAGATTCTGTGCTCCTGTGACATCTGCCCTTCTCAGTCAGGGCCAAATGTTAGGAGAATCTGGCCAGCTTGGCCCAGCCCCCAGAGTATCCACAGCTCTTTGGGCTTGCTTTTCCCCACAGCTGCTGCTGAATGATCCTAAGAGGGTGCTAGGTCCACAGCTGGCTCTTTATTCTGGGAGTTTCCCTGAGCTATATTTAGTTGAATTGGCATTCTCTCTTCTCTTTACTTTCTGGAAGAACTACAATCCATTGAGATTTCTTTCTGGGGCTGGTTTGAATTCTTTTACCTTTTATCTATGAAATCTGTCCTGGCTTATACTTTATTACTTTGAACTATGGTGCACAATACCGGTTTCCAGGGACCTGACTGCTGAGTCATCTCTTGTGACCTCATTTATTTTGCTTTCCAGTTAGATGGTAGCTGAGAAGGTTCTTACCATTTCTGCCTGCTTTCCCTTCACCTTTTCCTCTCTCCTTCCCTCCTTTCCTTCCTTCCTTCCTTCCTTCCTTCCTTCCTTCCTTCCTTCCTTCCTTCCTTCCTTCCTTCCTTCCTTCCTTCCTTCCTTCCTTCCTTCCTTCCTTCCTTCCTTCCTTCCTTCCTTCCTTCCTTCCTTCCATACCATCATCAAGGCTCATGCCTGACCTGTTGGACCAGAAGATAAAGACTAGAAATTTGGATAATGCACAACTGGGGTGAAATATAAAGTGCCTAATCATCAGTCCTACAAATTGTTTTATGCTCTGATGAGATTTAAGTATTAGGATGAGATTTCACCATTATTAGACTCCTGAGAGATTATAATAATAGTTATAAGCTAAGTCACTGAATCCTCTTTGAAGTTATTCTGTCAATGTGAGCTGAGTTTTTTTTTTGTGTGTGTGTAAGTGTCTACTAGTTAGTCAATAAACATTTGTTAGACCTCTAATATATATGTCAGGCACTGTGCTAAACCATGGGGATACAGAAAAAGGCAAAAGACAATTTCTGCTTTCAAGGAGCTTACAGTCTAATCACATTGGCATTTAGCATTTCTTTTGCATGTAGGATATAAATACTGGTCCCACACTTGATTTACAGTATACGTTGAATTCCCTAATCTCCCTTTAGGGGGACCTGCTATGAACCCAAGCCTAAATTTTAAATTAAAGAGTTCCAGAAGAGAGAGCCTGACCCTCTTTTCATTAGAACCAGCAGTGAACCTGATTAGACTGCATGCCTGAATCCAGAGCCAAGGAGTCCCTTAGAAATAGGGAGGGGGCACAAAACCCAATTCTATTGTCCCGAGCAAGGCTTCTTATCTTCTTTACTGTTTTCAACTCTATTTCTTTCATTTTACTTTAAAAGAAGTCTATCTAAGTATTATCTATCATCTGTCTAGATATAAATATATGTGAGCACCTGTTATAGAAAGATATTAAAATGAAGGATTTCTCATACTATTTTTTTAGAATTTAAAGGGAATTTGGAGATCACTTTGTACACTAATAGTAACTAGAGGAGAATTAGCATAAATACTCTAGATGGAAGCATTTAAATGTCAAAGTGTATTTTTAAAAATAGCATTGGCTACATGCAGAGAAAACCCATTCAAAAGGACCACATTAGAAAACTATTCTGGTCTGCTCATTCAAATGTATTTCAAATATTCAGAGACGGGGGTGGGGGGTGGAGGGGGTGGGGGTGGGGGGCTGAAAGCTTGGACTCTATTAAGAAACAGTTTGAGCTGAAGACTGTAAAACTTCTGGGCTGGCAAAGAAGTGATTCTTTACTAATTGAGGAGGAAGAGGGAAGTTAATTGAGTGACTAGAGCTGAGTTCCAGTGCTGATTTTGCCACAAACTAGTTGTGTAACCTTAGAATTGTGAGAATGGAAAAGCCTTCTAATCTGACCTCTGGTTCCATGTAGGAACCTCACCTGCAACATTCTTTATAGCTTTGCTTAAACAATTCTAGGGATAGGTGCCTTGCTAGCAACTAAGACAGCTCATTTCTGTGTTAAGCAATTCTAATTACTGGCAGGCTCTTCCTTTGATTAAACCCAAATCAGCCTCCCAGTAGCTTCCATCCATTTGTCCCTCCTCTGCCCTTTAAAACTACAAAGACAGCTAATCACCCTTCCACTTGACAGCCGTTCAGATAAGTTCAAACTGTCAACATGTCTTTCCCCCAGTCCAGGCTCCCCTTAATAGTCTAAGTGTCTCCAGTTCTTTCAGCAAATTCTCATAGGAAGAACTTTCCATATTTCTTACTCCTCTGTTAGTCCCCCCCCTTGTTAGATCTGGAATTTGACACTCTTAAAATATGGCACCTATAAATGCACACAATAGCCCAGAAGTAATTAGTTTAGGCAAAGTAAAGCAGGATGATTATTTACCTAGACTTGGATTCTTACACTGAACAAGATATTTTTCTTTTGAATGCCTCTGTTTCCCCACCTGTGAAAAGTATGTGTGTGTGTGTGTGTGTGTGTGTGTGTGGCAGGAGGTCTCTAGTAGCCTCAGGAATATGTGCTCGACCCTGTTGTCTTTAACATAAGATCAAAGATATAGAACTGGAGAGAATCTCAGAGAGCATCTAGTCTAGTCCCCTTACTTTACAAATGAGGAAAGTGAGACCAAGAGGTCTCCCCCAAGAGGGAATTGGACATTTTTATCAATGATTTGGATAAAAGGTAGAAGGCATGCTCATCCACTCTGTGGGCAGCACGAATCTGGGAGGGATAGGTAATATACAGGATGACAGAGTCAGGATAAAGTAAGAGTCTGACAGTTTGGAGAATTAGATCAGGTCTGGTCAGATAAAATACAAAAGACATAAATGTAAAGTTTTATTTTTGAGTACACAAATCAACTTTACAAATATAGGATGAGGAAGGCACAGTGAGACCAGATTTGAGTGAAGTAGATCTGGGGATCTTAGTGAACAGTAAACTCAGTATGAGAGAGGCCTCCTATGTGGCAGTCAAAAACTAACGTGACATTGAACTGTATTAAGGCAAATATAGCTCTCAGGAATGGGTGGCTAGAGCCCTAGTGGATAGGGTTCAGCCTCAGATGCTTATTAGCTGTGTGACTTTGGGCAAGTCACTTCACTTTGCCTCAGTTTCCTCATTTATAAAATGAGCTGGAGAAAGAAATAGCAAACTACGGCCATGTCTTTGTCAAGAAAACCCCAAATGGGGTCTGGAAGAGTTGGGTACAATTGAAAAATGACTAAACAACGAAGCTTCCAGGAGGTGATAATACAGTTCCACCTTCTGTTGCCCAGGTCAGAATACACCTAGAGTATTGCATTTCATTCTGGACATCATAGTTTAAGAAAGACATTGATTGGTTGGAAGGAGTTCAGAGGAGGGCCAAGAAGAGGATTAAGGACCCTGTGTCTATACTGTGTGGGAATTAATTGAAGGAATTTGTGCTATTTCATCTGGAAAAGAGAAGATAGCTAGCTTCAAGTATTTGAAGGACTCATTTGAAAGAGGAATAGACATTCTGTTTGGTCCCAGAGGGAAGAATCCGTAGCAATGGGTAGAAGTTATAAAGGGGCAAATTTAGGCTTTATTTGAGAAAGAACTACCTAGTAATTAAAGCTATCCGAAAGTGAGATGGATAACTTTAGGGGACAGTGAATTCTCTTTCATTGGAAGGGGATCTTCAGCCGGATGCTGGTTGACTACTTGTTGGGTATTTGTTTATGGAGATTCCTTCCAGTGATGGCATAAACCTCCACTCAATTCCCTACCAACTCTAAAATTCTATGATTCTGTGACCAGATGACCTCTAATATACTTTCCAACTTGAAAGTTTTCTACTTTTATGACTCAGAAAGTTGGAAATTTTTATGGCAGGATTGTGACCACAGCAGGACATCTGATGTCCACCCCTCATTTGGGGATGCCTAGTGCAGCTGGGTGACTCAGTGGATAGAGTGCAGGGCCTGGAGTCAGGAAGATCTGAGTTCAAATGTGACCTCTGGGACTTACTAGCTACATAACCCCAGGCAAGTTGCTTAACTCTATTTGCCTCAGTTTCCTGACCTGTAAAATGAGCTGGAGAAAGAAATGGCAAACCACTCTAGTATCTTTTCCAAGAAAACCCCAAATGGGGTCAGAAAGGACGAAGCAACAACCAATACTTGGCTAGTAATAGGTCTTCCTCTCCTGGTGACAATGAGCTGGCAAGGACGCCGCCGAGCAGTCATGTACAGCCATTGCTCTGTTCCCTCTTGCTGTAAACTTTTCTAAAGCTGCAAATACTCCCATTAAGTCTTTAGATTGTGGCAATCTGGGATCTTCTTTTGTTGGATTCATGAGTGTCAGAGGAAAGAAGAAGAGGGGCATATCTGTTTTCAGATTTCCTGTGTTCCATTATTAGGTGGATAAGTTGGTAGCATCCAAAGAACTAACACAATATAATGTTTATTTAATTTAATTATCAGCTAGCTCTACTTTTCTACCAAATTGGGCTTGCAGAAAATCTAAATGTGGCCTATAGGCAGCTGGGTAGTGCAGTGGGTATGGTGCCGGGTCTGGAGTCAGAAAGACCTAAGTTCGAATCTAATTTGAGACACTTAACTTCTTGTATAACCCTGGGCAAGTCACTGAACTTGTTTTTCTCAGTTTCCTCAACTGTAACATGGGGATAATAATAGCACCTACCTGGGGTAGGTCAAATAAGATAGTATTTGTAAAGTGCTTAGCACAGTACCTGACATACAGTAGGTATTTAATAAATGTTTGTTTCCTTCCTTGTACCCTTCCCCATCCTCTAGAATTCCTTCTTCATTTTGCTCGCTGTGGGACCTCATTTAGAACACTGTTTTTTGGATTAGACTGTGCTCTCTAAGACTGAACCCTCCTTATCTGAACTCTAGGGCCCTGTAGCCCCTGAATTCAACTATCTGGTACAGAGGGAAAAGGATTGTGGCTCTAGAGCTAGAATTCAGAGGTCATTTCATTGAATCCCCTCTTTTTTGTTGTTTTACAGTTGTCTGACCCTTTTGGGGATTGTCTTGGCAGAGAAACCAGAGTGGTTTGCCATTTCCTTTTCCAGCTCATTTTACAGATGAGGAAACTGAGGCAAACAGGGTAATCACACAGCCAGTAAGTGTCTGAACCTGGATTTGAACTCACAAAGATGAGTCTTCCTGATTCCAGGTCCAGCACTCTGTGCCACATAGGTGCCCATTATTTTATAGATGAGGAAAAAGATACAAAGAACCTATAGGTTCATATGCCTAGAGTTGTAGAACATTGAGTCTAACTCCATTTTACAAATAAGTAAACTGAGACCCAGAGACATCACAGGATCATATATTTAGAGCTGGAAGTGACCCTGGAGGTCATCTAGTTCAACCCCTCACTTTATAGGTGAGAAAACAGAAGGACACAGAGAGGTTAAAGGACTTGCCTAGAGTCACAAAGCTGTCTGAGGCAGGATTTGAACCCATGTCTCTTCCTAAATATTAAGCCCCTATTCATTATATCACAATGCCAGGTTTAGAGGCACTAAATTCAAATTCTACCTCAGATACTTATTATCTGTATATCCTAGGACACAACACCACCTCCCTGGGCCCCTATTTCTTCATGTTTAAATGAAGGTATTGGATTAGATTGACTGTTCCTATGATTTGTCACAAGAGAAAGCCACATCATGCTCAGATATAATCAAGGGATGATACCTTAATTAATAAGTTAATCCTCTTGAGGGTTTGGAAAGAAAATATTTAGAGGCAGTTCATGTCAACTTTCCATAAGGGATCATTAGCATTCTCATGGGGCTTCCATCTTCAAAAGTAGAATTAATGACCATGAATTAATGGGTGCCCCTGAATATTTAGAGAATTTAACCAAAGGGAGTACTGTCCAATGATGGCAAAAATTCCTACTTCTTCAGGGCTTGGAGTCCTGTGTTCACAATGACTTTGTGAGTAGAGAGTACAAGTGTTTGTAAATATTGTCAGGTATTAGATAGGATAATGGATGCCCAGAGAGGTTATGTGAGGCAGAGTTAGAGACCCAGGTCTTTCTCTTCTATATCACACTGCCCCCATGACATCTAGATAGTGAAAAAGCTTGAGTCAGGAAAGATCTGGGTTCACAAATGGCCTCTCACGCTTCTTAGCTGGGTGACTCAGTACAAATCACTTACCCATCTCATCTTTAAAATTATGTACCTATAGGACTTAACTCACAGGAGTGTTTTAAGGACCAAATGAAACCATGTATAGAATTTTAAATAGAATTTATATATATATGTACATATATGTATGTATACACACATTTATAAAACACATATAGATCAGCTGTTTTTAAAAACAAATTTTATTTGATATTTTTTTGTTTTTACATTACCCACATTTCCCAACATACCCCTCTCCTCTTTCCTCTCAGAGAACCATCCCTTATAATAAAGAATAAAAAATGATTAGGAAAAATGCTACGAGCTGTTCTCTGAGAACTAGTACCTTGCAGATCTCAGACCTCTTTCCTCTCCAATGGGCCTTTTGAAAGAACTAGGCTTGAGATACTCTGGTCAGTTTCAGGAATCAGAGCCCAGAGCATCTGATAAGGGCTCTGGAATTTCCAGTTTGAATTCATTCTTTGGCTTTATCCCCTGAGCGGCCTGGGTGAGGACGCCACACCTCGCCTGGCTGTGGGGACAGGTCTCTGAAAAAAGCACCAACAATCTAGAGAAATGCGATGCCATGGCTTAAAGGAAATTCTAAAAGGGTGTTCTCAACAACTGAATCGACCTGCACCTGTGAATGCCTGCTTCAGCTTGAAGGGCTCAGTGTGGGCAAAGGGGGAGAAGATGAACAATAGCCAGCTCTCCTCTCACATGAACTAAAGGTTAATTGTAAAGGGTGGGGATCAAGATTCTGATACTGAGATGATGGTTAGAATTAGGGTGAATCTTGTGTTGGCATATACAGGGAAAAAGGAAGCTTTGAATTTAGAACTTCTGCTAATAGTGAAGTGACTGTTTCAGAGGAATAGCAGGCACTATTCTGGTGTACAATAGAGAGGTACATGTGCAGGAAAAATATTTTTTATGGATTATCTTTCATGACTCGCAAGGATGTGGAGAAGAGGAACAGAGGTGGGGAAAGAAGATCTTGAGATCCTAGATCTGGAGCTACAAGGGACCTCAGAGTCCATCTACTCTGTCTCCCCTCATTTTATTGATGAGGAAACAGATCCAGAAAATTTAAATGACTTTCCCAAAGTTACAGAGGCAGTAAAGCTTCATAGGAAAGATTTGAACCCAGATCCTCTAACTTTCAAGCCAATGATTTCCCCAAACTTTCTTTTCTTTTTTTTCTTTTCTTTTCTTTTCTTTTCTTTTCTCTTCTCCTCTTTTCTTTTCTTTTCTCCCTTCCTCATTTCTTTTTCCCTCCTTCCTTCTCTTTCTTTCTTTCTCTTTCTTTTTCTTCCTTCCTTCTTTCCCTCCTTTCTCTCCCTCTCTCTCATAAACTTGACAAAGATCAATAAATGTAAACATTTCCACACATGAAGGACAGAAGAGGACTGTATGTGAAACTGAATCTCTCTTACCTATAATTTGTCTTTTTCTGCCTATGGGGTGTGGGGTAGGAGGCTCTAGGGAAGTCTCTAAGGCTATATTTTGCACTGCACACAAAGAACTATAAAACTGTCCATACCTTTTGATCCAGCAATACCATTGCTAGGTCTGTGTACAAAGAGATTTTTAAAAAAGGAAAAGAACCTACACGTACAAATGTGTAGCTCTTTTTGTGGTGGTAAAATATTGGAAATTGAAGGGATATTTCTCAATTGGGGAATGGCTAAACAAGTTGCGGTATATGATTGTGATGGAGTTCTATTGTGCTATAACAAATGATGAGCAGGATGCTTTCAGAAAAAAACCAGCAAGACTTACATGAACTGATGCTGAGTGAAGTAAGCAGAACCAGGAGAATACTGTACACAGTAACAGCAATAATGTATGATGATCAAGGATGAATGACTTAGTTTTTTCTCAACAACATGGTGATCCAAGATCATTCTGAAGGACTTATGATGAAAAATGCTATCCACCTCCAGAGAAAGAATGCATGGAATCTGAATGCAGATGGGTGCATACTTTTCTTTTTATTTTCTTTGTTTTTGTTTTCTTTTTTCGGTATGTGTTTTACAGCATCACTAATATGGATATATGTTTTACATGACTGCATATGTATAATCTATATCAAATTGCTTGTCTTCTCAAGGAGGGGGAAGAGAGAGGGGAGAGAATATACAACTCAATTAAAAAAACAAATGTAAAAAATTTCTACATGTTATTGGAAAAAATAGATATAATATAAAAAAATTAAAGACCATATGTTTCAGAGAAATTGCTGACCTTCATTGGTAGAGGGAGTTTTCTCACCTGGAAGTTCCCTATATCAGTGAAATCATAGGTCTGGTTCCAATATCTATCTGTACCCCTAGTCTTTTAAAGTATACGCAAAATTTAACATAATGCTATCAACATTGCTTTCCTTGTCTCCGTACCCTTCTGGACTTCTTTTTTTCTGTGATTTCTAAAATGTTTTATTAATACTCTTTTTTTTTTTGCATATGACTCCTTAGGACCATTACTCCACTTCTTAATGAAAATACTCTTGTATCTGATATAGTCATAGAAAGCAAAGAGTAGAAAAAAGGAGTAATGAGGTGTTAAGGTGTTAACAAGGTGTTAATAACTGGTAACTCATTAATGATGTATGAATACATACCTTTCTCCAACAGAATTGAAGGGAGCAACCTCATTGGATATGACTGAAAAGCTTTCATTAACAAAGCCCTGGATGAATTCAACATGTCTGTTGAGTGTAGGCAAGGGACTGGTTATGGAGGGAAGGGGGCAAGGAGAAGTCGATTTCTCTCCTCTCTTCCCCCATCAAGTGAGGTGTCCAGCACCAAAGCTATTCACCCAGAAGGAGACACCACATTCAGCAGCTGGAGAGTCTGAGGCACAGTTGAGGTACACATACCAGGCAGACTTAGACAGAGGCAGAATCTTGCACAAAAATCCAGCTACTGATGAGACCTTAAAAGGTGTATGGAGCTAGAGGAAGGAGACCATGAGGAGAGGGAGACTAAGAGTGAGAGAGAATATGATCAGGACTATGGAGGGCTGTGTGAACCCGTAGGGCAAGAGTAACGTTAGCATAAATGCTGTGGTGCTTAAACAGTCTCCAGAATGCAATGCTGAAGGCAATTTACCATGTTTCCTTTGCTCCCTTATGGAAGCTTGCAGCCTTTCTAGGCATGGGAAAATCGGTTTCCCTTTCATTTTAAATTTGTTTTACACGTTTACCTTGTCTTTATAAATCTGTATTAATCACAGACTACTGCTAAGTATGGGTGCATTTATCAGAAATAAATAGTTTGAGGGAGAAGAGGAAAAAAGATAGAGGTGTTTTGTGAAGACAGAGCTTTAAAAAAATAAAGGTAGAATGACAGATCCTTTGATACAACTTTCCTGGGCAATGGAGGGGATATTTATACCAAGAAACTCATTTAAGTAATGATGATGATGATGGCTAACATTTATTTAGCACTTACTATCTGCCAGACACTGTGCTAAGCACATTACAATTATGTGATCTTCACAACAATCCTGGGAGATAAGTGCAATTATTATCCTTTTTTTAGAGATGAAGAAATAGAGGTAAACAGGAGCAAGTGACTGGTCCAGGGTCACACAACTAGTAAATGTATGAGGCCATATTTGAACTTAGATCTTCCTGGATCCAACCTCTCTGTCCACACAGCACCACCTAACTTCCCCAGTGAGTCAGTAAAGGGGCAAAACGGAACGATTGAACAACTCTGCTTAACACCTCACCCTACCTTATTCACGTATTGGTTGTGTCTGAAAGTGTCTGTCTCATTCTGTACCTATTTGTCCTCTCTCTTCCAATATAGGAGAAGCATGCCTCATCTTCATCTGTTGGAGTATTGATTGTTCTTTGCATTCATCAAGGTTTGGCAAGATTCTTCAAGGTTGTTTTCCCTCATATATTGCAGTTGGAAAAACAGATGTTTCTGCATACTTTACTCTTCATCAGTTCATCTAAGTCTTCCAGGTTTCTCTGAATCTGTCTCTTTCATAATTTCATACACTGTAAAAATATTCCTTTTTCTGTATATACCACAATTTGTTCAGCCATTCCCCAACTGTTGAGTGCCCATTTTGTTTCCAGTTCTTCCGATACAACAAAAAATGTTATTGTGGGGTGAAAAGTATGCAAAACTTAATGACTCTGGGGACAGAGTTCCACATTACTTTCAAGAAAATATTGCCCAAGTCCATCGCACCTCTATAGTGCACTAATGCGACTGTCCTTTCATAATCTTTGCAACAACATTTTCCTCATTTTGTCTTCTTGAAAATCTAATTGTATGAGGGGGAATGTCTGAGTTGTTTCAGCATTTCTCCTATCATTAGTGATCTGGAGTGTGTGTGTGTGTTTTAATATAGCTAAGGATACCTTGGATTTCTTTTAAAACTGTCTGTCTGTATCCTTTGACCACTATTTCAGTTTTCTCTACCATGGAGAGTGATCTTCAAATTGAGGAGAAAACAAACATGTTTAACAGGGAGTAAAAACAGAATATAAATGAGGAGCAGGTAAGAGAACACCTAGATGTCTTCACTGAAGTCAAGTCACCAGGCCTAGGTAAACTGTGTCACAGGGAACTGATAGAAATGGTGCATGGGATTGTTAAGATATGGTCAGTGATCTCTGAAAGATGATGGAGAAATAGAGAAAGGTTAATGTTTTTATTTTTTTCTCATGGAATTTGTGAATCATAGGCTTGTAAGACTGATTTCAATTCCTGCAAATATTCTAGGAGTTATCAAAATTTGCGGACATTTAGAAATGGGAAGAAGTGATCACTAAGAGATGTCAATAATCAATCAATCAATATTTATTAAGTGCCTATTATGTACCAGGTACTGTGCAAAGTGCAAGGGATACAAAAAGAGACAAAAGACAGACCCTAACGTCAAAGAGAGGGTGAAGAGACAACATGCAAACAAATATACATGAAGCAAGCTTTATACGGGATAAATAGAAAATGATTTAAAAAGGGAAAGCTTCCTGTAGAAGGTGGGATTAAAAACAAGTCAAGTGGTGTTGATCTTATTTTTTTTTTTGGACAAAGTTATTGAACTCGTAGATGAGGGAAATGCTTCAGAAAAATATCCGTGGATGCTGGGAAAGTGTTTGGGGTACAGTACAGTCCCTTATCATATCAAGAGATGTGGGTTTGCTGGCTGTAAGTAAATTTGGTTACCAATTCAGTAGTGGCATCTAAGAATGGTGATTAATAACTTGATGCCAAACTGGATGGCATTCTCTAAGAGAGAAAGACAGATTTGTCTTGGTCTTATTTTAATTTTTTATCTGTAATTGGAATGAGAGCAAAGCGGGGGCTGCTTGCCAATTTGTGGATGGTATGGATAGCTATGCCATGAAGGTAGCCCTCAGGTGGGGTGACAAAATGAGAATCTCCCCGCTTTGAGTCCCAGGCTCATCTCAATAAGGGGGGGTTGGAGTAGATGATATCCAAGGGTATATTTCCAATTCTATTTTCAAAAGTCTGTTCTGGGAATTTTTTCAGTTGCCTTTTTGATTATTTGAACTTTACTATAATTATTTCTGTAAGTCTTCTTCCCCTTGTAAATAAATGTCTTTAGGAAAAGCACAGTTAATATCTTGAGTGTTAGGGGGCAAAGGAAGAAATGAAGGATTGGTACCAGAGCCCCCAGATATTCTGTTTTTGGAGGGTGAGGAAGCTTCAGAGCTTAGATGCTGAGCTTCGGTTGGCTCAACTTAAAGTACAGCGACTTCTGTCTTGAGCCTAGAAATCACCAAGCCAAAGTAAGTTTTTCTAGGGGTCACTTTAGAGAAGGATCTTATTTTTAGAAAAGGGAGCTCATTAGCAAGGCCTTGGTTAGGGGTGAATTTATAGTTCTTTCTTATATCAAACTGAAATATTCTTCTGCTGCAACTTCTCTTCCTTGTTCCTTTTCCTAATTTCTACCCCTGGAGCTGCAGAAAATGTCTCCCTCTTCAAATGATCTTTGTATGGCATGGTTTCTAGTCCTCTCGACAATCTCAGAGGCAATGTGGTTCAGTGGAAAGAAAACTGGATCTGCACGAGTCAGGCTCTATGTGACTTGATTTTCTTATCTGTTAAAAGGAGGGCATTGGGACTTGAGCTTGTAAAGCCTCTTCCAACCCTCTTATCCAATGATTAGCTTATTTTAAATACACTCTAGTTAAGGAGTTTTTAACTTTTTTTTGTGCCATGGACTCCTTTGGTGGTCTAGTCAAACTTATAGATGTCCTCCTCTCAGAATAATGTTTTCAAATGCACAAAAGACTAAGCATTACAAAGGAAACCAATCATATTGAAGTAGTTACTAAAATATATTATTTTTTATTATAATAATTATATTAAAATATAATATTTAAAGTTATTAAAAATCAAGTCATGGACCCTAGGTCATGAACCCCTGCTCTAGTCTGTCAAGGTCCTTAAAATGTGGTACTGAACCCAATTAATCAATTGGCACTTCTTAAGCCCTTATATTGTACCATGTACTATATTGTGCCAGGCATTAGTGATGAAAAGAAAAAATAAAAATCCCTAATTTCAAGGAGCTTATATCCTATTAATCCAATACCCCAGATGTAGTCTGATCATGGCAGAGCACAGTGGGACTATAACTTTTTGGTTCTAGACACTACACTTGGATTACTGCAGTCCAAGGTGAAATTGGCCAAAGTCTGAATGAAGTGTAAAGGTTCTAATTTTCTTTTACTAAGACAGATCTGAGTCTGTATATATAAGTGGTGGTAGATGGGTGACTGAGAGCTAGTTTCTTCACTTGCACAGTCAGAAATCCAGGAGAAAAAATGGCTGCTGTTTTGCTTAGTTCAGTTTAAGCAAGGGTTAAGGTTACAAGTACTCTTGGGCAGCACATTCTTTCCATGATGTCAGATTTTCAGTGTTAGAAGGAGTTCCCTCTGAGGAATGTGGATGGCATTTTATCAGCCCAGAGTTCAGCCTCAGACAGGGGTCACTGATTCCCCTCCCATTTACCCTGAACTTGATTCCAATTTCTATAGCTTGAGCTTTGGCCCAACCTTGTCTCACCTGGACTGTGTCACTCTGAGTGAGGCTCCCTTGAGCCTGGATCTTTGCAGGGCAGGAATGGGGCTCTGTTTGGAAATGTGGATGGGGCATCCCTTCACACCTTCCTCTAAGCCATGGCTTTTGTTCAAGTAGGGATATGAGGAACTTGGGAGAAATTTCAGTGTCAGCTCAGTGCTGGGGAAGACAGTATAGCACTTTTTCTTTCTTGGCATGAAAACCTATTTTGTTTCTGTTTTTTTAAGTGGGAAAATATGAACCACTATGTGTCAGAACTAGGTGCCAGGAATACAAAGGTGAAAAAGGACATAATCTTGACCTCAAGGTGCTTACAACAGATTAGAGCAGCGGGGAAGATAAAAGAGAACGCATGCATAAGCAACCCATTCAAAAGCATTTATTAGGTGCACTGTGCTAAGCACTAAGGATACAAAGAAAGGTAAAAATAGTCTCTGCTCTCAAGGAGCTCACATTCTAATGGGGGAGACACGTAAATTACTAGGTATAGACAGAATATATAGAGAGAGTATATGGGAGATAATCTCAAAGGGGAAATATAATGTATGGAAGGAACAGAGAGATCCAAACAAGGTACTCTAGGGAAACTTAAGAAGGAAGAGATGGTTCTGAATTGGGTGGGGTGAGGGAATATTTGGTGGAGAAAGGGAATGCTTTAGAGAATGATTTTGATTGATGTGTGGAGGTAGAGGTGTGTTCCAAGGTATAGGGCACAACTTGTACAAATGTGTTAAGAGATCTGTGAAAAACCCAGATACCAGATTTGTCTTGAAGAGCGAGTTATGGTGGATCCAAATTACACAAAAATCTTAAGAGTCAGGTTAAGAAATTTGTATTTTATCCTCTCTAGATAACAGGGAGTTACTGAAAGCTGTTGAGCAGAGCCATAAGGTAATCTGACCAGTATATTCAGAGTGTTAAACCTTTGGAAAGCTCTTACATTTCCATTATCTCATTTGAACCTCACAAAGTCTCTCTGAAGTAAGTAGAACAGGAATATCCCCATTTTACCAATGAGGTAACAGAGGTTCAAGAAGTTTGTTAAAGGGAACTACTCAATGTCATGTAATTATTTAGAGAATCAGAATTGGAACCTGGGTTCATAAGATTTGTAACTGGAAAAGATCTTAGATTTCATCTTGTCCAACCCCCTTTTAGAGAGGAGGAAGTTGATGCCCCCTGACTCCTGTCATGCTCTGGCTCCCGCACTCCTGCCATCTAAGATGTTACATCTAAGGAATATCTTGGCCATTGTCTCTTTGCCTTTGCAACAATCCATGATTAATTGGAACTTTGGTCTGCATACTTAGCTATGTATTCCTGGCCTATTTCTTATTCATTCACATTTCTGGTAGGGGGAGATGCTCCTGCGAGATACAGTGCAGAGCCTTCCTCTCTTCTGAATTTCATTAATTCCCTAGGTTCTCTAACACTTCACCAAATACAGGGGTGGGGAGGCAGAATACCCTTCCTGTTATTTCTCTCATATCGGAAGTATCTACAAAGACAAATCTCCATGCTTGCCTCTTTTATCTTCCCAAAAGCTTGTAGACATTGAATACCTGGGAGGGATCAAGCTGTTATTCTTGTCATTTGAAACTCCAGAAAATAGGATAAAGATTCTGAGCTAGCAGCATGGAACACATGCGGCAGATATCTTAATTACTCAGGCTTTCATAGGGTGATAGATTTAGTGCTAGAAAGATCCTCAGAGGCCATTTAGTCCGGCTGTCTTTTGCAGATGAGGAAAGGGAGATCCAGGGAGCTAAGTGACTTGTCTATGGGCATCTGAGGCTTAAGAGTCAGAAGCAGGATTTGAATACAAATCATCTGAGTCCTTGTCTCTCTTACCTCTTGGATGATCATAGATAAGTTACTTAAAAAAATTTTTTTAAGGCAAGTCACTTAAAATTTCTAGGCCTCATAATATAAAGGAGATGAACCAGATAGCCTCTGGGACCTCATTCATGTTCAGATCTCAGAATTCAGGACCTTCATTCTGTTAAGTTTCAGATCTGGAGTGTTAGACATCCCAAGGGGCAACAGCCATAAGAGTTTCCACCTTAGTTTCAGTCCCTCTTTGCTGCCGCTTGGATGGTAGTAGGAGATCCTTGACTGCCTTTATCATACCTTCTCTCTCTCTCTCTGGGTAGTGCTCTCTCTGCCGACCTATAAAATGAGGGTGAGAGTGTAAAGTGACTTCATGAGGCAGGAATGTACCAGTATCAGCATGGCTGAACTTCAGCTCCTGGTTACAGCTGGCCTGGATTACTCTGCATGTGCTTGTATGTGATATCCCCAGAAAAATACCAAGAGTCAGAGGGCAGTAAGGAAAAAAACACATGGAAGGCTGATACACACTGGAAGGTTTGGGTCTCATGGTATCCGGAGCTATCAGAGTCTAGAACATACCAAAGAATCTGGAGGAAATCAGGCTATGTTCCCTTTCCCTCCTTCTAAAATATTTAACTCATTATATGGAAATTCTTTGTTATGAGGGATGGATGATGGGAGAAATTGAAGAGATGTAAAAACAAAGCTATCAATAAAAATCCATTTAAAAAACTCACTGGCCTTGGGCAAGTCATTTATCTTTTTTATACCTCAGTTTTCTCACCCGTAAAATGGAGATACTAAACATAATATTTTCCTTGTCTACCTCATAGCTGCAGCCAAGAGAAATTGTAATGGAACTGCTCTTTCTAAAAGTGAAAAAACTAAAACCATACAAAAATAACGTATTATTGTGAGGCATTACCCTGACTGGACTATTTTCCTTAAACAGCAATGATTAAATGGGGGAAAATCTGTTGAAGTTTTGCCTGCTTTTACTTTGGGGTACGCTGATTCTTGCCCTAAAAGAAAGCACCTAAGTTCTTGGATGAGCCAGAACTTTGCCTTTTTTACAAGGTCTTGATACTTACGATCCGTCCAACATGATTTTACTTTGCCCCTAGGTTCCCTATTGATCTCCTGACTTCCACTTGTTTGCCTGTCTAGAATGAGTGAATGAAAAGGAAAATATCTTTTTTCACTAGATCCCAACATCTTAGCCAGTTGGTTCGATTGTTTGAGGGAAGTTCAGAGGTTTCAGCACTTCTAGATTCCCTTTCTTGTTGCTTCATTAGAGTCTGCAAGAAACAGGTAAGAAGTTATGTCTGAGGACCCAATGGGCAAAGACCACAATGGAAGAAAGAAAGACGTTAGAGTAAACAGTAGGTTAGAGAACAGGTAGATGACAAAGAACCAGGCAGGGACAACTGGGCAATGTAAGACTGATGGTCAACAGTTCAGGAAGACTGCCAGGTACTAAAGAGGACAGAAAAAAAGAGTGAAAAGAGACAGATCAGATGTGCAGACCCCAGCACAACAGAGGCAAATTTTGTGACTTAGCCGGGAGCTCCCTTCACAGTCCAGAGGTCCAAAAGGAAAATGTACTTAAAATCAAAAGACATGGGTTCAAGTCTTGGCTCTGCTGCTTCTGACCCTGCAGACACATTTTATTAATGTCTTAGATGATGAGGGTATACACGCATGATTATTATATTTGTGGATGACATAAAGCAATATGTTAACCTTGCTAACATGTTGGGATGACCAAATGGGGATCTTTGCCTCTCTGAATTTCAGCTTTCTCCTTTTCAAAATAAGGGAAAAGGATGAATTGGACTAGAACTGAATAATCTTGAAGTTCTCATCCAACTCTAATATCTTGTGGTTCTAAGAAAGCTTGATGTCTCAAATGAGATTATATTAAAAAGACCAACATTTTCAAAGCATTTTGTAGATTTTAAAATCATAGATTTGAAGCCACAAGGGATCCTGAGCCCAACCCCTCATTTTACAGATGAGGAAATGGAGGCCCTGAGGGATAAAGTGAATTGACTGAGATCATACAGCTAGCATTTGAACTCAGGTCCTCTGACTACAAACTGGGAACTTTTTCTAATGGACCAGGCTGACTTTTGGAAAACGCCAGTTCTTATTATTATGTTTATCTTAAAGAAAACACTAGAGAATACAGAAGAATATCT
Source organism: Bettongia penicillata ogilbyi (assembly GCA_023548195.1). NCBI lineage: Eukaryota > Metazoa > Chordata > Mammalia > Diprotodontia > Potoroidae > Bettongia > Bettongia penicillata. The sequence continues at coordinate 3,788,537 of JAJHZJ010000283.1, forward strand.
AAGTTTCAGCAAGCCTAAGGAGATAATAACAGACTCATAGAGGCACTACAAGAAAGGACCTTTGAAATAATCTATTCTATTACAGGGGAGCCCTAAAGAGGTGATGTCACTTGAGCAGGGTTATTCAGCTAGCAAGCAGAAAAGGCAACATTCAAATCTAGGTCCCTAAGACTCCAAATTCACAATAACAGCCACATCCCCCAAATGTATGTTCATCCTTCGTTGCCAAAGAAGACAATGCCATCAGAGAAATAATGACATGACTTGTACTTGACTTTGTTTTGAGTGAGCGAGGGCTGTGCAGGTCACCAGCCTCACTTCTCCTCCAGAGCCATCTGAATCCATCAGGATGACTGGAGATGACCCAGGATGAGGCAACTGGGGTTAAATGACTTACCCAAGGTCACACAGCTAATGAGTGTCAAGTGTCTGAGGTGAGATTTGAACTCAGGTCCTCTTGACTCCTGCACAGGTGCTCTATCCACTGCACCACTTAGCTGCCTAAATATTTTAAATCCAAAGACCATCCTTACTATGATTAAATTGGGAAGTGAATAATGGAAAAATCCTGTTGTCCCACCTTTCCCAACAAGCTTTTCCTAACTCCTACTATCCATCTCACTCTCTTTGATGCCCAAACTCCTTATCTGTGTCTTGCCATTACATACTGCGCCTATTTGCTTAAATAAAGGCTGTTCCTTCTGGTCTGCACTTATATTTGTGTGCACATATGCTTGTCTCCCCAACTTTGTTTTAAGCTCATATAGGGCAGGAAGACTGTGTTTTATACTTTTCCCAGAGGGAGTTCATACAGAGCTGGTATGAACCATGTGGTGGTTGGTAAAAGTCCCTTCTACCAGAATTATTTCATTGATTCTAGGGGGCAGGCAACATTCCTTGTCAATTTTTAGGATCCTTGTAATTCAGTGATGATTACTTATGTTTACATTAATATATTTGTACAGTAAAAATTCAACCTCATTGCAGTGATATCCCAAAATAATTTAAAAAAAAAAGTCCCAGGCATATTTTAGAAAAAAAAAAAAGAGTTCATTCCTTCATCCTTCAGAACAAGATACAGTACAATCAAACCACAGTGCACATTTCTGGAAAAAACACAAACAACTGTATTTTATATCGCGTGCTCCTCTTTAAACAGCTAACTTGGATATTGAGGAAAAGAACTGCCAATCACATTAACATATTACAGAGATCAAAATTAATTTACCACACAAAATAAATTAAAACATTAAATATTAACTTTTTCAGTGCAACATATACAGAAGAGAGAGTAACCATGACTAAAAAGCATCAGGCTGGTTAAATAAACTTAATAAAGACAATGATAAGTTGAACATGGTCATGATGGGTTAGTAGAAAGCTACAATGAGTAGTTGTGAGTTCTGAGTGTGGGTTTCGGTTGGTTGGTCTTTCTGTCTGTCTGGATACTATTAAGATCTTTCAGAAAGACTGGCTTCATCAGTTACTGGGAAGAACTATGGTTTGCCTTTGAGAACATTTAAACATTAACATAAGTGCTTACATCATTTCTGCAAATGGATACCTTGGGTCTCTCTGGCCTGTGAATATTCCCAACCCCCTTGGCTAGGCAGGGTGGGAGACTTCAAGGCCTGGAAACTTGATGTCTGTCCCTGGCAACATTGTGTGGGTAAATAACAAACAGCCCATACACACACTGAAAACACTGTCCCCAGAAGACTAGCTTATTGATGCAATGCCCTTCCTTCAACCGAATATGGAAAGTCTCCCCAAAAGAAGTAGTTGAGACAGACTTCTTACACCCAGTGTGGGAGCAGGAAATGTCAGCCATCAAAAGCATTTTTGGGCCTATATATCTAGATTCTCTTTTAGAAAAAGGCTTAAATATTCCAACTCTCTCTCTGAGATCAAATTATAATCCTGTTCCTTGGTCCACATGCCAAAGGAGGCGCCTCTATTCTGGGTCAGGATTCTCATCTGAGTTGAAACACCAAATCAGGCCAACTTGGGTTACATATCACGTTTAATGAATTTTGCCATTGGTCTGTGCTAGATAATTGGGCTCTGTTTTCCAGAGATCTTTGAACCTTTTTTTGCTGGGTGAGTTTTCATTAAAAATCCAATCAGACATTGGGGCTTTGGGGCTTTATGGATCTTAATGTTGATTGTGTTCAAGGCATTAGCTAAGTGGCCTTGAGGATTCAACTCAAACAACCCCAATGGAAAATAGATCTTCTGAAGCCAGTAGTATAGAACCTGAAGAGGATGGTAGGAGGGCACAGAATGGACAAATTTCAACCCAACTGGTGAAGAAAACACCAACATAACAGTCTGAAGTCAAAGACAGAAGTATCATTGCCCCAAATGGTACATTAGCCAAATGCTCATCAGTCATCCCATTTCTAAGTAAGGAATCACCAACTAATGAATCCAAATTAGAGAGAAAGCTATTAGTTCAACTCCAGGTTCTTTAAAGAGTCATAGAGAGGAAAAACATCTGAAACCCTCTCAAGTCTTTACTTATCTAAATCATTTCTTTACTAGAGCCTTTTAAGATACCACCAAACAAACATTTTTTAGAGGGGGCTTATTGCATGGCTAGCACATCTGGGAGACAGATCAAAACTACGCGGTGAATGGACATTCTATCAGATTTAGGATGAGGGCACGGGCATGACATGAGCATCAAGTCAGAACCCCTCCACAGAGAGCCATGAAAGTTCCACCTGGTTTCACAGCCTGCATGTACATAGCTAACTTTGAATGGCAGTTAACACTGGCTACCAGAGAACATACAGATAATGGGGATAGAATTACACACAGGGAAACACTACTTACAGGCAAAAACATCAAATCCCACAGACTAGATTTTACTTAATCCATTGAGGAAAACAAATACTTCATACTGGTACTTGAGAAAACATTTAAAAAGCAAAATAGAGTTCAAATAGCCTCTGCTAAACCATGAGGAGACAAATTTGCCTTAAAATGAAAACATTGGCCCAAGTTAAAAACACTTCTATTTTCAAATTATAACTTAAAACAATACTTGCACTTTTATGAGTCTCTCCTCTGCCAGATATCTTAAACTCCCTGGATATTTCTAGGATGGGGAAGAAGAATGTCAAATAACAAAATGCCCTGTGGGTCTGGTTTTGAATTAAGATGCAATGGCTGTTTCTCAGCCCAATATACTCATGGCTCATAGGGAGGTTTAGGGTGCTTGCCTGCAAATCTGAAGCTGATTTTATTTTATAATTCCAGTGTAGGAGCAGGGAGAAGGTGGGCCAGAGACAGGAGCTCCTTTTATAGCAAAAGTTCCAAACCGGCCCACCCCCCAAGTCCTGTCTTTTGTGCACATCTTTTGGATCACATGGAGAAGTAAGAGGGGTAGGGTAGAGAACAGATTGGATCTTCATGTTCAATTTCAGAGATTCCAGCTACACTAATAAAGGAGAAAAATCAATGCTCCAAGGTTAAGACATGGGTTACAGTATTATTATTTCAGTTCTTAAAAAAACAAACAGAAGTAAACTGAGATGAGGGTAGGAGACTAGAGAGGGAAAGGGAACGAGGGAAGGGGAAATTCTGTGATAGGAAAATTTCAAACTATCTTTACTCATTTAATAGAGTTCTTTCAAGATCTGAGGAACAGAAAGTATTGAAGAGTATAAGTCTCTCATTTTCAAAGACTAATGAATAAATAGTATCCTTGTATATGGTACAGTAAATTAATATATATATATATCTACTCATTATAGTTCTATCTTGAAATTTTAACTAACAAGTCTAGTGATATACAAGATATCTACCATTGTTTGTTCAAGGATGGTGACTGCATCCTAAGCCAAAAGTACCCTGCTGTCTGTCTGCTGGGGGGAACGTCTGGCCCAGAAGGGGTGAGGAGGTTTGTTTGACATTTATTTTTTTTAAGTTATCCTTAATGGAAAACAGAAAAATCAGTAGAATGTTTTGGTTAATGGCTTGAAAATAAATAGGAAAAGAAGAGTTTCCCAATTTTAAAATAAAGCAACAAACCAATGGAGTTACACATGGAAAGTAAGTGACTGGCTCTCCTTTTCCTGGATCGGGCCCGAAATTTTAAGGATGCTCGGCTAACCATCAGTTTCCAAATACAACCTAGAAGACTTCTCCAGAGGGCTGTCAACAAATTATTCTTTTAAATAAATGAATAATTTTCTATACACATAGCAGAGCTTACTTTTCCTACACACACAGGCACGGATCTATTTGCCTACTTGGTCTCTCTCCAGAAGGAATGAGCTTTCTGTTTGCTACATGTGAGTTATCCCACCTAGAATAAGATTGAACCCAAAGAATGGTTTAGGGTCTCAAAGCTCAATTTTAAAATTTAGGTTGTACATTTTTTTTTCATGTGCTATGGTCTGTGGTGTTCCTCTCCAGAGACTGATGATTAGGATGCTGGAAATGCCTACCCTGATCAAAAGATGCAAATATATATTTTTATGAACTATAACTTCACTCTGTAACTACACAACAGCAAAAGTAGAAAATCTAAAGAGCTTGTGTGTGTGTGTTTTACACTGATTTAAGAGATGAAAAATGAAACTAATAAATTAGAAATTATTACCATTGGAAGATATAGCAATAGAGGGTTTACAATATCTTTCTATTGGTGGACACATCCAGAGGGCTCTAGGGGGTGTGCGTGTTAAATATTTAAAGGTTCTATAGCTAGAAAAGACAATTCCTCTTAGAACTAGTTGTCTTTCTGTAATATAGGCAGCGACCCTATTTTACCCCTTGCCCTCATAAAACAAATGAGACAGAACTGTAACAACTTGAAGGAAACTCATGGTTCCAGGTAGATTTCCAAACACCATAAGGAGGTCATGGGAAAGGACCGACAATTTCATCCAAAGACAAAAATGAAGCACAGATAGACAAGCTGGGGAAAAAAAGAGGAAGAACTTCGGATTGTAATTTGTCCCTGGCAGCACACACACACACACACTCACACCTGCACCGAGCTCAAACACCTCCACACCTGTATCCAACTTTGCTACGTAAACAAGAAGCCAACCCTCTTGGCAGTTCCTCTTGGGGACCATCAGTCATTCAGCTCCAACAACACAGTCTTAAAGGTTACGTGGTCCACCGATTTCCATCCTCAGTTCACACCAAGTAACCACAAGCAGATGGAATTCTCGACGAGTTCTGAAAGCCCAGTAAATAATAAAGAGGATGCATAGGAGTCTTTGAGGCAATGCAGGAAAAAAAAATGCTTGCTAGTATGTCCCCAGCAATACTTGCTTCCATGAAAAATGCACTTCTTTAGAAGAGTCTTTTCTCCTTTATCGGGCAGCAGCAGTCCAACCGGCTGTATCCCTGGGGTCCTTCCTTCAGACCACTGTAAGAAAACAGAAAGACTCCATTAGTGTGAGCTCAGAGCCCTCCATTCCAGTTGGTATCCTAAATGGGAAGTCATCAGAAAGAAGCTGATTTTCATGACAGAAGTTTGGAACAGATGTTAAAAAGCTCTCAATTTGTCATCACTATTATACTTGCAGGCTTTAGTCCAATTTTTTGCTGTGTCCATCTCAGGAGGTTGTTGAGAAGATAGAATGAGAATTTACAAAAAAGCATTGTAAACCATGGAGTGCTATATAAAGGCAAGCTATCATGATTATGATTATTGTGAAGGAGGAGAAGAAGGAGAAGGAGAAAGAGGAGAAGGAAAAAGATAAAGACTGAAATTGGGAAAGCAGAAAAACCCTCTTAAATGCTGGACTGAAAAAAAAAATTGAACACATAAGAACAATGGGGCCATCCATCATCTTGGTTTCCCTTCAAGTCAGTACTGTTCAACAGTCAACCTGGTGACATCATAGTCTTGCCAGGTGTCCAACATTATGAGTCAAATGTCCAACTTAAAAGAGCACAGGATTTACATCTGGAATCAACCTTAGAGAACATTTGGTTCAATTAACATCAGTTTAGAAATAGGGAAACAGCAGTCCAGGGAACAATAGCAATTTGCCAAGGTCATAGCTAGTAACCAGCAGAATTAGGATTTGAACCCAAATCTAGTATTTCTGACACTATACTACCAGGTCTAAAGTTTCCTGAGGTTTGCTCCTTTGGGCGAGTTGTGGGGGTCTCTGCAAGGTCACTACCCCCATCAGAAATGAGCTACATCCTCTTTCTTTATCTTCCAGAAATCTAAGAACTCATAGAAATGAGGTAATATGTATTTGGTCCCCTGGATTCATCCTGCCTACTCCTGTGTTGTCTGTTCCAGTGACTATTTTCTGCTCGGCCACTATTAGAGAGAAAGAGGGAGTTAGGGTATCATGGCTCCTGCCTTTGGAAACACATGGCATCTACAACAGGTTGGAGGTTTGGGGATGGGAAATTTCTCTTGCCTATAGTAGTTCACATTTGGCCTTCCCTGAAAAGCCACATAATTCAGTCATTAATAAAAGGATTAGGAGTTGGAAAGGAAGGTTAAAGCACAGAACACTGAGCTGCAGAGTTGTAAGGGATTTGAGAATATCCAGAATCTAGCAAGCTAGCATTGGAAAGAATATTAGAACATGTTAGAACAAACGGGACTTTTAGAGCTAAAGGTTAGACCTTGGATGTCATTTGCATCAACATCTTTATCTTACAGATTTGGAAATGTGGTAGCATTGTATTGCGGAAAAGAGCTCTGGATTTAGAGTCAGAGGACCCACGTTCAAATTTCGCCTCTCACTATGGGGTGACTTTAGACAGGGCACTGAACCTCTGGTCTCTGTCTTCTCATCTTTCCAATGAGGAAACTGGACTAGATGGCCTTGATGATCCCTTTCATCTCTAGATTTAGGACCCCAGGGGTTTCAGAAAGTGGGAGGCTTGTTCGCCCAAGGTCATACTGGTTGCAAGTAGCAGAGCCAGGATCTAAACCCAGACTTTTGAACTCTGACTCTAGTATTCCCCCCATTACAATGCTGTGCTTTTCAATGAAGCCAAGAAGATGGTAGGGGACACCAAAAAAGAAATGGAGTGCCATGCATTCTAAACAACTGCAATGAACACCAAGTATTCCTCAAACTAATAGTTTTCTATCTAGGGTTTTGGGTCTAAATGCTGGGGAAACATTTACCTTTACTAAGTTTATTAACTTATTCAGTGGGTTGTCCCAGTAGGTTAGTGGAGGTATGTCTGTGAGGAAGTAGGGTTTGTACATCAGTCCTGGGTTTTCTTCCTGAGGCAGAGGCATAGAATGGTGGAAAGAGCACCGATGCTGGAGACAGAAGGCTCAAGAGAGCTGGATTGGAGTTCCGGTTTTGATAATTCCTACTGTGTGACCTTGGAGAAATCATTCATCTTCTTTGGGATTAACAAAATGAAGGGGTAGGAACTTTAAGGTCCTATCCAGCTTTTAACATCTGGGATGATACTGTCCCACCACAATGGCATGACTTGAGGCAGGCAACTTCAGGGCCTCAGTTTTCTCTTTTTAGACAAAGAGTGAGTGTCATTGACTGTCCACTTTCCTCTTAATAGTACAACAGGGACAAAAAAGTCAGCCTTCCTCGAAGGAAAGGTGAATGTCTTGTACATACATACAGGGGAGTACAGTCATGGTTAACAAATACTCCTCACCTTTCTCCAACTACCTTCATAACCCTTATTTGATGCTTACCTTACATACAATAGACTTCACTGTAGTTAAAGTTTACCCTGACATTCATTCATTCAAGCACATGTGGGGGGAGTATGTAAACCACACAGAGGAAAGGGGTTGCCAGGTTTTGGAAAATCCCGAGTCTCTGATCTGTCCCTGGGCAAATCTCTCTTCCATTGTTCTATGTGATTTAGAGGTAAAATTTCAAAAGCAATTTTAAATTATGTGCTTGCAACTGATTCAGCCAACAGATTCTCTCATCAAAGCTTCACTTTCAAAACCTTAGTTGATGTGGTGGAGGACTTAGAGAGTTTATTTTTTCAGATAAATGGAATTTCGAATTCTGAAATGGTTGGGGTCGGTACTGTAATACTGGTGAGACAGACTCAACTGAAGGTTTGTTGTCATTTAGTCATTTTAATCCTGTCTGCCTCTTCATGAACACAGATGGGGTTTTTTTGCCAAAGGTACTAGAGTGGTTTGCCATTTCCTTCTCCAGTTTATTTTACTGATGAGGAGACTGAGGTAAACAGGGTTAAATGACTTGCTCAGGATCACACACCATAAGTGTCTGAGGCTAGATTTGAACTCAAGAAGATGAGGCTTCCTGACTCCAGACCTGGCGCTCTATTCACTGAACTACCTAGGTGCCTAAAATGAAGGACCTAGATTGTAAATCCCTGGAGGATTGACCTTCTCGTCTATTGCTCCAGTCCTTCAGTGATATTTTTAAATCATCCAAAGCTCTCTATTGGCCCATTAAGTAAAAGGTCAAATTCCTCTCCCTGGTATTCAGGGCTCCCCACAATCTAGAACTACCCATATTTATCTCACCTTATTCCCATTCATGTACTCTATACTCCAGCCAAAGTGGATTCATGTTCATGTAGCTAGGCTTTTGCTTATGTGGTTTTTAAGGACTGGAATAACCTTCCTCTATTGAAAACTATTGAAATCCTACCCATCTTTTAAAACTCAACTCAAAGGCCATCAAATGTCACAAAACCTCTGATCCCCTGGTGGATAATAATTTCTCCCTCCAAACTTCACTGAGAATTTGTGTGCACCTTTTTAAGACACTTATATAACATGGTGATCAGCTATGGTGTTATGTCTTAGCTTCTTGTTCCTTGAAGGCAGAGACACTATCTCATCTAACTAAACTCTGTATCTCCTGCAGCCTAAATTGAGTGTTTTGCACACAGTAGGTACTTAATGTTCGTTGGCTGACTAATAAGACAAGTTCATAAAAGCTGCCAAACACTTTCAACTCTCATCTCAGTAATGCAAAAGCAAGTTAGGATCGAGTTGGTAAAAAAAAAAAAAAAAAAAAAGATATCTAGCTTCCTTTCACTGCCTCCTCTGTTTCCCTTCCAAGAAAGAAGCTGGTTTTTTTGCCAGTTGGAACCTTCAAACAGAATACATCCCCAGGACATTTGTGCTTACCTGTCTCTGAGCGGCAACAGGCTGTTCCTCCCTTCAAGAGGTCACTGGGCTTCTCATGCTGACAGACGAAGCCCCGGCACCACTCACAAGGCCTCCTTATCCGACAGCAGCTGGAATACAAGAGGGACAAGATAAGTCAGATTGACCATTGACTTAGGCCATTAAGAGCAGCCAAAAGCCATGCCTGAGATTGCCACAGAAAGGGATGTCTGGACATTATCTTCCTCCAGACAGGGGCTGAGAGTACATCGGCATTATAAGAACTTTAACCCGTCTGTAGCATTTGGGGGCCAGGGAGCAAAAGAGAGAGGAGATAGAGGCAGATTATATTTCAGCATAAGGAAAAGTTCCATACTGAAATGGTTTGCCCATGGAGGTAGAGAGTTCACCTCTTCAAGCAGAGTTAGAAATGATCCCTGTCAGACAGAGATGGTGAAGAGACCATTGTGAGCTGCAAATGTGTTGGACCAGAATGATCCCTGAAGTTTTTTCTAACCCTAAAATTTAGGGATGCTTCTCTTCCCTCCAGTGGAAATACACTTTTGCCAGTTTTCTGGGAGTATTTAGAATCACTTTCTCATTTCTATAACTGCATTTACAGAATCCTTTGAGCTCTTCCCCTGAACCCTGGCCTCCTCTATTTTCCCCAGAGGGCTGCATACATAGCTGCCTCCCAGACAAGAGAACTGTGTTCATGGATGAATGTTCCTAAAGCTCTGTGGATGAAGTTGAAAGACCCTGTTAAACAGAGCACTATTAAGCACTATTAAGAAACAGTTGTTAAGGCTGAGACTAAGCAGCCATCCTGATATCATCCAAGCCATACCTCTTGAAGATTTGAGGAAGGTGAAGTGAATGAATAGTTATCCACTTCTTTAAAGTTACGAAAGGAATTTGGATAGTATGACATAACCCATGGGAAAAGTTTGGTGGGGGTAGAAGGTAAAGAGAGGGAATGAGTCACAGTTTTGTAAACTGGATTCCTAAAGGATCCCGATGACCCAAATTATCAGGTCACTGAAAGCTTAACATATTTGTGGGTATGTGTCATCTCCATAGTATTGCAAGGTTAGAGTTACAAATGATAGATACAGGGCCAGCCTACTGCTCCTGTACATTTAAATTGGCTTATTCTTTGAATGCAATACGAATGAATGTAATAGTTTCCCTGGGATCAGCTGGAAGAAGGTACTCATTGGTATGTGAAGTCCTGACATACAAAGCCCTGGCTTTGAAAAATCAGCCAATTGTTTTAAGAATCTAGAGGTAGAAGAAGGGATCTTAGAATTGACCCAGTTCACTGATGCTTCACCTTTTTCAAGGCATGGACCCCCTCTTTTGTAGTCTGATGAAGCTTTATAAACCCCCTTTTCAGAATGATTTTAAATACACAAAATAAAATACACAAGATTACAAAGGAAATCTAGCATATTAAAAGAGTTGTCAAAATGTATTTTTTAAAATTGAATTTATGGATCCCAGATTAAGAACCCCTGATTCAGTCAAGTTCTCTCATTAAACAGTTGGGGAAGCTCTGGCACAGAGAATGGAAATAAATGATCTGCCCTAAATTGCAATGGTTCTTAGCAGGAGGGTCAGGATTCACATTCAGCTCCTTTGACTCTTCCTAGAGTGGTCCAATTAATTAATGTTGGAAAGAGAATCACATTCAACGAGTGTTAGATTAGCTAGTCCAACCTTCTCATTTTACAGATCAGAAAACTGTGTTCTAGAGAAGGAAAGGGAATCCTCCAAAGTCCCAGTGAGTTTAGGGTAAAGGCAAGACCTTGATCACTCATCTCCTTTCCAGTCCTGTGCTCTTTCCATTACACCACATCTGTCTCTACTGATGATGTGTGTGAAGGATTTACAGAAGCAGCTGAGGGGAAGACAAAAGGGGTGAGGTGCTGCTCAGTGGGAAAATGAAATGGGGTACTGAAGCTAACTCTGGCTAAAAATAAGAACTAAGATGAGCTGGTACCTATTTCATGTTAAAGGAAGATCAGATTATGTTGAAAATTGGCTGAGAGGGTTTTTGGAATCTATAGAGAGGAACAAAGTATCCATGGCAGAGAGTAAAGACCAGTTTCATGACTCTAATATAGGGTATATAGTCTATTCACTATCAATTCATATTTAGTATGTCAACTCAAGTTCTGTGTCTTCTATGAAGTCTTCCTTGGAGATTCTAGTTCCCACTGTTCTCCACCTAGATATCTGCAGCATCACAGTCTAGGCTACATAAGTCATGTTGTGGTTCTTAAACCCATAGATGTCTTTCTCTTTCTAGGGTGTTTTTCCCCTAGGATAATTTATTTTGTCACTTATTCTTTCCTTGGTTTCTGCATTTATTTAGTTTTCTTATATTTCTGTTGTCTTAGACATCTGAAAAGCAAAATAGTGTATTTCACTGCATAATCATCACTACCGTGTTATCATTACACTATTTTTTCAGTCCAAAAATTGATTCATACCCATTCATTGCATAATGGTTGTATGACATAATTCTGTTTGTCATGTTGCTCAAAAGGTAAATAGAACAGCAATGTATTCACCAGAGGCATATAGTTACATGCACATTGTGAGTTGTGAGCTTAGAATTCTCAGCGCACTCGCATTGTCAGTATTCAACTTAACATATATTCATGAGTATTTTGTGCATTCTAATCTTGTACCAAAGAGAGTTTAATAACGAATGATTTTTAAGTAATACTAGCACATTTTTTAAAAGCTTCACATACCACTTCTTTGCAAAAAAAAAATTGTCACAAAATCTGCAATGATCATGTGGTGAAATATGGTATTTGTTCATGTTTGACTTTCTTTGTAGAAATGCTTCAAATGTCTCCTTTTTATTGAACACCCATAATTTTTCATTAATGATTAGGTTCAGGTTTGTAGGGTATATCACCTTGGATTGCATCTCATGTGCCTTTGCTCTTTGGAGCACATTATTTCATTATCTTCTGTAGTTTCTGGTAGGTACAAAATAGTCTTGTATTATTCAAATTTTCTTTCCTTTACATTTGAGAATCTTTCTCTAAGTCACTTGAGGAATTGAACTGCTAAATTGAATGATAACTCTTAGTTTGCATCACAGGGTTCTTTTCTGGAGGCAATCTGTGAATTCTTTCAATAGGCACTTTGTTTTCTATGTTCAGATATTCTGGGGGATTTTCATGTATTATTTCTTGCATTTTGGTGTTCAGTTTTTGTGACCTGTTGTTCTTCTGGGAGACCTATTATCTTTAAATTATCTCTACATACATGTTTTTCTTATATAGTGGTCATGGTTTTTTTTTAATGCTATTTTTTTGTTTTCTCTCCTTCTAGATCATCTTTCATTTCTGTGTATATGCATTCCCAATCAGGTGTTCTCTTTGGTGAGATACTATTACATATTACTTCTACTGTGGAGGCTATAAACTATGCTGTCACAATTCTTATTTCTCTCCTGAACCTTTCAGAAACAGCTTGCTCTATAGTTCAATATCCTCTTGGGAATTCACAGGGTCCTCTGAATAATCAGGTGTTGATTCATTTTCCTTTGTCATATGATATTTATTCAGAGAATTTGGATGATCCCTGTTTCTTATTTACTTGTACTCAAGGATTTTAGTCAAGTTATCTTACGTCTGAGATCTTTGGTAATTTCTATCTTTTCCTAGTCTTATATTCCCCTATCATTAACTTTCTGATTACTTCCCTTTCAATGGTCATTTCTCTGGGGCTGAGACCTCAGCTCTTCACCCAGTGGGTAATTCATATCTTACTAGGCTCAATCTCTACTGCAAGTGACTTCTGGGCTGGGGAGCAAAACTGGCCTTAGCTGCATGCCAATTCCCCTTCTTTCAGGTATGGGGGAGCCCCACACACATGCTGGTGCCTTGCTCCAGCTCCCTCTGTTCCATAATTCTCTTTCTGAGCATTGATGCACTGTGACAAGGATGTTGTCACCCAAGGCATAGCAAACTGCTGCTTTCCTGTATCTCCACCACCTTTGAACATGGTGGGGGAAAGGGGTGAGTTGAATTCTATTACTTGCTGCCTCAGAATGGTGGAGTGGGGGCAGGGCCAGGAGGAGGTAGAGTGTGGTATCAGATACTGTAGCAGCAGTAAGGATACTACTGAGTGGATCCCAGATCCCAGATCCCAAGCCTATGGATTGGGTTGGGTTGTCCTACCAGACCATGGAAGCCCATGGAGGAGGGAATACTGAGTGAATTAGGAATTAGCTTTCTCGCCCTTAATTCATCAGGCTATTACCTAAGTCAGACCATGGAGACAGCTATAACTCTTGCGCTTAATTGTTATTTTCACTTAATATGTCTTGGTTTTTTCATTTTTAAACTGATGGGATGGGATAGCATAACTCCTAGGATCCCTTTCAGCTCTAAAAACATCTGCTTCAGTGACCTGAAAAAATTAATACAACATCTAAAGTATTTTAAGGAGTAACTTATTCTCAGATGAATCTGATTGATCCAGAAGGAGTCAAAAAGACTTCCAGCTCTACTACTTATGAACTGTGTGACCTTGGTCAAAGTAATCAATGTTTCTGAGCCTCAACTTTCGAGTTTGTAAAACAAATGGACTGCACCAGGTGATTTATGAAGTCCCTCCCAACTCCAAATCCTATGATTAAATATCATACCATATTGAAATACAACCATTAAAAAAAAAGTTCATAGAACCTAGGGTAAGAACCCTTGGTCTAGAACAAAGTTGATACTTACTGTATTAGCACACAGATCCCAATGAGGACAACCAAGGCTACTATGGAAACCACCACCAGGGCGGTGATAGTCTGTTTCTTCTGATTGGCTGCCACCACTGCAAGGAGATCTGCATGTTCACATCGTGCCCCAACATACCCAGAATGGCATCTGTGGAGAAAGGGAAAGTCAGTGATGTTCTATGAGGATCCCTCATCCTTCTTGGGTGGCAATGGGATAGAGGGGGTAAAGATCAGCAGGGAAACCACAGAAGGAGCATGGGGGTGGGGGGAGGGGGTGTCAGGGGACCAAAGTCTGGCTCTCAACTCTGACGAACTCAGTTTCCCACAGAGACAGTCTCAAGTTGTTTTCTTTTTTTTAATCTGCAAATTAAGGAGGGAAAAGGGAGGAGATGGTGGTGATGAATGAGGTAGTCTTTGAGGGAGCTTCCACGTCTAAATCCTGCAAGGTTATGAGTGAAGGCTCATGAACGACCTTCTCAGTGCTGCTACATGACCCAGGACATTTATTACTAAATGTGTGCAAAAGGCCATCATAATTCATATACATCCACTTCACAGAACAACTGGAAGAATTCATTCGGGACAACTAATTTTATGATTCTAGGATAAAAGGGGATCCCCAAGGATTACGCTGTGACTTAGCCAAGCTTTTCAAGTGAAGAAAAAAAGTAAAATGCTGAGGATGAAAGTACAATTTAATATTCCATGAGGGTCAGGTATTTTTTTAATGAAGAATTTATGAAGATGAAATAAAATAATTATACTAACTTAAATCAAACCTGGAGTGGCAGGTGGGAATTTATTTTATTATTATTATTTTTAATTTTATTTTTAAACATTTTTAAGATTTGAAATTTAATCAAGTAATCCAATTAATACAAAACACAATGGCTCTGGAGGACCTAGGTTTGAATCTCACCTAAGGTACTTAATGTGTTGACCTTGGACAAGTCACTCTTCAGTTCTTGGGACCTCAGTTTTGGCTTCTCTAAAATAAGGGCTTCTGGACTCAATGACCTCTAAGCAGCTCCTTTTCAGATCTAAAAATCTATGATACCATGCCCTATGATCAACCCACATTGATTGTTACTATATAATAAAATGATGAATGACCTAGGGCATGTCCTTGGAAGTTTCATACAGTGGAAAGAGAGGTGTATCTGGAGCTGAAGTATCCAGGTTTGATTCTGGCTTTGCTATTTACTCCCTATGGGGCTCTGGGCAGGTCATGCTCTCTGAGCCCCAGTTTCCTCACCTGTAAAAGGAAGGGGTTGGAGTAGATGGCCTGTAGGGACTATCTCAGTTTCATATTTATGATCCTTGAATTTCTAAAGCTCAGTTTCCTCCTTTCTAAAATAAGGGAACTTGGTTATTCTCTAAGGTCTATTCCGTTTTAATATTCAGTGATCCTAGATTTTAAAATTCCTTTGCAGTGGGAATTTAAGTAGCAGAAGCAGCAATAGCCACTTTCTTGGGTATGAAAATCTCCCCAACTTACTCCGACAGTATCAAAATCAGTTCAGTGCCAGGCGCCAGAGATAATAAAGGGACTATAAGGAAGCCCCCAACCCCCACACAGAGTTGGGCTACTTCCCTCTTTTGTAGAGGAAGTCTTTGTCCAGAGGAAAATACTCCAGAATTATGCCTTTTCTGATGGAGGTACTATACCCAAACAAAAATCTCCCCCCCACCCCAACCTGGATATTTTCATCCAGACAGTTTTTATTTCTGTCCAGAAGTCCCTTAGTGAACACACAGGCACAAACACACATGTACTCACATGTGTTTACATATAAAATTCTGCATATATCTATTGCACTAGAGAATTTTTCCTTGAAAATTCTGTAAAAGCATGACTTGGCTAAGAAAATGAACACTGTCTGTCACATTTATGACATGCCAACTGTTCTGTCCACTACCTACCATTTACACCCTTCCCCCAGTGTTCTTTCTTTTTAAATTCAGGATAAAACCATCATTCAACTTTTTATTTTCTTTATTTATGGCAACAAAATGACGGTTACTTGGTAGTCACTACTTCTATACATAAAGATAACTCCCTTACTTTCTCGTTTTAGATTTTAAAACTTTTAAGGAACTAGGCAAGAGGATGAGGTGTCATGAATGAAACCTTTAAGCAAGGAAGAATTTTGATTCAACCTCTAGCCTGGAAAAACAAGATTTCTGAGTATGCCACAAAGGCCCTTGGGTCATTTATATATTTGAGGAACCAATTTTCCTATGGAAAGAGATGATTGCAGGAAGTCCAGAGGGCTGTGGAACATGCAGACGCCTAAGGAAACTGGTAAGATTCAAACCTTTCACATCACGGCCATGTCTAAGTGGGCATTGGTTCATGAATAGACAAAACAGCTTGTGTTTATCTGGGGCGACATTTCAAATCTTAGAAAATGCTTCAGATCCCAACATCTAAATTTGGATCACCTTTCTATGAACAATGAATCCCTGAGTCCCAGAGAGGGGAAGGGGTAGTGGGAGAGTGTGACACACTCAGATCTGAGTTTTGGGAAGATCACTAGAGTAGGGGTGGGGGTGGGAAGGGTAAACATTCATTAAGCAGCTAGGTGGTGCCATAGCGCATGAAGCAGTGGGTTCGGAATCTCATCTTTCTGAGTTCCAATTCAGCCTCGGACACTTACTAGTTGTGTGATCCTGGGAGAGTCACTTAACCCTGTTTGACTCAGTTTCTTCATCTGGAAAAATTAGCTGGAGAAGGAAATGGCAAACTACTCTAGTATCTAAGCCAAGAAAACCTCAGATGGTGTCACGTAGAGTCAGACATGACCGAACAGCAACATGCTCCTATGTTATTATAACATAAAAAGAAGCTAAATGAATTTTTATGAATGGAATATATGGGGAGTAAATTCTCCCAGGAGGTAAGACTTCCTCAGGTCAAAGCCTGGGTTATTAACACAAGTCATAGGCTCATGAGATCATAGGGTTTACTACTGAAAGGAAACTTAAAGACCTTCTAGACTGACTTTTTATTTTCCAAAGAAAGTGGTAAGAAGTCCATCTCAAGCTCATGCCTACAATAAATCGAGAGCGTGGAATATAAGCTCTTGAGGGCTGGGTATGTTTATTTCATTGTTGTATTTTTTATCCCTAGCACGCAGCGCAGTTCTCAGCTCAGGATAACTGCTTAGTAAGTGCTGGTTGAATTAAAATGAACTTAATTAAATAGCAAAAACCAGGATACAAGCCCAGGCTGCTTTGACTCAATGCTGAGAGTTCTTTCCATTTCATCATAGGCCTACAGCTATGTGGGACAAAGTCTCAGCTTCCCTAACAGTTTTGTTTACTCATTTGTAAAAATGGGACTCACCTGATTTCCATCAGACGAAGGTTAATGAGAATTAACTGATCCACATAAAGAGCCTAGTGTAACTGGATGAAAGGCAAAACATTCAAGCATTCCTGCCAGGTGTATGCTTTCCCCCAGGTCCTCCCCTCCCCCCTAAGTCTCCACCTTCTTCCTTTTTTTCCCCCCTGCAGTTGATGATTAAACTCTAAGACCACAAGGATGCTTTGGTGTTTCCCCAGGAGCAAACATTGCGGCTGGGTGTATTTCCATTTGAAAAAAGAAGAATTAAAATGTCTGTGAAGTAAGCTGGGCCCCTCCAGGCTCCCAGGCAAACTGCCAACAGAGACTTCACTGTGGGAGAGTTTGGCTCCTGGTCAGAAAACCCAGTTGGAGCTTCTCGGCTTTCTAAATGTTCTACCTGATGATCAGGGACAAGATGGGGAACCCAGGACCCAGTGGCCCAATCCCCAATCCACAAAGTGATCATTGTTGGGCCACAGAGAAAGAGCTCAGTATCACAGGAATTTAGCACTCAATCAGGAATTGATCATGTTTCTAAAATTCCTGCTCTTCTTCTACGCTCTAGTATGCTGAGATTCAGAGACTGACTCATTGGATGCCAGGGCTGGAAGAGATCTTGAACACAAAACTGATGCAACAGTAGGTCAATAGACATTTATGAAGCACCTACTATATGCCAGGCACTGTGCTTAAGTGCTGGGGTTGGAAAAAGAGGCAGAAGACAATCTCTGGCTTCAAGGACCACAAAATCTAATAAGGGAGACAACAAGACAACACCTATGTACAAACAGGCATATACAGGATAAACAGGCCATAGTTTACAGAGCCAAGGCACTAGAATGAAGAAGTGTTGGAGAAGGCTTCCTGTAGAAGATGAGATTGTAGTTGGGTCTTAAAGGAAGCCAGGGAG
Organism: Bettongia penicillata ogilbyi; assembly: GCA_023548195.1. Taxonomy (NCBI): domain Eukaryota; kingdom Metazoa; phylum Chordata; class Mammalia; order Diprotodontia; family Potoroidae; genus Bettongia; species Bettongia penicillata. The sequence goes on from JAJHZJ010000283.1 coordinate 3,806,634, forward strand.
GTCAGTACATGCAAAGGAGGGGGAGAGCATTCTAGGCATGGAAAACAGCCAGAAGAAATGCCCAGAACACAGAGACGGAGGGTCTTATTCAGGAGACAGTCAGGAGGCCAAGGTACTGGATTGAAGAGTGCATGGTAGGAAGTAAGGAGACTGGAAAGGTAGGAGGGAGATAGGTTACCAGGGGCTTTGAATACTAAACGGAGGATTTTGTATGCCATCCTGGAGCCAACAGGGAACCAATGGAATATACTGAGTAGGGGACAAGGTCAGACCTACACTTTAGCAGAGGAAAGGAGGGATGGACTGGAGTAGGGAGAGCCTTGAGGCAGGCAGATTCTCTGGCAGGCTATTGCAATAGTTCAGACGTAACGTGATGAGGACCTGTACCAGAATGGTGGCAGTGTCAGAAAAGGAAAAGAACTATTGCAAAGGTGAGATTGACTTGCCTTGACAATAGATATAGGTGGGGGATGTGAGAGATGGTGAGGAGTTCGGGGTGACTCCTAAATTTCAAATCCAAGGGACTAGAAGGGTGGCGTTTCCTTCTACAACAAAGGAAAGTTAGGAGACTGGGAGAGTTTAGAGAAAAAGATGAATTTGGTTTAGGACATTTAAGATTTAATTTAAGATGTCTACTGGACATCCAGTTTGAGATGTCTGAAGACAATTGGAGATGTAGAATTAGAGGTCAGCAGAGAGTAGATTTGAGAATCATCAACATAGAGATGATAACTGAATCCATGGAACTGATGAGATCATCCAATGAAGTAGTGTAGAGGGAGAAGAAAAGAGGCAGGGGGTGGGGGACACCACATATGGCTAGAAGGCATGACACAGATGAGGATCCAGAGTATCAGAGAGGTGAAGAGATTTGTCAATGGCTACTCTGTAAGTTGCTGTAGCTGAGTCACTATTCTTCATCATATGGTATAAAGAGCACTGGTCTTGGAATCGGAAGACCTCGGTTTAAGTGCTGGCCCTGGGCAAGTCATGTGACATCTGTTGTCATTTGTAAAAGAGGTATATATAATATTTCTGCTACCTTAAAGAGTTGCTGTGTGTAAAGTATTTTATGATCTTAAAATAATACATGGAACTGTGAGCTATCATCTTTATTCTAGCAGTCTTTTATAACACAGCAGATTCCTGTGCCTATAGAAATCTAGAATATGGCTAAATTCCACCAGGTTGCCAGGTTCACAGAAAGGCAAATTGAGTGCGTAGAGTTCAGGGTACCCTTTGCACCTTGGCCTCTTTCGAAGGTCCCCCCCTCTTCTTGAACTTCCCCCACTCCCAATTCACAAGGTAATCTCTTTGTTCCCTATTACCACATTTAGACCTTTGTTCTGCCAACATGACTGACAGCTTCTCCTTTGAAGTTCATGGCTTTAGATGAAATTGTCTTCTCCCAGATCTTTGTCACTGCTCCATAATAATTTTAGCCTCTGCTATAATGTTATTCTCAATCACAACTAGCTGATATTTATAAAGCACCAAATACGGGCAAGGTGCAATGTAAGGAGCTGGGATTTCAATGGAAAAAAAAAATTAAAAATCATTATGCCCTCAGAGAAGTTTAGATTTCTAGTATGCACATGAGTAAATACAAGTTAAAGAAAGAAGGGAGAGGACAGTCATGATTGAGACTTCAAAGAAGGTTTCCTGGAAAATGTAGGACTTGGGGGTCTAAGAGGTTAAAGTGAGGAAAGAGTGTCACCTAGGATATGGGGGTCCGGATAAAGGTAAGGAAGCAGGAGATGGAAAATGAGTTCAGGGAACAGTGTGTGAAGAGGAATACACTATTTTGAAAAAAGTGTAGAATGGCAGCCCTGCTTCCACAGAGCTGAAAGGGACTCTCAGAGGTTCTTGCCAACCCTTATGCAAAGTCTGAATTCATTTTCCACAATCCCGAGAGGTTGGAGTCAGATTCTGGAGGGCTTTGGATGCCGAGTTGAGAAGTTCGTGTTTTGTTGATCCTAGAGCCGGTGAAGAGTCTCTAAGGACTTTTCGGCATGGTCCGATCGGTGCTTTAAGATGACTCTGGCAGATATATGGATCATGGTTGGGTAAGGAGAGACTGGAAGCAAGGAAGCCAATCAGGAGGCCACCACCACCATTAAGATCAGAGGTGGCAATGACTCAGACTGGGTTGTTGGCTGTGTATGGCGGGAGAAGACAAAAGATGTGAAAAACTTTGTGAGGGCAAAGGAGATAAGACCAGGGAGAGGGAAGAGGCAAGGATGATACTGAGGCTGTGATCCTCGGAGAAAGAAAGGAGGATGGGCCTTTCCAGAGCCTTAATTAGGGCCGACTCGTTTCTCAAGGGATCGGGGTGGGTGGCAGCAACAAGGGGTGGATACGAAAATGAACACTCCTGTGTCTGGCTGAAGTAGAATGGAGGTCACGGCCGTGGAGCCAGGAGGTCAGGACGTATGAAGTGGTCAAGCCAACACAGAACTGGGAAAGAGTGAACTTCAGAGAAGTGGCTGCTGAGGGATAGCACTCCAGTGCTATCTGAAAGGGAGACTAAGTGAAAACTAATTCTCCCCTTCTGACTGCTGAGTGTCAGGCGGCGTGAGAGATGCAGCCAACTTTGGAGGGGTGCTGTGTGCTGTGTGCTGTGTTCAGTAAAAGCCTAGGCTTCAGTGTGTAGTAGAAGAAGGAAGGGGTGTGAGAGGAAGAGGTCTAGGAGAGAGGAGAGGTGCCCGGGCACACAGTGGAAAGGTAAGGAACTGAGGAAAACTAGTCCTGAATTTATTATTGGCTGTGAGTGTTGGCAATCTGAGGGCAGGTCCCCAGGTAAGGAGGTGCACTGAGGGCAGACAATCTCCAGGGGAAAGTGGATCCTAAGAGAAGCATGATGGTCAAGACCATAGGACCCTGGAGGGTGATGGCTCAGGGTCAGCCAGTGTTTCACGTAAGGAAAAAAAAGTGGGGGGTGGGGTGGCATCCTTCTGGATACTGGCTTCTAGGGAAAGGCCCTGGTCATTTTAGCATCTCATCTCCTTAATAAAAGGATTTGTTCTGTGAAGTCTGGATTCAGTCAAAGGGCCTTCCTTGAGGACCTAGAGGGCCACATGTGTCAGTCTTAGTCCCTCAACATAAATAGCCAAGTTCTGAGCACAAGCAGGATTAGGAGATGCTCATTATTAATTTAAAGACTTGTTATCACTGTGTCTTACCTTACTTGCTTCCCTCCACTAGACCAGAAGCTCATAGGAAAGTTAGGGAATGCCCTTGTTTCATCTTTTTATCCTGAAAGTCTAGCACAGGCCATACATGCAGTAGCTGCTCAATAAATGTTTGTTAAAAGTGAAATTTTTAAAAAAGTGAAATTAATATGTACTTGTTTCTTTGTTCCTATTTTTAGACTCCCTCAATTATTTATAAGACTTAAATCATTTACATGCAAGAAGCCTAAGGAAGTTCCCTTTTGAACATCTCCCAAAGTGATCCAGCTGCCGATTAAACATACTCAGGAAAGAGATTTCCACGCAACTAAAAATTAAAACAAAACAAAAAACCTTCCCCACTTTTCTAAGTTTCACAAAAATGAAATGAGGTAACAGAGTGGGAGTGTTTTTCTTGGCTTTTTGGTAACTTGGTTTCATACTTTTTGGTGGGAGGCAGATTCTGGGATGCTAAATTACCTGGAAATATTTTGAACAGGTATGAAATTTCAAACTATGTCCCTGATAGCAGAGATTAACATGCCTAAAACTTTTGGTTACCTATAAAAAAAAAAGTTTCCTCACTTCTCCCCCCCCCCCCCCCCCCCCCCGCCCCTTGCCCAACCTCAAAGGTTTCTGCAGGTTTTATATATACAGGTAGCTTTGGGATACAAATAACTTAGGAAGCTTGGGTGTGTCCATAGGATAGAAATATTCCATCCATACTGATTCCCTACCTGGTGATGTCATTGCCCTCAGGACTAAAGTACTGAAGTATGACCATTTCTAATTCTATGTTTCCCACAACTTACTTTATGTTGTTATTGTCCTAGAATAGATATTTTCCAATTGAGCTTCCTAATATAGACAGAAACTAGCAGGGAGACACGTAGAGGTGGGGGAAAACTAGAGGGCTAACCTTGGATATAAACTTAACAATAAGTATTATTATCATCATCTTTGTTGAGAATTATCTCTCTATTCCCAAGTCAATTTTAACTATTTTTCCCTCCTGTACTTTATGGGAACAAAAGCTATTTTAGCTTTCTCCAGAAATCTAATCCCCAATTAGAACATTGTACCTGTGGGAGATTTGGCTCTGAATAACATTGTTTTGATAAAACTCACATTTCTAGGACCGTAAGCCTAGGAGAGTCCAAAAGAGTGGTCCATTTGTATTTTCCTCTCCACGGCTACGACTGGCTGGCCAGGCTTGCTTCAGCATTCTGACACTCAGACACATAAATATTTACATTTGCTCCTATCTTCTCTCCTCAATTACCACACTGGTCCAAATATAGGCTGTACTCTACCCCACCCCCCCAAGTCTGGCTCGTACAAAACCTGATTATGGTCTATAATCAGCGGTGTTTTTCAGTATATACCTATCTATTTCTTACTACTCAGAAAGAACTCATTTTAGTGACGCAGCTTGTTTTATCAGGAGCTCAGAGATTTCCACCCCCATCTTAGGCCAAAGTCATCCTTTCTTCCCAACTAAGTCTCTCCTGTGGCCCAAGGAAAGGAAGAAAGTCATTTGTCTATCTTGCAGCAATACAGGGAAGCTCTCTTATGTTTTTAGAATGAAAGACGAAAAAATGTCCTTCCTGGTCAGATTGTGAGTGTCTGGATACCACCTTCATCAGAGAACCGCTGTCCTGCTCCCAAGATATCAGTTAATAAGGGACCCGATTGGCATTTTAGTCACCCTAATGAGGATGATAAGTAATGAGAATGGGTATTCAAAAAAAATCAATGCAGAACCTTTCCTCTGAGGATGTCACTGCACTTTGCAAATGTTAGCTTCCTAAATCTTGCATCATTTCTAAGAGAGAGGGAGGTGGTTGGGGTATGAGCTTCATGAAAAGCTCTGGAAAGGGGAAGGCCTCAATACAAGAAGAAAACTTGAAATTTATCATTTAATTCTTAGGCTACCAGACTAGCTTTCAAATCACAGAAACACAGAAACTCAGGTCTGTACAGGACCTCACAGCTCTTCATTTTATAGCTAAGGAAATAGGAGATTAGGAAATTACTTGCCCAAGAAGTCCCAAGACTGATATCCCTGCCTTCAACTCCTTTCCAATCCGCTATTCAATAAATACCCTCTAAACATCATTTTGGTCATGCCTCCACACTCAGGCTCAAAAATATTCACTGGCTCCCCATTGATTTTAGAATAAAATCCACCGCATCAGTTTAGGATTGTGCCTTTCCACAGACCTCACAAACTGACCCCAACTGACCTTTTCAGAATGACAAACATTTACCTTCTGCTGTTTCTCTACTCTGAATAAACCCCTGTCAGTCAAAGTGGGCCCTTCCCTTGAGCATGCCTTGCATTCTCATCTCTGAGCCTTCTACCTTCTCTATACCTTTTCAAAAGCAGTTTCATATAATCATACATTAGAGTTGGAAGGACTTTAAAGATCTTAGACCATACCCCTCATTTTACAGATGATGAAACTAAGGCCCAGTTAGTGAATAGCAGAACCAGAATTTAAACCCCAGTCTTCTGACTCAAAATTCAGTGTTTTCTGCACCTTAGTGTATTGTTTCTATGATCTAATCTCTTCTGCACAGACTTCTTTGGCCTCCAATGGTCCATAGTTTATTTGTTACTAACTACACACTGCCCAGTGGCACCAAAGTCCTTCTCTGATGCACACACAAACACATTCAAGGCAACTTTTTGGAAACTTCTTGGTCATACTCTACTTAATTTTCTGTACAGTTTGTCTTGGGATCCCCAACACCAATTTAATAAATCTTGTTGAATTAAGGATGACTTTGATATTCACTGTAACCAGATTCTTCTCAAGTCTCACACCCAGTAGCATGGAAGTGACCATGAACTCCTTAGGGCTATGCCAATGAAATGGAGGTTCTGTCAGGTCCTGGTGAGTTGGGACAATTTTGAATATGGATCTGATGACATCTGGACACAGTATGGCAAAGTGATCTGGCTGGCTCTGCTGTTAGAGCACCTGGATTCACTTCTCGCTTTTGGCCCTTGTTACCTGAGTGACCCTGGGCAAATCTCTTAAACAACCTGGGCTTCAATTTCCTAATTTGTAAAGTGAAGGCAGTGGTGGTCTCTTTTGGGTTCCCTTCTAGCTTGAATTTTATGATCCTATGCAAATAGAATGTGAAATATCAGGTGAAGCAGTATTTTTTTTAAAAGCAACAACAAGCAGTCATGTAACGAGACATGGAGGGGTGATGATATAAGATGGTAATTATCTAACATGGAGGTTGGGATCTAAACTGTTGAGATATATAACACATGCAGGCTACAGCACTCCCAAGTGAAGCCTGAACCAGATTAAAATGTAACTGGGAAATATTTAACAAAATTAACAAAAACCCAACAAAACACAGATGATATTACAGCTTAAAATTAAGTCAATATGTGGCCCACAGAAATCCTTATCCTTGGATTAGTGGCCTCTGTTTCTATATGAGTTTCACATCACTGAGCTGCAAACTTGCAGGGAAGGAGAGGGAAAGAGGGAAAAAAAGAAAGGGAGAGAGAGACAGAGAGAGAGACAGAGACAGAGAGAAAGAAGGGGAAGGGAGAAGGAGAGATAGGGAAAGGGACAGAAGGGAGAAAGAAAAAAAGGAGAGATGGAGAGGGAGAGAAAGAAAAGGGACAGAGAGAGAAGAGAGAAGGAGGGAAATCTTTACATGTACATATATTATTTCCCCAATTAGGCAGCAAACACCTTAAGGGAGCAAGCCATATTCTTCTTGTAATGTAGTGTAATTCCACATTCCTACCGTACCCAGTCTAGAGCTTTTATAAGTCTTGATTAATTGGCCTTCCTTCCCCACCACCAGCTGTTACAGATCTTTGGAGTCATCTCCTTTTGTGGGAAATGACCTATCAGGTCAACTACTTCATGCTGATTGACAGGACAACACCTGCACACGGTGATTCAGAGGTCCAGGGACCAGGAGATACTTACTTACACGCTGGCTTCTCCTCTTCCACCAAAAACCTACAGGTTCCATGAAAGCAGAACTGACTGTGGGAGTCTGGACAGTCATTAAAATGTGAAACCACTGCGGCTGCCATAGGGGGACCTGCTGGGACAAGAAAAGGAACACAATCAGACATTAGGTGGAATGCAGCATGACCATTCACTCAGTAAACACTTATATACTTCATCCCATTGCGCACAGAGTAATGTTACTCGATAGTAAATTTTGAGGAGAGAATGCCAAGCTTGTCTGAAATCACGAATGAAACACAGGTTATTTGATCCATGTGTGAGACACCATGATGTAATGGAAAGGATGTTGGACTTACAAGACAACAGAGTTCGAATCCTGATTCTACCATTGATTTACACATGCCAAGCCTCAGTATGCTTATCTGTAAAATAGGGATGATACTTGCAATGCCTACCTTGGAGGGCTGTTGTATGACTCAAATGAAACAATATTTTATAAAGGACTCTGCTGACTTTAAAGCACTAAGTAAGTGTATATTATTATTATTATACACATTTAACAGTCAATTTAAACGTTCTTGGCAGAGTTGAAGGTGATGTCCTCCATATAAATTTCAGCTGCTTTAGGATGACATTTTCAGCCTCGTTATTGGGGAAGAAGGGGTGGGGGAAGGATTAAGAGTTATTGGAAGTTGCCAGGATGCTACAGCATTTTCCATTTGAAAACTAACATCAATTTTATTAGTTATTCCTCCCAACTCATTTTATAAATAAGGGAACTAAGGAGCAAGAAAGAAGCTGAAGACGTATTTAATGTCTCATTGCAAGTTGCAGGCACAGCTGGCATAAAAGTCATTGGCACAAGTTCAGAAACAGCTGTCACTCTGACCACCACCCACACTGTCTCTTAAGAGCTTGGAATTAAGTCATCTGCCTGTGACAACATTGCCATCACACCTGACAAGTCTCCAGAGTTGAAAAGTTCTTTGAAAATCATCTAATAGAAACTTTTCATTTTTACAAATGAGGAAACTGAGGCTTAGAGAAGATTCAAGGTCACTAGAAGCAATACAAAAAAAGAACAAGATTTGAAATCAGAAGAATAATTTTGAATTCTGGCTCTTAGTAACAAGTCACTCTCCCTCTCCAAGACTCAGTTTCTCTCATCTGTAAAATGGAGCAGTTAGACTAGATGACTGCAGAAGTCCTTCTCACAAACCATCGTCCCAAACTTGGTGGATTTTTTTGGAGGGGATGGTCCAGTCTGAGATCGATATAGGGTTTATTTATGACAGGTTGTCTCGTTCTGCTTCGCGGCATCCCTTATCCTGTCTCTTTTCTCTAACATTCTGTATCTGACATGGTCCATGTTACGTGTCTCATGTACTTAACTGGGCCTCCCTAGTCAATAGTGGAATTTCCCTGCTGAGATGAGAAATCAATCAGACATTCTTTAGTGGGCGCCACCCTGACACTCTTGTCTCTGCCCTGCATTCATGGAACCTAGGCATCCTCTACAGAATTCAAAGAAATGACAGGTATTTGGTATCACTTGGTTGTGTCAAGTCCCAAGAGGAGCTTCTCAGAGGACCATCCCTGCCCTTGCCGCACTTTTTACTTGCTGCAGTCTCAGGATGATCATACTCAAGCATCTGCCTTATGTGACTGAAATCCAGATGCCCTGAACTAGTTTTCCCTTGACCCCTATACCTATCTTAAGTTATGCCTGATGCCTTCCTTGTGTTAAAGTTAAAAATGTCTGAAATAAGGGAGCTTTCAAGTTCATCAACTAGTTGATCACTTTCACAAAAGCCTCTAAATCCCAAAGTACCTTCAAGAATTGGGTTTGAATCATGACTCTTCTATATAATAATAATCTGTGGAACCCAAGGCAAGGTCTTGTCCCCCTAAGACCCTATTTCTTCATTTGTAAAATGAAAGCATGTAGTCTAGATAATCTCTAAAGTTCCTTTCAGTTCTAAAATTACACATAGTTAGTAAATGACTGGGCCAGGACATTGTTGAATGTAGATCTCCTCACTCCCAGACCAGGCACATTTGCTATTACCTACCACTGAGGCAGCACATGGCACAGTGGATAGAGCACTGGGCCTGGAGTCAGAAAGATCTGAATTCAGATATAGAAAATACTACCTCAGGGACCCTGGGCAAGTCACTTAACCTCTTTTTGCCTCAGATTTTTCAACTGTAAAAATGGAGATAACAGTACCCATTTTGCAAAATTATTGTGAGGCTCAAATGAGATAATGTTTGTAAAGTGCTTAACATACTGTCTGGTACATTGTAGGCAACTAATAAATACCATAAATACTTATTCCCCTACCTTCCCCTACCCTGTCTTCTATAAGAACCACATTTGAGATTTAAAGAAAGAAAGCTGGTCAAGAATCTTTGTCTCTGGCTTTAAGCCTGCCAGTGTTCTTGAACTACACACTTCCCTTCCCACACAAAAGCAAGCTTGATTTTGCATTTCCATCCTCTCTCTCTCACAACTACCACTACCCCACCTTCAGACTAACAAATCCAGACATCCATGATTCAATTCTGACCCTCTCATGAGGGCCTCCCCTAACCTCATCAACATCAGAAAAGTACATGTGATTCTAAAAGGAAAATTACACTTGATAGGATGTGAGCTTCCTAGGATATGGTCTGCCTCACTCCTGCATTAACACCTGGATCATCATAGGTGCTCAATGAGTGCTTGCTGACTGAATTAAATAGCAAACAGCAACAAACCTACTGTCTTAAAGCCACTAACAGCACTCCGAGAAAAGCTGGGCCTATTAGAGATCTAGGCAATAACAAACTTCCATTTCTACAGAGGTTTTTTTTACTTACCAAAGCACTTTCCCATCTATCAGCTCATAGACTGGGTATTACAGTCCTTTTTTGATGAATAACAATAATGATAGTAGTTAACACTTGGATAGGGCTTTAAGCTTGGCAAAGCACTTTACACACACACACACACACACACACACACACACACAATTTCATTTGATAAAGAAACTTAGATCCTGCATCATCAGGATGCCTTTCTGGGTCCCAACTTTCTTTTCTTATAAGAGGCTGTCTATCTCTGATCTAGACATATGTCCTCTTCCTGTCTGCCTACTTTCTCCCCTTTTCTGGAATCTTCCATTTAGAAACTTTCATCTCCCATGTGCCTTCATTGATTGGCATGTCCCTACTCATAATAGCTGAAATAGGAAAACAAATGGGTAAGATTCCATTCCTCCATTAACAAAGCCCCCCAACCTTTACCCACACCTTCCAAGCTGCTCTAATGTAAGGAATAACTATGAATCGAAGACTTCTCATCTGGGTTAACAACAGCTTGGCATAATGATGCACAAAGACCAAGTGGTAGCCTTTTTCAAGATCACCATGAACTCGTTCCTCCTGCTGTGGACTGAAGACCACCATGCTCAGTGGGGTCTAGTAAAGGTCTAGCAAGATAATCTCTTCCATATATGTTCATGTCCTATTTTGGACATGTAAACAGCACCCTTCCCTCATTGCCCATTTCATACTCTTTGCTGCTACCTTGGATTAGTGCATGTTGAACAACCTTCTTCTTGATTTCAGGGTTGAGTGGTAAGTCTAATTCTTCTGTAGCTACGTATCCCCTTTCCAACCTACCCCCACCCACCTGACTAGTCCCAAACACTACAGAATGGGCCCAAAGAGGAGAAGCAATTTGCCCAGGGTCACAAAAGAATTAGGATTAGAATACAGGTGGCTTTCCCTTCTCTCAGGCCCTCATGTTTAGAATGCCTATAAGCTCATGGTTGAGTCATAGTCTTGTAATATGTCAGAATTTAGGATCAAATTGTAGGACTAAGATATAGGTTCAAATAATGGTGATGACTATAAATTTGGTCTGGATAACTACTTTTTTGTGATGGGATAGTGAGTGCTGAGAATGTGTCAGCATACCAGAGACCTCACTCCCCAATAGTACTTGCTCTGTTGATTAGCTGTGGCTCCTACTCTCAGGGATGCATAAGATTACAGTATCTAGAAGTTGGAAGGATATTAGAGAGCATTTAGTCTAAACTTCTCATTTTATATATAAGGAAAATTTAGGCTGGAAAAGGAAAATGATTTCCCTCTTGTTACATAGGTGATAAGTAGAGAAGGCAGGATTCTTCTAACAAACTCCCCCAGTGTTCTGCTAGCCTCTTCTACCTTATTTCACTTTATATATTTTATTAATAAAGTTTTTGAAGAAAAAACATTTTTAACTATCACAAGTACTATACAGTATTACGGTGTAAGGGAAATAACACAGGAACAGAAGCAAAGTGCCTTGATTTCTACCACAGTTTGAGTTTTGCTGCTAATTAACTATATGATGGTGGCCAAGGAGGGCCACCAGAGGGAGGGGGGAGTCCTCATATGTAAAACAGGAATTATAATACTATCTATTCTATCTTATATTGTTATTGTTTGTCGGTCAGTTGCTTTGCTCATATCCAATTCTTTGTGACCCTTTCTTGGCAAAGGTATTAAAAGATATGGTTGATTTAAAAAATGCCAGGCAAATTATTGATATTTTCTACTAATCTAAGTACTCTCATTTTGTTTATTTCTCATACTCTGAATAAGAGATAAGAGTATTAAAAGCTGTGTCCAGGAATTGTCATACCTGTTCAGAGTTTGTACTACTAAAAAGCTGGTGGATTGCTTGAGCTTAGGAGTTCCAAGCAGCTGTAGGGCTAAAGCTAGCACCAACAACCTCCTACAAATTCACTCTTGCATAAGAAACATCTGAAACACATTAGATAAACATTTTAAGAAGTCCTTACAATTGTAATTTTCCTATGACCTATTTCTGTCTTGCGCTCTGGACCTTTCATGATGTATTTGGGGTGGTGCAGGTCCTCCCCATTCAGTACTTGGCTAACAGTATGAGCTGGGATCCTTCATCATTTCTAAAGGGTCATTAAGGTCCAAATTGTAGGGGTGCTAGTCATTACCTCAAATACTGAATCTGTTCTCCCATCGTGTTCTATTTTTAAATAGCCTGAATTAAATTCAATCCAATTCTAGTTTTGGTTCAGTTACTGATTAGCTATACGACTGGTTGGACAAGTTGGCTGTAGAAGTGAAACTCATGTAGAAATTCATGTAGAAAAAGAGGTGACTCAATAAACTACCCCCCTGCATTGCTTCTCTATGTGTCTACTAGGCGGCTCAGTGAATAGACCATTTCTCTGGGAATCAAGAAGACTCATCTTCCTGAATTCAAATCCAACCTGAGACACTTACTAGCTATGTGACCCTGGGCAAGTCACTTCACCCTGTTTGCCTCAGTTTCTTCATCTGTAAAATGAACTGGAGAAGGAAATGGCAAACCATTCCAGTATTTTTGCCAAGAAAACCCCAGAGGGCGTCATGAAGAGTCAGACACAGCTGAACTGACTGAATAACAACCATGTCTGCATGGCTTCTCCGTATATCCACATTGCTTTTCAGTTACCTACTAGATTTCCTGAGGGGCAAATAATACCGACAGATGAAATCAGTAAATGTAATTTATTTGGATTTCCTCAAAAACCTTTGATAAGGCTTCACAAAAAGACTATTAAAACAGCTGAGACACCATGAAACTTTAGGGAATGTTTGTATCTCAGATAGGGGATTGCCTTACAGATAAGAAACAAAGGGTAGATATAAAAGAATACTTCCCTGGGTACAGAAATATAAATAGTGGGGTCTCCAGGGGGACTTTTTTTGGGACTGTCTTCTTTGATCTTTTTAGAAGTTATCTTTGAGAGTGGCTTTACACAGAAGCCTCCTAGCTATTCTAGGTAGTGAAATACCCTGTCAGTGAGTTATAAAGTAAAGGAAGATGTACATATTGGGGCTGCATGAATGAATCAAAAGTACAAGACAAGGTTCAGGCAGATGAATATGGGGAAGGGTAAGATGTTTTGATTATTTGATTTTCCATCCTATTTGTACAATTTGATCTGTCATAATATGGCTCAACAGCTTGAGCCTTCCTACCAAATGAATGGGAACATCCTGAACTTTGGGGATTCTGGGATCATCAAATCTTAAGTGCCATGTGGTGCTCTTCTAAGGGAAAGTATCTGACTATGGGTTCCTCATTTGGATACCTGACTATTGGTAGGAGTGAAGTTCTTCATTTGGAGACACTGTCCAGTCACACTCTAGCTAATAGATGCATTACCAATAAATCATTTCACATAGATCATCAAGAAGTCAGTCATTCAAAGCATCATGGATTTAGAGATGAATTGTGTTCATCCTTCATTGCTGAAGAAGACAATGTCATCAGAGAAATGATGACCTGACTTGCACTTTGTTTTGAGTGAGGGAGGGCTGTGCAGGTCACCAGCCTCACTTCTCCTCCAGAGCCATCTGAATCCAGTGACCAGATATTCATCAGGATGACTGGAGATGACCCAGGATGAGGCAACTGGGGTTAAGTGACTTGCCCAAGGTCACAATGCTGGTGAGTGTCAAGTGTCTGAGGTGATAGTTGAACTCAGGTCCTCCTGATTCCTGTATTGATGCTCTATCCACTGCACCACCTAGCTGTCCCTAGAGGTGAATAGGACATTACAGGACATCCAATCCAAGTTGTTCATCCTAATCCTTTTCCTGACCTCTGAAACGACAAGCACGAGGAGCTAAGCTGTGGTGACTTGTCTCAAAGCCAAAGATTAGGAGAAATCAAGCTGGCTTACTTTCCTTTAGTAAGCAAAATTCTCCTTTTCTCAAATCTGTGCTAAAACCACTTCACAGGCTGCCTAAGAAATCAATTAAACAGTAACAATAGTAATATAATAAAGAAAATAAAAATACATGCAGAATAGTGTCCTTACAAATAAAGTACTCAACAGCATTGCACATATAATTCATTAACAGGAAGTATGTCTAGTCACTTGAGTCACAACTTGTCCGGTGTTCCCTGGGACATTGTAAATTAGTCTGATTGCAGGTTGAACAGTCCTGGCTCTCCTCCAGCCCCTTGACCTGTCTGTTCTTATATCTGATCTAGGAATGGTATAGGCTGCTCATAATTCTCATCAGAACTCTAGTCCTCTCTACCTAAACCTAAACCTGTAGAGGGATCAGATGGTGTACTAGCAGTATAACTATACTCGGAGACGTGTCTGGACCCTAGAAGCCTTCACAGCTAGAGCACTAGGCAACCTGAATCAGAGAGCAAAGAAAACCATAATTGGGTGAGGTTTAGCAGAGCACATCTGTGGTGAGGCACTGAGACCTGACTTGGCCTTCCTGAGTGATGTTTACTAATGGTGTATCATGTGCTCCTGGATTCAGCTGCTTTCTCTGCTGCAATCAATGCGAGCTGCTAGGGTTTGTTTTGTGAAGCTTTCTTGGAGCTGAAAAGGAAAGAAAGCTAAAAAAAACCCCAACAACACCCAGCTGAGCAGCTGATCCATTTTATTTCTAGGAAAAGACTTCTTATTTTCAAGATGTCTTTTTAGATCCACCTAAGAAAGAGATACCAAATCTTTCTCCTGTAGTAAGATGTCTTAGTCATCCAGTTTCTTCAATTCCCAGCTTCCTTACAAAATGTCAATGTGTATGTTTTACAGGTAAGGGCGGGGTACCAATCCCCACTCCATTCAATATATGATTAAAGTACAATGGTAAAGTAACAAGTAGAAATCACACCTAAAGTTGGGGTGCTGCTATGGTAAGTAAGGTAATATTAAAGCCAATAATGAAAGCAGAAGTTTGCCAAGTTGGGAAAAGTCCAGTGTAATTTGCCTACGACTCCCAAAGGGCTACAGCTGCCATATGTAGAGCAGGTCACCTCCTGCATTATGTCCTTCCAGATTCATGTTGAAGTCTCTTTGTATCTCAGTCACATGTTACCTGGAGGTTGGTGTTCAGAGTAGGCTCTTGGCTTTTCTTTCTTTAATAAAACAGCACGTCACTCTTATTTCTGAACTTAATTTCTCAACCATCTTATTGAGACCAGGGAGCATTTGGTCTTAAGATTGAATATCCTACTAATAAATGGTACAATCTACCTTCCACTTTATCTATTTGTTGATACAAGACCAGTGGAAACTAGGTACAAAGTGGCAGCCTCAAAATGATATACTGGAACTGGTTCTCTAGCACAGTGGTGCTAGAGTCAAACTCAAATAGAAATAGGCTACTAAACCTGTTAAGGATCCTGGGGGCTGCATATTGACTTAGAAAACCACAAATTATCATTATTTATGTTTTATTGTATTTTTATTTATTTTGTTAAATATTTCCCAATTATATTTTAATGTGGTTCTGGTGTGTATTTGACCCCTCTGCTCCAGAACATAATTCATCAGTTTGAGAGTCTTTGCCTCCTTTACTCCCACCTTCTCTTTCTTTTTCTTGGTCTTTTCTAACTCTTATTTCTTAGCTCAAATGACTGCTTCAACACTCTTTTAGTTCAGACTTCATTATTCCATTAGAATGTGATGTCCTTGCACAGCATGTTCTAGCTGCTCCTTCAAGACTTCTTCCCCATGCTGTTTCTTTAAATTCTCTAGTGGCTTCTCTTGGAAATTTTTCTCAAAGCTAGTCTACTATGCTTCTGCTCAAAGCTATAAACACCTGGTCCCATAATTTCTGCTCTTTGGTGTTAGAGTTGTTGGCTTCTTGTGGCACTACCATTTCCAGTAGAATAGTTTTGTCCATACTTCCCTCTTTCAAAATGTTTCCTGAGAGCTTCTGTTTTTGAATCTTCATCTTTAGTGTGGCTCCTTTTTTGTCTTTGTGCGCACAGGAGATGTCCCAGAGTCAGTTAAGGTTAAGTCTTTCTGAGGCAAGTGCCTCTTGGCAACTTGGTTCTTCTTATCCCTCCCCTATCAGTTATATCTCTTCTATCAACCAAATCCTCCTCTTCGTTAGGAGGAGGTGCATAAATCAGGTCCCAGGCACTATTCCTTACTATCAAGGTCTCTGAATACATCAGGCAACTCAAGGAACACTGATTTGGTGGACTTCCTAGACTATGAATTACTGGCAATCTCTCAGTTCTTGAACATTTCAAGATCCTGTACTATGAATTATGATTTGGTAGGTTTCCTAAACTATGAATTATTTGCAATCTCTCAGTTCTTGGACATTTCTTTTCAAGACTCTTATAATGTTCTTTATTTTTATCCTCTGGGCCTCCTTCTAAAATTAGGAAACTCCTATGATTTTTCAGTCCAAAAAACACTGCACTATTATGAAACATGTCAATATCCATCTTTAAAATAGCGATACTATAAAAGTTATATCTAACAAATCAAACCTCATAGTGATAGTTATAATTATAACTCCAAAATGCCACCTTAAACTACCTTTTCCTCAACATTCCATTTGGTTCTTAAAGATACAGTACAGAATCTGTAGTCCTTATATGAGAGGAAATGCTAGTGAAATAGAGGTTACATAGATTTTCAATGTCCTTTCCTTATATACTTTTTCTAGGCTAGCATTTCTGTTTACTTGAACAAATTCTCAAATGGCTTAATGTTCAGTCCTTTCTCTGTCCTGGTCACTCTTCATAGAACTGCTCTAGTTTTGCATGCCCAGTTAATGACTTACTGTGGCATGGAGGCAAAGCTGGGTTCTTGAAAACTAGGTCAGTCACATATACATCTACTAGGCTTTCAAGTTGGAGAAGTTTCCCAAATTTTCCAGGACTCAGGGGTAGGAAACCTATGGCCTCGAGGCCACATGTAGCCCTCTAGGTCCTCAGGTGTTGCCCTTTGACATAACCCAAACTTCACAGAACAAATTCATAGTCAAATTGCTGTACTTGAGAACCTAAAGAGCCACATGTGGTTTTGAGGCACAGGTTCCCCATCCCCAGTCCTGAGGACTAGCCTAATAAAGTACAGAATTTCTACCTCAGAATATTTTTGGCTATGGAAACTCATGAAATGTGGAAGACTTGTAACCTATCTCATTGCAGGAAATACCCACATGAATTTCCAGATCTTTCAAAGCATTAGTGTAAGGTAAAACAACATCTAGCAACTTTTCAAAATGAAATATCTAATGCTGGAACATGAAAGTTTCTGGTTATTCAGTTACCATAGGTTTGACTCCTAGTAGAGCAGGTAATAATGGATAAGGGTAATCACTCAATGGTCATCAACATTAAAAGCAATCATTAAGCGATTTTTAATAGGTGGAGCCCTATGACACTGTGTTGAAGGTTATAAAATGAGTTAAGGAATATGGCCCTTGGGGAATTCATCACCTCAGATATGACTGACTTTGTCTTATTATCTAACTAGAGACTCTTCCAACTGCTTCAGGATCTCTGCAGAGTTCTGATCTGAATCTTAGGAACCAGGTAGAAATAGTGGGATGAATTTATAAGGATTGTAAGTGAGTTCTCACCTTCTTTCACAAACATATGCTATATTTGAGAAACCCCATAATGAAATCTCATTTTCTGGGGTGACTTTGGAATATTAGTCAAGGTATTAGAACAGATCCCTGAGGTAAGAGTGAGGTCATCTGGGTGAGCAATAACTGTGCTGCTGGCCTAGTCACTTAATCTTTTCTGAGCCAGGTTTATAGGACCATAAGAGTTAGAGCTGGAAGGGACATCTAGTCCAGCTCCCTCATTTTACAACTGAGGGAACTGACACCCCAAAAGGGGGAAGTGACTTACTAAACATGTTCCTAGTAAATAGTAGAGTTGGAACTTGATCAAAGGCTGGAGACTTCAACTTCACTGTTCTTTGCATTAGGAGGAAATCTGGTGATATTTCCTTATCTCTAAAGTAGGACCAGTAATGATCTTTCACTTACCTCATAGGACTGTTGAGGGAATTTACTGTCTCATTCACCTGGTCATTAAATATATCATGATCTTAAGTTGTCACAGATGGAAGGGACCTTGGAGCTCATCTATCCCAATCCTCATATTCTTGGTTTACAGATGAGAAAACTGAGGGTCCAAGAAGTTAATTTGCCAAAGGTTTAATCCTATGCTCAAGTACTTCAGAATCAGACAATATTAGTAAAAATACACTGATAAGTGTTGGGTGTATGTGAGTATTATAGCTTGTGGTTGTTGCTAGGGATTTCAAAATTATTAGTGTTTAACAGACAATGAAATCAGGCAATAAAAATTGATTATATGAGACAAACACACAGAGACAGACAGAGACTGAGAGATAGAGGGAGAGAGACAGAGAGAGACAGAGACAAAGGTGTCTAGTTTGGTTCAGTCCCCCAGACATGGAGAATAAAAGGCCTGTGACCTGGCAGCCACTTATAAACTGTCGCACCTGTACAACTTTTAAGTTTAGCCTTTATGGCTCCATAAATTTGATTAATGGTTTACAGCCCAAATCTTTCATCTGGGCCAAGTGGTGCAATAATCACAAAGAAAGGGGCATTCCAAGGAATTCCCCTACCATCCTCAGTTTCCTAAACATTAATTCATTTTCTTTGAACATATATGCCAATACCCAGGGAAAGAAGGAAGAAGGCTTCAGATAGTTTTGTTTTTCTCATTTAAGGGAAGGAGTTAAAAAGGGTAGAGGGTCTGACTTGGGGAACTCCACATAAGGCCTTATCTTTAGGCAGAGAGAACAGAAAATAAAGTGGAGTAAATGAAGAGCTGTGGAAACATTGCTTCCATTACAAAGAGGGCCCAGTTCTCTCAATTCCCTAGATCATGACTCCACTGCTTTCTATTATGTCTAGTACTGTTTTCCATTATCTCTCAAAGCTGATATGAAAAGCAAATATTCTGGTTTTCTGAGCAGACCTCATACTGAGACCATCAGCAATTGAAGCCTCAAAGCTTGTACAGTTCCTGTTTCCATGAAAATTATGGCAGGCTCTTCCAAAGTGTTGATTAAATCCACATCTTGCAAACACTCTTGTTCTCTGGGGAGGCTAAGTCTGTGAGAGGTGTGCATGAAGGCCCACAGTCCCAGCCCTTGGGGTCAACTCATGTTCACAGGAGAAGTTAGATGGGGTCTGGTGTAGTAATTTAGAGAAAGAAGGGGGTAAAATCTATCCCGCCCTATAAAGAAACCATAGATTCAATTCACAGGTGGAGAAAGCTACATAGGTTATGTATGTTGAATATTCCAGGTTCTAAGGGGTCAACCCTCAGTGGCTCCCTCACTTAAAAAGTACAAATACCTTAGCTTGTCATTTAAGGTCCTTCACAAATATCTTGCACTTACTTTCCTTGCATTATTTTGCATTATTCTCCTTCATATACTATGTGCTCTTTTCAAAGATTCAGCAAGCTATTCTAGGAGCTCGTCCTGTTGTCTCCTACCTCAATGCATTTGTGCAGATTTACTCCTAGAAAGTATTCTTTCTTTGCCTCCTCTTCTTGAATTTCTTCTCTTCCTTCAAAATTGAACTCAGGGATCATCTCCTTTATGGAACCTTCCTTGGCTGCCCACTTTTTCCTGTCTCCATTGAAAATACCTTCTCCCTCCTTGAACATACTTCAAGATTTTCCTTTTCCTAGATCTTTCATTTGCCCCTACTATAATCTTATCTTGAGTTATTCTTATCTGTGAACAATAGTGTTCCATCCAACCACTAGAAAAATATAAGTTCCTGAGGTCAAGGGTTATCTTTTTTTATCTTTGTATTATTCCCCAGAGTTCAAGAAATTCTCTTGCACATCGAAAATATTCAAATAGTTGTGTGGTCTCATCGATTTGGATGTTCCCTTCAATGATGCAGACCAGAACTCACCCAAGCTCTTCTGTCCCATATGACCTTTGTCCACATCTACTCCTTTCTTCGTTATAGGAGGTCTGCCCAATATGTGGAGGGGTTTTGCTTTCTCTGGTCAACCTAAGGATATTGGTGGAACATGTAGCCTATCTACTATGTACTCCTCTAATAAATGTTGAATCAAACAAAGCATCTGGACCTCTAGAAACAATCATTCCCATTTATAAGTTGCCACAAATGAACATTCTGATGAAGGTGACAAGATGGCCAATTAGTATTCAGAGAGAGCTCACCAACTCATCCCTCCTGCTGTTGAAGTTAGAAAGTTATACACAACTTGAATATTTTCCAGTGGCAAGATGACAGAATCACTGATATAGGGATAGAAAGAGCCTCAGAAGCCATCAAGTCCAAATGTTCTCATTTTACAAATAAGAAACTAAGGCTCAAAGGAATTGTTACTTGTTCAAGATGGCAGAGGTAGGTTGGTTAGTCAGCTGCTGTCCTTTGTTCTCAAAGAAGACCCAAATGACATCACTGTGTTGGCTCAAGATATGGTGTGTCTGACTGTGTGTGATCAGAGCAATATCAACTTAGAATGCTCTACCACAGGTCAGTCATAAGTAGTCCATATGCACATTTGGAATGGAAATGTCTCTAAATGTGCGTGTCTCGTGTTTTGGCAGAGATAATAAACGAGGGAGAAGAATTTGTCAGGTCCTCTGACTCCAGACTCAAGCATTCTTTCCACTACACTACACTACTCTTTTGCAACACTTGACTGTCTTTCCTCTAGCATGTCACAATGACACAATAGCCTAGGCTACTTTTACAGGGACCTTCAGCCAAAGCACTCCATAACCCAGGCTTTCTTCATTACGCATCTTTCATATATACAACTGAGATAGTCAAGAGGGCACCTTGACCTCTAAGAAGAAAGAAAACATAGATGTAAAACTCACAAAGAAAGGAGCATATAGAATCATACTGTGGAACAGGGATTCTTAACCTCAGGTCTGTGAACTTGATTTTTTGTTATTCCATTTTTGTTTTTAATATTTGAAAGACTATGTTTCAATATAATTGGTCTCCTTTGTAAACTTGCATGTTTTAGTTTATGTATTGGAAACATTTTTTTCCTGAGAGGGTATCCATAGGCTTCCCCAGACTGCCATATGGAGCCATGACAAAAAATGGTTAAGGATCCCTACAGCACAGGTTTGTTTAACAATTTTTGACTCCATTTGAGGTTCTCTTGGCAAAGATACTGGAATGGTTTGCCATTTCTTTCTCCAGCTCATTTGACAGATGAAGAAACTGAGGCAAACGAGGTTAAGTGACTTGCCCAGAGTCATACAACTAGTCAGTGTCTGGGACTAGATTTGAACACCTGTCTTGACTCCAACCTCAACACTCTATCCGCTGTGTCACTTAGCTACCAGATTTGGAAGGGCAGGGAGTTTTAAAGTCAAGATCTGTGTGCTGGTACTTAAGAACAGTCAAGTGAGAGGGAGGCACTTTGAGGTTCATTAAGTACAACCTTATCATTTTATAAATGGAGAACCTCAGGTCAAGAGAAATAAAGTAATCTATGTATGGTTATGTAGGTTATAAACAGTGGAACCAGGCTTCCCCTAAGTCATTCTGCTACCCATGCCATCCAACCACATGCTTTAGTGGGTTCCATTGCAGTTGTCCCCAGTGGACTGGTAGCCCCATTTATTGATCTAGACACTGACTGGGGTGATTGGTGAAATTGAAGGGAACTGCGGTCTTGTGGAAAAGGTTTAGACCTGGATTTGGAAGAAGAAGGTTCAAAATTTTCTCTGCCACTTACTCATGTGATTCTGCTCCTTACTGGCCATGAGATTATGATCAAAGCACTTAATCTCAAGAAAAAAAATGGGGAAGGATAGAGACTCATAAAAGTCACTGAGAAGTAAAACAAAACAAAAAAATCATATAGCACATGGAGTTAGAAGGGACTTTGGAGACAACCTTACCCACTTTACGATGTTCAGTTTATGGAAGAGGGAAATTTAGAGGTGAAAAGACATGCTTACGGTCACACAGGTAGTAGGGGAAGGTACAGTTGGCATTCAAACATACATCCTCTAACTATGCATTCAATACTCTTTTGAGGGTCACATACAAATGAAAAGCTGCTTAATTCAGTTTTATACACTGGGTATATATCCTGGAAGATCATAGGATTTAGAGTTGAAAGGAATACTAGATATCATTTCATCCACCCCAACATTTTACAGATAACGAAGTGGAACCTGAGTGAGAGGAAGCATTTAGCCCACGATCATCTAGCTCCGAAGTGGCAGTGCCAGAATTCAAACTCAGGTCTTTGACCACTGAAACCAGTACCTACTCTCTCTCTATATGATGCTTTCTTATTCGTGTAATTTTTGTAAGTAAGAATAGTGAACATAAAACTTTTTTTCAATAAATACAAAACCAAAAATGTCTATGTCAACTTCATAGCATGAAGGCAAGAGAGAGGGACGAGGGGAGGGGAAGCATGAGGAAGCAAATCAGAAATCTAGTGCTAGAAGGGCCCTTCAGGGTTGTGTAGTCCAAACCCTCTCATTTACCAGATTGGGAAAATGAGGAAACCGTGGAGGTGAAGTGGTATCAGAGGGGGGATTCAAACCCAGGTTGTCAGGAAAAGAGAGGAAAAGGTAAGAGGAAATGAGTAGGGGAGAGCAGGAAAGGAAAGAGAGAGAACAATTAAATAGATATATACAAAACACAATGAGGACAGAAATCAAGAGACTAGGGGAGTGAGAGGTAGGGGAGATCATTCTTGGGGAATTTTAGACTAGAAGTCTAAACAAATGACCTAGAGCTGGGCAACCAGACAGTTTTTCTTTGAAAGTGCCGTGGACAAACAGTTCTCATCTTTATTCTAGATAAAATTAGAGAAGGAAGAAAAATCACAAAATACAGGAACCAGAGGTTGGTTCCATAGCTTGATAAGATTACTACCCGTGTAAACCTAGGCAAATCACAGTCTTTCTGTACCTCAGTTTCCCCATTTGTAAAAAAGAAAAGTTGAACTGAATGATATCAAAGGTCCCCTCCAAATCCTACGAATGTAAAGAATCAGGGAGTTACTTGGAATGTCCTTGGTCATGTGTATTACTATGCCCAAGTATGACTGGATAGCTTCAGAAATAGCAATGGAAGAATTCATTCAAAGCATCCCATCACTGTGCATAATCACAGCATTGTATAACAGAAAGTATCAGATTTAGAGCCAGAGGACCAGAGTTGGAAATCTATCCACATCATTTTCTATCTGTATAGTCTTGACCTAATCACTTAATCTCTCTTGGCCTCTGTTTACTCAACTGTAAAATAACAATCTCAGACTAGATGGTTTCGAAGGTCCATTCCTTCTCAAAATCTATAATCCCATGATCCCTGGTAGGTCTGTATTGAGGAGATGGAAAAGGGAAATGATTCAATTCTGGGACTGTAATATGTCATATAAAATGTTAAATCCAAGTCTTCCTTTTCATTCTATGAAAAATCTTTAAGGAGAAGGTAGGGGAGAGGGTGGGGCAGGAAGTGGTTTGGCATGAAAACAGGCTTTTTAAGTCCAGAATGTGATCGAAGTCTTTGGGCCACGGAAAAAATGGAGAAGGTTCTGAGATTTGTTCATCAAATTTCGAGATATTAGAGCTTAGGGGGCACTGGCTAGAAGTTGACAGAGAAAAGGGGCGGGAGGAATGACAAATATAAGCAAATGTTGCCTTATTCAGAGAACACGTGGAACATATTACCCCAAGTGGAAATACAGACAGAAAAGGCTTAGTAAAAAATCATAGGTATCAGATCCCATAATGGATTGTCCAGGGAAACCAGAAATTTGGAGAGTAAATAGAAAGGTAGGCCTATAAGCTTGTGGGTATGACATGAGACAACCACCACACTCTCCCATGTAACGTGCCACCATCAAGAATCAAATCAGGGGTGTGGATGGACACAATATATGTTCTCATTCCAAGATTGGGAATTTTTGAGCTCATTCTCTAACAAATTAGGTAAAATGGAATCCATATTTATATTTCTTTTGAGTATTAAAATGGTGGTGGCTAGTACATCTATGTGATCCTGTTGGAATAATGTGGAGGATTTGTAGTTGGAAGACCCCGATTTGTATCCTGGTGGCTCTGCCACTAACTAGCCACACAACTAGGACCAATTTAATTCAATGCAACAAATGTTTATTAAGTACCTACTATGTGCAAGGTAAGGCAGCAGGAGAGAGTACTGGGTTTGAAGTCAGGAAGATTTGGGTTTAAATTCAATTTCTGATATAGTCATGTGACTCTGGGCAAGTCACTTAACCTCTACATGTTTCAAACAACTCCGTAAGACTTACCTCCTAAGTCAAGGATCGGCAAACTGAAAGGCCAAATCCAGCTCATTGTCTATTTTTGTATGGGGTTCTGAGCTAAGAATTTTATTATATTTTTTTTTGTGACCTCTCTTCTAAGTCACAGATTGGTTGAAATCTGTGTGAGTGGAAGGAGTTCCCATACAGGGAGTTCCTTACATTGTTTACCTCTGACATACTTCATGTAAGACATTGTTCAAGGAACTGAGAATATAATGATATAACCAAAACAGTAAGCCATTAAGAAGTTTACATTCTACTGGTGGGGGGGAGTAGTTGTTTAACCATAATGAACCTCATTTTCTTCAAATGTAAAATGGAGATAATAAACCTTATAATATTTACCATATCAAACCTACCTTAGGGAAAGCAGTTTATAAACCTTGATACACTATGGAAAAATGGTGACTATCATTCTTGTTCTAACACAATTGTCATAAGTCAACATAGTCACTGGCCCTTATAAATGTGGAATATTAATGCAACCCACCATTGCTTCTGGGACTCACCAAAAGGTGCTGAGAACATCAGTTCTTGGAATTTGAGCCTTTGAGTTGGGAGGGACCCCAGAGGTCATCTAATGCAGGGGTGGGGAACCTGTGGCCTCAAGGTCACATGTGGCCCTCTAGGTCCTCAAGTGCAGTCCTTTGACTGAATTAAAGGGCTGTATTTGAGGATCTATCCACATGGGGCCTCAAGGCTGTAGGTTCCCCACCCCTGAATTCTAATCCAACTCTGAACCTCTACAATATACCTGACAAGTGGGTATCCCATTTTCTGCTTTGAGACCTTCAGTGATAAAGCACTTTTGGCCTCCTACAGTACCCCATCCCACTTTTCAACAGCCCTAATTGTTACGACCATTTCACAAAGGTCAGTTGGTAATTCTACTAAAAACCTTTGTACCACATTTGGTTTCTTACCCGTCCTGCCTAATTTCTTTCAGCCCTAATTAGTCTTCTAACCTGAATAATAGCAATAGTAATTAAAATAGTGATAAAATACTCAGGGCCTCTCACAAAGGGGTCATGAGGAAGATGCTGTGTAAACTGTAAAGCAATCCAATCCAACAATTCAAAAGACTGGAATGATTTAAGTGCAAAGTCCATCATGCTTTGGATACATAAAAACAAATAAGTAATAGTCAGTACTTTTAGGGAGCTTGTATTTATTATATTTGAATAAAAGTCATGATAATGAAGACGAAGATCCTCTGTAAAATGAAGGCTTTGGACCCTCTGATCTCTAAGGCCCTTCTAGTCATTACAATCTATAGACCTACAATAATGATAATAATTTGATGCGTCTCTGTTGGCACCTACTTTGTGCAAAATCTATGGGTTTATAAGATAAGATTAAAAGATAATTAAAAGTAGCACAGGCTACTGCATAGTATATTTTTTAAATGCTTCCTTTGAAGCTTCCTAATATATACTGTTGTCCAGATACACAAATCTAAGTTGCAAATAAAACGTTCAAAAGATCACAGGAGAGGAAAAGGATGTGGGAGGGGGGCATGATCATACAGATAGACATGAAGAGATAAGGAAAAACCTCATGGGCTCTTTGGTAACATGAGTGCCCATCCTGCTTGTATTTGTTTTGAGGGTGGACACACTTAGTTTGTTTTTCATGCTTTGCCCCATATCCTCTTTGTTCACATGAATCACATAAAGCCAGACAACAACAATGTGGGAATATACTTGGCCAGGTTTGGATCCAGTCCAAAAAGGCATGCACTTCAAATTAACTTGAGCTTCCTGGGGCTGCCTTTGTTTCCCCGTTGCATGCCACCAGCTATTTCCAGCTTTTTGGGGTAGGGAGGCTTAAGAGAACCCCTAGGGCATCCTGGACAGCCTCGACAGATCCTTCATTCTGAAGACAAGCAAATCTTTTTAGGAATCAATATTCCCTTGAAATTCTTAGGGGTGTTTTTCAGATAAAAAAAGAGTAAGAACCCCAAGGAGAAACAGCCTTAATTTGCAATCTAACTATGGAACAGAAAATCTCAGTGGGATTATTTGAGATGTCAGCGAAGATCAGGAGTGCCTTTGGGTAGCTTTCTAAAGCATAGGAACAGCATTATAATAGAAAGCGATTGGGACATGATGTCAGGATTATCTGGGACTAAATTCTGGAAGCCGTGTGGTCTAATGGAAATAGAACTGGTTTTGTAGTGAGGGAACCAGAGATCAAATTGTGTCCCTGTTTCTGAACTCTCAGTAAGGTGCTGTGAAAGATATTCACTTCTCTAGATTTCAGTTTCTTTATCTATAAAAATGAGAGGGTTGGGGTAAATGATTTCTGATTCCCCTCCAGTTTTAAAGGCTATGGCATATAATCACGTTTTGCTCATGAGGGGTCAATCCACCTCTTTGAGCCTCAGTTTCCTCATCTGTCAAATGTGGATAATAATACTTGCACTGCTGACTACATCGGGATGTTTGTGGACAAAGCATAAGTCAGACAATAAGATTTATTATTTTTTAAAAATAAATTTTCTGGAAGCTTTTTTTTTTCTATTAGAGTCACTAGCAATATAGCTTCCCTGCAGATAAGCCCTCCCTTGTAATAAAGGAAAAAAAAATAGTTAAGCAAAACAAACCTATGCAGAGACAAAATCAGACAGTGAATCCAAGATTCTGAATACAGTTTTCTACCTCTCCAAAAAATAATGTTTCATCCATTGTTCTTGGAGACCATGATTTGTCCCTACAATCTGACTTGGTATTCACTTTCCTTTTAGTTAAAATCATAAAATTTAAAACTGGAAGAAAATCTTAGGGTTCATGTAGTCTAAACCTCTGATTTTGCTTAGATAGATTTCCCAAAGTACTTAAAATTCACTCATGCTCTGGATCTCCTCTCTCTCTTCCTCCTCCTCCTATCATTCTTTCTCCCTGTCTTCTCCCTCCCTCCCTCTCTCTTTTCCTCCTTCCCCAAACACCATATATTTAAGTTATCACTTTAACTTGTCTCTTGTCTCAGACACATTTTCTGATGTATAAAAGAGGAAAAGGATACAAAAAAGAGAAAAAAACCTCCAAAGGGATGGTTACACCTTAGATTCAGTGCGACAGCTATGATTCAGATTTCATCTGATTTTTAGTTCACTAAATAACAAGAGGGAAAAGCCTCAACCAAAAAAAAATGCCTTCCCAGGCATCTATTTTCTAGACCCCCCACCCCCACCCTCCCAACCCCCCGGCCACATAATTTGTTGCTCACTAGAGAACAGCTAGTAGCAGTGATTTGTCTTTGAGGATCGAAAGCTAAGCCCCTCTCACCTTTTAATATTTTAAGGTTTGACTTCAAAGAGCTAAATCTCTTTCTTTTGTGTCTCCAAACCAGAGGGTCCCTTCCCCCTCTGATCGTATCCTCTTGGAGATCACCCAGGACTTTGAAATTATTCTCTGTCAATTAGAGCTTTCAAAGAAATTAATTAGCACACCCTCAACTTGCCTGCTTTGAACTATACTGCAGATGAATTATTCTTTGAGAACTGGGAACATTGTCCCTTTGGAAGGGGAACTGGGCTGGCAGTGTCCCAGGAGACTGGCCCCGTTAAAGCCCCAGGCTATGACTTAGCAGTACCTGTGTGTCTGGGTTCCTCTTTTAATTCATAACCGAAACTGTTACCCTGGGGGCAAAGTGGTAAGAAAGAAATGCACAGTTTGCCCATAGGGAGTGTGAGTGTGAGTGTGTGTGTGAGAGAGAGTGTGTGTGTGTGTGTGTGGAGAGGGGGTGGGGATAGCACATCTCTTTATTATTTCTTTGAACTATAAACCGTCACAAATGTCTGTTTCCCTACTGGGGACCTTTTCTTCTATTTACCTGTTGTCTTCTAATTTATATCTGAATCGTTATCTGCATTGGAACATTAGCCTTCACTTATCCTATAAGTTCCTGGAGGGCAGACACTGTGTTTTATTTATATTTGGATCCTGCCTTGCATAGAACACACATATAAATGTGTGTTGGCTTTATAGCAGGAAGAGCATTTGGAACCAGAGTTAAGATCTGAGTTCAAATCCCAACTCTGCTTCTCAATGACCACTGTGATCTTGTCCACTAAAATCACAGTCATAGATATAGAACTAGAATCTCAAAGATCATCTAGTACAACCCCTTTGTCTGATGGGGGAGGAAAACTAAGACCCAGAAGTAATCTGCCCAGGATCAAATACATAGGAAGTAAATAGCAAGGCATGGTTTAGAACCCAGGTCGAACTCCAAAGCTAGCACATTTTTTATTCTGCCATACTCCTTTGGAGCCTTTAATTCAATTCAATAAACATTTATTAAGTGCCTGCTATGTGCTTGGCACTATGCTAAATGCTGGGGATACAAAAAGAGGCAAAAGACAGTCCTTAACCTCAAGGAGCTTATGATACAATAGGCAAACACATATATACAAAGCAAGCTACATGCAGGATAAATAGGAAATAATTGACAGAAGGGAGGTAACAGACTTCAGAGGGGTTGGGGAAAGCTTCCTATAAGAGGAGGAGATTTACCTGGGGCTTAAAGGAAGCCAGGGAGGTCAATGGTTGGAGTGGAGGAGGAAGAACACTCCAGGCATGGGGGTACACCCAGAGAAAATGGCACCAACTCCTCATTCATAAAATGAAGGGGTTGCACTAGATGACTTCTAAGGTCTCGTTTAGCTCTAAAGTCTTATGATCATATGAATTTACATTTACAAGGAGATACCCCTGCAGCTAGAAAGGCCCTGTGTTGTGCAGGCAACAATAACAGAAAATAACCGCTCATATTTCTACAGTACTTTGAGGATTATGGTTTTTCATCTCAATAAAACTGTGTGATAGTTTTCCTATAATTTTATACCTATGCAATGTTTGATAGCAATTCTTTGCATCTGTTCATTTTTCATGACAAAAAGATATTCTTCTTTTTAGAGTGGGGGAAATCAGGACATAGAAAAGTTAATTTAAGGGGAAATGGCCAAAGATAAGAAATATAATTATTTGTGACTCAGGAAAGTCACAAATCTCCAGATCCTGGCCTGGCGTTTTGCCTATTGGCACAAGAATGATTACCTTTCTGGTGTCCACCTGGGGTCTCGGAATGGTGATTTTCCACTGAACTCAAATTAATCACAAAATTTATCACAAAATACTTTTATCACAAAACACGAATGGGAAAGAAAGTAGATGTGTAACGAATGGTAATTTAATAGTCTCACTGACTACACTTTAATCTTACTGTGTAAGACAACCTACATTACCTTTTTATGTCTATTTTTAAAAAGAAAATGGAACAGATGGTAATAATGTTTACCAATCAAGACATTTCTTCAAGAAGAGCTTACACTCTGATGCTTCAATATGGGTTCTTAAACCCACAAAGTGCAAAGTCTGACTGACCTTCCTATGTTTAAAAGTGTCTTAGTTTTAGGGTTCGGAGGGACCTTGGAAGTCATTTAGTCCATGTTTCCATCCATTTTGTAGATAAGGAAACTGATGTCCAGAGAGGTTAAGTGATTGCCCAAGGTCATTTGAGTAGCAAGGGGGCAGATATCTAGATTGGAACCTGCAGCCCTCACTCTAAATCTAGAGCTCTTTTCACTGAGGATGGACCTGGTAGCATTGTGTATCCTACATGAGGGCCATCGGAGGATCAGCCCTTCTTAATTTGGAGTACCTTATCATAGGATTGGGCATGAAAGTGGTGAATGAGTTTAAACCACACCAACTTACAAGGTGTTCTAACAAAACAAGCTATACTGATACGGAGAATATCCATAGTGACAAAAATCATGAATCTTTTGAGTATTTTTAAAATAATGCCCTCTGACAAATAATTCTATAAAGAAGTGATCCTCAAACTTCTTGGTAGCCAGTCTAATTAACCAGGTGAGAAACTTAGTAGACTACTCCCAAACTTCCTAATGTTAAAAAAAAAAGGGAAACAAAACTCTCTGTATTTGATATTTGATCATCTCTAATCTCAACCATCTGACTCTTGTTGCCTCACACTGTAAAGTGAAGTGTAAAAGAGTTATCTTTGGTGGTGATGACAATGGGTCATGGGTGGGGTAGGAAAAGCAAGATCAAACCCAGCAACCTTTGGCATTGGCAAGTTTCCAACAGGAGTTAAAAACAGAGGACATAATTCTCCCTGATTCTCTCTTTCCTTCTTTTTTACCTGGTGTTGACAAGAAACCTCATCCAGACACCACCAGCACATCAATGTATATATGTCCTGTATTTTAGGACCACATACACCACCTCAAGGACTCACCTTGGGAACATCTGCTCCCTTGTAAGATGTCTTATCCCACATTTCACCATTCTCCACTCCACAGTAGATCTGTTCTCACCAGTTAGATGCTACTGGAGTTTAATCAGTTGCTCATGCTTACCTTGCATGAGATTTGTGTTCATCATATGACAAATTATAGATGTAGAAAAACTGCAAGCCCTTTACTATTTTCCTATATAATTTAACAAAAGTCTACAAAGAACAAAAAGCGATACTTAACAACAAAACCAGCAGAAGACAGAATCAGACGATCATTGGATAACTTTAAATTTAGAAGGAACTTCAGAGGCTGTCTAGTCTTATATGGATGAGGAAACTGAGATCCAGGGCAGTTAAGTTATTCCAAGTCACACTGAGAGTAAAGAATAAGATACTTCTCATTTGCCTACATCACAATTACCACTGGGAAGGCCTCAAACTCTTAGCCAGTGCAGGAATCCTCTCTGCAATTGTGTTGATTATGTTGTCATAAACTTAATTTTCTTTTTTACAAAGTCAATGAAGAAGCATGATTCCCAATAATGCCAACCTCTGGAAACCAAGGATAAGGAATCTTTTATTTTTCAAAACTTGTGTCAATTTAATTTCTCACCAGTTGGAAACTCAGAATCAACACTTACCAGAGAAAATGTGGTAATATCCACACATTGGCTGTATCTGAGAAGTACGGATCTCATTCTGCATTTTTAGTCCATCACTTCTCTGCCAAGAGGTGATAAATAAGCACGATTCATTATCGGCCTTCTGGCATCCTGACTGGCCATTATGCTGATTGGAGATCTTAAGGCTTTCACAGCTGTTTTCTTTTAAAATATTGTGACTGTATAAATGGTTCTCCTATATCTGCTCATTTCACTCCATTATCAGTTTGCTCATGTTTTCCCAGGTATCTCTGAATCCTCTCTCCTTTCATCATTTCTTACTTTGCAAGAATATTCCATTATATTCACATGTGGCAATTTGTTCAGCCATTCCACAACTGATAGGCAACCACTTTGTTGCTTTTTTTTTTGTTTTTACTACAATATAATTTTTTGTATATATGGGTCCTTTCCTTCTTTCTTTGATTACTCTAGAGTCTAAGTCTAGTAATAATATTACTGAGTCAAAGGGGATGCATAGATTAGTGACTTTTAGAGTATAGTTCCAAATGAACAGAATGTATTTCATAGCACAGAGGAACAGTGACAGTTTCTTTGAGAGATAGATAGCCCATGGTATCAGGACCTTTATGGAGTCTCAGAGAGTCAGATACGACTGAATAACAATACTTTCCAGAATGGCTGGATATCAACACTATTAACACCATATGAGTGTGCCTGTCCTCTCACAACCTCTCCAAAAACTGTCATTTTCCTTTTTTATCTCTGCAAATCTGATGGATGCAAAATGGAACCCACGAGTTGTTTTCATTTGCATTTCTCTGTTCAATGTAGACTTGATCTAACTGTGCACATATGTTCTCCAACTGACCCCAGATCACCACTTGCAAATTTCTCCAGGACTCCCTTCATTTAAAAAAAAATTCCATGCTCAGCCAATACAAAGTAGTAGAAGACAGCATCAGATTAGTCATCAAGAGATCTGGGATTTTGTGGAAGAGCCCTGCTACCATCTAATAGAGTGACTTTGAATAAATTGTTCTTTTCTTAGAGCTTTGATTTAATCTCTTGTAAAAGAAAGGCATTGGATGCTGGAATGCAAATGGAATTAGATTAAGAAAGTGACTAAAATGTCCAAACATTTTGACCCAGAGATTCCACTTCTAGGCAGGCTTAACCCAGCAAGTTAAAAATAGAAAGAGAAAGGTCCTATATATACCAAAATATTTATAGTAGCATTTTTTTGTAGGAGCAAAGAATTAGACATAAGGTTGATGTCCATAAACTGAGGGAGAGAAACAAATTGTGGCACAAAATGGTAATAGAATGATTACTTATTAACAACAAATCATGAAAATAGACAATACAGGAAAGCATGGGAAAACTTACTTTAATTGATACAAAGTAAAGCGAACAGAACCAGGAAGAAGATACATAAAATGGCTACATAATAGAAATGAAAATAACACCAAAAAAAGAAACTGAACCCTGTGTGATTATAATGGCTGTTAAGAGATGAGAAAATGTACCTCCCTCCTTTCCTTGAAGAGATTGGGGGCTATAGGTATGAAACACTCTATATACACTGTTAGACTGAACTAAGATGTTAAATTGTATTGAATTCCCCTGCCCCCTGACCTTTTTTCTTTATGATAAGGCATGGTTCTCTGGCAGGGAGGGATATGGAAATGAAGGTTATGGGTTTGGTTTTTTTTTTTGAAAGAATTTTTTTTAAAGAAAATCAGTGAAAGTTTGGGTTAGATGTTTCTTAAAATCTCCCTCCTCTAGTTCTATCAATGTCTCCTAACTTTAAACCAGGACTCTCCAGCTAGCAGATTTGAATTTATGTAAATCCTTCTGTACTTACACAGGTGATTTTAGAACCTAAATGTAAGACCCTCAGGGTTAACTCTAGCATCCTGAGGAAGAGATGTAGTTGATTTGGTTTTGGGATAATGATCTGAGACCATACTACAAAATATTATCTGACCTCTGTACCATTTTTGTGATGTACATCAGGAAAGTATCATTCTTATAAATGAGAAGAGGGAATAAAATAATCCCTGAAGTCTCTTCCATTTGTAACATTTTATGAATTTTAAGTCTAACCCCTCCGAGTTGCACTTGAGTCAAAATTAATCAATAGGTATTTATAACATATTTCCTATAGGTTAGGTACTGTTCTAGGTGCTAGGGACACAAACACAAAAGTGAGATGGTCCTTGACATCCTGGAGTGACACTGTAGTGGGGAAGAAGAAGGAAAGAAGATAAAATATATTCATAAATAAACACAAGATAATCACAAAATAGATTCTGTTGTTGTTGGGTTGTTTCAGTCATATCCCAACTCTTCATGATCCCTTTTGGAATTGTCTTGGCAAAGATACTAGACTGGTTTGTTGTTTCCTTCTCCAGCTTATTTTATAGACAAGGAAACTGAGGCAAACAGGGTTAAATGACTTGCCCAGGGTCTCACAGCTAGTAAGTATCTGAGACTGGATTGGAACTTAGGTTTTCCTGACTCTGGGTCCGGTGCTTTATTCGCTGCACCACCTAACTGCCTCTAATACAAAATAAATACAAAATAAAAAAAGTGATTGGGGACATTAATAACTGGTGGGATCAGGAAAGACCTCTTGAAGGGACTGGCCCATAAGTTGAGCCTTGAGGGAGCTAGTAAGCAAATGGTAAGAAATGGGTGAGGAAGGAAAGCAGACTCCCCAATATCATTCCTTTTTCTTCTCTTGCCCAAATCTTTTCCAACATATTTGCCCTCAGGTTTGTAGATTTCCATATCTTGTCATATAGTACCTCAGTTTCCTTGTCTGTAAAATAGGCTGGAGAAGGACATGGCAAGCCACTCTAGTATTTTTGCCAAGACAATTCCAAAAGGGATTATGAAGAGTTGGGATATGACTGAAACAACCCAACAACCACAAAATCTGTTTTGTGATCATTTTCTATTTATAAGTATATTTTATCTTCTTTCCTACTCATATAGAGGTATTAGACTGACTACCAAACTGAAGGTCCACAGAGCCGTTGTGCTGACCTCATTGTTATATGCTTGTGAAACATGGACAGTCTACCAGAACGATGCCAGGAAACTGAATCACTTCCATTTGAACTGTCTTAGGAAGATTCTGAGGATCACCAGGCATGATAAGGTATCAGACACTGAAGTCCTTGCTTGAGCTGAACTGTCAAGTATTCAAACTATGCTTCAGACAGTGCAGATCCAATGGGCTGGCCACACTGTTTGAATGCAAAAATGTATGCTTGCCAAAAAAACTCTCTTATGGAGAACTGGCATGGGGCAGGCAAACACATGGTGGCCTGAAGAAATGATACAAGGACACTCTCAAGGTCTCTCTCAAGAACTTTGGATTTGACTGTGCAACATGGGAGACACTGGCACAGGACTGCTCAGCATGGTGTGCCTACATGAGGAAAGGTGCTGTGCTCTTTGAGCAAAGCAGAATTGAGAAAGCACAAAGTAAATGCAGGATGCACAAATTTGGGATATTCACCCCAAACGTTCATATGGACTATCTGTGCCCTACCTGTGGTAGAGCATTCCAAGCACATATTGGTCTGATCAGCCACAATTGGACACACTGAAATTTCACTTTACAATGATGATGTCATTTTGGTCTTCTTCGAAGACCAAGGACAGCAATCAATCAATCATATAGTGCCACTTCCTGACTCACAGAACCTTAAGAGTTGAAAGAATCATAAATTTAGAACTATAAGGGACCCCAGAGGCCATCTAGTGTAACCCCTAATTTTCCAGATTAAGAAACTGAGTGCCAGGGAAGTTACTCATCCAAGGTCACATAGGTAGAAGAGTGTGTGTGTGTGTGTGTGTGTGTGTGTGTGTGTGTGTGTGTGTGTGTGTGTGTCCATGTGCGCACAAGTGGTAGACTTGAAATCTGGTCCTCTATCTCTAGAGTCAGTTCTTTCTACTGTGATGCTTCCTATGACCTCAGGGACCATCTACCTTTAATCTGTGCCTGCACAGATCTCCCTTCTTGTTTGGCAGGAAGCAAGTTATCTAGTTATCCAGACTCCACTTGAAAACCTCCAAAGAGAAGGAATTTGCCAGGGATTTACTGCCTTCTGAAACATTACATGTCACTTTAGGGCAACTCACTGGTAGGAAGGTTTTTCCTTACATTGACCTTAAATATATCTTTCTATTGTACCAAATGTTCTTATTTTTCCATTTGGGATAAAGTGTAACTAATTTAGTACTCTTTTTCACATAATATCACTTCAGGTATTTGAAGATGGCTCTCATGTGTCTCCTGAGCCTTTAATTCTCAAGGTTAAGAATCGTCAATTCTTTCAAATGATCCTCAATAACAGGTTCTAGTTTCCTTACCATCCTGGTTACTTTCCTTTTGGTCATACTCCATCTTGTCAATGTAAAATTAAGAATGAGGTGCCAAGAAGTGCACCCAATATTCTAGATGTGGTCTGATTGGCACACTGGACAATTGGGCTACCTCAACCCCTCTCCTGTACAATATCTGCCTCAATGGAGTCTATGATCACAATAGCTTTTTGGCTATGATGCCACATGAACAAGATACTTTCATTCATTTTCATTCCTA
The DNA here is from genome assembly GCA_023548195.1 of Bettongia penicillata ogilbyi. Classification (NCBI taxonomy): domain Eukaryota; kingdom Metazoa; phylum Chordata; class Mammalia; order Diprotodontia; family Potoroidae; genus Bettongia; species Bettongia penicillata. The sequence continues at coordinate 3,842,423 of JAJHZJ010000283.1, forward strand.
TATTTTCGTTATTAGTCCCATCTCTCTAAGTTTTGGTGATGTTCATGAGATCATATTTATCTCTTTTTTCTTAGAATTTCAAGTCCACTTTTGATTTGTATTTGGCACATGGCCCATAAGTATTGTTCCTTATCCTCTTTCCCGTTACTTTCTCCTCAGGATTACTTGGGTTTGTTCCATTATTTTTAGTATTTAGAAAGTATTAATACTTTCCCTCCATAACATCAAACTTACCATTTTTATCTGGGTGTTTTTCTCCGTCTCCCTCATATTTCAGTTCAGGTCAGGAAGTTTCCTGCCAAACATAGCTTTTCTTTTCTGCATTCCTTGCCAGTAACCCATTATTTTGATATTATAAGCCATGGTCTAGCAAACCAGCTTCTGTTCTTGGACATCGTCTTCTTAGCCAGCTATTTATTTCCCACATCCTTCCCCCTTTCCTCTTCCAAAGTCATGATCTTCAACTAGAGGAAGAGAAAAAATATCACCAGTGATACCTTCCTGGTTTCTTTTGGCTATATCATGAATTCCCATGTGGAAGAACAGAAGTGGGTCTGTGGATTTCATGAGTCTCAGCAGGTTCTCAGACTCATTTTGGATGTAGGCTAAGAGTAGGCAGTAAATGCCTCAAATAGCTTTTTCAGGTCTGCTTTTTGGCTTCTCAGTATCACTCAGCCAGAGGCCACCAACTACCACTGTAGGCCTCAGGAATCTGACACGGGAAGGCAGAGTTCTGTACTAGCTGTGAAAAGCAATTTCACAGTATTCCTAAAAGGGAACTACTGACATCAACTACCCATAAAATGTACAGGGTCAGGCTTCTACTCGTCCTCCAAGAGTTGAACACAATATTCCAGATATGGTCTGACCAGAACAGGGGATAGGGATAGCACCAGCTAACAAGTCAGGAAAATGATACCACAAGACACAGGTCATAGGCACTAATCTCTTTTGGTCCCTATTTGAGGACATTGCTAGTTACAGGGATGGGACAGCAGTCACATATTTACCTGTTGATGATGTAAGACACTGTACATGCCATATTTGGGATCAGAAAACTTGGGTTTAAATCTTGATTCTTTACTACATATAAGACCTCAAGCAAGTCAGTTTTCCTCTATCATCCTGTTTTCTCATCTGTAGCATGTTACTTGAACTATGTGATCTCTATCATCAGCTCTATCAATCAATCTATACTGTTTAACTTAGGTCTTTACTAAAATCTAGGAAAGTTACTATCCTTCTGTGTCCTAACTCTGGTACCAAATCCATAGAACATTTTAGGAGATAGCAGGGGTGAGTGGGAAATAAGCTAAAAAATGTGTTGTGACCTGAATCTAGTTATGAAGATGTGCAGTGGGGAGAAATTATCTTTTGAAAGGCACTTTTGTACACTGTTCAATCACCCCACCTCAGGCCCAGAGGCTAACTTGAGTGAGGAGCAGTGGCTCCAATACGTCTTAGCTTCCCACACATCCTAAAGCCACCAGACTCCTAACAGCATGGAGGGAGGGCTCTGATGTCATCTTTCCTCAACCGCTCTGTGTCCTGGGGTTTCTGCCTCCTTAGTCTGCTCCCAGGGCAAAGGCAGCACTTTGGTTCAGTGGGCTTGGGGCATGGGCTCTTTGGGCAGGTGCCTGTAGTCCCCGACCACCTGTTAGAAAAAGGTGGGAGTTGGAATGTTGCTCTGAGGTGCTCTGGCCTCATTCAACCCTTGCTTTTCACACACCCATTTCTTAACCTCATTCTCTACCCATTTCATTCCTCCTCCTACACAGTGTTTACCAAAATCTCTCCTCCCCACCAAATGACGCTAGCTAGTCCTACAAAGGAAGGTTCCCACAGCTGGGACAGATGCTGTGAGAGAACTGGCAGTATTGCTATCCTGCAAAACCCAGCACTCCCAGAGCCCTCTATTGCTTTAGCTGAAGACTTTCAGCTAAATTCAAAGTTGGGCCCTTTTACCCAAAGATGGTAATCAATTCCTATCTTCCACAACTGGTGCTGATGACTTTTAGAAGGTCAATTATGAGGCAAATCAGTGTAGTAGAAGGTAAACTGGCCTTGGAAGCAGATTAGCATTCAGTATGGTACAACGGACAGTACAATGGAAAGAACATTGATGGTAGAGGCAGAAGACCTAGGTTCAAATTCTACCTCTGGGACTTATTATCTGCATGCCACTGGGCAAATCTCTAACCTTTTAGGCTTCAGTTTCCCTGTCTAAAAGGAGGGGGCTGAGCTAGATGGCATCTAAGGTCCCTTCCAATTACAGTTCTGGTCTTGGATCCAGCCTATGCTAGTGATACAGAACCATGGGCAAATCATACGATGAGTTTGACTCAGTTTCTAAAGCAACATAAAAACGGATTTGGAGTTAGAGGAACTGAATTTGAGTCCCAGGGACAACTAATGTGATCATAAGCAAATCATTTAACCTCTCTGGTCCTGCGGCATTAGGGGAGATAGGGAATGTCAATCTTGATTTCAAAAGTCCCTTTCAGCACTCTCTCCTATAAAACCTATGAAAATAGGAGCAATAAACTCATATCAAACTCATATCGTATGGTTATTGTGAGGAAAACACTTTATAAATCTAATCTTAAAGCCCCTTAGAAATATGAAGCATTATTATCCTTAGATGTTTAGGAAAAAGTAATCTTTTCCTGAGGTTTGAAAAAATATCTTGAGCAGTGACTAAAAGGACTCTAGTGTTTTTGTTTATAAGCATGGGATAGTAATCATAGGACAAGTGAAAACTTGCATGATGTGTTAGGTTTACTGTAAGGATATCTTCAGTAGGTATGTATTCCCATACTGCTTATTGTATAATAAGTAAGTATGACATAGTAGAAAGAGCACTGGATTAGGAGTCATGGGACATGACTTTGAATCCTGCCTCTGACATGACCCTGGATACTTCTCTGATCTTTAGTTTCATCACCTCTAAAATGGAAATAAGAATAGTGTTTTTTAAGCCTCAAAATGCAATACAAATGGGAGATATTTGTACTACAATAATAATGATTATGGTAATCAATTACTTTGATTTCTGACCATATAAATACCCCTTTGGGAGACTCAACAAATAAACAAAATCAATCTTTTCAGAATCAGCTCTAATATGTAAGTATTGGGTTGAAAGATCTCTACTATGAGTAAAATCATTAAAAATACAGAAAAATAATGCTGCCTTTTATCTCTCCCTAGGGAGAGGAGAATCACACATTCATGCCATTTTAATATGGGAAAAAAGGATATGTCCATTTCCAAATCCCATCACAAAGGCAATGATTTTTATGGCTATGTTGCATTATTCTCTTTCTTCCAGCACAATTTGCTTTTCAGTTTGCAGACTTCAGGGCTGACAGTGAGCTTTACAGTAAGGTTACATAAGCACAGTGGAAGTTCTCTCATTCACTTGCAGAATACAGAGTTTTCTTTTACTCAAATGCTGTTTTAATGGAGTTGGGCATCTGCCCCCTCCAGTCTAGAAAGGAGGTTTTATTTCATTGCCAGGGCTGTTATTTACGAAGAGAACTTCCAAAAAACACAAATGCCTTTCAGCGTCACCCTGAGTAAATAATTGAGGTGGTATGAATTAGTCTCTCACTAACCTCCCAACTCATTTTGCTTTGAACACAGGTAAGCCATGGGACAACATCCACCTCAACGTCCCAGCCATCTCAGCAATGGATCATCCCAAGAACAAGTCTCTACATATGTGCTTTCTATGCCCTGCCCTGCTCATTTATCCAGCCTTAGAGCATGCCAGAAAAGAGAAAGTGTTGACATGCTTGTATACCTTTTAACCCCATTCCCTTCAATTCTCCCCATTCATAAAACCCAGTCAAGGGTCTATGAAACAGGAAACTTAGAGTGACTGCCTCAGGTTTCACCAATCCTCATATCTGGTTTTATCTATCAAAGGAGCTATACTGAGTGGGAACTGACAAGAAAAAAACGGCTAGAGTTCACTTCCAAGCCCAGAAGCAACAGAGTTCATATCTAAGCCCATCTCAACCATCCTCCAACCCCCAGCAACTATTTACCTGCCTTTGGGACCATTCTCAAAGAGATCACTCAGGCCTTCCAGAGCCACAGAGCAGAGCTGCTTGAATAATTAGAAAACCTCAGAGGCAGGATCCTCAGAGGGTATCTAGTCCAATCTATACATGACTAGGAATCCCCTTTACAACATCCCACACATGGCTAGCCACCCTCCAACAGGGGATCTTCTGGGAGCATCCCACTCCTCTTTCGGACAGCTCTAGATGTCAGTAAGTTTCCTTCACAAATACACTCCATTGAGAGATGTCCCTGTGCAAGTGTGTGTCACTAAGTGTGTCAGCGTGTCACTAGGCAGAGACAATTGGGCAAGAAAAAAGGTGTAAATGATGAAAGAACCATGGAATGGGAGGAATATGGAAGTGGGGACAGAGGTTTCTAGGTGAGCAAAGCTAGACTTTATGAGTAAGAGTTCACATAGCACTGATTTGTAAAACAGGACTTGACAGTTTGGTTACCCTTAGATTCACCTCATAAGGCTCCAAAAGAAATCAGAAAACTCAGCACAATAATCCCATCCCTACTAGTTACATATATGACCTAACCTCTTAGCCCTCATTTCCATCCAAAAGGGCTTTCACTATAACCAATGAAAAGGCCCTATTTTTTTATAGGATTCAGAATTGAACCCTCTTATTTTACAAATAAGGGCCCAGAAGAGAAGGGAAATAACTTCCTTGAGGTCAAACAGTCAGAAATAGGGGAGCCAAGGCTCTAGTCCACAGACCTGGACTCCAAAGCCAATGCTTTTCCAACCAAGGCAGGGTGCCTCACACCTTCATCTCTTCCATTACATCATCTTCATTTCCTGGCCATAATGGAAAAGAACTGCAAAAGAACAAGGTTACAGCTCTCTTAGCTGCCACCTGGTGTATGTCCATGCTCTGGCAATGGATAATAGTCCAAGATCTTCTGAATCATCAATGAATGAAGGCAAATATCTCCAACACATTTCTACATGAGGAAACTGAGGCACTAAACATCAGCCATTCAAGTAAGAACACCCAGGAACCTTATAAGAAAAGATAATGTCTTCTGCCATTTATTTCCCACTCAAAAAGTGTTAAGAACACAGTAGATGCTTAAAAAACATTCTTAGAATAATAGACTCAGCACTAAAAGGGAGTTCAGAGATTACTTAACCTAATCTTCTCATTTGATAGAAGAAAACTTTGAGGGTCCAAGAGGTTCAATGATTTGTCCAAAGTTATACAGGGACTAAGAACCAAGGTTAGGATTTGAACTGTCGCTCCAAATCCAGGATTCTTACTCCTTTACTGAGTTTCTGAATTAGAAATTAAATTCCTAATTCAAGTTGAATTGAAAAGAATGTCCTTTCATTCTAACAATTCTCCAGAACACAGACAATGATCACCTAGCATGCCAGGTGACAAACGCAAGACACTTAAAGCTGGCTAGCTGTCCACAACTAGCTGGAAGGGATGGGGGGATAATAGTGCAGGAAGAGGATGAGGAAAAGCCACATTTGCAGGGATTCCAGAGTGGAGAGGGAGTGATAACCACAGCAAAAAATGGACCTGTTAGCGTGGTGTAGGGACTACAGTGTTGAACTTGGAAATAGGAGGTCCTGAGTTCAAACCCTACCTCAGACACTGATCAGCTCTGAGATCGCGGGCAAGTTGTTTAATCCCTTTTTCCTCAGTTTCCTGGAACAATAGCACCTATCTTCCCAGGATTGTGAAGATAAAATGAAAAAGTGTAAATGCAAGTATAAATCACTTTGCAAACCTTAAAGTGCTATATAAATGCTATTATTTATCAACTATTACTTTCTCATCTGTAAAACAGGGATAACAGCAGCATCCATTTCAGGGTTGTTATGAGGCTCAAATGACAATATAAAATTTTTCTGCAAACATTAAAGTGTTATATAAATGTTGGCTATTATTATTTTGGAAGGCTAGGTGGCACAACGATTAGAGTCTGGGTCTAGAATAAGAAGACATGAGTTCAAATCTGACCTCAGACACTTACTGGCTATGTGACTCTGGGCATGTATTTAACTTGTTTGCCTCAATTTCCTCATTTGTAAAATGGGGATAATGGTAGCCCCTAATTCTCAGGGCTGTTGTGAGAATCAAATGAGATAATTTTCATAAAGTACACAGCACAGAGTCTGACACATGGCAGGTACTATATAAATGTTAGCTCTTATTAGCCTTTTCATCCTTAACCAGTACATGTTCAACCTAAGTCCTAGCTTTCTACCTTATCACAGATTGGGATAAGTTACAGCCATGACACACATTTAGATCTCACATAATCTGTCCTGAAAATCAAAAGTGTCTTTCAAGTCATTCCCTGATAAAACACCTTCATTGAGGAATAGGAATGCTAACTTCAGTTATGGTTTGACCCCACTGTCTTCTAATTATGCATAACATTGATTCATTTTGTTTTTGGTTCATTTTTATTTATATGGTTTCCCAAAGCTTCTGGAAGTCTCAGGGCAAATATACAAAATGGAATATAATGTCTACAATTGTACATGCACATGTGTAACATATATGTATATAGGTATATGTGTGTATATACACATAGGTACACATACTCTGTTTATAGATTGTTGAATGGCGGTCCCTAGGGGACAGGCTGTTGAAGGTTGGCCCTTGTGAGGAATAGGCCGTTATGCTAGATGTTAAAGTATAGTCCCTAGGTACAAGGTTCATAGATCTTGCTCTAGAAGAGACTTCAAGAGGTCATCAGACCAAAGCTATCTTTTCACAAATGATGAAACGAAGACCTGGATAGGTGAGGCAAATCATACAAGGTCACAAAGGTAGTAAGTCCTGGAATTTGAAGCCAAATTTCAAACTCAAATACAGAGCCTGTTCTAGACCCATTCTTCTACTTTCTTTGAGAGAGAAGAATTCTTGACTTTGACTCTAAAACAATTATGGGGATTGATTTTAGACCTTCTGCTAGGCTGGAAAGTAGAAAAAGCTCTCTTCATTATGGGGAGTGTATGTGTGTGTGTGTTAGAAACAGAAAACTGAATTCATACATGCTAAGTAAGACATACCACTGATTAGGCAGCAACCAGAGCAAAAGGTCACCATAAGCTTAGCAATCAATCTGAGAAGGAACCTTCTGCTCCTTGAAAAACATCCCTGCTTCTCTGGCATTCAGTCACTGAATCTGAATATTATATGTGAGTCAATATGGCATAGCAGACGGGATGAGGAATCAGGTGGGATGCCTAGATTTAGCCCTGGCACTGCCACTCAATAGCTAACAGTGGGACCTTGGCCTAGTCACTTAACTCCTCTGAGGAACAGTTTCTTCATCTATAAAAGATAAGCTACTTTTAACTCTGTGACGGCAGATAGTGAAAGTACTATTGTATTCATGTAACAGACTTGGAAGGTGGGACTTAAACTGAGTTCTCTCACCTCCAAATCCAGTGTCCTTTTTCTTATATTTCAACTAGAAAGTGTTTTCTAAATAAAAATACATATGACTGACATTTATATGGGGCCTTAACATGTTCAAAACACTTTACATACCTTATAAAACAAGTATCGATACATTCTACCAGTTCCATTTTTACAGATGTGGAAACTGAGGCTGAAAGAGCTGAAGGAATTGGCCCATGGCCACACAGCTAGGAAGGGACCTCTATCATCCCTTCCAACTCCTATTCAAAAAGGTATAATACTAAGAGTATTTATATAGCATTTTAAGTTGAAAAACTGTTTTACAAATATTATCTCATTTTATCCTTACAACAACACCGGGAGGTAGGTGCTACTATTATTCCCATTTTATAGAGAGGAAACCAAGGCGGAAAAGGTTAAATTGCCCATAGTAAGTGTCTCAGGCAGGAGTCTAACTCAGGTCCTACTAATTCCACTTCTCCACGCATGTTTTTATCTGTCCTATTTAAAGGGAAAAGAACAAAAAAAAAAGGCAGCACCTGGTGATTGTCTCCTCACCTCCCTGCACCTGAATCCATTCACTTAGATTGGTTACACTGCAGGCTCTTAACACCACACCTTTTTTTTTGGGGGGGGGGTGTTTTTGTTTTTAAATAATCTGTCATTCAGTTTCCTTTTCACCCTCCCATGTTCTCTTTCAATAATCTTTTGTCTTTGCACTGTGCTGCTTTGGGAGCGTTAGTGGGAAAAACTGGCTCATGCTGTAGGCAAAGGTTGGAGGAGATGATCTCTAAGACTGTAAGGGTTCTGGAATCCTATGTAATTCTGTAAGGAGGGAAGAAGGGCTATCCTCCTGATCTTTCTATCATAAATACAGGAGGTCTAAAAGGAATCTAAATTTTCTTTGACCCAGTAATACCAATATTATGTCTACACCCAAAGAAATCAAAGAGGAAAGCAACTTTTTAATTTCCAGTAGTAGTTCTTTTATTCAGTAATAGCAAAGAATTGGAAACTAATGGAGGTGCCCATCAACTGATGAATAGTTGAACAAATTATGTCATATGAATATAATGGAATAGTATGAGTCTCTAAGAAACGACCAAGGGGACAGACAAATTTGAAAAGGAAGGCTTACATGAACTGATGCATAGTAAAATGAGCAGAACCAGGAGAACAAATTCATATAACATTTTGTAAAGATAACTCAGAAAGACTTAAAATTCTGTTGAATGAAATGACATACCATAATTCCACAAGACAATGAAGAAATTTGCTACCACTTCCTGACAATGTGGTGATGAACTAAGCACTGTAGGATGTATACTTACATTTTTGGACATGCCCAATGCTAGAATTTGTTTTGAATGAAGATGCAGATTTGTCACAAGAGTTTTAATTTTTATCTTAAATTGTGAGGAATGAGAGAAAATAAATGTTAATTTAAAAAAAATCATAACTTTAGGGGGGCTGTGGTAGAAGTATAAGACTCTTCCCTTTCAGGAAGTTCATCCAGAGAGTCCTAGGACCTCTACACAACCAATGATGCTGTATGTCTCTGACACCCACAGTAATCCTGAGTGTATGGGACTTTGGTGTCTCGACCCATGTCTTTTGTTTTGCACAGAACTGTGACGCTGGAGCCCCAAGTTATCAACAATAAGCCCAGTTACAAAACAGCAAACAAAAATCTGACTTGACAAAATTTGTAACAGACACACCCACATTTACCAATTATGTAATACCCTGGGAACCTGAGGGCTATGAGGAAAAAAAACAGCCTGAAGAATTGCAAAGTGAGCTAAGATCTTCTTAGATATCATCGCATTTAATTTCTTCATTTGACATCAGGAAACTGAGGCCCAGAGAGGGGATGAGAACCAGCTGAGGACACATATGTGACCTCGGAGCCAGGACTGGACAACCTCATAGCCGAGAGTTGATCAGACCGCAAGCATTCTGACTCCTGGGCTCTTCTGAGACTCTGCAGCTTAATACCATTTCTAATTGGGATAGACAGTGCTGGTATTGAATGACATTATTTATCAGAGGCTTTAAATAATCCTTGATTTGAAAACAGACTGAATCCTGGGTAATGATCAAGGAAGGCTGCAAAGAAGTGAGAAGAAAATGTATCTCCCTCTTATCTTCTTTGCAGAACCGGGAGACAATGGGTACAGAACATTTTATATACTTTCAGACACAGTCTATTGATTAATTTAACAGAATTACCCTTTTCCCCCTTTCTTTTTTGTTCTTTTATTACAAGGGGTAGATTCTCTGAGGAGGGGAGGAGTGAGAAAATCTTGAGAAATGAGGCTGATACAAAAAATTAGGAGGTCAATACTTTTTTTAAAAGAAAGATCCTTGATTTATCATTGTAGGTCCTGTACTGATACAAACCAAAACCCTTGCTATCTCCTCATCTTGAGGCAACCCATTTTGTCATTAGCTAAGTATGGACCTTTATTCACCACCAGGCTGGAATAGTGTAAAAGTCTCCTATCAGGTCTTCCTGCTGAGTCTCCACTTCTTAGTCAGTAATGGACATTTATTAAGTGCCCACTATGTGCGAAGCACTGTGGTAAGCACTGAAGAAACAGAAGGGCAAAAATACCCCCAGCTCTCAAGGAGTTTACATTCTAATAGGGGAGATGATATGAAAGAGCTATGTACATGCAAAACATACTGGGCACACCTCAAAAGAATGGCGGTAATCGAAGGGAGGGCAACTGGGAAAGGCAGGTCTTGGTCATGTAGGCTGAAGACTGCCTGAACTTGAAATGACTGGATGTCAAGTGTTATTCTTCACCTTCATGGAAAGACATGTATGCATATAGTTTAGGTACCACCTTTCGCTTAAATGTTTAACAATGCAGTAGAAATATACTAGCATTTAAAAATACGGCATTAAATCAAACAATCATGTCCTCCAAAAGACAAAGTCATAGACTGAGTAGGTGAGCACGAGTGAAAATCATTCACAAAGTGCTGCAACCCAAGCTAATATATCAAAACTCAGCCTACTGTGGTTTATTTTATTTTACTGGGGCTAGGGGAGGGGAGACAAGATGTATGCTTTCATCAGTGAAAGAAACTCCTAATATAGAACCTCCCTCTCCCATATATATATATATATATATATATATATATATATATATGTATATATATACACACACATATATATACACACACACAGAGATACATACATGTATATACATCTACACATATATGCATATACATATATGTATGTATATAAGCCTATATGTGTTTATACACACGTAAAATAATCCCTATTCTCAAGGTGTTTACATTTATATTCTCTCTATCTCTCCTTTTTTCTATATACGATGAGTATTTATATGTATGTAAATACATTTATATGTATGTAAATAAATATGTATGTAAAATTTATATGTATGTAAATATGTATGTAAATCCTTATTCCCCCTTTCTGGTACTAAGAATTAATGCTTCTAGGAAGCCGTTGGGTATTAAAAAGCTTCCTGCTGCATCAGCCTCAGTGGTGAAATGAAGGAAAAGCTGTGTGAAGTTGCCCAAGCCCGTAGGGAAGTCATGCTGCAACCTTCAGGTCAGGAAACCAAAAAGAGACATGAGGTGAACTTCTAAAACAACTTAGAAACCTGCTGTACATACATACCCTCAAACTCAGAGAATCTATGACAATATGCTTAGGTCAACACTTCGCAGATCTATGAATTCAGTCCCAGTCTTTGTTCTGAGCTACAGTGGCCCCATCACCAACTGGCTTTTTGTCACTTCAAATGGGAAGTCCTGTCGGCATCTCAGACTCAACATGTCCAAAACAGAACTCATGATCTTTCTCCCCAGCTCTTCCCTCTTCCCAACTTCTATGTTACTAAGAGACTTTTCCAGTCACTCAGGCTCCCAGCCTCATTGTCAATCTCAACTTCTTACTCTCTTTTATCCAATACATATAATCCACTGTGCCAAATCTTGTTGCTACCTTTACAGAATAAATACACACACACACACACACACACACACATATATATATATGCACTGTGTGTATATGTATGTGGCAACCAGGTGGTACAGTGGATAGAGTACCAGATCTGCAGTCAGAAAGTTCTGAGTTCAAATTCAGTCTTTGATATTTACTAGCTGTGTGGCCCTGGGCAAGTCACTTAATCTGGTTAGCTTCAGTTTCCTCATCTGTGAAATGAGCTGGAGAAGGAAATGGCAAACTACTCTAGTATCTTTGACAAGAAAACCCCAAATGGGGTCACAAAGAGTTGGACACAACTGAACTATACACATACATACATACAATACACACACACACACACACATAAACACACATACCCACATACAGGCATGATATATCTAATATACATATGTATACATAAATACTACACATTATATGTGTACATGGATACATATGCATGTCCACACCCACATAAACATAAATACATATCTATCTGTGTGTAGACAGATAGATTTCACTCGTCCACCCTTATCTTCACTCATACAACCCATAAGTGTCATTCAGGCCCTCTTACTTCTGACCTAGACCACTGCCATGGCCTTCTCACTGATCTCCTTGCCTCAAATCTCTCCCCTACGTCAATCCATCTTCTCTCCACTCAACTGCCAAGTTAATTTTTCTAAAGCACAGGTTGGACCACACCAGCCTCCTGCTTAGCGAGTTCCCAACATTCACTATTGCCTCCAGGATCAAATAAGAACTCTTCTGTCTTATGCTTACAGATTTTCATAACCTGTCCCTTTTCCACCTTTTCTAGTCTTCTCGTACTTCACTCCCTTCCACTCACTCTATGATTCGGCAGTACAGGTAGACCTGCAGTTCCTTGAACAGGACACGTCATGCACCATATCTACACCTTTCTCCAGGTGGTCCCCCCAAGAGTACTCTGCTTCCTGTCCCCTCATTTCTGCCTCTTGGTTCCCTGGCTTCCTGAAAGACTCAGTTCCAATCCTACCCCTGCAAGAGGCCTTTCCTTCTCTAATTACCTTCTGTCAGTGAATCTTATTATTTACCTGCTGTCTTTTCCATTTAAAATGCAAAATCTTTTAAGATAGGGTCTGTTTTTGCCTTTTCTTTGTAGCCCCCAAGTTCAGCACAGTCCTTGGTGCATAGCTAGCACTTAATAAATCGGTATTGACTGATTATATCCCAGGGAGGTTTTTCTTTCTTTTAAAATGTCATTTTATTTTATACCATTGTCGCTTTCCAGTGATTCCCCCAGTCCCAAAAGAATCCTCCCTTATGACAGATAAGTATAATCAAGCAAACAAATCAATTCATTGGCTGTGTCTGAAAACGTAGTTTATCATTTCTCTAATGAGATATGGGAGGTTTAGTCATTAGTCACTGGAAGTAATGTCTGACTGCTGCATTGAACAGAATTCTGAATTCTTTCATCATTTTCCTGTATAATACTGTGGCAATTATGTAAATTGTTCTCTAAAGGAAGTTACATACATCAAGAAAAAACACATACATATAAAAACTTTCACAGTAGAATTATTTATAGTAGCAAAACAAAAGTATGCGCCCAAGAACTGGGAAATGGCCAAACAAATGAGTTACCAACATAAGTGATTATTGCAGTATTGTAATGAAGGACAGATATAAAAAAATCAGAAGTACAAGAAGACTGGTATAAAGCGATAAAGAGTGAAGAAAGCACAATTCTGAAACAATACATACAAGGGTTTCAACAATGTAAAGAAGCAACAAAATTTTGGTCAGTGGTAAAGAGACAAAATTCCGGTCAATTATAAGTCAAGTGCCATATTGTCAAAGCTAAGGACACATTCCTTCTTTCTGCAAATAATCGATAAACTATTTTATTGGGTGATATACTTTGTAAAGGGTTTGTTTATGTTTTGTGGGGAAATATCTAAAAAGGTATCAATAAATTTATACATACATTTTATATATATATGTAAGATAAACTTTATATACAAATCATTTGGGACCCTATCGAGTGTTAGGAGTTCCAAAAGGTCATATCAGGTGCTATCAAGAAGTCTCCTAAACAGAAGCTCCCTTATAAAAGCCAATAAACATATTTGAAAAACTCCAGTATCAAAGAAATAAAAAAGAAAGGCTGTAAAGAAATAAGATACCTGGAATTTATGACCCAGGTTGCCAAGGCAAGGTTTTCTTTCCATATACTTTCTGGGAGATGGGAAGAGAAAGGAAAGCAAAAAGCATTTATATAGTGCCTACTGTGTTCTAGACACTGTGCTAAGTGCTTTTTTTCCCCAAATATTACCTCACTTGATCCTCACAACTGTTATTATCCCCATTTTAAAACTGAGGAAACTGAGGCAAACAGGTTAAGTAAATTGCCTAAGGTTACAACAACTAGTAAGCATCTGAGGTTGGATTTGAACTCAGATCTTCCTGACTCCAGGCCCAGTGCCACCAGCTTCTCAAAGAAGACTTAAGGGGCACTTAGTGATCTTCAAATCCAAAGGACTATAAGGTGAAGGCTCTTGAGACACATTTTGCTAGATGCCAGAGGGAAGAACTAGGAATGATGGGTAAAAGTTGCAAAGAGGCACATTTAGGTTTGACATAAGGGGAAAAAAAATCCTAGCAATTATATAATCACAAATTTGCAACCAGAAGGGAAGCCACTGAATCTAACTCCCCCCTCCTTTTTTTTACAGTTCAGTAAACTGAGTCTTAAGTGGTTAAGGCTGAAGGTCATACAGGTCAAATCAGAGGAGGGTTAAAATCAAGTGTTGCTGACTCTAAGTCTGGGTGACAGTGCACCTCCTTTACAAAGTGCAATGGGTCACTTAAAAAGCTAGTGGACTGGCCCTCACTGGGAGGGTCTTCAAGCAGTGACTGGTTTATAATTTATTATTCTCCATTATTTACACTATTTAATATTCTTTATTGCTCTGTGCACATAAAACTCAATCCCCCAAGTCCCCTTTGCACCGGCCATCTTACATGCTTAGAATGCACTTTCTCTCTCTCCTGGAGTGCCTCTTCTTTTCAGAGTCGTCTTAAGCACAAAACTCTGCACAGTCTTTCCTGATCTCTCCAACTACCAATGCCCTACCTTATCTTGTATTTAACTACTTTCTCTATTTTGTATTTGTACTTATAGTCTCTCCTATTAGAACAGAACCTTTTCACCAGTTTGTACTTGAACCCCCAGGTCCAGGCATGTGGGCACTTAGTTGTTTGATTCCTTTGGGGTGTAGGTTAGCCTAGATGGCTGCGGAAGTTCTTTCCAACTCTCAAATTGGGTGATTCTGCCCTGAGAAATAGTGGGTTCCCCTTGCTAGAGGTCCTGAAGAAACATCTACTCAACTATTTGCTACCCTTAGAGGGCATTCTTATTCAGGTGAAGACTAGATTCCTTCTGAGGCCCCTTCTAATCCTGAGGCTATATATCCTCATCGCCTCCTGGAGCAGCCCACTTTGCTTTTGGACAATTCTATTAGAAAGTTGTTTTTTTTCCTGAGATCTCATGAATCCTAGAAATTCAGGTAAAGAAAACTGTCTTCATCTATTCCTCAGTACTATTAGGCTCAAGTTTCAGAGAAATGGTCAGGGCACAGAAGAAGTGTTGTTATCTCAAATGGAACAACTTTGCTTTTGGTTCTCGGTGGAAGGTGTCAAACACAGTTTTTTAGAACTCACCTTCCTTTTCAGCCTTGCTGAGGAAGACCTTAAGACATTATCTCAGTTGAAAGAAAAAGAAATGTATAATAAAAAAAATCCCTAATTTCCAGTTCTGGCTTAATCATGGTGATAACCACTCACAGATTTGTCCTGCTGGGCTGGGGCTTGGAAAAAGTAAAGAGCTAAGGACATCCTTTCTATGGAAATCCAGTGGAACCAAACATTCAAGTTATCAGTTTGTCTCAGATCACTGACACCTTTATTGCTAAGTATTGAGCAATAAAAACATAAGTAACTGGACCAGCATTTAAGGGATGTAGGCTTAATGACAATGACAGCATCTAATGACTTACAGTCTACAAAGTACTTTGCACCTCACAACAGCTCTGTATGAAGTACAGAACCAGGTGTCATTCTCCTTTTACAGGGGAGGAAATAGAGGCCACTCAGGGATGTTAAATCACTTGCTCAAGGTTACACCATGGTGGAACCAGGACTATAACGCTGCTCTCCTAACTATGAGTCCAGTAATCCTTCCTTTCACTGAGCCGCCTCTTCACCGCTGATGCATCTTTTATAAGCTCAAGAGATTTTTATGTTACTTAATGAAATAAAATGACTGTAGTCTTTTTCTGGGCTCCCGTAGTGGAAAAAGTACTTGTTTTAAGAGGCAGATCAACTAGTTTCAACTCCTAACCCCAAACTACGGGTGTGACCCTGAGCACATTACTGAAACTCTCTGTGCCTCAGTTTTCTCATTTATAAAACACAAGTTATCCTAGATGACATCTAAGTTGCCCATTGCAAAATCCCCATTCCCCGCTTTGCCCATCTCTAGCCCCCGACTTGATTTGACCTTACCTTGTAGGAAATATCAAAGGATCAGGATTTCTTTAAAGTCAACGATAGACTGGCAGCTTTCAGAGTGTTTCAACAGCTTTAACCTTCTTGACTTCCAGTCAGAGCTGCCTCTTGCTCTGAGCAAGTTAGAGTCGAGGATAGTGGAAAGGAGAGGGTGGGGCAAGTATTCTGTTCAGTCTGGACCTCATGTCTTAGGGAACCAGAAAATATCCAACAGAAGTGGACCATGATACTCCTATATATAGGTAGAACATCATAATAACAATTGCTAGTGTTTATATAGTACTATAAGAATTGCAAAGCACTTCAGATGTTATCTCATTTGGTTTTGGAAATATACAAAATTGAGTACTGGGAATGTTTAGCCTAGAGAAGATATATATGATGCCTATCTCCAAGTAATGTCAGGAATGTCAGGGAGAAGGGTTAGACTCCTTCTCCTTTGGCTAAAGGGGGAAGAACTAGGAGTAAAGGGTCAAAGTATAGGGAGACAGATTTCAGGCAACCTTCCTAACAATTAAACCTGCCTGAAAACTGAAAAGCTGCCTCTGGTAGATAGTGAGACTTCCCCTCATGTGAAATATTCAAGTAAAGGCTGGATAATCAACTGTTGGGAATTTTGCATAGTGATGAGTTGGAATAGATGGCTTCAGAGACAGCCAGAGCAGTAGAAAGACTGCTAAGTGTGGAGTCAGGAAACCTGGGTTCCAGCTCTGTGTCTTACTACCAATAGGCCCCTACCAAGATGGAGGAGTTGGACTAGGTAACCTCCAAGATCCCTTCCAGTCCTCAATATTATAATTCCATGACTTGGAATGGATTCTCAGCTATGTTGACATAGCAGAGCTCCCTCATGAACCCTATATTTAGGACTAGAAGGAAACTGGAAGATCATGGAGAAAGCAGAACTGAGGCCCAGAAAGGGACTTGTCCCCTGCTGCCTCTGCAGTAGAGGAGGCTTTTGAAGTCACTAAATGAAATAGTCTTGCTACTGCACCAAGCTGTAAGGGAATATACCCGGCTGGACAGGCTTTCTCTCAGTGCCTAAAAAGAAAGTATTTGCTGTTGTTCAGTTGTGTCCAATTCTTCAGGACCCCATTTGGGGTTTTCTTGGCAAGGAGACCGGAGTGGTCTGCCATTTCCTTCTCTACAGATGAGGAAACTGAAGCAAACATGCCAAAGTGACTTGCCCAGGATCACACAGCTAATAAAGTGTCTGTGGTCAGATTTGAATTTAGGAAGATGAGTCTTCCTGATTTTACACCCAGCGCTCTATCCACTATGGCACCACCCAGCTGCCCCCAAAATTATACCCAGTATGGTTGGTAAAGTCACCAAGTACTGACAGCATAGTATATGGAAAGATCTGGATTTGGAATCAGGAGACTCAGGCTTGAAGACCTGCTCTGACACTTTGAACATCCAGATGTGTAATACTTAGTATATCATTTAAACTTCTCTGAGCCTTAGTTTTCTCATCTGCAAAATGGGGATAATATCGTTATGGCAGAACAACTTTGTGAACCCTAAGGAGCTATAAAAATATGATCTACTCTCACAGTTACCTGGAACATCATGTGGTTTTAAAGTTGGAAAGGATGTTGGAGATTGTCCAGACCAAACCCCTTCATTTTCTAGATGAAAATGAGGCATGGAGCAGCAAAGTGACCTCCCCTTAAGTCACTTATGATCTTTGATCTCTTTGCCATTTGCTTATCTTTTTTCGTAGCTCTAGAGACCTGCCTAAACTTTCTACAAACTGGAAAACAAACAGATTATCACACAAATTGTAAACCTAATCAGCCATTTGCAGATGGCAGCATGATCTCTTTTTTAAAAGAGCAAGGGGGGAAAAGAGAGTCATCTTCCTTTTCATGTATTTACAAGAATAATAATCCCCTCTGTGTTCTAAACCAGAATCATAGAAAGTCAGAAAGGGACCTCAGAGGCTATCTAACTCAGCGGTTTTCAAAATGTGGTTCACTGAACCCCTAGAGTCCCTAGGGCAATCTGAAAAGTCAAAACTTTTCATAATAATACTAAGATGTTTTAATTTCTAACATGGTGAATTATCAACACATATAGCACACATTAACAATTCTTGAGAGGGGGTCCTCATAAATAATTTTAAGAGTATAACGTAGTCCTGAGACCAAAAAGTTAGAAGAACCACTGATCTTATCCAACCCATACTAGAAAAATCCATTCGCCACTGTCTTGACAAGGAATGCCTCCAATGAAGGTGAGCCCAAAGCTGGCTTACTTTTGGGAGATGACACCTCCCAAAACAGCTCATTCCACTTTTGGATATCTCTAATTGTTAGGGGATTATTTCTATTATTTGGGCCAAATCTGCCTTGGCAAATTCCAGCTGGTGACCTAGACTCTGACCTCATGGGCCATGTTGACATGACCTCATCACAAGGCAGTCCCTCACATTCTGGAAGAGTGCTATCAAACTAACCCTACTCTTCTCCCATTTTACTACCACCAAATAACAGAAATGCAGTCGAAACACAGGTCCTTATCTCCACATCCATTATACAATAATGGCCCTCGGGTATAGCTCTCCCTTAAAGTAAGTGGAATAAATCAAGATAGAAATTCTAATCTCTCTTGGTCTATTTGTTCACAAGATGGAGATGGTTAGATGACAATTTGGTGGATTCTTAGAGGCAGCTAGGTGGTACAGCGGATAGGGTACAGGTCTTGGGATCAGAGTCCTGAAGACCTCTGACACTAGCTAGCTGTGTGACCCTGGACAAGTCATTTTATTGCTGCCCACCTCAGTTTCCTCATCTGTAAAGTGGAAGTTATAGTAACCCCTACCTCCCAGGACTGTAGTGAGGATCAAATGAGAAAATGTTAGTCTGTAAATGCTTTGCAAACCTTTATAAGTGTTTTATAAATGGTAGGTGTTATTGTTTTATTATTATCATTACATCACAACTAGGGGAAAAACCCTAATCAGCCAGTGTTGAACAATGAGTCTCCGTAGCACTGATGGACATCTCTACACCAATGCTCATTGGTTTCAATCAATGGCTTGACAACCTAATGGCACAATCAAATTTTTAAATAAAAAATAAAAGTTAATATTTAAAAAGCAACTTAAGGTTAAAAGTTTTTGTATTTATCATTTCGTTTCATCATCACAACAATTCTGTGATTGCTATGAGGTATCATTAGTCCCACTTTGTAAGAAAAGGAAACTGAGGTTCACCAGAGGTAGAGACATGCCTTGTACTCAGTCAGATAGTTAAGTATCAGAGGCAAGATTTGAATCCAGATCTCTCCAGACCTCAAGTTCAGTTCTCTTCCCATTACAACATTCTGCCTCCAGGGCAACAGAGAACACAAAGCTGGGAGAGGTAGTTAACATACTGCATACCAGAACAAGCAGTCAACAAGACCTTGACGGACAAAAACAATGGACCCAAACTAAGATGATGAGGATGGATAAGAATAAAGGTAAATTCTTGCCAGGAAGGTCCAAAAATCATCCATAGCAATGCACAATGGGGTGTGGAAGTGGTGGAATGTGGATCAACCACAATTCAAATGAAAAGATCCAGGGGTTTGGATGCTTATAAGCTCTGTAGAAACTACAAGTCTGATTAGGCTGGCGGGGGATGGGGGGAAGAGCTAACATCATATTAGGCAGCACTACTAGAAATAAGGCGTCTAAATTCCAAAGGACTCATAATGGAAAATGCTATGCACACCCAGAGAAAAAACTATGGAGTTTGAATGCATATCAAAGCATACTATTTTCACTTTTTTTTCCTTTCTCATGGTTTTCCCCTTTTGTTCTACTTTATTTTTTACAACATGTCTAACGTAGAAACATGTTTAATATGATTGTGCATGTCCAGCCTATATCAGATTGCTTGCCATCTTGGGGAGGAGGAAAGGAGAAAAAAATCTGGAACTCTAAATCTTATAATAGTGAATGCTGAAAACTAAAATAAATAAGTAAACTAAAAACTAAAAAAGAAATAGCGTATCTAGATTAAATGCGGAAATAATGTGTTACATTTTTGTGCACGTCAGATCACATCTGGGCTATTGTTTTGAGATCTGTAGGCTATAGGCTAATAAGAATGGCAGTAATGCTGGAGAGGATTCAGCATAGGGTAGATCAAGGGGGGTCAGGAAATCCCATCACACAAAGATCCAAAGAAACTGGGAATGGTTAATTTAGAGAAGAGAAGGTTTGAGGGAGATCTGATTTTGGTCTCCCACTTTTTACAGAGAACAATGTCATCTGAAAGAGGGATCAGACTTCATTCGACTAGGACCCAAAAGGCTGACTAGGAACAATGACAGAAGTTATAGAGATTTTAAGTGAATAGAAGGAAGGATTTCTAATAATTAGAGTGGTACAAAAATGAAACACTCTGCCTTGTTAGCAGTAAACTCTCCATCACTTAAAGTATTGTAGCAAAAACCAGATGACAATTTGTTAGAGATGCCATAGAACAGATTTAGGGGTAGGAAGTTAACCTAGCTGACCTCAAAGGCTCCTTTCCACTCTTAGATTAAAGATATATGTCAGAAGGTTTTTATAAGACATTTTATTCAACTGATAATTTTTGCCTTCATGACTTTGAAAGTAACTAGTTTCCCTCCACAAAGGAATTACCTCAGCCCTTAGATAAGGAATAGATAATGAAGGGTCTAAATCGAGGTTCTTAATTATTTTTGTGTCATAGACCCCCTTTAACAGTCTAGTAAAGCCTATGGACCTCTTCTCAGAATAATGTTTTTAAATACATAAAATTAAATACATAGAATTAGAAAAGAAACCAATTATATTGCAAAACCATTAACAGTAGTTTTGCCCTGCATTAATGTGACAACCCGGACAGTTAATAATGCTGACCCTTCCCAGATAAGTAAACCCAGAGCAGCTGCACATGGATTGTAGCCTTCATCCACACTATAATACATTACCTTCAAAATAAAATTGCTGCTGCTGTCATATTTAAAAGCTACTTGTCCCATAAAATGTAAGAAAAATGAATCTTGTAACGTATCAATATTAAGTCTTTTTTCCTCAAACCTACCCCCTTCTCCTGCCATCAATTTCATTATGACAAGGAGACTTTATACATCTTAGTTAGTATAGCAAGGACATGAAGATATCCTAAATGCAGATGTTGTTTTTTAGAAAAACCAAAACCAAAACAAACAAAAAACAGTGAATACCAAACAAAAAAGTAAATATTAAAGAGTGAACTTGCTAATTTCCATAAGATCCAAACTGATAATGTGCAAAACTAGTAAAAATTGTGTAAACAAATACTACCAGAAAAATCTCCTCTATGGGCCCCAGTTTATATGTATTGTAAGCCAACGACTCCAGCAAGTCTCTGGAGTTTTCTGTGTCTTCGTTTTATCATCCATAAAGTAGAACTAAAATAGCACTTATTTCATGGGGTTATTGTAAAGATCAAATAAAAAATGTATATAAAATGTTTTGCAAACAAAGCACTATTAATAGAAAGGTAAGCTATAATTATGATATTACTATGTAACTTGTGACCCTTTTATAAGACCTTCCTCTTATCTGCGCCTATGAGATTCCCCAAATATAGGAGTAAGACTGAAAGGATTCATGAGTTCGGAGAAAAAGAAACATATGGACCATTCTGTCCCTTGCTGCTTCTATTTTGGGTTGACTGCAAAGAGTTTTTGAATCATATTTTGAAATTTATTTTGAATCACAGAATATTAAAGATAGGGAAGGGGGAACCTTGTAGATTCACCCAGTTGCTAGTGTCTGCCCAGCAAAATTTCATATTTACTTCTTATGGGCATGTACTATTTCCCATAATAAAATATCATCTCCTTGAGGAATCACTGCCTTATGACTCAGTAGTAGCACTTAGAACAGCATCAGACACATAGTAGGTGCATAAAGTGAACATTTATTGTTTGCTGGGTGATCTAATCCAATCCCTTTGTTTTCTGGATAAGGAAATTAAATCCCATGGAACCTAAATTCACATAGAGCTGGCCTATATCTCAGGCCAGTGCTTGTTCATTTTTGTTTTCCACCACAAAGCACTTTTTTCTTGCAAAGAGCTGTTGATAGGGCATCAGCAACATAGAACATCAGATCTGGAATCAGAACTCCTGGCTTTGAATCTTGACTTACTCCTTACTTGCTTGATCCTGATTATATCTTTTCCTCTTTGAGCCTCAGTTTTCCTCTCTGTAAAATCAGGGGGCTGGACTAAATGTCCCTGAGGTTCCTTCTCTTCCTGAAATTCTATGCAGCTAAAACCTATTCCTCCATTATGAGAAAATGTAAGGAAAACATTCCTTTTATAATTGCAATAGAGATTTGAGAAACTTCCCTTTCTCTAGGCAGCCCTTCTCTACTGCCCACCTTGCCCAGCCCCCTAAAGCATTTTTTAAAAAGTAGTTTCATCCTCCAGATGCAGCCTGCCAAGTTTCTTGCATATTGTGCTTTATTCCTAGATTTGGAGCAGGTGAACCATGTACCTGGGTAGGGCACGTGAGTCTTCTAATTTTAGAATGACTTCAGCTCATTTCTTTGTCCCCAGACAATGGAATGGGGAAGAGCCTCATGGTTCTAAAAAGCTTTTGTTGAGCAAGATGCCCAATAAACAGAGGACTTGCTGGCTGACCCATATTCTTCTAATTTCCAAACAAGTATAACCTCCAAAGAGGTTTTTCCTGATTCCTGTTCTCCTTTTAACAAAGTCAATTGATTTCCTCAGGTCCCATCAGGGACCTTGTTCCCATCTCCTCCACTACCACCAAGATAATTAAAAATCGAAATGTCAATGAAGAATCATGCTCAGTAATTTCTTTGGCTCTTTTCAGCAGCTACTTTAAAAAAGAAAAAGCAAAAAGCTTGTGGTAAATTAATCAAGCCTTTCAAGAGCTCCCCAGTTGGAGCTGTGTCATTGGATTTTGCGGGGGCTGGGGGAAGGTGAGAGGGGACACTTTGTTAGACAGACTTCTGCCCAGAGCATACCACCAGGCAGAGTGGAGTGTCATCTCTTAGGCCCCTGACCACACCCCATCTCAATCATTACACTTAGGCTTATTAAAATACGAGAACCAGCCCAGCAGCCTGCGAGCTATGTAATGTTCCGATGGCTTAGGCAAGCATCAGCCTAACATCTTTGTAATCACGGTGCATTCTGTCCTTCCCTTTTAAGAGAGAGGGAAGAATACATAGTAGGGAGGGATCATTTGATGTTCTTGGGCACCCCTCCACCCCATTCTCATGGTGGTGTTTCCCTTCATATCGATATAGTAGATGTAGTCAAAGAACCCGGACTCAAGCACTGGTTATCACTTTCTACCCCAGATACCTTAAAGAAGTGACTGAATCTCTCTGGCCTCAATTTCCTCATCTATAAAATAAAAGGATTGAATTCAATGATACCTAAGATTCCTTTCAGCTCTCAATTGATAATCCCCATGTTCCTTAAAAATGAGCAACCCCTCCAAACTCCCCACCCAAAAAAACCCCTCACGTACACACCCAGAAATGACTTTCTGCACTAAACACCATGACCTTGTTTCTTTCCCTGAATCATCTTATTGTCTAAATACAGTATCAGCACTTGGATTTAGAGGATCTGGAGCTGTAAGAAGCCAGAGAGACCACCTGGCCCATAGCCTTCATGGGATGGCATGAGGAAAGTGGGAGCCAGTCAAGGCAGTTCAGCAAGCATTTACTGAGCACCTTCTAGGTGCCAGGCACTGTGCTATAAGCAGAATGGCAAAAGACAGTCCTTGCCCTCAAGGAGTTTACAATCTAGTAGGAGAGACAACCCAAAAACAAACAATTATATACAAATAAGATATGGATAGGATAAAATGATGGTAATCTTGGAAGGACAGCCCAGAGAAGGGAAAGGTTTTGCCTTGGGCCTCATAGGCAGGTAAGGAGCAGAAAGAGGATTCAAACCCAGGTCCTCGGACTCAAATCCAGGTTCTTTTCCCTTATGCCACATTACCTTTGAGTGTATATTATTATTATTTATCTTTTGATAACCACAGCCTGTCTCCCCAGGTACACTGCAGACCACCTGAGGGAAGGAATCATGACTGAAATCTAGCTGAACCTCTTCTAGGGTCTAGCACTTAGAATCACTAAATTTTAGAGCATGTTCCAAGTAGACCCTTGGAAATCATCTGGTCTAACTCCTCCCGGATGAGGACATTTCCAGAGAAATTAAATTACTCACCTGAAGATCTGAATGATGAATTAGAGCCAGAGCTGGGGCTAAACTTCAGACTTCCTGACTCCCAAGTCGGAGCCCTCTTTTTTTTTTTTTAACCCCATTACCTTTGCAGTACTTAGCAAGTACTAGCTGTGTGACCTTGGCATGTCACTCAACCCTCTTGCCTCGGTTTCCTCATCGTAAAATAAGCTGGAGAAGGAAATGGCAAACCACTCCTGTATCTCTACCGAGAAAACCCCAAATGGGGTCAAGAAGAGTCAGACATGACTGAAAACTACTAAATTCTAACAAGTACTTAGTAAATATTTGTTGATGAAGACCCATTCCTTCTTTGTAGGGCCTAAGTGGAATGACAGGCAGAAAGAACAGCTGGAAGGGAAGGAATCTTAGGAGCATGGAGGTTTTGAAAATATATTATAAGAAATGCCCCCTTGGATGACAAAACTGACAAAGATGGCTGGGCCCTTGCATGTTACTTAGTCTTTAACCATTACCTAAAATGGAATCTGCTTTACAACATTTCTGACAAGTAGTCACCTGACTTTCCCTAGTAAATCTCCAGTGATGGGGAGCTCCCTCCCTCCTTTGGCAGTCCAAACTATCTGGGGGGAGTTCTAATTGTTAAGGAAGTTTTGATCTCTATTGAATGATGGCAGAGTATGTGATATACTTTCCATGATGTCATCTGCAGAAGGTTAGGGTTGTACCCTGAATTCTAAATATTTACCACTAATTACGAAAGGCAAGTCAAGGATTTATCATTGAGCAATTTATCTAAATTTACCGTGACCCAATTTCCACTCATGTCTCTTTTACTACCCTGTGGGTAAAGTAGCACTGCATTTCCTTTTATTCATCCTGAGACTACTTTCCTTCAAATGTTAAATTAGGGTCCTAGGGTTTTAATACTCTAGGAGTTCTTGAACAAGAAAGATCTTCATAGCTTAGGAGGAATTTATAGCAGCTGGGGAACAGGAGGTAGAAACACAAGATGAGGAATATTCTTTTGAACATAGTTCAGATCAGTTGTTTTTCAGTCATGTCTGACTTTTCAGGATTCCATTTGGGATTTTCTTGGCCAAGTTACTGGAGTAGTTTGCCATTTTCTTCTCCAGCTCATCTGACGGATGACAAAACTGAGGTAAACAGGGTTAGTTAAGTTACTTGCCCAGGGTCACACAGCTAACAAGTGTCTGAAGCCAGATTTGAACTCAAGAAGATGAGTCTTCCTGACTCCAGGTCCAGAACTCTATACACTGAGCCACCTAGCTGCCCTACCTTATGCATAGTATGCCCTTAATAAATCCTAGTTGGATTGAATTAAATTATTCTTAAAACAGAGTTTTTTTGGCATGGACCTATATTCCTCTCCTCAACCCCACTATCAACTTTCTAACTACGTAAGAGGTGATAAAAGGGGGAGGTGGGTAGGGAGGACTCTCTCTGGTTATGGAACTTCAAGGAGAGAACTCAAATCTTTTAATTCCCAAGACTCCAGATTGTACTGTACAATCCCTCCACTGAAGTCCTCCTCTGGTACATCACCAAGGCTTAGGGTACACAGCTAGGTCTCATGTTAGTATTATCTTATTTTATTAGTATGAATAAGGAATCCCCTGAAATAGTCCTATTATTTGAATTCACACAGTGTATTTCCATTGTGCTGGAACCAATGTTCATATTTTACATATAACTTCATATCATTCTAATCTGAATAATGTAATCACCTCACAAGATTCCTTATTCATACTAATTGGGACCTAGCTTTACATGCTCAGTAAAAAATTTTGAATCTGTCTTTGAAGGACCAGCCTTGCTGAATACAGAGAAGTGTATCACCAAAGGGTGGACTATAAGAAAAAGGAAATTTTTTTTCCACCCAATAACACTTACAAAGGCCATCTACAAAGAAACTGAGGTTGCTGTTTACATTGATGGTGGGACAGATCAATAAAATAAAGTATCTCTGAAATACTAACCTAGTTAAATCATAGCACAGAATGGCCTTAGAGGACAACCATTGGACTTGAGAAGGAAACGGAGAGATTAATCCTAGGAAGCAATGGGGTGTTCAGAGTTCAGATGTGAGTTACTTTGGAGGGAAAGGTTTCCTTTTCATTACCTCCATGAACTGAACTTAATATGAAAGATTTAACAACTCACCACTCAAGGCAGATGTTGTGTTCTCCAAAGCCTGGCACACGGCTAATAAAATACCTATAGAGATAAGAAAGAAAAGGTAAGCAAGCAGCTCAAAACAAGGTCAAGGAAGCAAACTAAACGAGACATAACCATCTTAAAGGACGAAGTCTTCAGAAGTAAGCTTTTTAAATGGCCATTATATGATAGTTTTAAGAAGCTGGGGAGGGGCTAGGATTTACATAGTGTTTTTTAGGTTTGCAAAGCACTTTACAAAAACTCCCTCATTTGATCATTGCAACAACCTTGGGAGGGTTGTACTATTATTATCCCCCTGTTATGGACGAGAAAACTGAAGCAAACTGAGGTTAAGTGACTTGCCCAGGGTCACAGAGCTAGTAAGTATCTGAGGCCGGATTTGAACTCAGGTCTTCCTGATTCCAGGTCTAGTGTTCTATACATTGTACCACCTATCTGACAAGAAACAAATGAGTAAGAACTTGATATCAAAAGTGATTTGGTCTTTTAAAACATGACAACTATTATTACTATTCGCATACTGTTATAAGTTGCAATTATCATCATCATCGTTCAATGGA
Source organism: Bettongia penicillata ogilbyi (assembly GCA_023548195.1). Lineage (NCBI taxonomy): Eukaryota > Metazoa > Chordata > Mammalia > Diprotodontia > Potoroidae > Bettongia > Bettongia penicillata. The sequence goes on from JAJHZJ010000283.1 coordinate 3,869,379, forward strand.
ATGAACCCTGGCCTGAAGGCTATGAAGATTTGGACTTGTCTTAGCTCTATTGTTATCTTGACAAGTTTCTTGAGTTGTTTTTATTTTTTTAATCTGTAAAATGGAGATAATGCACTTATTTCCCTGACAGGGCTGTCATGAGAAAAGCACCTTGCAAAACTTAAAGTGCTATATGATTATTAATTCTATGAATTACTATTAGTTATCATTGATATGTCAAGGATCTATGATTTGGTTGGTGTAGATGCTCCCTCTGCTGAGGTAGATTGCAACTCCTTTGATGTATGGATTGATATGTCTGAACAATTAACCAGCTTCTAGTCAACATGGTGATGAGTCCATCTTGAGATAACAGATATTCTATCATTTTTCAGTCACTTTTCAGTTGTGTCCAACTCTATGTGACACCATTTGGGGTTTTCTTGGCAAATATACTGGAGTGGTTTGCCATTTCCTTCTGCAACTCATTTTACAGGTGAGGAAACTGAGGCAAACAGGATTATATGAATTGCCTAGGATCACACAGCTAGTAAGTTTCTGAGGCCAGATTTGAACTACGGTACTCCTGACTCTAAGTCTAACACTCTAAATGCTGCAACATCTCACTGCCCCTGTTTCTGGCACATAGTAAAGCCTTAGCATAAATACTTGTTGACTTGACCTGTCAAACAAGGCAAGTGGAATAGACAGCCTTTAAGGTTTTCTCTAGCCCCAAGTCTATGAGGCCCTGATCCTTCCAATAAGACAGATCTCTATAGTTTGGTCTTTGAAGTTGCTAGGGCAGGAAGCTCACCACTTAGTGTTTGGCCTGGTGGTGAACCTTGTTTAGTTTAGTCAGGCTAATGTTTGCATGATGGTCATATAGTCCTGCCACTATAGGACTGGACTTGAAGCTTCCTGAACTGGTAGGTACTACTGTAGCCATTGCCTTAGAAGACCCTAGATCATGTCTATACCACAATCAGGCATCAGGGGAAGATTGTAGTAGATGATTAATATTAACCATGAAAATGCAAAAAGTCTGACTTGTATATGGGTTAAAACAATAAGTTCAATGGATGAATTTAAAGTGTTCAAAGAGAAATTCTACTTTCTTATTCTAATTTCAATTAAAACAAAAACAGGTCCCTTTCCATGTCATATTCTGGTGACCTTCCTTTTCTAACTTGGATACAGGAGGAAAAAAATTTAACTTGTAGGGACAGACTCAATTAGGCAGTCACCCTCACAATTTGCCCTTCCTTTTATGAAATGACAAACACAGGGATGAGCAAACTGCAGATATTTCTAACAGGAGGCATTAGAATGACATCTGAACCAGCATGATGGGCTGTTAAACTCAGTCACCTGCAGAGAGCCTCCAAACTCCAGAACCAGATGCTTGCAAAATAAGCAAAGTGAGGTTATTGTGTACATGTTGAGCATTGCAAGGACTCATTCTGATCATGCAGTTACTTCTTGCTGTCTAAACACACTCTGCTTGTGCCAGTAACCCACCTAATTTTGGCCATGGCTCTCAGAACTCAAGCAGATAGGATGACTTTGAAAAGGCTATTTTTGTAATCTGAGTACAAATGGTTAAAAGCAGGACATTCCTCCCCAGATCTGGGAAATCTCTTAATGGTTTAGGGCTGTCAATTGGAGGAAGTGTTCATGTTTTGACATTTGCTGGCACCTCCACAAATCACCCTGGAGGAAAGCCAGACTATGACCCATAATTATGTCAAAAGAAGATACAGCATAACAGTGGAATGCTTTGCATACCTCCCTTGAGTGATTCTAATTGGCCTATTCATAGTTTCTCTTAGCACAAAAGAATAATCAACTCCCACCTCAACTCTTCCTCCCCATATTCTACATCAATGTGAATACAACAAAGTGGAGTTCCTTGGTTCAATGGGGGCATTTTTTTTTAAGTCAAGAAAGAGGAAAGTCAGGGGCAAGAGAATATGAGATGCCAATGTAAGAAATAAATCAATATAAGAAATTATACTTCCAGGCTCTAGTGATGCAATATAGAAACGTTGTAGGGTCGAGAAGCTAAGAACAAGTTGGGCATTCTGGTAGATTTCATCATGGTTTAGGTTCCTGACCTTAAGGCAAGTTACTTTATCCCTTCTGGTTCTTCATCTCTAAAGATGAGGATAATAATAGCTGCCTAACTCATAAAGGTGCCCCAGGAATTAATTAATGTTTGTAAAACCATTCAGTCCTGCAGATGAAAGGCACTGGGTTATTATTCATAATGCAAACAATATAAGAAGACTATTTCCTTGCATTCCCATAGAAAAGCAGCTACTTAATGATGCTGGCTTGACTTTGTAAGCCTTATTCGTGAGCCATGTCTGCTGAACTCCCTTTGGGAGTCTGGCCTCAGCTACGACCACAGGCTCAGGGTGAGAAGCAAGGCTAGGGAAGAAGACCACCCTGCCTATTGTGCCCTCCACAGTGAGATCATAGGAACAAAGAGTAGAGGTCTAAGCATGTGGCATCAATTTCCTTAATAAAAACCACCTTGCCTTAGACTTCCTCTACTCTGCTTATGAGCTTGTTTCCCTCCCCTCCTAGGTAATTCACCATCACCAGACAAAGTGAGTTCTCCAGTAAGGAGATCTCACTTCAAGACCAAGTGAGAAAATGGTGGCAGGTGTGTGCCCATGCGAGCAACAGATCCCCAAACTCAGGCCCAATATAGCAAATTAACAAGCCACGATAAAATGTGGAATCTTCTCATCCAGGATGAGATCATAGTAATGTTATTTGTGTTTGTATCTTATCCTTTTTCTGGACCACAGGTTTGGCGTCATATTCACTCCCAACAAGGAGCAGCTCTGCATACAACAAATGTCGTTAATAAATGTTTGGTGAATAAACGAATAGATGAACTCCACAGAATACCCAGGACATGAGGAGATTTTATACTATGATAGGACTTAGAACTGGAAAGGAGATTTTAAAATTATCTAGTCCACTGTGGAAATATGTTTAATATAATTGTATATGTATAGCTTATATCAGATCACATGCCATCTTGGGGAAGAGAGAGGGGAGAAATTTAGAACTCAAAATCTCAGAGAAATGAATGTTGAAAATTAAAAACAAATACACTAATAAATGAAAAAAAGTAGGAAAATATAAATAAAATGAGAGAAAAGGATAATCCAAAAAAAAATGACCTAGTCCAATCCTTTTACAGACAAGGAAACTGAGGATGAGGTGAAATGACCTACCCAGAATAATACAGACTTTAGATGGCAGAGCCAAGATCAAACACAGGCCCCCTTATTTTAAATCCAGTGGAGACCTTGGTGTAACTGGACATTTTCCTACCATTACCTCCAAATATCACACACAATTTTATAGTATTTTAACATTTACAAAAATGCTTTTCTTCTAAGTACTCCGTGAGGTGGATAGAACAAGGATGTTCTTCCCATTTTACAGATGAAGAAACTTAAGGTTCATAGAGAAGAAGTGACTTTTATCATCATGAGATTTAGAGCTGGAAGAAATTGTAGAGGTCACTTAATTTGACCCTTTCCTTTTCAACATGGGGAAACTAAGGCCAAGTGAGGCAGAGTGACTCGCCCATAGTCATAAAAAATAGTAAAAAAGGAAAGCTGGAATGTGAACTCCAAGTCTTGACTCTAAAGTCAGCTACTTATCCATTACATCACACAGTATTTATTCCTGTTCACAGGTGTAAAATGTATTGGAACTGGGATTCCAATCCATTTCTCCTAATTCTCCTAATTTCCTCTCTACTAGGCAACCTTCTAGAACAAGATGAAGGGATAATGGACAACAATGTTCCCAATTTCTAGATTAATATGTTATCCAACGTGTTCAAGTTAAACTGGACTTTAGGGCAAATGTGGCTACCCAACAGTTGGACTTGGTAAAATACAAACTCTATGGTGTCTGAAAAAGCTCCTCTGTAAAACATGGCTCAGCCAATGACAAATATTACCCTGAAAATACATCTATTGAGAAAGGATATCTTGAGAATATGAAATTATGTTGTCTTATTTAAGAAAAGAAAATCAGAAATAAAAAACCTGAAATTATAATCCTGAATGAAAATGGAGTAAGGAATAGAAGGATATCTAGGTCTTCATTTCCTCATCTGGAACCTGAGGGGTTTAGACTAGACATTTACCCTTCCTGTTCTACATCTTTGATCCCTGTAATCCACAGAACCTCACAATTTAAGAACAGTCAAAACTGTAGATGGCAAAAAGATCAGGGAAACATGTGCAGGATGGGGGTGCTCATATTCAGTATATGACCAACAATGACTTGAATACAAGAAGTAGCATCCAAGATATCATCCAGGACACCACAGAGAGGGGTCAGTTATGTAGCAACATGGATAGCCTGAGAACTGCATTATTGGTGAAACATTCAAAGAACCAGAGGAAGGAGTCCAGCTTTTTTTGGGGGTGGGGGGTGGGGGGAAACAAACCTCTGTAGAAAGTCTATGAAAAGCAAGGATGGTACTATCCTGATGAAATCATGGATCCACTGAAGTAATGAATACAGGTAATTTCTAATCTTATATATGGTTCATGTTCCAAAAGTTCATTTCCATATTGATTGTGTGGAAAAGAGAAGATTAAATGACCTCTAAGGACTTTTCCAGTTCTGACACTTGCTAGTGGATTACACAGTACCTGAATGAAAACTGGAAACCACATTGTCTGACTCCCAAGATGCACATCACTGTGCTGCCTCTCATGTATGAAAACAAATCCTACATAAGTCAGGAACTGCCTACACAACACAGAGGCATTTATTTTGTCATTCTGGCATTGGATAGAAATTTGTCTTGGTTCCTAGGTAAATTAAACCAACATGTATTAAGTACCTTCTTTATTCTGAGTGCTACTAGCTAGGTGTAGGAAATGATAGAGTTTAGCTAAGACACAGTTCCTACCCTTTAGGAGTTTACTTGTGGTAAGGAGATCCGATAAAGCCAGAGAAACAGAGTAATGATGCCATTGAAGACCATAAGAGCAAATATACACAGTCAATTCTATTGTAATTCTTGTTTTGCAAATGACTTTGTCCCAGTGCAACTGACAGAGTAAGTCACCATTTGAACATAACTCAAATTTTGAATTTGCTTATTCACACTTTCTTCTTTGAGAAACAACAAGAATGTCGAAAACCACCATTTCACAATAACTTGCACGCTTCGATCCTTCTGATGCGCACTTCCACAACAAAACTTCAGGTTTTCTTCAAGCAAGTGCCAAGTTTATTTAATATTTTCTGGTGTAGCAGGACTGTGGGAGGAAGAAGGCTGACTGTTCCACATTCCCTCTGAGGCCTAAAACTGGAGCTGTTGATGCTGTCACTATTTATCCTTAACAATTAAATATATATTAAATTGTGCTGCCATTTTATTAGGTTAATCTTTAATTTTTATGCATCACTGAGGAAGCTTTTGGGTACTGTGTCCCTTCACCCTATTTTTTCCTATAAGGTCTGTGGCTTTATTGCATGATTTCATACAGTACGGTGCTTTTTGAAACTGTGTGCTTTGTTACAGCAGAACTGACTGTATTATACAAAGTTCAAGGTGAAGTTCTAAAGAAATAAGAAAAAATTTAAAAAGTTAACAAGGCTCTGTTTAGCACCTACTATGTGCCAGGCACTCTGCTTCACGGAGGAGGCAATACCTAATTTAGGTTTTAAAGAATAAGTGGAACAGCTAAGTGGCTCAGGGGATATAGCACTGACCCTGGAGTCAGGAGGACTTGAGTTCAAATGTGGCTTCAGACACTTGACAATTACTAGGTATGTGACCCTGAGCAAGTCACTTAACTCCAATTGCCTCCAAAGAGAAAAAAAAAATGGCAAATTCAAATGAGCAAAAAGAGGAAATAGGATAGAATTCCAAGTCAAGTCAACAAACATTAATTAAGTGCTCACTATATGCCAAGTACTATGCCAAGCAATGGTGATGCAAAAAAAAAAAAAAAAAAGCAAGAGGCAATTTTTGCTCTCAAGAAAAAGATAATGGGTCAACAACTCTGCATCAACAGATAATGTCCGAGGAAGGGCACTAAGATTAAGGAAGACTGGGAGAGGCTTCTTGTAGAAAGACTTTAGGTGAGACTTGAAGAAAGCCAGGAGGCAGCAATGAGGACAGGAGTTCAAGGCACAAGGGGATATTCCAGGCACAGCACACAGTGTAAAGAAGTGGGAGATTTTAGAGAACATATGGGAGTTGGTCAGTCATCTAGTTTGTATAAAGCACAGAATACATGGGTTGAGACCACTGAGGCAAGGCTACAAAAATAAGGAAGTGCCAAATTGTGGAGAACTTGAATGCCAGAACTTTATTTTCCTCAGTAGGCTAAAGGGTTGAGAGTGGAAAGGTAGCATGAGCAGGTCTATAAATAAGGAGGATTAGTGTGAAGGATGGATTGGAGGAGGTGTGAAAGTGGAGCTGGGAAAAGCTATTAGGAGACTATAATAATAGTTCAGGAAGGAGGTGATATAGACCTGAATTAGTGTGGTGACAATGGGAATAGAGAGGATGGGATTACAATGGATAGCTCCTTCCTGAAGACTTTCTGGATAAGTTGCCTTTTTTTTTTTTGAGGTACTGCTAACAGTAATGGTTACCTGTTATTGTTTTTTTTCCCCATGATTTTCTCTTGGTCAAGGGAGGGGAAAAGGAAGGGAAGCTAGAAATCCAGAGGTTATATATAGAAATGTGGGTGAAATACCCCCAAACCCACCATGTAATCAAGAGACTTCCTGAATGGACAGAAGTGAGCCTGGGATTTTAGATGAAGGCAGGAAGTCAGCTTGAACCAGTGTACCCAGGTGGGCAAATTGCAAATAGTTCTGTGGAAGAGTAGAGGGTCAAGGAAGGGGGATTTTTCATCTTTTTCTGGAACCAAGGGGGAACTGTATGGTTTTCCAGCTTTGAAAAGATTTCAAAGACTAGGCCTGGGGAACTTTAGTTAAAGATTTGGTTAGAAACCTTTGGGCACCATTCAGTCTGAAGCTGGATAGTTTTCTTTTATATACTTTGAATAACTTTATCCTAGCAAATGATTTGTGACTTTCTATAGTCTTTCTTCCTTTGCAAATAAACCCTGGAAAACATGATCTTACAGTTCTCAGTGTGTGGCAGGGATGAGCAGGCCAAGGAGCAGAGACCAGATTTAGACAATTACAGAGGCAGAAGGGGGAAAAGATAATTAGGGATGGGTTCCTGGCTTGTGGCAGACTGTGAACTCATGGAACTAAACAGACTTAAGGAGCAACCAGTACCTCAAGCAAAAGGTTCAGTGATCAGTGAGTGTTTAGCAAGTAGTCAAAGGCGAAAGCTACAGGGACATCACAAAATTTTTGGAACCAGTTTTAGGGGGTAACAGGTGCCCCAGGTAAAGCTGATTAGGATAACCAAGAGCTAAGACTCAGTTGTGGCTAGCAGTCATGAGATCCCAAATAGTAGACCAGTACTCTCAGAAAAGACTCAATAAGATGAGATAAGTCCAGATATCATCAAGGTTTCAAATTAGAGAGACTAGGCAAATTGTAGTGCTATCAATAGAAATAGTAAAGTCACAAGAAGGAGCAGGTCTTAGGGATAAGGCAAGGAGTTTGACTTGGGATATGCTGAGTTTGAAGTGTTGTGGGAATGTCTTATAGGCATTGTTAGTCCATCAACAAACATTTATTAAGCACCTACTATGTGCCAGGAACTGCGCTAAGTACCGGAGGGTACAAAAATAGGCAAAAAATAATTCCTCCTGTCAGGGAGCTCATAGTCTAATGGTTGGAGATGCAGATTTGACGAAGATTAGTCATCTCCTTAAACCTTAAGAGTAGGGTCACAATCTGTGTCAGTGGAGGGAATTCTCCCTTTACTGATGAAACCATCAATCTGTTTAGCTCTGGAGTAAAAACAGGTGTGTACAAGTCACCATGCCAGGTAATGAGAGGCGGGTAATATGAGGGGAAGAAGACCCAATCCCTGCCCTGAAAGTGTGTATAATAATACTAAATTTTTAAAACTATCACGTGCCTGTTACTGCATACAACACAATTTTCCATTCTCTTGAGATAACTAAAACAGATAATTTCAATTAGTCTCCACTTAGAGTCCTAGGATCCCATATTACGGTACTAGCTAGTACTTCTATACACCTTAAAGTTTGCAAAGCACTTTATACATACTATCTCATTTGGTCCTAAAAGCAACCCTTTGATGCGGATGCTATTATTATCCTCATTTTACAGATGAGGAAACTGAGGCTCAGAAAAGTTAAATGACTTGCCTGAGGTCACACACACATAGTTAAGTGTCAGAGGTAGGATTTGAACACAGGTCTAACCATGTCACCGCTCTTATCCAATAAACTCCATTAGTTTCCCATTTCCTCCAGGAACAAATATAAAAATTGTATTTTTCCAGTGCTCTTCCTCTTTATACCTCTCTGTGTACTCTATGATCCAGGGATCACTGATTTTCTGGCTGGTCCTTGAACACAGCACAACATCTGCAGACTCCTTGTTTAACCAATGGTTGCCTCTCATGTGTGGAATACTCTTCCCCCCTCACCTCCACCTTCTGGATTTCCTGATCTTCTTCAAGACTCAGTTCAAATCAAATCTCCTGTAGGAGGCCTTTTCTGATTCTTGCCACAGCTAGTACCTTCCCTCTGATATTATCTTCCATTTATTTCATGGGTACATAGTTGTTTTCTGTTTTTGAGGCAATCTGCTTTTTGAGGACAGAGCACTCCATTTGGAGTAAGAAGTCATGCGTTCGAATCTTGCCTCAGATGCTTAGTGTGTGTATATATATGGGAACCTGGGCAAGTCACTTAGCTTCTTTCAGACTTAGTTTCCTCATCTGTAAAATGGGGACAGTAATAGCCTCTGCTTTATGGGATTGTTTGTGGTGAGGATCAAATAGATAAGTTATGTAAAGTTATGTAAATGACAGCTATTATGTGGTTGTTGTCTTTTCCATTGGAACGTGAGCTCCTTGAACGATCATGTTTTTGTTTCTTTTGCTTTTCTTGGTCTCCCCAGACTCAGCAAAATGCCTGGCACACAGTGAGCATGTGCTTGCTGGTTGACTGAACCTGGGTCTTCCCCTGTGGTCACTGCTCTTTCCATCCTGCCAGGGTGTTTTTCTTGTATCATTCTTTACTCCAAAGTAACTGCTCTTTCACTCACTCAGCGCTATCTGATTAAGCCCTGCTCTTTCCTTCTCCTTGTATCTTTCTGCTCATTGGCTAGCTCCCACTGATGTCAGCACAAAGGGAAGCTCTCAGTACTGAGAGGCAGAAGTCTGATTACAGTGATTCTCTTTAAGACTCTATCTCTAGGAATAGACTGTGTCTGAAGGTGAAAGCAGCCTGAGTATTTACTGGGAAGTCTAATCTGGTCCACTGGGGCTCAGTACAAATGGGGGATATCAAGGGCAGGATACGTCAACAATCCAATCCCCAAATGCTGATCAGCTTCATGTAATTTGTCGTTGGCATTGTACTGGAACTAAGGGGGGATACTGGAAGTACAAGATGTCCTATCATCTCTGCCTTCAATGGGCCTATATTCTACTAGGGAGACAAGACTACTCTCATCTACTCACTTAGTCACTGAATACTGAGCACCTACTATATGCTGGGCATAAATGATAGCAAATGAGTCAGGATTTAAGCCTTAAGAGGAGAGAGGAATTATCAGTGAGAAACAGGTTGGTAAACAAAGTATTCCATCGAGGAAAAGTGGAGAAAGTTCTTAAAAACAACAATGTAGCTACACAGGTAATATGTACTAACTCAAGTTTTAAAAAGTTATGCGGGAGGGTAACAAACGCTCTGTTGAATGATAACGAAAGATGAATACAACTTTAATAATAATATGATGATGATATGATAATAATAATGAATAATATCTCTTTCTTTTAAAAGTAGCGGGAACACTTAAACCCAGAAAGTGCTGAGATTCAGATTTATGGATAACAACACTCTACTGGGATAAAAGTACTTGGAGTGGATAGGGTGATAAGGGAGGACAAAAAGAAGGCAGACATAGTTAACTCCTAACCTGCTTGGTTTTGCTACAGTGGAAAATGATGTTTGGACTAAGAAGGATAGAAGAAAAATGAACAAAAAATTTCAAATCTGAGATAAATGAGAGCCTCTAGTTGCCCCAAATGTATTTATTTTTCCTGGCCCATGTGAATTTACTGAAAGAAATTATGAGTATAATTGTTAGAATCACTGCTGGCAGTCTCAAAAAAATCACATAAAATAAGAAACAAGAGAAATTGTGGAGAGAAATTTTTTTTTAATCAAAGAAAACCAATATTCCTCTTATAGTAGGCTAGTGAACTTGATTTCAATTCCCAAGAAAATTTTAGAACATATTTTTCAAGGGATGGTTTGTGAGCATATGTTCAATGGGAACAAGTAATGCCAGCCTAACCTCATTTCCTTTGTTGACAGGGTTACTAGACTGGTAGATCAGGGGAATGATATAGGCCATAACAAACCTGGAGTTCAGCAAGTCTTTTTTAAAAAGTCATTTATGGTATGCTTGTGGACAGGATGGTAAAACGTGGGCTTGGTGGAAGGATGGATTCAGAAACTGGCTGAGTGACCAAAATCAGAGAATTGTGACTGATGTCAATTCAGATGCTGTCTCTAATAATAGAAACTTGACCTTGTCCTCATTTAAGCATTTTATCAACGACTTGGATGAAGGTATATTTATCATCCAAGTGTGCTTTTCAAATCAAAGGTGATGCAAAGCTGAGGGGGGATAGTTCTACCCAGGTTCCTCCTCTCTGATAAAAGAGAGACAAGATACCTATATGTAGTTGCTTAGGCTTAAAATGAATGTTTGTTGGACATCTCTCCAATTCTACCAGCTATTTCCAACTATTCTTCTGGTGTTAAGGTTTTGACCTTTAGACAAAAGTATAAAAGGATGATATTGTTCAGTTGTTCAGTCTTGTCCGACTCTTTGTGACCCCATTTGGGGTTTTCTTGGCAGAATGGTTTGCAATTTCCTTCTCTAACTCATTTTACAGATGAGGAAACTGAGGCAAAGTTAAGTGACTAGCCCAGGGTCAGACAGTGTCCGGAGTCAAATTTAAACTCAGATCTTCCTGACTCTAGGCCTGGTCCTTTATCCGCTACATCACCTAACTGCCCTAGCTGGTATTATCTAGCTGGATTTGGAGTCAAAAGATATGGGTTCAAATCCTAGCTTTGCCACTGTGTGATAATGGAAAAGTCACTGCTCCTTCCTGGGGTTCGGTTTCCCAACCTGAAAAAATTCAGATAGTAGGAAAGTCCCTTCCAGCTCTAGTTTTCTGTGATCCTCATGTGATTCTCAACTCTTACAGTTGAGAGGAATTTAACAGTTCTTATTATGCCCCCACCATTTATTATTTCCAGTATAACCCTATCAGAAGAGCAAACTTGCTTCCCCGAGAGCCACAAGGTCTTACACTGAAAAACCTTATAATTCAGCAAGTTACAGCAAATGCCTGTCTACTCAAAGTGCATCAACTGGCTTAATAAATGTCTGTTGATCATCTAGGCCCAGCCTGGGATGCAAAAGAAATAGAACAACAGGATGGCAGAGTTTAGGGAAGATTGGAGATTATTCCAGCACTCTCATCAAAGGGAGAAGAACATGGAGGGCATAAGTGCTTGGAGACTTGTTCAAAATCACACAGCTCCTAAGCAGTGGTAGTAGTAGTAGTGGTGGTAGTAGTAATAGTAGTAGTAGTAGTAGTGGTGGTGGTGGTGGTGGTGGTAGAAGTAGTAGCAGTAGTGGTAGTAGTAGTGGTAGTAGTAGAAATAATGGTAGTAGTAGTGGAAGTGGTGGTATTAGTAATAGCAGTAGGGTAGTAGTAGTGGCAGTGGTAGTAGCAGTAGTAAAAATAGTTGTAGTGGTGGTAGTAATAGTGGAAGTGGTGGTGGTGGTGGTAGTAGTAGTAGTGGTAGTAGTAGAGCATGGACTTTAAACTCAGATCCTCTGATAACATGTCTAGTGCTTTTTTCAATATAAGAATCACATTTACATTGATTATCATTACTACTAATAATAACTTCCCTCAAAGTCCAACCTACTGATCATCTTATGAGGGTAAAGAGGGTAATGGCTAAGGGAATTCAATCCAATTCGATAAACATTTATTAAGCACCTGCTCTGTACCAGGCACTGTGCTAAGTGCTGGGGATACAAAAAGAGGCAAAAAAGAGAGTCCCTGCCCTCAAGGAGCTTACAAATTAATACTTGACTCCACTGTACTCTGCAGTCCAATTACTCTGAGCTCCTGGCTATTTCTCCAACAAGATATTTCATCTCTTGACTCTGGGCATTTTTACTAGTCTTTTACCATGAGTAGTTTCCCTCCTCATCTCTGCCTCCTAGTTTCCTTCAATTCCCAGCTTAAATCCTATTTCTCCCCCCACTCCCATCTCTGTTAATTCTAAGGCCTCCTCTCTGTTAATGATCTCCAATTTATCCTGTATATATATTGTTTATACAAGGTTGTTTTTTATGTTCTCTTCCTATTAGACTGTGAGTTTCCTGAGGACAAGAACTTCTGCCTTTCTGTGCCTCCCTCTCACTTAGCACAGGACCTGGCACATAGAAGGTGCTGAAGAAATTATTTTTAACTGACTGATTCTAAGGAGATGCCAAACATAATAGTTTCCCTTTGAAACCTTGGGTTCTACTTTTGAGATTCCTGATCAGATAGATGAGCTTATACTGCCCAGAACTTGTCCTCCACATACCTTCCAGGCCATGCCCCTGCTTGTATGTACACTCCCTCTTCCTCTTTTCCACTTTCCCTTTATGTGTAGTTTTCACTCCCTAGAGTTAGAGACTTTCTTATGTGCCTGTATTTCAACCTTAGTACAGTGCTTGGCACGGAGTAGGTACTTAATATCTTATCTATTATACAATCCCAGAATAATAATCAATATTTTAATTATTAGAGATAATAATGTTAGCAATTGATGTCTGGTGTGTCAGGACCACCAGGGTTCAAGTCTAGCTGATGACAACCTGGCTGTAGCCACACAAGACCCATAACCCCTCATAGTCTTCCTAAAGAAATCTCTAAGACCCTAAGTGCAAAACAGTTTTTTTTATCTGTAATAGTACAGGGGTATTTACTATACTAATTAAGTTGCAGGTTTTTTTTAAAAGGAGGATAAAATGACATTTATACAATGCCTATTGATTTCCAAGGCATATTACTTAAAATAATCACACCATTTGGGAGGCTTCTTCAATCAATCTGGACTCAGGGCTGTCCAACACTGAAAATCAGGGGACTTTCATGTCTCTTTCAGTTTATGATCAACTTTTGATATTTTTCAAAATTCCAGATTGTGAGTAGCATCTTTGAGGACATAGGGCATAGATCTGACTGATTCCACACTACCACACAAATATATTGTGGGACAACCCACACAGCTGCAGGTCAGGATGGGTAATGATTCATAGAGACACAGAATGTTACAGCTGGAAGAGACATTAGAGGTTATTAGAGGTTACAAAGCACTTCAGTCTCTGCACTTCAGGCAGCATGGCTTAATGAAGAGTCAACTCTGAAAACAGGAAGACCTGGGTTTGAGTCCCCCTTCTGACATACACTGCCTGTGTGACCCTAGGTTAGGACACTTGACCTTTTGGTCCTCTAGGCAGCTCAGTAAGCCTACCATTTGCAGAGAATATATAGTGGTCTACAGAGGGAGTTTTCTTACCCTGGAGTTTCCTATAATGATGAAAGAAGAGATCCAGTGCCTATCCTGAAAAATTATAACAAGCACTATTCAATAACTTCGGTTTGGTCACATTTAGATTATGGACTCATAAAACTGGAAGGTTCCTTGGAGAACATACTGTTCGACTGCCTCCTTTTATAGGGGAGGATATAAGGTCAGAGAGGGGAAAGTGTTTTACCTAGTCACATAGCTTAGGAGTGGCAGAATCAGACAGATTTTGAACCCGGGTCTTTGAACCCAGATTAACTTCCTTCTTCCTCTTCAATCTGATTCAACAAACATTCACTAAGTATGCAAGGAAGTGAGAAAATTAAAAAAAATCAAAACAAAAAACCACTGCTTCTGCCTTCAAATATTTCACAATTTAGTACCATTTAGTTTTTTTCTGGCTTAGTATGTTTCAAGGTCTCAGACCAAAGGATGCTTGCTGTCCTTTGGTTAAATTTATTTTGATCTGATCCATGACTGGTCCGTATCTCTGTTGTTACTGCTGTTTGTCCTTCGTTCTTGAAGAGGACCATGACATCAGGGAGGTGATGCCATGACATGCAAGTGAGGGAGGGCTGTGCAAAGTCATCAGCCTCACTTTCTCCTCCGCAGTCATCTGGGTCCAGTGGCCAGATATGGATCAGGAAGACTGGAGATGGCCCAGGATGCAGTAAGGGACCTTAGCCTTTTGAAGCTAAGGTCTTTAACAGGACTGAGTTTGATAGAGGCAGCCTCATTCAGTGATGAAGGCTTTAAAAAATGAGGCAAAGAATGGCCTCTTAAAAAACAAAAAAGATCTGGGAGGGGAAGACCCTCAGGGTTTCTGGTCAAATAGAAACACAATTGTTACTTACATTCATTCTGAACCAATCAGGGCTCAAACAGTGACCAAGTAGGGCTGGATCTGCAACCAGAGTGATTTGGATTAAGGGTGTTTGTTTTTTTTTTTAAGAGAAAAAAACCAAAGCCAAAAAAAAAAAGTTTCAGAGATTAAAATTCCCTTTGGCTTTTTTCTCTTAAAGACCTGTATCTCTAGACTTCTCTTCAAGACACTCAAGTTTTATGGTTTTGCTTTTTTTTTAAACCATGATTCTCATGAAGCCTTAAAAGGCACCACTGGTTTGTGATATCTGTTACATACTTTCTAGATGGGTGATAATTTGTAGCAAGATATCATTACATTTTAAATTCATTTTTTCAATATTGTAAAACACAGGTTTAGCGATATTGCCTCCAAGAGTTATTTTATTCGATACTCATCCCGTGAGAAAAAGGCGTTTTCTCACGTCCTTCTAGTTTGAGATTTCAAATAAAAGTTTTCTACATTATGTAGCCTATGCATAAAAAGTCATCTCAGACAATAACTACTCCTACTATTACCACTACCACCACTAGTACTATTACTACCTACTGCTAAAACTGCAATTACTACTGCCACTAACAACTCATGTTTCTAAAATACTTTAAGACTTACAAAATATTAGGTATGGTTACTTGCCTAGGGTCACACAGCTAGTAAAGTAAGTGGGATTTGGATGAAAACTTCATGATTCCTCCAACCCGGCTGCCTTACGTTGCATGGTAAGTTTGCAATGTTTCTTTGTCCATGCTAGATGGTTTCATGTTTGTCCTGTGAATTCCTTAAGGGCAAAGACAATGCTTTCTACTACAGTAACTGGCCACAGGGCCTGCTTTTCACTGATCAGATCTTCGATTGAGACCGTTGTTGACAAAGCACAACGGATTCCATCCTTCTGATAAAATCTGATTTCTCAATAAAAGGCAAAACCTTTTTTTTTTTTTGCAAAGTTGAGTAGGATGGTATTTTTAAAAATGAAATTTCAGCTGGTTAAATTTAGCCCAAAATAGATTTGTTCTCTAGGCCAAGAACATTTTCAATGTGATAAATCTCTTTTTCTAATGTCCTGTTGCTCTCACTCTATAACCTTCTGGCTGTTTGGTGTCATGTTCTTGACAATTATGGAAATATTGATCAGTGGGCATGGCTTCTGGCTAAGGTTCCCCTCTCTTATGAGGGTAAAATTGTCTTTTAATTTTCTTCCCAGCTAAAGATGACCTCATACTCAGTGACACATTTTCAGGGATTGCATAAGAAATGCTATTTCCCTTCATTGTTTGCCATCTTCAAAGCCAAGCCTTCTCTCAGACACTCCCTTGAAGTCTGGCTTTAATTGTAATAAAAGTGGGGGAGGTAGAAGGTAGTGAGAAAGGGGAGGCATACAAAAAAAAATGCTACTTCTTTGCTAACAATTTCCGATTGTTAGAATGTTTACCAACTCACTTGATGAAATATACACAACCAAATCACAATAGATAATGGATACTAACATAGTGTAGGGAAATGAATGGGGGATTTGAAATCAAAGGACTTGAGTTTAAAGTCTAGCTGTGACATCTACCACCTGTATGTCCTCGGACAATCAAGCAACAAGCATTCATTAAACACCTACTGTGTATCAGGCATTATCATCCCCCTCAACCTCTCTGGAACTATTTCCTCATCTGTAAAATGAGGGGATTATATTAGCTGGTCTCTAAAGTACCTTCCAACTGTAAACCTATGACCTAGTAAGTATAGCTTACATGTATAGCTTCTAACAGTAGAATGTAGGAACCCAGGAGGGCAAGGATAGTTTTTTTTAGTTTACCTTTATACAGAGTGCCCATAAAGTCTTTCTGCAGTTGTGAGTTTTTGTTAGCTTCTTGCTATTTAGCCATTTTCATGACCCTTTTTGGGGTTTTCTTGGCAAAGATACTGGAGTGGTTGGTCATTTCCCTCTCTAACTCATTTTGCAAATGAGGAAAATGAGGTAAACAGCGTTAAGTGACTTGCCAGGGTCACACAGCTAACAAGTGTCTAAGGTCACATTTGAAATCAGTTCTTCCTGATTCAAGGACCAGCAGCCCTCTATCCACTGTACTACCTAGGGGATCTTCTCAGTAGCTTAAGACAGCCCTAAGCTGGTCCCTTCTGTTACAGGGCTGACCAGAGTTAGGGGAGAGTAGCTGGGGGCAATCAGGAAGATATAGATAAGAAATTAGAATCTACTTTCAGACTTGATTAAACTTGTTATTTCCTGATATCTTAGAATCCTTTTTTTGTCTGTAACTAACTAAAATATTGCATATTAAGTCCTTTCTTTTGTTCTAATCTCAATAGAGATAGACAAAAGCTGGGTACTGTCCTGAGTAACAGGCATATACTTAACTAAGCATGGAACAATGGAAAAGGACACTGGTTATGAAGTCAGAGGATCCAGGTTCAAATCCCGACTCTGATGTTTACCACCTCTATGGGATGTTGGGCAAATTACTGAATCACTAAGGGCTTCAGTCTTCTCAGCTGTAAAATGAGAGGGTTGGATTAGAAGTCTCTTGGGATCCCTTCCAACTTTAGATTATAACCCTATGAATGCCTCAATTAAGCATCTGTCTCACCTTATACTATGTTGTACTATGGCAGGTCCCCAAACAAAGTCTCCATGTATAAAGCATTGTACCAATATAACATGTAAGAGTTGAGATGGGTATCATGCATGTCACCCAACAACGATGCTCTAAGAGGATTCTACATTATTGCTGACCTCAGCCTTTACTTCTCCAAGATCAGCAATCCCAACTCCTTTAACAATTCCTTCAAGCATTAATTTTTCACAACCTTTTAATCCATTTAGTTGTTCCCTGCTCTGAGTCATCTATAAGAGAATAGAGGACTTTTCCTATAACCAGTAAACTCTAGGTCTTGAACAGATTCCCATAAGACTATAAAGAAGACACTCTAAGGTTTCAATGTTCTATGATTTCACTCATGGGGCCACTCCCTCCACTAATGTAGTGAGTTGTGCCTGGTAAACTTGAAAGCATTATGGATGCATTAAATAATTGTTGTTATTGTTATATGTTTCTTTCCCCCTCTCCAGAGTATTAGTTTCATAGTTCAGCTAGCTTCCAGCCAGCTACTCTGCCAATATGAAGAAAAGACTTTCTCCTGCAAATCATAGCAAACAGCTTTCGGGGCCAACTATCCAATCAATATTTATTAAGGTTTCTACACAGAACTACATCTCTACCCTCCAGTCTAGGATGAAATTTCCCTTCCTGCAGAAATAAAGTTTAATCAAATGATCTCAGTAGGAGGAGAGGGAGGTTACGTGCAGAATTACAAATATCTACTCCTTTAGTCAGAAACCTCTCCAGGAACTGACTGGGATTGGAGGGGTGGGGGTGAGAGGGGTGGGCAGGGAGGGAAATCCCAATTCTATTTCCTAGAAGGATTGGTATTCTGCATGTATGAAACAGGGGGACTGGTGCTTCCCCAAAACTGAATCACTCATTGACAAGTTCTCTGAGGACTGAGTCATAAGGCTCCTAGTGTGAAGAGGTTTTCTGCCAAGCCTTGGCACTCAAAAAACCTGGTCAATGGGCTCTGTGATCTGACATAATTTTGATTTTCTAGCAGGACTCTCAACAGTGAAATGTATAAAGCAGATCCTGTCCTTTAATACATAATGCTATTTCTGAGGAAATATCCTATGGATATTGCACTAATAATTCATGTATCTGCCATTTCATTGTTACTACCTCCTCTCCATCCCACAGTAGATATTCTTTGATTAAAAAAACTCACCTCCCTATGGCAGTCTGTGATTAGTCTCTCTCCACTTCTCTGTGTTCTTCTATGCACCCACTGTCTGTTACAGTGGCCCATATCCAAAGCTGTACCAGCTTGATAGGAACTAAGGGGTTATGCTTCTCTTTGCCATGGTGAACAATTAAGTAGGTAAAGACATTGGACAACTCTTTGAAGTGTATACATAAAAAATTCACAGCAGCTTTATCTGTATGAGTTTCAAATGGAAAATCAAACAATCTTAGAGCTGGAATGGACATTAGATCTTTATTGAATCTAACCCAATTGTTTTGCAAGTGAGGAAACTGAGATTTAGGGAGAGGAAATAATCTGCCTGCACTCAGGTAACATGTTTTAAGTGGCAGGCCTCGAACTAAACCTTGGTCTCCTGACTTCAAGTCCATTATAACAGTGTTCCATCCATTATATCCCAGTATCTCTCAAAAATCTGTATGAGCAGCAATCAGATGGATGAATAGTATATATGGATGTAACAAAGTATTGCAATGTCAGAAAAAGAGAAAATATAAAGAATATAAGGAAATATGAAAAGACATACAAAGAGAAATAAAGCAAAGAAAGCAGAATCAGAGCCTTGCATATAGGGACTATAATTCTATATACAAAAAAATCCCCAGCAACAATTTGGCTGAGTAGAGCTGCCCCCAGAGTTGAAAGGACTACCTCATAAGGTAATGAGTTTCCCATCATTGGAAGTGTTGAAACAGAGTTACTTGAACAGTGGGTCAGGACTTTGTAGAAGAGAGTTCTGCTCAAGCACAGGTTGAAATAGATGCACTAGAAGGTTGGTCCCTTTGAGGCAATGAGATTGTGTGACTCTGTCAGCACAGAAATAGAAACTAGATCCGAAAGGAGCTTAGAATAAATAAGATACTAATGCCAAGATTTTGTTTCTTTCTACATTTTTCCTGTTATCAAAATGAAAAATTGCTTGGCCAGTCTGGTTTTACAGATGACTTTATTCCTCGTTTTATTTGATTGTGAAGTTTATAAGCAAGTGAGAAGGAAGGAAAAGAAAGAGAGGTAAGTTTCACATGCTTTCCTTGGAGTCCCAGACAGCAACAATAAAAAAAAAACCCAAAGAAAGAAAGAAACAAAGGAAGGAAGGAAGGAAGGGAAAGAGGGAGGGAGGGAGGGAGGGAGCGGGGAGGAAGGAAGGAAAGAAGGAAGGAAGGAAGGAAGAAAGGAAGGAAGGAAGAAAGGAAGAAAGAAAGGAAGGAAGGAAGGAAGGAAGGAAGGAAGGAAGGAAGGAAGGAAGGAAGGAAGGAATCAGAATACCAGAGAGACTCAAGGTTCTTTTTTCTTTAAAAAAATAAAGGGGGTTCAAAGACACAAAGTGACCTGATCCTCAGTTTTTGGTGAGATACTGCCTGGGACGTCTAACTACCATGCAATGAAAAGGTGTTGGCCTTGTTTCAGGAATCAAATTCCAAGTCCTAGAAGAATATAACCTTGGCCTGTCAAACATCCCTACAGACCTTCACAGATGCTTCAGCTCTGCCTCCATGGTTCAGGGAAGGGAATAAGTGTTTATATAATGCCTACTATGTGTTAGTCCCTATGCTGAGCATTTTCTCTCTCTTTTTTTATAGATTTTTTTTTTTTACAGATTTACAAATATCATCTCATTTGATCCTCATAATAGCCCTAGTAAGAGTTGAGGAAACTGAGGCAAATAGAGGTTAAGTGACTTACCCAGGTCACACAGTTAATAACTTTGTATTTGGACTCATATGTTCCTGATTCCAGATCCAGCACTTGCTTTCTGAGGGGTGCTCAGAAGTACCCTAGAAACATGGTATAGTAGAAAGAAGACCGGATGTAGAAAAAGAAGCCCTGGGTTGAAATTCTGAGTTTTCTACTATAGCCCTGTACAGGTTACTTCACACTCCCTCCCTTTTCACCTCAGCCTTGGTTTCTTCATCTACAAACGGGGGGATAAGTTATGCTCTTTAACTCACAGAGCCCTGGTAAGGAATTCAGTAATTATTTAGTCATGTCTGACTCTTCTAACCCCATTTGGGTTTTCTTGGCAGATAATGGAGTGATTTGCCATTTTCTTCTCCATCTCATTTTACAGATGAGGAACTGAGGCAAACAGGGTTAAGTGAGTTGCTCAGGGTCACACAGTTACTAAGTGTCTGAGCCATATTTGAACTCATGAAAATGACCCTTCTCAAGCCCAGTACTCTATTCATAGCCCATCTGGTAAGGAAAGTTCTTTGTAAATGTTTAGGCACCACAGAAATATGAATTCTTAAGATTGCTATACCTGGAGTCACTATTACCTGTGCTCACTCAGGCTATGAGACTAAGCTCCATCTCTATAGCTCTGTAGTTACACTCAAAATGGGAACTGCAATGATCATCAACCAAGCAGATATGAAGGAAGTATCATTTGATTTGATCTCTAGGAACTCAACAGGTGAAAACAGGGAGAAAGGTCACTTAAGACATAAGAAAGTGCGGAGACCAAAGTCCCAAAGATGAGACAGCTTTATAGCAGACTTTATAGCTAGGTGCAAGGGCTAGACAACTCAGTCTGAATGGGGCAAACCATAGATTGCCGACAGTTCAAAAATCCCCAAAGACTTGGGCCTTGGGTTTTGTATGTCCTGCCTAGAACAGAATGTCACACCCTCTAGGAACTCAAATATTTGTTGAATTGAAGTACTGCCTGATTTGGATTAGGACTGTTGCCATATTTCTGTTGCGTCTTAGAAATGAGGTTCAGTTAAAATCTGACTAATAGGACAGTATTTGATGATTTGATTGTAAACATCTTGAGGGCAGAGACTGCTTTTGCAGAAGGGTCTTTTTTGGTATCCCTCACACCTACCAGAGTTTACAGAACATAATAGGTCCTTAATAAATGTTTCTTTTTGTTGATGAATAATTTGGTCTGTATCTTATTACAAATGCTGACTCCTAATTAATGTTTACAGGGTTTGGGCATTTTTTTTTTTGCTGGAATTTTGATAACAGTTCCATTTTTGTGACTGTGCAAAGCATATTTAATCTACTGGCTTGCTAAAAGTCTTAACCACATTTACTTGCATGAACCAAAGAAAATCTTTCATAAAATGTCCCAATTTGACAGAAATTACTAATGATGGAGACAGGTCAAAGCACAAGGTAAGTGAGACTCAATTCAGGCGAGCTTGGTCCAAAGGATGAGTTTTGTTTGTGCTCATGAAAGGGAAATTACGTGAAGAAAAACCAGCAGGGAAAGGGAAAGCTGAGACTCGAGATTCTGAGGGGGAAATACAGCTACACACCAGTGGGGTGTTTCCTTCTGCACCAGTCTGAGACTTGGGTATCTCCTACATTGCATTTTCCACCATTTTGGGCTTGAATGGGGAATAAGAAAAGAATGAAAATATGAGCTTAAGCCAATGGTAAAGGGAAGAGAATATGGGAGAAGATGAGTGGGAAGTGATTGTTTTATAAGATTTAGAGCTGGAAAGGTTTGGAGACTTTCCATAGGAGGGCATTGAGGCTGAGAAAGGGGAAATGACTTGTTGAGGGGCAGCTAGATGGTGCGATGGACAGAGCACCAGCCCTGGAGTCAGTTCCAATCTGGCCTCAGACACTTACTAGCTATGAGACCCTGGGCAGAAAGGAAAGGAAAGAAATGAAATGACTTGTTGAACATGAGATGATTCTCCAGAACAGTAGCATCTGACCAGAATTACCCACATCTCCCGGCTTCCAAGCCAGCACTCTCTCTTACTATCTCATAGGATAAGGAGAATGGAATTCAGACTCCTAACTGCAGTGACTCCTGGAAAAGATTATAATAAACAAAGAGCTTTTTTTGACTTGTTAGCATTATATGTATTTAGGAGGCAAGGCCCAGATACTATCAAATTCTGACCAGTGCAAACTATTTTAAAGTCAAAAATAGCTGACAACGCCCAGAATGAAATAGCCTAAACACTAAGCTAGCATTGTCGTTGTTAAGTCTTTTCAATCGTATTCAAGTCCTCATGATCCCGTTTGGGCTTTTCTTGGCAAAGATCCTGGAGTGGTTTGCCATTTCCTTCTCCAGTTCATTTTACAGATGAGGAAACTGAGGCAAACAAGGTTAATCAACTTGCACAGGGTCATAGCTAGGAAGCATCTGAGGCAGGATCTGAACTCATGAAAATGAGTCTTCCTGATTCTAAACCCAGTGCTCTAACCACTTTGCTACCTAGCTTCCTCAACCAAGTAGGCACAAAGAGGCCATAAAACCTGGTCCCTTATCTACATACCAGCATGGAGTTCAACTGCTCTAAGACAGAGTTAGAATATTAAAGCTAAATGATTTGCTGGCAAGTTCAAGGAAAGTTTCCTTCTGGAAACAGCAGGGAGTAGATTTGGAGTCTGCAGACCTGGGTTCAAATCCCTACTCTGCTGCTTGCTACTTCTGTAAGCTTGGATGAGGCCCTTAATACCTTTGGGTCCTCCAATTTGTTCATGTATAGAATGAGGAGGTTGGGTTATAAGGTCTCTTACTACCAGTTCTAAATTTATGATTTGAAGCTAATCATGACTTAAAGTTCATTTTTTTTTTTCCTGCAAAGCTCAAAGGATTTCCATTAGCCCATTAGGTAGAAAGCAATTCATCCTTAGGGACAAAGATACTTGACTGTCAAGGCAGGCCATGAGAGATGTTTCTCAACATACCTTAGCCTTTACTATTAATTTGATTAAACTGAAAACTACATAGTCTCCTTATTACATATGTAAAGTGTCTAGTATCAATATCAGGATCTACTTTGTAGAGCCTCAGTAAATGTTTGCTAAATAATTAAACTCCAAGAGAGGAGAAATGAAGATTTTTGGGCAGGTCCTGACCTTGTTCAACCAGAAGGCTTTGTCTCATGACACATGAACTAAGGCAAGAAGTTTTTTCAGATGGGGTTGTAGTAAATACAGCAAAATCCCAACTAAGGCCAATAAAGAATCCTGTCAAATGGTTTCATTCTTTGAATCTATACTGCCTAATTCCACTAGGATGGAATCAATGATCATATTTTACATATTATAACTTCAAACAGCATGATTTGGGAGGGGCAAGGCAATTGGGGTTAAGTGACTTGCCCAGGGTCACAAAGCTAGTATGTGTCAAGTGTCTGAGGCTGCATTTGAACTCGGGTCCTCCTGTCTCCAGGACTGGTGCTTTAGCCATTGCGCCACCTAGCTGCCCCGAACAATATGAATTTGGATAACGTGACCACTTTGTGGGATTCATTATTTGTACTAATTAGGACCTAGCAGTAGAACTACGTCCTGAGATGGATGTACCAATCCTGTACCAGCATGTGGAGGCAGGGTAGTCTGGTGAATAAGAACGTAGATAATGATAAGGCAGGTAACGACCTTGGATAGAGACCCAGAAGAGTTAGATTTCAGTTTTGTTTCAGCTACCTATAAACTGTTGGAATGACCTTGGCCAGTTCACAGGATCGTTGATATAGGAGCTAGAGGGAAACTGAGGCAATAGGGCACAGGTTGGGTGAACTTGGAGTCAGTGAGATCAGAGCTTAAATCTTGTCTCTGAAACTAACCAGTGGTTGGATCTTTGTCAAACAAAGCATTTCTATTCACTAAGCTTGCTTTCTCATGTGAAAACAGGCTTAAGTGCTCCCCTCACAGGATTGTTTTGAAGAATAAACTAAATGGCCTCTACAAAGTACTTTACAAACATTAAAATTATATATAGATATTACATATTATTATCATCTAATCCACCTCTGTTCAACTTCAATGATGAAGAAATTGGGTCCCAGAGAGTTTAAGTCACATAAGGTAGAAAGTTGCAGGGGTAAAGTTTGAACCTAGTTTTTCAGATTACAAATTCAAATTACAAGTATGGTACTCCTTTTCCTCTTCACTGTACCTAATTAACCATAGTAATACAGGACATTGCTTGGCTTGATTCTGTTTCTCAATTTAAAAATGGAAATAATCAAACTTTTCCTGTGTATTTTACAGAGTTGAGAGGAAGGCACTGTGTATGTCTTAACACATTTACAGATATACCAGTTATTATGATAAAGGGGCATTAAAGAAAGAAAGTGGAAACAGGAGAGACTGGTCTTCTAGGTTGCTCTTCAGATAAAGATTTGGCCATGGTTTCCCAGGCAGTCAAAAGAACCATTTAAAGCAGTGATCCTTAAATGTTATTTATGTCATGAATTTCCTTTGGCGGATTGCTGAAATCTATGGACCTCCTTCTCTGAATTATGTTTCTAAATGCATAAAATACAATACATAGGATTCCAAAGGAAATCAACTATAAAAAAAACAAGGTCATGGAAGCCAGGTTAAGAGCCCCTGATTTAAAGATTAGCAAATTGGGCCTTAAATTTCAGCGTTCTGGTCACATGCCAACTGGCCTCCCTCCCATAGTTTCAAAATTACTCTACTGGAGAGACAGCTGCAACATCTTAGAGGTGTCTGTCTCTCTGCAATGGATAAAGGGATTTAGAGATAGCCATAGGTTCGTCTCTGACCTGGTGTAATAGCTTTAGTGTGGTGTAAAAGTTAGATTATCATTCATCTTGAATTTCCACCTCCAGCTCACACAGATAAACCTCCAGAAGCAAAATTAAGGCAAAGCTAAAGAGAATTCTTTTCTCTCCACATAGGCCTGTATCCTTCCTCACCCACTCTTGGTGTAAAGGCAATGATGTAAAAGGATTACACCCTCTTATTTCTCCTCTAATGTCCTTTCAATAAACGTGTTCATGCAAATGCATTCAAAGATGGTGCTAGTGATCTCCATTTCATTCGTCCTTTCTTTGATTAAAGAAACGTAAAATTCCTACTGTGCACAGAGATTAGTACCATCCTAGCTATGCTCATTGGCTCTCCAGCATCAGAATTTTTTTCTAATTCCCTGCAGCTGCTATTGACTCCCTCCTGAAATTCCTTTATATCTATTTTGCTTGTGTGTGTAGACGTATTCTCCCCTAAAAGGATAATAAAATCAAAAGATGATTGAATTTAAACCTTGAAGGGACCTTAGAGTCACTGGCTTCCTTCCAGTTTCGTCAACCTCATTTTACAGATGAATGAATTGAGGCCCAGAGAAGTTAATGACTCAGTCTAGGTCATAGGAGTAGTAGGGGCAGAACCAGAATGTGAATTTGGGTCTCCTAACTCTGAAAGCAGCTACTCTTTCCATGAAGCCACGCTGCTGACTTCCGAAGGGAAGTTCTTTGAAGACAGGCGTTCCTTCATTTTTGCTTTTGTATCTCCAATGGTTAAGCCAGTGCCTGGCACATCATAGCAGATTACTAAGTGCTTGACTGATTTACCAAAATAGGAGCTGTTCTTTTCACTACATACCAAAATGCTTTACTTTGGTTTTCCCATTTGAAGTCCAATCAACAAGTTAGCTTTTTCCTTCTGGAGAGGTCCAGCCTTTTAACTAGATATGAGTTTGTCATTTACTACCTCTTTAGAGGCTGGGACTATTAGTGGGCACA
This sequence comes from Bettongia penicillata ogilbyi, assembly GCA_023548195.1. Lineage (NCBI taxonomy): Eukaryota > Metazoa > Chordata > Mammalia > Diprotodontia > Potoroidae > Bettongia > Bettongia penicillata. The sequence goes on from JAJHZJ010000283.1 coordinate 3,895,316, forward strand.
CCTAATACATAAGAATTTGTCCTAAATTATAGCAACTTGGAATCTAGAGGACCTCAGGGAGATCAAAGGATCATTAGACTGTTTCTAAAAGTTTTAATTCAAACTTGGATCCTAGGTTTGCCTTGAAATAGACTCAAATGCCCCACAATAAACAAATTCGACTATTTGCCCAAAAGGCTGCTAATCAACTACTGATGAACCATAGAATCATAGGATGTTAAAGGGAAAGGGGATCTTAGCAACCTTCTTGTCCAACTATCTGTCTTTAGAGTGAGGGAAACTGAGGCCCAGAGAATTTAAATGGTTGGTCCAAAGTCATACAAACTTCTTGACTTCCTAGAAGTGTTCAGGAGGCCAGGTAAAATCCTCTTAAGATGCTCTATAGTGGATACTACACAGCAATGCCCCCAAAGCCTGATGGAAAACTAACCAGCCTCTAGAGAAGATCATAAGGATCCCTGTTTGAAGAGTCTTGAAATTAAAATTCTTTGAACTTCTAAAAAAACTGAAAACAAGCATGACTTACATTTATCTCTGTTGTTCTCCAATTAAATTAACTGTTTAATCTACATATCTTATCTCTCAAACAAGACTGGATGCTACTTGAAGGCAAGGTTGAGTCTTACACTTGGCTACATGAAGAAGGAGGGAAGGGTGCACTGTCCTAGTCAAAGTATATCTGAAGTACCTTGGTCATAGTGGATGCCACAGTTTAGGGAGGATATTGGCCAGAAGGAGAGCAGGATGGATGGGATCAAGGGGATTGGATATTATTATAGAAAGATAAATTGAATAAGCTAGGGGCATTTTGCCTAGAAAAGAGCACATTTAGCCAGAATACAATCATTTGTCAGATATGTGAAGAGTTGTCATGTAAAAGGGGATTAGACTTGATCTGCTTGGCCCTAGAAGGCAGAATTAAAAATAATTAGAAGTTGCAAAATGGCATATTTCATATTTATACCAGGGAAATCTTCACAGCAATTAGAGGTGTCCAAAAGAGGAATGAAGAGATTTGGCAGGCAGTGAGTGTCCCCTCAAGCAGAAACTGTATAGATGACCATATATCAAGGAGGAATATGTAGAGGGTATTGGTAGTTCAAGACAGATTTACTCTGAAGGTCTTTCTAGATCTGAAATTCTAAGGATTCTGGGATTCTACTTCTTTGATACTTTCTACAATATTTAGCTCATAGTTGGCCCTTAATAAAAGATTGGATTTTGTAGAATCCCTTGAATAACGATGGTGTTTAACAGATACAGCCCATCCCCACCCTAGAATAAACCCCCCACAGCACTGATGGCTATAAGGATACGTGCTATACCAAGGTGTGTCTCTCAGTCTGCAAGCATATCACAGAATGCATCATTCCCTCCTCGAGTGACAGAAATCACTGTAACCAAAGTCAGTGGTTATCTATCACCTAAGAGAGCATTGGAACTCATGTACCTGAGCACCCCAAATGCAGGGCCCAAGGCATAGATGGGAGCAGCTGGAGAGCCTCATCACCCAGTCATTAAGCAGCAGGAAACCACAACCAATGTTCCACAGTGGCATATTTCCCAGTGTACCCTGCACAATGACAGAACACATTGACACACCAGGTCTACGCCCTCACTAGCTCCTCTCTTTGCTAGGGAGTTGATCCTGCCTAACAGGCCTCTGTCGCAACTCCATGCCAGATTTGTTGGTTCACGTGTCTGTGCTATTTGTTTCATGTACCATTCTTTTTTCAAAAAAAGGATTCTTTAAAAAGCATGAATTGAAGCTTTCACTTGCCTCCTCAGAACTCATTGTTTCTCTACCTCCTGGGTACTACCCCCATTCCTGATAAACAATCTTGAGTGGTATGTTATTATCAGCATCATTATTGTTGTTATTTCAAAAAGGGTGGGAAGGTGAAAAAGATGCATTTAATGAATCAATACACAAGCATTTATTAAGCACTTACTGCTTACTGTGTGCCAGACATTGTGCTAAGAGAATTTAAAAAAAAAAAGCAAAACCAGTTCCCATCTTCATGGAGCTTTCATTATAATGAGGGGAACAGCTTCCAAATAACAATGTATACATAAGAGATATACTATGTTTAAAAGAAGGTAAAGTCAGGTAAAAGAATGTTTGTTTCTCTCCCAGACCATCTCCCCAGCACAATCACTCTTTCCCTACCTTGACCACTTGGGTGAACCTATTCAACTCTACTTCTCCCTTAAAACCCCAACTCCATCCCCATCATTTGACTAAACATACCCTAACAAGCCTCAGTCCACCTTGGATCACTCCTCCTATTTGCTGGTAAACAAAGGTGGGGGGGCAGAATTCACACAACAGTTCTGATTGAGTTCACTACAATTTGTGATACAACCTCAATTAGGCTCTCACTCTTGCTAGGCAATCTTTCTATACTGATCAACTCCCTACTCCAATCTCTGCTTCTGCTGTTTCAAACATTTTCATTCCTGCTCAAATCTTCTATGGTTTTCTGTCCCACCCTCTCAGCTGAGAATTTTACCCTATATTTTATAGAAAAAAATTGAGACCATTTGCCATGAGCTCCTTTTCTCCACTTCCTCCTCTCCTATCACTTAGATACCTTCTACCATAATCTACCTCATTCACTTCTGTCTCATGTGATGAGGTAGCTTCACTCCTTACCAAAACTTATGCTCTAGCTGCTCAAGTGATCCTATTCCATCCCATCTCCTCCAAAAGATTGCCCCCTCTGTCATCTTCATTCTTTCATTTACTTTCTATCTCTTCCTGTCTACTGGCTTATTCCCTACTGCCTACAACCATGACTTTTTTGAAAAAAACAAAAAACAAAAACACAAACCCTCACCTGATTCTTCCATCCTTGCCAACTTTTGTCCTATGTCTCTTCTGCCCTTTGTAGCTAACCTCCTCCAACGGGCTTTCTGCAATAGGTGCCTCATTTTCTTTCCTCTCACTCTCTCCTTACCCCCTTACAGCCCAGCTTTCAACTTTATCATTCCACTGAAACTTCCTTCTCCAAAGTTCAAATCCAATGGCCTTTACTCAATCCCCATTCTCCTTGACCTCTGCGGCTTTTGTCACTATTGATCATCCTCTCCTCCTAGATACTATTTCTCTCTAGCTTTTCAGGATACCACTCTCTTTCCTGGCTCTCCTTCTACCTATCCGACCACTCCTTCTGAGTCTATTTTTCTGAATCCTTATCCAGATCATGTCCTCTAGTCATGGATATCCCTCAGGATCCTGTTCTGGGCCCTCTTCTCTTCTGTTTCTAACCTACTCACTTAGAGATCTCATCAGCTACCATGGACTTAATTAGTATCTCTATGTTGATGATTCAAAAATCTACCTATCCTCTTCCAATCCTCAGACCTCCAATTTCATATTTTTAACTGACATCTTGAGCTGGATGTCCAATAGACATCTTAAAGTCAGTATTTCCAAAACAGAACTCATCTTCCTCTTAATCCCTTTTCCTCTCCTAGCTTCCCTGTTACTGTAGAGGGTAACATAATCCTTCTTGCCCCTCAAGTGGTCAACATTGAGAGTCATCCTGTTTTTTTCCACTATCAGTCCCCATATCCAATCTAATGCCAAAACCTGTTGATTTCACCTTTGCAAAATCTTTTAAATATGTCCCCTTCTCTCCTATGATGCTCCCACCACTCTAGTGCAGGCCCCCCTCACATCACACTTGAACAATTACAATAGCCCACTGGTGGGTTTGTCTGCCTCAAATCTCCCCTGTCCAATCCATCATTCAGTCACCAGAGTGATTTTCCTAAAGCACAGGTCTGACTATGTTGCCTCCTGACTCAATAAACTCGAGTTGTTCCCTACTGCCTCGAGGATCAAATATGAAATGCCCTGCTAGGTATCCAAAGCCCAGGATAATGTAGCCTCCTCCTACTTTTCCAGTCCTCTTACACCTTACTCCCCCAACAGGTTCTCTTCATTCCAGTGACACTGGCTGCCTCGTCCTAGCTTTTCCATGAACAAGACATGCAATCTCTCAGCTCAGCAAATTTTCTCTGGCTCTTCTCAATGCTTGGAATCTTCTTCCTCTTCAATTCTAGCTAATAACTTCCCTGACTTCTTAAAGTCTCAACTAAAATCCCATCTTTTACAGGAAGCCCTTTGCTTACCCCTCTCAATTCTAGTGCCTTTCCTCTGTTCACTATTTTCTATTTATCCAGTATATATAGCTTGTTGGACATACTTTTTTTGCTTGTTGTTTCCTCCATTAGATTGTGAGCCCTTTGAGGGCAGGAACTGTCTTTTGCCTCCTTTTGTATCCCCAGTGCTTAGCACAGTGCCTGGCAAACAGTAGGTGTTAATAAATGTTTACTGACTGAATATATTCCCATCCCCATAAGCCCATGGTTTGGGGTTTGAATCAAACCTAAGAGTGAATTCTAACTCAGCAGCAAATGTTTACTGACTATCCACTGTGTGCATGGATCTAAACTAGGCATTATGGAGACTGGAAGTGGGGAAAGGAGGGGGAAGAAAATGGGGGCAAGAAAGAAAAGGAAAGTTAAAGATCCAGAAAACTAGTTGGAAACTAAAGTTCAAGAATAAAGGAAGATATATCTTATTCTCCTTACCAGATTGAAAACTCTGAGGGCAGGAAATGGCTCTTATTCAATGACTAATTCTATCATTTCTACTTAGCAAGTTCTCAATTGCATGTTGATTTATTGAAGACAAGATGGTCTATAGAACAGGTCTTTTATAACTCCAGACTTTTTTCTCCACTATGGGAGAAAAGTATGGAAGCATTCAAAGAGCCCTCAGCATGAAGGAGGCAAAAAGCTAGAGACTGAAAAGCCCTCGGGGTTTCCTGAAGCTATCAACAGCAATCTGTGCAGAAACTCAAGAACCTCTAAAAATCCCAAGGCAAAGCAGGAAAACCATAGCCCAGGAGAAGGAAATAACTGAGCTGTACCCAAAGCTGGTAACAATTCACAGGACTGAGAACAATCTGTAGATCATGTGGGGGCTAGAATGAAGGACTTGGAGTTAGGAAGACTGGAATTCAAATCCTACCTCAAACAGTAGCTGGACGACCCTGGGTAAATCACTTAACCTCTCTGGGCTTCAGTTTCTTCATGGGGGTTGGAATCACTGACCTCTAAGATTCCCATCCAGCTCTTGGTCTATGATCCTAAGATCCTATCTAGTTCAATCCTCATTAAAGAGAAAGAAATGAGTTCAGTGAAGTGAATAGCTCAAGGACACACAGCTAGTTACAAGATTCAGACTCCCTGGTTCAAATTACTCTTTTGGAATTCTTCAGTATTTGTTGTTTAGTCATTTTCAGTTGTGTTCGACTCTTCTATGAGATCATTTGGGTTTTTCTCAGCAAAGATACTGGAGTGATTTGCCATTTCCATCTCTGGCTCATTTTACAGATGAGGAAACTGAGGCAAACGGTCAAATTACTTGCCTAAGGTCAGAGAGCTAGTGTCTGAAGCGGCATCTGAACTCAGGAAGAAGAGTCTTACTGACTCTAGACTCAGTGTTTTATCTGCTGTGCCACCTAGCTGCCCCTCTTTCCGTATACTTTGACTCTAAACTTAGAATATAATGCTGGTAAAGATGTAAGTAGTTTTAATTCTCTTTGGTTTTCTTTGGTTTTCTTATTTGGAGTGCAATTTTTCACAAATCAAATCCATTCCAATAAGTCTTTATTAAGCACTCACCATGTCAGGCTATCATGGGAAGTACTGGGAATATAAGGCAAAACTTAAAAACAAAGCAAACAAAAAATAGTCCTCCCTCTCAAGGACCTTACATTCTGCTAATGAACATAATGCAAACAGTGGTATTATTCTTCAGATTTGCTCATGTCTTTTTCAGTATATAAGGTAGAGTCAAATAAATGTCACCACATGCCCAAAGGCAACCAACAGCCTTCTGCAGAAAACACGATCACAGGGTACCAGAACAAGAAAAGAACTTAAAAGTCATCTTGTCCAACTGGCTCAGTTTACAGATGGGCAATCTGAGCCCCTGGGAAGTTAAGTGACTTGCTCATGGTCACAAAACTAATACTGGCATTGCTAAGACCTAAACCTAGGTCTATTGACTCTCAGGCCAATCCCTTTCCTAGTGGAGGTTTTCCTGCCCTTGCTGAGGTTATATTGCTTTAATAAAAGGAATACAGGCCCAGCATTCCTTGTCCCATCAACTAGAACACCTAGGATATTTTCTTGTTATGTCCAAGGAAACAGTTCTAGTGTTTGTATATTTACATCTGTTTTTTTGCAGGACAAAAGGACATGCATCATGTCAGCCTAGTTCTAACAAGACTGATTGCATCTGATGGTATTATCTATAAATGTTCATTATGGTATTCCCTACAACTTCAAACATAGGCCTTTGCACACAGTCGTTGCTGAATTGTTTTCAGTTGCATCCAACTCTTCATGATAGCGTTTGGGGTTTTCTTGGCAAGGATACTGGAGTGTTTGGTCATTTATTTCCCCAGTTCATTTTATGGATGAGGAAACAGAGGCAAACAGGGTTAACTTGCCTAGAGTCACATAGCCAGGCCAAAGTTGAAGGCAGGAACATGAGGATTCCTGACTCAAGGCCCAGCACTCTATTCACCGTGCCACCTGGCTGCCCTTGCTTACAGGGCAAGTGTGATAAATGTTTGGCGAATCAGATTGAAATCAGAACAAATCTTTGGAGACCAATGGCCTCAATGAGGCTTTTTGTCTTCAAGATTTGCCATGTTCATCGATCTTTTTGTATGTATCAAATCCACCTCTAGTGGATCTGTGTTCTCAATACTGGTTTCAGCCGTGCAGATCACATCCACCCATGCTTGCTGACCCTACATCACTGATGTCTTGTCCATGACCTCCCACAAATTCTTCCCAAAGAGATCATCCACTTTTTACTTGGTTGCCTTCTTCAAATAACCTTGAGAGGGTAAGGAAAACAATGGAATATGAAGGTTATCCACTACTGACCTCCTTTAAGTCTCAACTAACATTCAGCCTTCTACAGGAAACCTTCCCCAACCCCTCTTAATGCCAGCTCATTCCATTTGTTATTTCCTGTTTATCCTGTATATGGCTTGCTTTGTATATATTTGTTTGCTTCTTGTCTCCCCCATTAGATTGTTAGCTCCTTGAGGTTAGGGACTGTCTTTTGCCTCTCTTTGTATCCCTAGCAGTTAGCATAATTTCTTGCACATAGCAGGCACTTAATCTATATTTATTGATTCCTCTTTCTAGGTGACCAGCCCATCTTTTTTTTTTCCCTTCTAATCATAAATAAACAGCACTGGAAGCAGCTAATCGCTCAGTGGAGAAAGTGCTAGGCCTGGAGTCAGGAAGATCCAAGTCCAATCATGCTTCAGATACTTACTAGCTGTGTGACCCTGGGCAAGTCACGTAACCTATTTGCCTTAAGCAGGGAAGGAAATGGTATCTTTGCCAAGAAAACCCCATTGACAATATTGGCATGATAGGGTGGGTGGGTCACGTGGTCATGAAGAATTGGACACAACTGACCAATGGAAAACAACAATATAAACCACACTGCTCTGGCTATGTAACTGCACCTTCCTAATCTGTTTACATGGAATAGGGGGAAGTATAGAAAAGGCCAGTCAGGAAGGGAGAATGTCTGTCTCTAAAGGTTTAATTTCTTTTTCCCCAGTGGTCAAGATGAAAAAGGCAGCTGGGTGGTACTGTTGATAGGGCTCTGGACCTGGAGTCAGGAAGATTTTGAATTCAAATCCATCCTCAGTCAAACTCACCAGCTGTGTGTGATCTTAAGCAACTTACTCTGCTGCCATTTGCCTCAGTTTCCTCAAGAGTAAAATTGGGATAATGATGACATCTACCTCCCAGGGTTGTTGTGAGACTCAAATGAGATAATATTTGAAAAAGCACTCAATGCCTGGTATATAGTATGTTCTATATAAATGTTAGTTATCATTGTTAATATTAAACATCACTGTGACTGGCAGGCAGTGCAAAGGTGCTGGGTCACTGAGATGTAATAGGGATCAAAATGAACATCAAGTCAAACGTGCAATTATCAGAAAGAGAATATTGAAACATGGAAAATGCAAGAATGCTCTTTGCTCAGACTCCAAGAGGATTTTCATAGAGCAGATCCTGCTGGATTAAATAACCAGAGAGACAGTTTGACTTTCTTATTCCCTGCAACATTGACTGTATTGGCTCCCTTATCATAACCCAAATGAAATGAATTGAATTTACTCGTCAAATGGAAGAGGCTATATGAGTGTACTCCTATTCCAAAAAAATATGAGTATACTCCTATTCGAAAAAAATTAAAAAAAAAACCCATGATGCTTTACAAAACCAATCAATTGAAAAATGATTATTGGTTTTTAAAAAAAGAATTTACCCTAAAATTTCTTTTTAATAATACTTTTGTCTACTAAATTTAAAGTTCCACTAAATTCCACAAAGAACTCAACTGACAAAAACTCACAACTTTTCATGAGCTTACATATGAAGCCTGGTATAACAGAAAGAACCTGGGATTTCGGAGAAAAGGGTTTGATTTCAAATCCAAGGTCTGTGACATCGGTCACGTCCCTTCCCCTCTCTGGACCTTGGTTTCTTCATCTCTAAAATGAGGAGATTGGATGGCATGATGTGTTATGTCTCTTCTTATTCTAAATACTATGATCTTAGAACAGGGATAGGAAATCTAGCCTTCTAGGTCCTTGGGTGTGGCCTTTTCACTGAGTCCAAGTTTTACAGATCAAACGTTCTGTGAAGTTTGGATTCTGTCAAAGGGTCATATTTAAGGACCTAGAGCACTACATGTGGCCTCAAGACCACAGGCTCCCCATCCCCGTTCTAGAAAGTCCAAAAATGATTTGTGTTGAAAATACAAAGATATTTTTTCTATTCTTTTATAGATTGCAAAACGAAGACCACAATTCAACCACCTCTGTTCTTTTACGTTTCCTGGTAGAACAGTAGTTGTCAGTGGGTGAAAGATATCTTCTCCGTTAGTTGAAAATATAACTTTTAAAAAAACTTAGATATTTCAATGGAGTTAGGATCTAATCAATGTGGATACAGAGCACAATGTGCAGCATGGATTTTTGTGCCTTGAGACCCTGAGGTACATCCTAAACAAGTGGTAGACATGGGTTAGGAGACCTGGGTTCAAATCTTGCTTTTTCCACTTACTACCTCCATAATCTGTACCTGCAACTTAAACTTCCCTCAGTTGTTGCCTCAGTTGTTTCATCTTTAAGAAGAGGAAATAAGACTAGGTGAGGTCTAAAGCCCCTTCTAGCTCTAAATCTGTGATCTTTTGGATCTCTGGCAAATCTGTTGGCTTCCATACGCTAAAGTGGGAACATTCTTCTATTTCTATTAATATTATGTAGTGCAAGTGTTCAATGGAACCCAGAGGATGGGAATCTGTTATCTCTCACTCCACATATATGACTGGTCCAATTCGTTTTCTAGTCATATATCTCTTTGAGGATATTTTTTATGATACATTTTGTGTACAATTCTTCATAGGCAATATGCTTTTCACTATTTATGTCTACTATGCAGCCAGGTGACACCATAGTGCACAAAACACTGAGTCTGGAGTCAGGAAGACCTGTGATCAAATCTGACCTCAGACACTTAGTAGCTGTGTGACCCTGGGCAAGTCACTTTACCCTGTTTGCCTCAGTTTCCTAATCTGTAAAATGAGCAGGAGAAGGAAAGGACAAACCACTCTCTGCCAAGAAAACCCCAAATGGGGTTACAGAGTGTTGGACACAATTGAAATGACTCAACAATAACATGAATCTCTTCAATTTCTTTCACCACCAACTTCATCTTTGATGATAAGTAGATAAACTCATTCAGAAGTACAACTGCCTTTTATAAAGCATTAAGGGAAAGAAGACAGCTCCTGTGTACTAGGGAAACAGACAATGTCATATTTATTTTTAATTACTAACTTCTATCAACTCAATGGAAATAACACATGCCATAACTGATCATCTAGGACCAATGTTTGTAAATCAATTATTGGTGAAAGTTTAAATTTAGGGTTAGATGTAATGTAATTTTATGCTACATTTCTTTATGTTGCCACTATTTCCCAACAGCTTATAGTTTTTATTTTTAACTAGGATTTTATATGGCAAATATTTATGAAAGCCTGTCTGAAAGTTAGACTACTTTTAGCACAGATGTCTGATTTTAGCATGCAGATTTGCCTCATGCTTCAGAGATTTTATTTTTAAAATAAAGGCTCCAATAACATGATTGCATTCCAACTGATATCTCATTCACTTCTTTGGTCCCATGACCAAAGGTCTACTCAATTCACTTAGCATTCCATCATTGTTTATTTGAATACAAATGCAATTTCTGGTCATGAAGTTGTGCCTCTTTCATAAAAAGAAATCATTATAAATTATCTGATAACTTCTGGAGGGATTATGATCATCCAATCCAAACCCCTCATTTTGCAGATAAGGAACTCAGGACTCAAGAGTTCAAAGTCACAAAGTAGCAAATGGTACAGCTAGCATTTGGAATGAGTCTTCACATTTAAAACCCCACTTTAAGAAGGGGTCAAACAATGGACTTTCATCCAAGGACCAACCAAGCTAAATGTGCAGAGATCAATTTTTTGGCAGCAACAGCATCTCATAAAACCCTCTAATAAGGTTCACAAGGGTTCTATTTGCATGGGTAGCAGGAGAACAAAATCACAGCTGCTTTGCCACATATGGTATGAAATTTGTGGTGCTCCAAAAACATTTAATTTTGTGATTAAAGCAAGAGAAAAGCCGCGATTATCCAAAATCCAAACAGAAACCTCAAACAACTGGGACATCTTTCATTCTTCTTTTAGCAAAAATATAAGACCATTTTATATACTTAAAGAAAAAAAAACAAACCCTCCAAAGCATATTCAGCCCAATTGCTTATACTGGCTATATGCAGAATACTTTGTAATGAAACATTCTTTTCAGGACAATGGCCCTGGGAATGTTCAGTCATTAGAGACTCCACTATGCCAGCAATGTGGAGTAAGGCATGAATGCACTTTATTAGTATATTCCAATAAAAATTGAAACAAAAGTATTGGCAAGAAAAGGTATCACGCAAGAAAACAAATGAACAAAAATCCCTAAACATTCAAATGAATGAAGGTGTTACTATATATCTATCGTTCTGTGCAATGATAATTGATGGGTATAATGACTATCTGGAAAATCAGTGGTTCTCAAACTTTTTCCTCTCAGGACTCCTTTACATTCTTTTTTAAATTTTTTTTTATTTTTAACACAGTTTATAACAGATAAAGCAATTCAAACTTTTGGTGCAGGTGATACATCTTTTTAAAGCATTTACAATATGGACCACAACAGAATTTTTTTTTCCTTTACATTCTTCAAAATTATTAAAGATCCTTCAAAGAACTGTTGCTTATGTGGGCTTATATCTATCAATATTTTTCATATTAGAAATTTAAAACATTTTAGCATTAATTTGGAAATAGTTTTGAACTCAAAGACCCCTAAAAGCAACTCAGGTCTGGCCAATACTTTGAGAAGCATTGCTCTAAATCATAAAAAAAAAGATGAAAAGTGTAACTTTAGTGCAGTGTATATAGTTTCAATTAATCAAAAGCTATCACTTAACATTAGACCTACAAAGGAGCTTGAAACCTTATTTATGGTGGATTTAAAGGAATTGAATCAAAACAATCCAATGACCTAAAAAGTAAAATTTTTCAAATCACAAAGACAGAACATAGATCAGAGAATGGAAAATTTTATATTATTTACTCTTTGTATCTTTCTGCTTTATATGAATATTCTCCTAACGATTTTATATGCCCATGAATCATGGGACATCATGATCTCATAAAAAATCAAAATTGCAGGTCTCCCAAAGGGCAATCAAAAGATGCACTTGTGGATAAAAGAAGCTCATAGCATGTTGCCAGCAGTGACCTATGTATAAGAGAGAGCATAAGTATAGGCCTTAGTGCCTAGCACATTACTTGGCACACGTTGTTGAGCTGTTTTGGTCATGTCTGACTCTTCATGACCCCATTCAGGGTTTTCTTGGCAGAGATACTGGAGTACTTTGCCATTTCCTTCTCCAGCTCATTTTATAGATGAGGAAACTAAGGCAAACAGGTTTAAGTGACTTGCCCAGAGTCATGCAGCTAGTAAGTATCTGAGGCCAGATTTGAACTCAGGTCTTTCTGATTCCAGGCCAGGTACTCTATCCATTGCACCACCTAGCTGCCCCTACCCAGCACATAGTTCGCATCTGGTATTCCATGTCTCTGCCACATTGTAAACTCCCTCAGAGCTGACTGTGTAATTTTTCATTTGTATCCCCAGGGTTTAGTATTATCTATTGCACATTTTTCCTTCCAGACTTGTGATTTCCCCATTATGGGAAACTCCCAATGTGAAGACACCCTCCCCCTCTATGCAGATGAGCACCTAGTCTGTCACTTATCATCTTAGAAAGGTGTTAGGGGCTCTGAGAGGTGCCCACTGACATGCCCATGTTCACACTGTAAATGCCTCAAAGGCAGGACTTGAATCATGGTCTTCCTCACTCCAAGGTCTGTCTTCTATACACCATGTCATACGAGATAATCCTTAAATATATTCTTGTAATGTATTGAAAGAAGAACAGATAAACAGTCCAAGCACGATACAAGGTGCCTTTTAAATATTAAAAGAATTAAAGATAAATCTTCAGGCTCTATGAAGGCTTTATAGAAAAACAGACAAGAATTGGCCAGGTCAAGATTGGCATGAAGGGGCTGCAATGCGCACCCATGGGAGCTGCTCCCATACCAGTCAAATCCCAGATTTGCTGAAATGTCTTCTCTTCAGACCCTAAACTTTACAGCTAGAACAACACAGGGTCAGACTCGCACCACAATATTTCCCCTTCCCTCCTATAAACGGTCTTCCAAACCACACTGTTTACCAGTGTTGGTTGTTCCATGAACTTGCCTCACAACGAGAAAAAAAAAAATGCCCAGGCTTGAGATTTGCTTTGCTTGTGAGCTTCTCCCTAGTCCAGGTCCTATGAATCATACTCTGAAAGCCCTAATTATAACACCCAAAGGCCTGCTATGCCGATGAAAAACATTTGTCATGGTTCACATTCACTTGCAGTGTCTGTGGAGTGCTTGTATACGTGCATGAAAATATTCTCCTCTTGGGCTAAAATTGTCACACAGAACACTACACAGAGGTGATAAAGTTACGTCCTAAGCAAGCCAAAGTAAAGACGTTCAGCAGCATAATTAAGGGAATGAGTTTTACCCTGTATATTCCTAAGTCTGATTCCAAGGACCCCCATCAGAGGTAAAAAGGACTAATCTTCCTTAAGCCTTATCTTTTTTTGCACATTCTCACTACAAAAATTTAATGGAACACTGGGCTTTCCTGGATGAATAACTCAGGTGCAAGGTATTTAGACCCAGAAGGGACCTTTGAGATAGAATCATCTAGTCCCATATTTTTACCTGGGAGGAAACTGAGACCCACAGAGGTTAAGTGACTTGCCCAAGGTCACAAAAACTGTAAATGGCAGAACCAAGATTTGATTACAGATCATGCATTCTTTCCACCGAACCACAGCAAGAGCTAACAGAGAGAGAGGAAACTAGAGTATCACCCCAATTGACCTCTTCACAGTTAGCAGCTTCTCCTGTACCTGTGCTATAAAGTAAGCCTTTTCATCTCCTGTACCTTTTTGGGAGTAGGGTCATTAAAAAGAGCTGAGAGATGATACAGCAAGTCCCAAATGGCATCAAAGTAATCTTCACAAATGGGCTACAATCTAATTGTTTACTGCTCTCATTTAAACAGATTCAGGAACTGAAACTCAAATATTCATTTTATCTCTGCAGAAGAATTCTGATCCAGGGTTATCCTGGTTTCAGATACTATTGTGGTATCCTAGTGAAACAAAACACAGCTCTTGGGAGGTTTTTAAAGTTCAATAAACCGTCACTTAGCTGCTTTGGAGTCCCTGACATTAATAACAATGTCACCTGTCCTATTCTTCAGAAACAGCGTCACAATCTTGGCACATAATTTATAATGGCAAAATAAAGTTAGGACAGGCTTGCAGAAACTACATTAAGGATGAAATCTCCCATGGCATTCAGTTTATTGATTGTGCAAAGTCTTTTTTTTTTTATGATCACTGCCAAGAAATGTAATGAAAGATACAGTAAATAGCCTTTACTTTGGGAACTCTTTTTGTTTCAAATTTGTTGAAGCTATATCAAGAGGATCTGAAGTAGAAATTTTTTAGTAATATCTCTAAGTCAAGATTACCTTTAACAGGAAACTTTAAAACTACCTCTACAGTAAAAATTCTTAATTGAACAGTGAGAATTTAGCCCCACTGTAAAAGTAGTGATGTCACTACTGTTTTTTGGATATATATATATATATATATATATATATATATATATATATATATATATATATATAGTCCAAACACTTGCATCTTGCATATAACAGCATTTTATGAGTTCAAATACTACTTTCAAATCTCTCTATAATCTTTAAAGAAAACCCTAATCTGCTATGTTAGAACTCCATAGTATACTCCATGATGATACATTTTTACTGATTGTCCCCATACTTGGAATGTTCTCCTTCAAGTTCCATCAAAAATCCCGTCTTCTATAGAAAGCTTTCCTGGTTCTCTTAAGTCTAGTGTATTTCCTCTATAATTCTTTCTGACTTATACTTTCTCTCTGTGTCTGTCTCTATCTCTCTTCTTTCTCTCTAGATAGATAGATAGATAGATAAGTGGATAGATATGGACATCCATATATGTTTGTGTGTATGTATACATGTATATATACACTTAAATGTGTATGTCTATCTTTTGTTTGAACACAGCTGTGCACATGTTGTCTCTCCTATTAGACTGGAAGCTCTTTGACATTAGGAATTGTTTTTGCTTTCCTTTGTATCACCAGTGCTTAGCACAGTGCCAGCCACATAATAGGTACCTAAAAGTTCTTCTTGATCTGACTATAGAATGTAATCACCCCCCTCCCATTTATAGTTTGTACTACACCTATCACCTTATCCCATTTCAGAGTTTATTACATTTGACAACAACCACGTAACTAGAGGCTTGCCAATTGAGGTTTGTATTTGCGAAGTGTACTTTGACCACCTTTATATCAGAGGGTTTGAGTAATAAGGAATTCCTAAATTTAAAAAAAGCAGTAACTAAAAGACAGAAAAAGCTAGTCATCTAGTCAACAAGCCTTAATTAAGAGCCTCTTATGTGCCCAGAACTGTGCTAAGTTGGGCTGAGATACGAGAAAGGGGGGGAAAAGGTCTTCCCTCAAAGAGCTTATATCCTAATGGGGATGACGAAGGAATGGAAGATGAGATTGCTTCACTTCTTCATCCTTCCATTGATAGAGGTTACAGTTCCTTCATACTTTTTGTTCACAGTCTTCTTGAATTGCTTTGACTGAAATAATTCATCACCTGGTGGTCAATATCGTGAAGAACCACACCTATCTTTGCCAGCCTGATCCACAGAAAATAAACATTCCATTCCTGGGCCTATATTCAGAGTCTGGCAGAATTTACACTTCACACTGGCATAGCGCGCGCGCACACACACACACATAGACAGTATGAGACGTTACAACAATTTGTCAATATTTGAAAAGTGTAAAGACAAAGGCATTTAAAACAAGGCTTCAAAGTGAAGTGGGGAAAGGGGTAAGGAGAAAGTTCGTAAAAGGAAAATTTATACTAAATATAAAAACAATTCGCTATTTATTGGAATTTATTTACGTATAGGATAAACTTCATATGAAGAAATCTTGCCTTGGAACACCAAGTCTAACAATACAGATGAACAACTGAGTCACCAAAGAGGCCAATCTTCATTACTATAAGCCCTAAATTCCTGATCTGAAAATTAAGATGGACGGAAATGACTTGTAACGAGGTCCCTTCCAGGTCTAAAATCCTGTGGTCCTAGGAAGTATCAAAGACGTAGGATTTCAAGCTAGGAGAAATTTTTAGAGTTAAAGTAGTCTATCCCTCTCATTTTACAATGAAGTGGTGCAGTGGATAGAGCACTGCACTTGGAATCTGGAAGACTTATCTTTGTGAATTTAAATCTAGCCTCAAACACTATCTGTGTGATCCTAAGTAAGTCCCTTAATTCTGTTTGCCTCAGTTTCCTCATTTGTAAAATGAGCTGGAGAAGGAAATACCAAAGCACTCCGGGATCTTTGCTAAGAAAATCCCAAAATGGGATCATGAAAAGTCAGACATGACTAAAAGGGTTGAATAACCATAACGTATCTGAAAGAGTGGGGCAAAAAAATCCTAACTTCTAAAATAAGGATCTCTCTCCTTCCTTTCCTGGCTCTTTTCCCTTCCCTCTACACCCAAAAGTTGCCTTTGAGGGATTGGAAGAGTCCCAGTTTTACACACACAGAATAAACATCTTGATAGAGAACTTGACAGTTTTGGACCAGATTATTGAGGAATCATTCCCTGTTAAAGGTATCTTTAATAGCAGAAGCTCATATAATTAGAATCATAGAATACCAGAGCTGGGAAGTATCTTAGAACACAGAATGTCAGAACTGGGAGGGAACTTAGAACACAGAACATAGAATAACCTAGTTGGGAGACATCCTTATGGATTGTAAACTAACCAATGCCAGCATTTATCAAATACACTATACGCTTCAATAAAATATAATTGCTAGAGTTTGAAACTTTCTCTCAAAGAAACTAAGCCTTGTTATAGTGGATATGACAGAGGTTTGGAGCATGAAACCATCCTTGGAACAGTGTGTTCAGTAGGCAAAACTTTTAGAATTTCATTCACAGAAATTTATTTTAGTGAATCACAATTTTCATTTCCAATCTCCTTGGATGAAGAACCAGGAAAATGGAACATTGTGTAAAGTGTTCTTTGCAAAAAAAAAAAAAAAGAAAAGAAAAAGAAAAGTTTTCATTAAACCTTTGTAGTGTTTTTTTTTTTTTGTCTTTAGTTACTCTAGCAACAAACTTAAGCCTGCTAGGAATTTCACCTTTGCAGTGGGCATCCAGTAAATACATGAAGCTCACTGTCCTGAGAAACCAATTTTTGAGAAAGCCAAGTATGGGAACCCTAACTTCAGCTTCTCCCCTACCCACTAGAGTAGACTGTAAGTGTCATGTACTTTAAAATGAAATTCAAAAATGTAATTATTGAAGATTTATGGAATAATCCAAATCCTCCCCCCAAAAGAAGCTCCACCAAAAAAAATGAGCTGTGTGTAAATTTTATTTGAGTTTAACTTTAAAGAGAGATTTCACAATCCTTAGACATTTCCTCATTTCTGTTCATTTAATTCTTTTGGATATAAAAGTCTAATTTCCATGAAATAATTTTTTTCCAGAGGCTGAGTGGCATTATGGATGGAAAACTGATCTCAAGTCAAGAAGATATGAGTTCAAGTCCTGCTTTTGATATATACTGTTTGAACCTTATCAAGTCACTTAACTTCACAATGTCCCCTGCCAGCTCTGAAGCTCGACGTTATTAATAATAATAATGGTTCACTTTTATACAGCACTTTAAGGATATATACATATGCACAAATTACATGTGCATGTATATAAATTCACATTTATAAAATATATGTGTAATATATAAATTCATTTGATTCTCATAACTATATAAGATAGGTGCTATTACAAATGAAGAAACCAAGACTGAGTTGTAAAGTAATTTGCCCAAAGTCACAAGGGTAGTAAGTGATTGAGGCAAGACTGAATCAGTTTTCTGGATTCCACATCCAGCACTCTATGGGTAGAACAGAGCCATGCAAATAATGAAGTTCCCTGAAGTGGTCTCATGACTCAAATGCTCACCTCATATTTCCATTGGACTGGAACTAATTAATATATTTTACATAATGTATCCTCTATGCCACTTAGCTCTTGTTGAACCATGTCTGACTCTCTGTGACTCCATTTGGGGTTTTCTTGGCAAATATACTAGAGTGATTTGCCATTTTCTTCTCTAGCTCATTTGACTGATGAGAAACCGAGGTAAACAGGGTTAAGTAAGTTGCCCAGGATCACACAGCTAGTATCTGAGGCTAGATTTGAACTCACAAAGATCAATCTTCCTGACTCCAGGCCTGGCACTGTATCTACTTTGCCACCTACCTGCCCCTGTCACCTAGCTGTCTAATTGAAAAATAGATGCCAATATACTATAGTTCCTCACTGAGAACTCCCAATAACAATGAAATTGTAGGGCAGTCTGAAAAAAAATCATCTGCAAAGCAAATAGATATGGAGTTAATTGCAGATAAAGTTGATGTCGATTTATGCAAGAAAAAGTCTGGGAGCTTACAGAAGAGTTTTTCAGGCAACTAATGGTTAAAGTCAGGTGTGGGGTTCCGTCTCACCACACATAGTCTTCAAGTTCTAAAAGGATTAGATATTTTCTAATCATAAGAGAAGTGTAATAAAGTGAAAAAGGTACTGGATGATGGTAAGTCAAGGGAACTGAGTCCTAGCTTTGCCTTTGCAAAGTTACCTATGTGACTTTAGGCAAGTCATTCCTCTATGGCTCTCATCTGTAAATGAGGGGATGGTACTAAATAATCTCTCTAAGGTCCCCTTCCCATTCAGAAATTTTATGATTCTAATTGTTTTCAATGTTACCAAGCTCATTATCTGTAACTAAGAAAATGGTGGGAAAATATTTAAACTAGGCAGATATGTCTACAGAGCTTGGGAAGGCATGTCTAAGCATCCTTTCCAGAAGTGGAGAAAGTAAATCTTTAACTCCACCTTGAAATCCCCAAGTCTCCCTTTCCCCTGAAAGTTAGAGGGAACTGACCTGTCCAGCTTCTAAGATTCAAGGCTTGTCACTCAAGTCCTCCATCTTCCCTGAGGCTATGTAACAGATCACATCAATCCTCCTTTCCCTGAATGACACCGGCAGTCACAGTCTATGCTATGAAATGTATTAGTTGGTCATTTACTTACTTTTTGTTATCCATTAATTATGTAATACATAATATGTATTAGCCTTGTCTCTTTAACTAGATTATTAATTATCTGCAACCTTATATCTATCACTCCCTATTTCCCCCTGGCTTGTTTATTGACTGATAGAAGTAAGAGTTATTAAACCCTGTGTGACTTAAGGGAAGGACTCAAAGTCTCCAAATTATGGCAGTCTAAGAGACTAACCTGCTGAAAATTAACTCTCTATACAATAATAAGCTGCCCTTTAGAGACTGTAGTCTATTGATCAGAACGACACTATCAGCCTTTATATTTCCATAGGACTTGTTTATTTCAGGCACAGTCTCAAGAATGTAGGGTGGCCTCCATGCCCAGAAAATGGCATCAGAGGAGGAATTATGTGGAAACATGGTATTCACTGGGGAAGCATCATCATACGTTGAATATGAGGCTGCCATGTTTTTCCATTTGGAGGGTAAAAGACATTCAACCTCTATCTAGGCAAGGTTGGATCACATCTTCTTTTCCTTTTCATCTATTTCTCTACTTTGGTTTTTATATCAGCCAACTTTTAGAAGTAAATTGTATTTTTACTCTTAACCAACGACAACTCAAGGACCTTCTGAGAGGTTAAGGCTGTACCAGGATACTTGCCCTGACATCGAAAGTCATGTAGAGCTCAATTACTTACTAATATAATGTGTTCCTCTGACAGAGAAAGGTACAGGTCTCTAGGGGCTAACTATATTTTGGGTTGGCCTGTCAAGGATAGCAAGACTGAAATGGCATAGATACACCATTACAGTCAACTATATATTTTCCAGCATGGTTATTTAGGACACTCAGGTTTAGCACAATTCCACCAGCTTCTTCACGGATGCTCATCTGCCAAAGATGGACTACAGGTCTTAGAGCTGAAAGGGATGGATCTTAAGGTTCACCTAGTCCCAACACATCATTGATGAGAAAAAGTACCTGAAAGGGGACATAAACTCCAGCTTCTAAAATGATGATTCTCTCCCCCTGCCTTGGGGGATGGGAGGTCCCAATTTTGCTTAGACAAAATCTTGCCAGGAATGGAACCTTATCCCATTCTCTTAGACATCCCCCAGAACTAATTTAAGCACAGTCATGGGCAAGAAAGACATAGAAGGGTTTGGAAATTTGCAGATGAAAGAAACCCTTCCAGTTAACCACAAGCTAAAAGAAAAGAAACATTTGTTTTTTTGTTCATGGCATCAGAAAAAACTAATCACATTTCTAAAAATCCCAGAACTAGAATGCTTTCTCCTTAGAAGTGAGGATAGAGTTCCCCTTCTGCAGCCAAATAATTAGGTCAGGGGTTGGCTGGTGCAGCTAATTGCTCCAAATGTTTTTAAAAAGATAAATGAAAGATTTGTCACTAGTGCAAATCACTCCTTCCTTTTCTCAATACTCTTTCCATCTGCCTTTTAATTTGGTCCTTTTAAAAATGGGCGTGTGTGTATGTGTGTGTGTTTTCTGACAGAGCACTATTTTCTTCATACATAAATAGGATGGGAGAAAAGCCCTAAAAAGATGAAGCTGAGGAAAGATTCTGTAACAGATCAAAAGAGAAAGAAATCCACATAAGTGTGAACATATGCGGCTTAAAGTGTCCATGGGAGAGACAGAAGTGTGACCCTGCCAAAATCACTTCCCCTTCTCAGAGCCCCAGTTTATTCATCTATAAAATGAGAGGAATGTACAAGAGATACTGTGTATGGCCCTTTTCCACTGGAAGGTGGATGATACTAAAGTAAATTAATTACCTAGCTCTTCATTCCTCATCTACGTTTTTACTGAAGATTTACTGAAACTCTTAGAATCCAGTGTAAAACCTTGCAGTAAGGTGAATCCCCTAGTATTCCCTTCAATAGAGTCTTGGATATAGATGAGACACAAACAGAATTCTCAACTCCCAAAATCCAAGTGACTTTTTATACCTACAATCGGGAATGAAAGATTCTTTTCCTGTGAAACTTTATAAACTGTAAGCCCCAGGATGGAGATTATGAAATTTTTTTTTTTAACTTTTGTATCCTCACTGCCTAGAATAGTGCCTTGTCAGCACTTAAACTTCTGTTCAGTGGAGTATTTTCAATTAAGCTCATCAGTGCCCTTAAAAGGTTGTTTTCAAACCCTGAAGAAATTGTTCCTCTACAATCTATTCCTGTGTATGTAAGATTATTGTTGTTAACAACTTTTGGTATTTCTGGTTATGTCCTCACTCTCTATTACCAGTCACCACTCCTTCTGGCATACTGGAAAAGGCATCCCTCTCCCTGCTACCAACCATCCTTTATCCCATTACTGAAGTGATCTTTCAGACCTTCAGACTTGGTTTTATCACTTTCCTACCCCAAAATCTTCTTCAGTAATTCCCTATCTACCAAGCAAAATTCAAACCCCAATGTGCCTAGCTTTCAATGCCCTAAACAATCTGGCAATGCCTTTTTCTAGCTTTATCTTATATGATTTCACAAACTCTATGCTTAAGCCAAATTTAACAACTCTCTTTGCCCCCCTCAACACACATTTCAATCTACATCCCTGCTCCTCTCTATGTTTGGAGTCCCCTTCCCTCCCTTTAGAGTCAGAGGCCCTAGGTTCAGATTCTGACTCTAACATTTACTATTTGAGTGACCAGACCTCAATTTTCTCAGCTGTAAAATGAGGGGTTTGCACTAGACAACCTCTAAAGTCACCCCTAGCTCTGAATCCAAAATCTTGTGACCCACTGCTCCTCTTGAATTCTTAGCCATACTCTAATGCTTGTCAGATGCCACCTTCTCCAAGATGCCCTTCCCTTCCCCTTCTCTTGATTGTCTGTTCTTTTTGTATCTGTCTAATACAAGCATCATACAGTATTGTGTATTATAACTTTATTGATGTCTTATCTGTTTACTAGACTATGAGCTCCAAGAGAGCAGGGGCCAGGTCTTAACAGAATTTTGAAGTTCTCCTGAATCCCTAATGATCTGAGCCTTAGTTTCCTCATTTGTAAAATGAAAGTGAAAAGGACCAGATGGCCTCGAGAGCTCAATAAGTGAATTAATGAAAGAATTAATTGAATAGATGTGTATTTTTAAAGGATAGAAGTAAATGAGCAGTACTTTTTGGTTGGTTCCTGCAGAACAGATATCTGATCGCCGCCGACTGATTTGTGAACCACATCAATGAAAGATCCAAAGAAACAAAACCAAAAAAACAAACCAAAACAAAAACCCCAAAACCCCTCAGCAGCCCTAACTCCTAAAATTGAAAGGTTTAAAGTTCTGCTCCCCTCCAGGCGCCCCCACCCCACCCCCACCGCCTATTTCCAAGAACAAACTCCAAGGAAATTAGCCAGGCTCCTTCTAGAGTTTCATTCCTGCCCCATTGTTCCGCCACCAAACCAATCCTTTCCCCAAGGAAACTCATCCGCAGAAAAATATCTACAAATACCACAAATTCCGAGGTCTCAGAAATGAAAGATCAAATGAAAGGCAGAAGAGGAAGAGATCGAAAACAGACAATTAGGACCTCAAGTGCTTGGGGGAGGGAAAAGTTTACCTGAGAACGAAGCGGATGGGGGTGGGGCAAAAAAATGTCACCTGCTCAGGATCTGGAAATGGAAGAGGGCCTTACGGACCATTTCGTCTAATATTCCCGTCTTACAAATAGGGAAACTGAGTCCCCCAAAGGGGAAGGGATTTATCCAAGGTCACACAAGTATAGGGTCTGAGCTGGGCTCCAAATGTAGCCTCCCAACCACCGCCGAAGCAGCAGGATCCAGTTCAGGGCACCCTATCTTGGTTCATTAAAAGAGTCAACATGCAGTTGGCTACCTACACTGGCGGGGAGAGAGGGGAGGGCAGACGCAGCCTTCAAGGAAAAGGGAGGTGTGGGAGCAGATTCAAAGATGCCTGCACCCAGATTAAAGTTCAGCCCCTCAGAAACGACCTCCTCCTCCGTGGCAGCTTTCAGCTGGGTCTGCAGAACCCTTTTCAAGGGGCCATCCTTGGGGAGGTGGGGAGAGAGGGGGTCTGTGATGCAGCCTTTCCTTGGAAACGGGGGCAGAAACGTCGGTCCCTGGGCGCGGGCTGCCCCCTCACCCACCACCTCCCTAAATGCCCACTCGGTATTCTCAGCTTCTCTTCCACCACACCCCGCCACGGGAGAAAGAGGAAGGGTCGGGGGAAGGAGGTGAGAGAAGGAAAGCAGCAGGCGAGGACAGGAGAGGAAAGCAGCAGGCGAGGACAGGAGAGGAGATAGGACACTCACCTAGCCCGATCAGCGCAAGCTCCCCCGCCGGAGTAACCATCTTCCAGGCAGGCGGCGGGCGCTGGAGCCTCCTGCCCCAACCTGCTGCGCCCAAGGGACTGAGACGCGGCTCGGCGCGGGGGAGGGGGAAGTAAGCGGGGCGGGAGCGCGGGCTCCGCTCCAAGGCTCCCGCGAGTGGGAGAAGGAGCGAGCGAGGCAGAAACTCCTCTGCGCTCTCTCCCGGCTCTCGCTCCCTCTGACACACGCGCACACACACACACCCCACCACCAGGCTGAGCGGAAATAGGAAGGCGGTTACCGTCACCTCTCCGCCACTTGGCGACCTGGGCACGGCTGACCACCCTCCACCCCCTGGGGGTGCCCCCCTGAGGGCACAGGGGGTGGGGACTGCGGGCTGAGCGAGGAGGGGAAGGAGCCGGGGGGGGGGGGCGCAGAAGGCGTGGGAGTTGGGGGTGGGAGGGAACCTCGGGGCGGCTGCGGCCAGAGGTGCGGCACGCAGCAGCTGGGCGCACCCGGGTGCGGACTGGAAGCCCAGCAGGGGATGAGGCAGGGGAGGGGACTGAGCGATCCTCCAGTCCGGGCGCTCAGGGACTGGCTACCTGCGGGATGGAGCCCCAGGTGAGAGGGAGAGGGCAACAAAGAGCGGAAAAGACACTTAGAGAGACGGGAGAAGGGCCACCAGCGCACTGGTCCGCATGCCTGGACCGGAGGAGCAGGGGTATAAACTGCAGCAGCAGCAGCTGTTTCAACGGAGGACGAGCCCCGGCGGCTCCGGCTCCTGGCAGCCCCTGAAGGTTTCCCCAGAGCGCAGTGGCCAGGATAGGGAGCCGGGACTGCTCCGCCTGCCCCGGTGCCGGAGCCAAAGCTTCCCCTGGCGGCCTCTGGGCGGCAGTAGTGAGGTGGACAGCTGCCTTTCGGCTCTTTCACCTGCGCAGCTGGCCACAAAGAAAGCCGGAGGAAAGTTAGAGTGGGAAGGGACCTTAGAGACCATCTAATTCCATAGTCTTCCAACCTCCTAGCTTTACAGATGAGGAAACCGAGGTTCAGAGAGGGGTGGCCACACAACTAGTAATATTTTGATTTTATGTCCACTATTTACCAACTTCTGGTTCTTGCGCTGTCTCTCCTCACTCCCCTATGATCTCGTTTAACAAAAATATGTAGTATAGTGGGAACAAAAATCCTGCAGCCAGAAGACCTGGGTTCCCTTTCTTGTGCTGTCGCTTTTCTGTGCCTCAGTCTTCCTATGTGTCAGATGGAAGTTGGACATTTTTTGCTGAATGAAATGAAACAAAAGACACAGTTTTTGCAAAATACTTAGGGGATCTGGCCTTGACCAGGGTTCCCTGGTACTGGGTCTGAGTTAGGACTCCTCTGTACCCTAGTCGGGGCTGTGCCTGGCAACCTAACTTACTAAGTGAAACCCAGACGTGGGTTTCTTCTGTAAAATAAAGGGGTTGGTCTAGAATAAATCCAAGATCTTTAATGTCTCTCCCTGCCAGTGGTAACACCTTTTGCTTTTGTATGGTTACTTTGTGCCCAGCAATGTATTAAAATTGTGTGTGTGTATGTGTAGTGGAGGGACGGAAAGGGATGGAGGAAAGGAGGGAGGAGATAGAGAGAGATAGTGTGTGTGTTTAAGGTTCTGATCTCAAGAAGACTACACAGTCCAGGACATCCCCAGTAAGGAATGATACAGCATTGGTACAATGTTAATGTTACTCTATATAATAATTGCAATGTGCATTGTGGAGCCTCAGTCACCAAGGAAGCTTTCCCAGAGGAAGTGGGATTTGAGGTCAATCTTCAAGGATGGGTTGAACTTGTTAGCTGGGGAAATGGGGAGTGGGTATTCCAAGCTTTTTGCATTAATGAGACATTTTACAATTCTTTTCAAATGGCAATTTAGTTCCCATTATTAACTCTTTAGGGCACTTTTCCTGCTTTGTTGACTTTTCAAAATAGTACTTTCAATAAACTGACTTGTGGATTACATGTGGGCTAGGGTGGGGGCCATTTCCCCACCAATCATCCTCCCCACCTACACACTTCCTAGGTAGGCTCTCCCCTGCTTCCTTGAATTTGTACAAATCCCCAGTTGACTGATTTTCTCTCCCTGTTCAAGGAGCATAGGGATGAAGGAAAGCCTTGGGAATTCATTCAGTTCTCCTTCTGACCCCTTAAGCTCTCATTGCCATCCAACTGTGGCTGGAGAGCAGGACTGACAATGGTATTTGTTCTTTGGAGCTCACTCACACAGCCGGAAAGAAGAATGTTGGCTGCTTTCAGGGCAAGAATTGGCTTCAGCTGAGTGAGGCACTTTTAGCATGAGAGAAAAGGGGCAAGGCAAGGAAGTAGCAACGATGTCAAAAGAGTGAGCTAGTGCCCTTCTTTCATTCATGGTAAAAGTAGGTTGGGTTTATTTTGTTATCGTTTATCAAGAAGTCATTTTGTCTTAAGGTAAATGAGAAACTAAAAAGAGGGCAGTCATCAAAAGGGAAAGGAAAAAAATGACTATTTCAAAAGTCTGCTTCAGTCAGTATTTAATCTCTAGTTTTCCAGTTATTTCCAGTTTTGTATTACCTTGGCAAATGTTCTTCCTTAGTTTAAGTAATCAACAGTTGGCTGTAGTACTAATAATTATTTATTATATTACATATAAAAAAGAATAATAATTCGTATTTACATAGCACCTTCCTAGAAACAAACCTGCGAGTTACGTAGTCAAGGGTTGTTCCCCTTTGATAAATGAGGAAGTTGAGGCAGATATATGACACAGATCCAAACTGTTTAAGCCAGGGTTTCAACCCAACTCTCCTGATGCCAAATTCTGCTGTTTCCACTAAGCTACGTTGCCTCTCATTCTCATATCCTACTTGTAACAATTGGAAATACTTTTAGCTTGCCATTTATCTATAGTTGAGAAAAAATCTCGTGAAAATTTTTAAAAAAATATTTATCTGCTTAAAACTGCCACTGATCAGTCAGGGACATATTTTTTTTTTCCTTCCTAGCCTTTGCTAACACAAAACACAGCCAGTACATAGGAAGCAACTGATAAACAAGCCAAATGTCATTATCTCTCTTTCCTAGCTTTTGAAATAAAGGAAAATAGATGAAATCACAAAAGACGATTTAAGGTGAAGAAGCTATTTCTTCCTAAGCCTCTGTAGTGTTCTGGGTTTTTAAGTATTTGGAATGTCTTATCCTACTTAATTTTCCCACTTTGTAAAGTTCTGACTAAAGCCCTTGGAAACTGAGTGGTGATTCAGTGAGTCTGAACACCTAGAGGCACATATGTGCTGTCTTGCTTTGGTTCTTAAAGTCCTGTTATAATCCGTGCTTTGGGTTGCCCACATAACATGGCTTTCTCCCTGGTTACTTCCAGTACCTCCAACATGTAAATGTTTGTGTACTGGGCTTTGCAACTGATAGCATCACTTTGGGAAAACCCAAACAAAACCTCTTTCCATCCTAGTCTTTCCTAATCCTCTTCCTTTGGGGTTGGGAGTGATGAATGTTTTGTTCATCCCGGAGACCAGTAAAATCCTTTCTGTCATTTTTCTGTATTTCCTTTCTTCGACATGCTTATTACCAAGCATGTGCTTAAATAGACTCTTTCTTCACTGTAATCAGCCTCCCCCTCCTTCCTGATTCATTTGTGGAAGTGATTATCAGGCCACAAGCCCTGGATTCATCCTGGAATGATTCAAGCCAGCTGAGCTGGCTGTTTAGGATGGGAGATCACTCAGATATTAATGAGTAAACAGCATAGATATTGTGAGGGAGTGAACAATAGTTATCAGTAGCTCTATGGAAAGAATTACACTTTCAAAAGGCAAGTCCAGGCTGCCTGTGGCTCCTGAAACGGATTGTCGAATCACAAGATTTTGAAGGACTCTCAGTTTATAGAGAAGGAAACTAAGGTCCAGGGAGGGGAAGTGAGTGGTCCAGGGTCACTAAGTAGCAGAGGTGGGGTGTGACTCTAAGTCCTCTGGTCTTATATTCTGGATTTTCCCTTTTGTACTGTGATAGATGTAGGAATTCTCCCTGGAGCTAATTATAAGAGGATCTGCCAAGAAAGCACAGTTCACTGACAGGCATAAATGTGAGGAGAGGAAGGCACAATGTAGATGCTGATCCGTAAAACAAATGATTGGACTCTCTGCCTAACCCAACGTTCATGCCGTCTGCTTTCTCCGCCTCTTCACAATTACTCATGCTGTTTCCTATGTCTTACTAGTATGGCACAGGAGCTGGAAGTGGGACAGATCTTAGAAATCCTCTAGTTTAATTCTCCCATTTTACAGAGGGGGAAAGTGGGACCCCAACATGGTCAGTTATTTTCTCCAGGTCACAGGTAGTGAATTGCAGAAAGCAGGTTCGAACCTGGGTCCTCTGAGCGCAATTCCACTGTTCTACTTCACCATGATGGAACTACCTCTTCCACCTCCCCCACTTTACCTCTTCCCTCCCCCTCTCCACTCGATCAATCAATTTTTCAATAAGCATTTAGTAAGAATCAAGTATTGTGTTAAGTTCTAGGGATATAACAGCAAAAAAGGCCCTTTCTTCAAGGAACTTAGGCTAGATAACTTGTACTTCTATAAATATAAATGAAATAGATACAAGACAATTAAATTCTTTTGGTTTGTTTAGTCATTTTTCAGTCATGTCTGACTTCATGACCTCATGGAGTTTTCTTGGTAAAGATACTAGTGGTTTGCCATTTCCTTCTCCAGCTCATTTTACAGAGGAGGAAACTGAAGCAAACAAGGTTAGCTAAGTGACTTGCCCAAGGACACACCACAAGTAAGTGTCTGACACCAGATTTGAACTCAGGAAGATGTCTTCCTGACTGCAGGCCTGACACACTCTGTCTGCTGAGCCACCTAACTGCCATCTAATTCTTACCCATCCTTTAAAGCCTAAATAAATAGCTACCTCCTTCAGGAAATCTTCCCTGATCTCCCTGTCAGCAATAACATCCTCCACCCACCAAGACTACACATAGCAGTTTGTTTGCAACTCTTTAAATGTCTTTATCAAGCATTATTATTGTCCGTTTGAGTTATTTGTGTTTGGGTCTTATCTGCTAGGAGACTGTTAAGTTCCATGGAGGCAAGGACTTGATATTATGGACATTTTCTATGGGCCCCAGCATTCAACTAATGGTTTGGACACAGAATTTAACAAAGGTAAATTGAATTGAGTTAAAGGTATCAGTCAAATAGCACGGTGGGAAGAATGCTGACTATGGAGTCTTAATTTGTTATTTAATCATTCAGTTGTGTCTGCCTCTTTATGACTTGATGGGCCATAGCCTGATGGTACTGTCCATGGAGTTTTCTTGGCAAAGATGCTGATGTGCTTTGCCATTTCCTTCTCCAGTAGGTTAAGGCAGAGATTAAGTGACTTGCCCAGGGTCACACAGCTAGTCACTGTCTGAGGCCAGAATTGAACTCAAGTCTTCCTGACTCCAGGTCCAGAGCTCCACTGAGCTATCTAGCTGCCCTGGAGTTACAATACCTGGGTTTAAATCCCAAATCTGATGTTTACTACCATTGCGGCCTTGTGCTAACTAGTTAAATTCCTTGGCCCTCAGTTTACTCATCTGTAAATTGTAGGGATTAGACTGGATGATCTCTAAATCCACTTAGAACAGTCAGGTGTGCTATAATGGAGAAACAGCTCTGTGTGAGGGAGTGTGTGTGCGTTGCTAGGGAAACTCAGGATTGATCACACAGTAAGATCCCTCTCAACTCATTTGAATGGATCCTTTATCTTTAGCCTTGCCACAAAAATAGAGAATATGTATGCTGAAACCACATTCAGATAGCTATAATTACGAGCCTAATTAAGCAAGGGGCACAGGGCAAGGAAGGGGTCTATTTTGGCCTCAGTTATCAGCATTGTGTGTGTGCACGCGCGCGTGTGCATGCATGTTGGTCCGTGTTGTCCACAAAGTAACCTAACCCTTTTCCTCAGCATTGCCCTGGCTTAAGCCCATATCCCCCAATCAGAGGGCACACCGTAATCCCTGAATTTCTCACTTTGTAGTAGCACCTAGAAATGTCTTAAAACTATGATTTCCTTTAGTGTCTCAAGCACTACCAGAATTATAGCTTGGGCACAAAGAATGAATGAAGTGAATTGCTTTGATCAATGCCCAACTATCCCATCTTATGTTCTGGGTCAAATGGAGGCTACAAATTCTAATTCCATCAGCTGCCAACTCTGGGCAAGAGATTTAACTTCTCAGGCCTCAGTTTCTCCTCTGTCAAATGATGAGTTACACTACCTGTCCTCTGAGGTCTAATTCATCTCCAAGTCTATGTCTAATAGGTTCCCTAAGAGCAGCCACACACTATATTCCAAAATATTAGAGCTTACTTGAACTTTAGCAATCTGCTGGTTCAGGGATCCTAAATAGAAGAAATCCATGACCTTAGATGGGAAAACATTGCCTCTTGATTTTCATTAACTTCCAAATGACATTTAGCATTTTTTTCAGTTATGAATTGCGGACAACAAATGATTATTCTGAGGAGTCTGTAGACTTCACCAGACCACCAAGGGGGCACATGATAGAAAAAAAGGTAATGAGTTCCCTGCTCTGGTCCAATTCCTCTCACCTTTTCTTTTTACAGATGAGGAAACTGAGGCACAGAGAGGCATAAATAACTCTCACAAAGTCATAGAGTCAGAACTTAAAACTTAGATGTTCCCAGTCCCAAAGTTTGACCACTCTACTCTTTTCAGAGAGAGGGGCTACTGGGTTAGAATCACATCTATTTGTTCCCTTAAGTTATTACTATTTTTATGGGTCCAGGGGATGTGGTTTTCAGGTTCATTTTAACTTCTGATAGCTATTTAGTTAATTGAGGGGAAGCAGGACCTCGTGTTTTATATCCATGGCTTGACTTCCTTTCTTCCTTCCTTCAATAAGCATTTATTAAACACCTACTATGTACCAGACTGTGCTTGGAGTAGGTGTTACAAAGCAAAACTGAAATTGTTAAAGATATAAAACCTTTGCCTTCTACTAAGGGAAAACAACACATACACAGTCAATAAACATTTATTAAGAACCTATAATGTGCCAAGCATTGTGCTAACCCTGGAAATACCAAGGAGAATAAAAGATAATCCCTTCTCTCAAGGAGCTCACAGTTTAGTGAGGGAGAAAACAGGCCTACAGCTATGTACAAGCACATTATATACAGAAATAAATTGGAGATAATCAACAGAGGGAAGGCACTAGAATTAAGGAAAGATTTTTGGCAGAAGGAAAAATTTAACTGGAACTTAAAGGGAGCCAGAAAGGAATGAGAAGGGAAAGCATTCCCTGCATGGGGAAGAGCTAGCAAAATGCCCAGGGTGGGGAGGTGGTATGTGTTGTGTAAGGAATAGCCAGGAAGCCTGTGTCCCTGGATTGCAGAGTAGTAGAGGTAAGGGTATGAGATATAAGAAGACTTGGAGTGGTGGGGGAGGGGCAGGTTATAAAGGGGTCTGACTGCCAAACAGTGAATTTTACCTTTGATTCTAGAGGTTATAGGAAGCCAGTGGAATGTATTGAGTTCAAGGCAGTTGCATGGTCAGACCTAAACTTTAGGAAGATCATTCTGGGAGCTGAGTGGCAGATGGACTATAGTAGGGAGAGGCTTATGGCAGGCAGATCTACCAGTAGGTTATTGCGGTAGTCTAGCCAAGAGGTGGTAGTGTCAGTGTCAGAGGAGAAAAGGGGAAGTATAGGAGAGATGTTACAAAGGTCAAAAAGACAGAACTTGGCAACAGATTGACCATGGGGGAGGTAACAGTGAGAATTTGAGAATGACCTCTCAGTTGTGAGCCTAAGAGACTGGGACAGTGGTGGCACCCATACACACATATACATATACACACACATACATATATATATATATATATATATATATATATATATATATATATATATATATATATATATATATATATATATATTGCGAGGGCTCTTCCCCTACATGTAGCAAGGGGTGCCATTGTGTGACTTGGAGGGAGAAGGACTAGACATCTCTAGCCTCTTCTCCCCCAACTCTTCTCCAAGGGAGATTTAATTTCCTGCCAGGAGAAGCAGGAGGTTGGGGCCAAAAGTTTGACCACTCTGCTCTGTTCAGAGAGAGGGCCTGCTGGGCTAGAATTACATCTATTTGCTCCCTTAAATTATTACTATTATTATTAGTCTAGGGGATGTGGTTTTCAGGTTCAACTTAACTTCTGATAGCTGTTTAGTTAATTGAGGGGAAGTTTTACATCCAAGGTCAGACTTCCTTCCCACCAAATCATATTTCCACAGTGAACACACATAGCAAGTAGCAAAGAAATCCATTTATCCAAGTTTAAGTAGTAATGACAACAAAAAAGTCAGGAAAAGTATACATCGGAGAATATTAGGAGGATGTAGGAATAAAGGAAAATCTATAATGCAATACAAAGTGAAGGAACTCTTCCATCAGAAGTGAGGGAAATCAAGAGACCCTGATTTCATTCAAAGGGAACGTTCCCTGAAGTCTAGTATGGCAAACAAGGGAGGAGGACCAGGATGGAGACCACTAGCTCCTCTCACATCTTTTCCTTCAACAACCTGAAGTGACATTGGCCTCTTCCATCTTCACACTCAAAGCTGAAAGCCAGAAGCACCTGGAACACAGAGCTCAAAGAAAAATGAAAAGACTAGAATAGTTTGAAGACAGTAAAGAGACTAAAGAGAATGGATCTTACTTGATCCCACCATGCCTTCCCTGCCTCTCACACAGACAGTCAAAAGGGGTTGATCTCCACCAAAGAAAAGAAAGTCACATAGACACTCAGGTTACATACATATATACATACATACATACATTTGTACATACACACACAAACAATTGACCTAGTCTCAGCCTCATTAGAAAGAACATTGTGTTTGGAATCAGTCAAATAAATAGTGGAATTAGGACTTGAACATATATCTTCTTTTTCTCACTTAGGCCTCTTTCCCCATGCTCTGCTTCTGTTTATGGCACCAGGAAATACTACTAGCTGACCTTCCAGGAGAAGAATTATGAGAAAAGAATTGATGTAAATGTCAAAGGAACCTTGGGGGATGAAGTAAAGACAGGGACTTGCTTGAGCTCTCCCAAATTCCCCTCCAAACAGCATTAAAATGAGGCCTCAAAATGAATTCTGTGGCAACAGAACCCACAAAAAGACAAGGTGAAGTGATTTTCTATCCAAGACAATTTATAAGGTTGTTATGAAAGGTCTGTCTCACTAGGATAAGAGTGGAGCACAGTCTAGGAAAAACCCTGCTTGGGCAGGCCACCTTGTGGGTGATTAATTAGGGGCAGCAGCTGTCAGAGTTTTCAGCCCACAGCAAGTAAGGGGGTCAGACAACTGATCAGAAAGAGATTATAGGGGACCCTCTGGTGGTACTGTATATAGGACTCTGTTACATTACCTATACAAAGTTTTGGGTTACAATCCCAGGCTGGGAAGAAGACTAGCAGGAGCAGGGACCCTGGACACAGTTCCAGGACTGAAAAGAGTACTTGTGGCCACTCACAGACCAGAACACAGGTCAGGAGAGCAGTGACCACATTTCTCCTTAGATTATACCACCTTGGAAGAACTTAAAAACTTATAGATCCCTGCCTCCCCAGCTCTGAAAACAGCATCGTGAAAAATCTGAAACTTGGGACAGTGGCCCCTCTACCCCAGGAGCAGAACCCAACTTTAACATAAAGTTAAAAGTCAACCAATAGGCTAGAAAAACGAGAAAACAACAACAAAAAGAACCTGACCATAGAAGTTACTATGATAATAGGGGAGATCAAAAACACAAAGTCCAAAGTCCAAACACAATATGAAAACAGTTACATGCAAATATACAAAGGAAAATGTGAATTGGCCTTAGCCCCCTCCCCAAGAATTCCTGAAAGAGCTCAAAAAGGATGTTAAGACTCAAATAAAAGAGGTAAAAGAAAAATTGGGAAAAGAAATGAGAGTTATGCACAAAATTCATGGAGTCCACAGCTTGACAAAGGAAGAACAAAAAAAAATACTGAAGAAAATGACACTTTAAGAAACAGAATAGGCCAAATGGTAAAAGAGGAACAAAAATCCGCCAAAGGGAAGAGCTCCTTAAAAAGCAGAATTGGCCAAATGGAACAGGAGGTACAAAACCTCACTGAAGAAAATATTTCCTTTAAAATTAAAATTGGGCAAAGTGGAAATTACTCCATGGGACATCAAAAAACAATCAAACACAATTAAGAGAATGAAAAAAAATAGAAGAAAATAGGAAATATTTCATTGGGAAAACAAAAGACTTGGAAAATAGGTTAAGGAGCGATAATTTAAGAATTATTGGACTATCTGAAAGCCATGATCAAAAGAAGAACCTGGGCATCATCTTTTAAGAAATTATCAAACAAGACATCCCCCAACTGATAAATGGTCCAAGTATATGGACACTTTTCAGAGGAAGAAATTAAAGCTATCTACAGTCAAATGAAAAAATTCTCTAAATCACTATTGATTAGGGAGATGCAAATCCAACTCTGAGGTACCCCATCACATCTATCAGATTGACTAAAGTGATAAAAAAAGAAAATGATAAATGTTGGAGAAGATATGGGAGAATTGGAACACTAATTCATTGCTGGTGGAGTTGTGAGCTGATCCAACCATTCTGAAGAGCGATTTGGAACTATGCTCCAAGGGCTATAAAAATTGTGTGTCCTTTGACCTAGCAATAGCGCTTCTAGGGCTGAATCCCAAAGAGATCATAAAAATGGGAAAAGGACCCACATGTGCACAATTATTTATAGCAGCTCTTTTTGTTTGGCAAAGAATTGGAAATATAGAGGATGCCCATCAATTAGGGAATGGCTGGACAAGTTGTTGTATATTAATATAATGGAATACTATTGTGCTAAAAGAAATGATGAACAGGCAGACTTCAAAAAAATCTGGAAGGACTTATATGAATGATACTGAATGAAGTGAGTAGAGCCAGAAGGATATTATACACATAACAGCCACAGTTTCTGATAGAATTAGCCCTTCACAGCAATGTAAGGACCTAAAATATTTCAAAGGACTCATGATGCAAAATGCTTTCCACATCCAGAATGGAATGGAATCAGAACACAGAGCACAGAATGAAATGACTATTTTCTCATTTGTTATATTTTGTTTTGTTTTGTTTTTCTGATGTTTTCTCCCATTCATTTTAATTCTTCTATGCAACATGACTAATGTGAAAATGTGTTTAATAAGAATGTATGTGTAGAACCCATATAAGATTGCATGCCATCTTGAGGAGGGAGAGAAAATTTGGAATTTATGGAAGTGATTGTTGAAAACTGAAAACAAATAATAAATTTGGAGAGAAAAAAGCAAGGTCTTCATGCCCTGTGCTGAAATGAGAGAAAATGAAATAAAGCAATTAGATATTCTCATTAAAAAAAGGAGAAATTATTGAACCCTTATATCCTAGAACCAGAGGGTAAAATAGAAATTGAAAGAATCCACTAATCACCTCCTGAAAGAGATTACAAAATGAAAACTCCCAGGAATATCATAATCAAATTCTAGAGCTCCTAAGTCAAGGAGAAAACATTGTAAGCTTCCTGAAAGAAACAAATCAAATATCATGGAATCACAGTCAGAATAATGCAAGATTTAGTAGCTTCTTCATTAAAGGATCAGAGGACTTGGAATGTGATATTCTGGAGAGCAAAGGAGCTGGAATTACAACCAAGAATCACCTACCCAGCAAAACTGAGTATAATCCTTCTGGGAGAAAAATGGATATTTAATGAAACAGAGGACTTTAATTACTCCTAATGAAAAGACTAGAGTTGAATGGAAAATTTGACTTTCAATTATGAGACTAAACAGAAGCATAAAAAGGTCAACAGCAAAGAGAAATCATAAGGGATTCAATAAGGTTAAACTGTTTCCATTACTACATGGGAAGATGATACTCATAATTCCTAAGAACTTTATCATTATTAGGGCAGTTAGAAGGAGCATACGTAGATCCAGGATATAACTGTGAGTTGACTATAATGGGATGTTATAAAAAAAAAATACAATTAAGGGATGAGAAAGAGGAACGCATTGGGAGAAGGGGAAATGGAGAAGTGCAATGGGCTAAATTATCTCATGTAAAAGAGGCAAGAGAGAGCTTTTACAATGGAGGGGAAAAGAAGAGGGGTGGGCAATACTTGAATCTTACTCTCATCAGAATTTACTCAAAGAGGGAATAATATACACATTCAGTTGAATATATAAATCTATCTTACCCTACAGGGAAGTAGGAAGGGAAGAGAAGGGAATTAAGAGAAGTGGGGAGGATGCTGATTAAAGGGAGGGGTAATTGGGGCATGTGGTGGTCAGAAGGAAACTCTATTGAGAAGGGCCAGGATGAAAGGAGAGACAGAGAAGGATAAATGGTGGGGCAGGGGTAGAAAATAGGATAACAGAAATATACAGTTCATAATCATAAATGTGAATGTGAATGAGATGAACTCACTCATAAAACTGAAGTGGATAGCAGAGCCGATTACATGATTTAGATATAAAGAGTGATACCGTAAAAAAAATTAGGGGAGAATGGAATAATTTTCTGCCAGATCTATGGATAAGGGAAGAATTTATGACCAAACAAGAGATAGAGAACAATACAGGATATAAAATGCATAATTTTAATTACATAAAAATAACTTTTTCCCATACAAAACCAATGCAGCCAAGATTAGAAGGAAATCAGGAAACTGGGGGGAAATTTTACATCAAGTTTCTCTGATAAAGGCCTTGTTTCTTAACTATATAGACAACTGTTTGTAAGACTATAAGCCATCCCTCAGTTTATAAAAGGTCAAAGGATATAAACAGGAAATTTTCAGAGGAGGAAATCAAAACTATCTTAGTCATATGAAAAAAATGCTCTAAATTACTATTGATTAGAGAG
This sequence comes from Bettongia penicillata ogilbyi, assembly GCA_023548195.1. Taxonomy (NCBI): domain Eukaryota; kingdom Metazoa; phylum Chordata; class Mammalia; order Diprotodontia; family Potoroidae; genus Bettongia; species Bettongia penicillata. The sequence goes on from JAJHZJ010000283.1 coordinate 3,931,640, forward strand.
ATGCCAATTAAAACAACTCTGAGGTACCACCTTACATCCATCATATTGACTAATATGACAGAAAAGGAAAATGACATATTGGAGGAGATGTGGGAAAATTGGGACACTAATGCATTGTTGGTAGAGTTGTGAATTGATCCAACTATTCTAAAGAACAATTTTGAACTATGCCCAAAGAGCTATAAAGTTTTGCATACTTTTTTACCTCTACCACTACTAATTCTGTATCCCAGAGAGATTTTGAAAAAGGAAAAAAAACATACATACAAAAATATTTATAGGATCTCTTTTTGTGGTAGTAAAGAATTGGAATATGAGCAGATACTAATCAATTATGGAATGGCTGAACAAGTTGTAATATATAACTGTGATAGAATGCTCCTGTACTATTAGAAATGATGAATATGATGATTTCAGAAAAACCTGGGAAGTCTTACATGAACTGATGCAAAGTGATGTGAACAAAACCAGGAGAACATTGTAAATAGTAACAGCAACATTTCACAATAAATAACTGTGAAAGACTTAGCTATTCTCAGCAATACAATGATCCAAGAGAATTCTGAAGAACTTATAATGAAAATGATTCCCACTTCCAGAGAAAGAACTGATGGAGTCTAAATGCAGATTGAAGTATGCTTTTTTTTAACTTTATTTTTCTTGAGGTATTGGTTTTTTCCTCTGTGTTTTCTTTTGCAACATGGTTGCTATGGAAATGTGTTTTGTATGACTGCATGTATTTAATCTATATCAAATTTCATGCCTTCTAAATGAGAAAAAAGAAGAGGAGGGTAGGGAGAGAGAATTTGGAACTCAAAATTTTAAAAAGTGAATATAATTGTTTTTACATGTAATTGGGAAAAACCAAAATGTTAAGATTTAAGGGAAAAAAAGAACCTTTGGCAAATGATGTGGAATGGAACACTTTTATTGATGGTGTATTTAGGAGTGTATTTTAGTGTTTGCAGAGAGCTATACATACATTATTTCATTTGATCGAATTGTCATGATGTTAATAGTCTTGGTAGATAATCAGTACAAGTGATAGAGATAAAAGCAAGGGGGAAAATGGAGGATGAAAATAGAAGGCAAGGAACAGTAAGTAGTATGGTATGGTATAATGAAAGGGCACAGCATGGGAAGTTAGAAGACTTGAGTTCACATCCAAACTCTCCACTTTGATCTCTGTGACTTTGGCCAAGCCTTTTCTGGACTTCAGTTTCCTTTTCTATAAAAGAAAGGAGTTAGGTTGGTGATCTTTGTAAGTCCTTTTCAACCGAATATTCTATGATCTTTTGTACCTCAGTTTCCTCCTATTATTTGGGAATAATGATACTTGTCTTGCCTGCCTGACAATATTGTTGTATTTACAAACTTTTAAAGTGCTCTAGAAAGATCATCTATTTTTATAAGGTGTGAGCAGTTTTTGCATCCAGGTTGTAGTTTGTCTATGAGACAGGAACAATGTGTTCTAGAGGCAGGAGAACTTGAATCTACAGCAGATTAGAATTTGAAAGGATATTAGATATTCAGCTCAATCAATAGTGTCATATTATAGAGGAGGAAACTAAGGCTTACAGAAGTATACAGTACATTTCCCACTGTGTCACAGCTAAATAACTGTATGGTCAGGATTTAAACTCAAGTCTTCTGATTCTCAAGTTGACCCTGGCAAACTAACCAGCTTCTTTGTCCTCCAGTTTCCTTATCTGTCAAATGAGGGGGCTGGAATCAATGACTTCTAAGGTACCTTCTAACTCTATATTTATAAACCCATGATCCTACGATCTTGTGAAATGAGGACACATAGACAATTGTACAGTTTATGAAGTTGTGACAGAGTGTGTCTACAAAGGATGGATCGGAAAAAAACAGCCAAGACCAACGTTTGTCCTCTAGGTAGCCTTGACTGAGAACAAGAGAGAGGGTTTTGACGGGATAAGTCAACGGGATGGGGGATCTGTCAGAAGTGAGGGGAACAATGTGTGAGGGAAAAGAAGATGGTGAATGTCAACCATTTCCACTGATCCACCAAAGAGTGAAAGTAATTGGGGCCAGTCTGTCAATGTACTTATCTCCTTCCCCCTACTCCAACCCTGGACACAGGATCATTTAGTCTGAACTGGCAATCTCCTCCTGTGCCCGTTAAAAAGTTCAGAATCTAACAAGGGTTCTATGTGTGTCTGTGCCCAACATAAAAGACGTAGATCCCATATTTACTTTGGATGATGAATGTTCGAGTGAGAAAAAGCAAAGAACATTTGAGTTTTCCCCCTTTCAGTTTCTCAAACAAAAACAAATTGTAGCTAACGAGTTTTTTGGCATCTTTTCTGAATGAAAATCAATCAGCCTAAATCAGCCAATGGAGCCTTCAGTTTTCCATGTTTATTTTTATTTTTTAAAATTTATGATCTAAAAGTGAAAAAGTAGCACTGACTTGGCTGATGAAGTGTTCATTTATCAGAAGAATGGCATTTCTATTAGTAGAGTCAGTCAGGTAAAATGACCTTTCTCCTTTAGGGAAAAAAGAGGTTGATTGCAGCCTGGGAATATGGATGAATAGGGCAGAGATTTGCTCTCCTTTCATCAACTCCCACCTCCCATCCACTTCCCTGCTCCTCATTCCCATCCCACCCCCAGTTTTAGCACTAAGTAAGACTCCTTTGGAAAATTGGCGATTTGATTTTTTTTTAAGGTTTTTAATTTTTTTTCCCAATTAACAAGCATTATTTTTCTCTTCCTCCCTCTACCCATTGAAGAGAAAAAAGGCAAAACAAAACCACCCTTGTAACAATAATGCATAGCCAAGCAAAACAAATCCTCCCATTGACTATATCTAAAATATATGTGTCGTTATTCCTGCAGGGTCATTTAATCAGTCAATCAATAGAAATTTATTAAAAGTTTGCCATGCACTAGTTTGAGAGTTTTCAGATCTTGACTAGTCAAGGTGTTTGACCAGAGACAGATGTGATACCATGAGGTGTTTGCTTCCTGAGGAACTGTCCACAGTTGTAGGAGTCTCGTGGATTCTATGTGTATGGGCACCAACCAAAGCCCAAGCTGGAGAATGCTGACCTTCTTTCAAGGTTCACTTCAGGTACCACCTCCCACAGGAAGCATTTCCTGATCCCCTCGTTGTTAGTATTCCCTCCTCCCACGAATTAATTTTTATTTATCTTTGTAAATGTACCTCTTCACACACCCCCACCCATGTAAACTCCATAAAGGCAGGGACTATTTTAAAATATTATCTTTGTATTTTCCATGCCTAACACAGCTCCTTGCACATAATAGGGCTTAATGAATATTTGATGGGAGGAAGGAAGGAAGGAAGGAAGGAAGGAAGGAAGGAAGGAAGGAAGGAAGGAAGAAATGAACACTTAATATTAAGCACTTATTACATGCCAGGCACTGTGCTATGCACTTGGCAAATATATTGTGTCATTTGGGATTGAGTTATCAACAAATGAACATCCTAAGTTAAGTGACCTGCTCAGGGTCATTAACACTGAGTATACATGTGACAGAGCTAGGCTCCAAACACCAAGACCAGTGCTTTATACATTATACCATGCTGCCTCTATCCTTTTTACTAAAGGACTCCTCATAGAATATGTAGAGTAGCACAACTTCCAGTAAAACAACTTTGATGTTCCCTCTTGTGATGCTTTCTATTATCTCAGGGGTGTGGAACCTCTGGCTAGTCATATCTAGTCTGTTGCTTCATTTTATCCAGAGGCAAATATCTAAGGTGATTTTTGTTGGACACAGTCCACAGCTCAGAGAATAATTTTTCTCCTAAATGGGCTGCAGTAGCTATCCCATTTCAAATGGAGCCTCTGAAGGTTTGGTAAGTGCCCTCAGTGAGTTGTAAACAGTAACTAATATATTTGGCCCTGGGTTTTTCTTTTCCCTTCCATTAAGTTTTTGCTGGGACACACACACAATACACATATATACATATAGGTATATATACATACATAGAGGGGCAACTAGGTGGTTCAGTGGCTACAGCAGAAGTCAGGAGGACCTGAGTTCAAATCTCACCTCAGACACTTGACAATCACTAGCTGTGTGACCTTGGGCAAGTCACTTAAGCCCAGTTGCCTCATCCTGGGTCATCTCCAGTCATCCTGATGAATAACTGGTCACTGGATTCAAATGGCTCTAGAGGAAAAGTGAGGCTGGTGACCTGCACAACCCTCCCTCACTCAAAACAAAGTCAAGTGCAAGTCATATCATTATTTCTCTGATGCCATGGTCTTCTTCGAAGGATGAACACACACATACATGTGTATGTGTATATTTTATACATATAAATAGACATATATATGTATGTATCTTGTGTGTATACATATATATATAATATACATATGTATATATTACCAACACTAAAAACTGAAACCAAATTTGATTTTTTTTAGGGGCAAAGTCTCCAAATACTGAAAGAAGTAATGGGTCCAAGTGTAACATTTTAGGTATTGTTTAATAATGAAGTCTCAGTCTCTCAAAGAACAAAGATAACATAATAAATTTTGGATGTCTCAGAGACTATAGTACAATAAGGAAATTGACTTACAGCTCTGAGAGTCCAAATTAAAATTTCAAAACCTACATTATTGCCAAACTTTCATTGCAAGAGGAAAGAAACTTTTGATTTTTCAATGTTTGTTTTAATGACTATTCTAAGTTGTTAGGGGATCCATCAGACTATCAAAAGGCAGTAATAACTTTTTCTGATGCCCATTGACCAAATAGAAGTGATGATCAGTTTACTTTTGCTTAATACATTTATCTCAGAATCAATTGAGCTTTCTGTCTCTCCTTTTCTCTTCTGGATCTCCTTTCCTCCTCTGTTTTCCTTTTCTTCCCTTACCTCTCTCCTCTCTCTCTTTTTTTTTCAGCTGTTGCACTGTATCTTCTCCTTTCATTCTCTTCCCCTGGGGATCTCTCTCCGTCTCTGTTCTTTATCTAACGAAAGTATGAAACTAATGATATATGTTTATAACATGTTGTTATACATTTCTTTCAGTTAATCATGAAGCATTGCTAAGAACCTGGGATACAAAAAAAAAAAAGTAAAAACATATTACCTGATCTCACAGACCTCACATTCTAATGGAGAAGACAACATGCAAATAATTAGCTGTATATGGAATATATATAGTGAAAGTGGAAAGTAATCTTAGCAGTTGTCCTTAACTTTCAGAGAATGTCGAAACTATGTTTCTCTCAAAATAAATGAAATTGAATTACCTTTGCCTTTTCAGTGGCACTTAACTGATTTGTTTTCTTTGAACCAGCGATCCCAACTTATGAAGAACTTCCTCCTTGTCATATTCCTATCTGAGAGCTACTTTTTATTGCCACCACTTTTCCCCCTCTCTGCTTCTGGACAATGGAGCTTTAAAGCTTTCAGTTTGATTTGTGAGCAGATTGGTAGAATCCATTTGCAAACCCATCCAGAGCCAGCCTGGGCATAATCCTCTTTTTATTCAGGAATCCAGCTACAGTTATGCCTGGAAACCATGGCTTAGCTCTGATAGGCCTACTTGCTGCTGAGTTTACTCTTTCAGCAAACCCCTTCTCTTTCTCACATTCTAACTTCAACACTGCCAAGGATCTGGTCTAATAATCAATAAACAGTTGTTTGATTTTTGGTGGACCTGGTCTCCCAACCTGCAACTGCCACGAACTGTTCCTAACACACATATGCCTTCAATAATGGGGTAGGCAAGTAACCTGGCCAGTCAGTCAGGTTCCTAGAAATCTAGGTCAGTCACTTACTATTTAAACTTTGATGGCTCCCTATTGCCTTGAGGACAAGATTCAAACTCTTGTCTTAAACATGACTAAACAAGAACAAAAATAAAGCGGGTTGATTAGATGCTCTCTAAGGTCACTTCCAGTCCTAAATCTATGGTCCTAAAAAGTGTCACTTCTTTAAAGAAAGTTTTACTGATTTTTCTCATAATAGTGTTCTTCCCCTCACCGCCGCTGAAATTCCTGAAATTAATATGTACTTATTTTGTATATATCTTGTTTTTGCTTTTCTGTAGACCTGTAGTATGCCTTCAGGAGGATGTAAACTCTGAGGGTAGGAACTGTCTTGCTTTTGTATTTGTAGGACCAGCATCTAGAACAATGTCTGGAACATTTGTTGTTCAGGTGAGTGTGACTATATGAGCCTATGGACTTCATGCATGCAATTTTCTTTGCAAAGATACTGGAGTGGTTTGCCATTTTCTTCTCCAGCTAGTTCATTTTAAAGTTGAGGAAACCTGAGAAAAAGAAAGTTAAATGACTTGCCTAGGGTCACACAGCTAGTAAGTGTCTGAGGCCATACTTGAACTCATAAAGATGAATCTTCCTGACTTCAGTCAGGCCCAGCAATCTATCCACTGTATCACCTCGCTTCCTCTGTGTGGAACATACCAGGGGCTTAATGAATACTTGCTGATTGATTTCCTGACAGGCTGAGTTATGTTATGGTAGGATTGTGTAAAGCAGCCCCGTCAATGGACAGTGTTTCTTCTTTGTAAAGGCATCCTCCAAGAAAAGGACATGGCTTTCATGAGCAATATGATGGTCCCATTGTTTTATGCCATCCCTCGTTAAACCACATCTTGAGTATGGCATGCAGCTAGTCCTGTGTGCTACATTTATGGAAAGATGTTGATAAATATAGAATATCCAGAGATGGGCAGCTATGATGGTGAACAGCCTTAAGTTCATGCCATAAGGGAATGAAGAAAATAGAGGTTTTTATTCTAGAGAAGACTGAAGAGGGTAGGACTTGAAGAACTGTTACACAGGAGGGATCAGACTTGTTTCATTCGGTTCCAGAAGGCAGAACTGAAAATAATACATGGGCATTGCAAAGAGGTATATTTAGGCTTGGTGTAAGGAGAAACTTGTTAACTGCCTCTGAGTAGAACGGCCTGTCTCAGAAGGCACTGGGTCCCCTCTCACTGAGGCTTTTAAAGCAAAGGGTAGTTGACCATTTGTCTGGAATGCTGTTGGATGGATTCCTTTGCACACTATGGTTTGTAATTGAGGGCCTCTGAGGTGTCTTCCAACTCTGAAATTCCTTAATTCTGTTACATCATTACCAGCAAGACCACTTGATGAGGGGAATTAGCTAAATGATATATCCCTGGGAGAAGAACATTATGAAAATGAGCCTCCAGGGACCATCATTAATCAAGGCTTAAATCTCTCTTCTCTCTGGATTATCCCTGCCTTCCCACCTGCTGAGGCATCCTATGATAATTGCCACCTGCATGCAAAGGAAGGGACTTTTTAAAAAAATGAAAGAGCAAATAGTTGCATATATTAGAACCAAAGGAGCCTCGATGAGAACTGAATGGAAAACTTTTGTGACTAAGGGAATTAGGAATGATAAGCATGTGTTCCCCTTGGGAGGAGTTATTACCTATATATATCTTTGTAAACATAAATGTGTCCTGGCATGTATGGTGGTGAATGCTTTTCTTTTTTTTCTTCATTAAAAAATCAGTGAGGACAGAACTGAGAAAAGTCTAGAAAAGATTTAGATTCTTCTAAGGATTATTCAGAATAACCCTAGGAATTTGGAAGATATAATCAATACGACCATTGGCAAGTCACCAACTTCTCTGAACCTCAGTTTGCTCATCTGGAAAATAGGGATAATATACTCCCTGAGTTTATTGTGAAGACCAAATGAGATGATGGATACAAAATTACGCTTTGCAATTTCGAACTATGCTGTCAAATCTACCAAATTATGTGTACTCTTTGATTCAGTTATATACTACTAGGTTTGTATCCCAAAGAGATCAAGGAAAAGAGGGAAAAGAAATGTGTATGGTGAAAAAAATTATAGCAATTATTTTTGTAGTGGCAAAGAACTGAAAACTAAGAGGGGGAATGACTAAATAAACTATGGCATTGAATATAGTGAAACACCATTATACCATAACAAGTGATGAAATGGATGGTTTCAGAAAAACCTGAAAAGACAAGTATGAGTTAATGCAGAGTGAAGTGAGGAGAACTAGAATGATTCATTTTAAAATATACACACACATATATATACATATATGCACTTATATATGTATGTATATATACCCATACAGATAAACCTTGAAAGACTTAAGAATTCTGATTAATGCAATGATCAGTCACAATTCCAGAGAACTATCGAACAAGCATGCTATGCTTCTCTTGATAGAGATGTGATGGACTTTGGGTTAAGAATAAGACATATCAAATATAACCAATATGGAAATTCATTTTGCTTGACTATGCTTATTTGTTACAAGGGGAAAATATTTTTTTTTAAAGTGTACTTTGTAAACCTTAAATGATAAGATTAGGCACATGTTGGCTATTACTTTTATTACCAGCTTCACGCGGTTATTGGGAAGAAAGCCTCTTGAGCTTTTTTGGACATAAATCACTGATATTGTTCAAAGAGCATTAGGCTTGGACATTTAGGTTTTAATCTTGGCTCTGACACTTACTAGCTAGGTAATCTACTAAATTTCTTTGGGTCTTGGTTACCTCATGTGTAAAACAAGGGTAATAATGTCTGCATTACCTACCCCATAGAGTTGTCTTATGAAAAACACTTTGTGTCCCTTGAAGTGCTAGAGATGTGTGAATTATTATTTACCTAAGACCCTTGATTCTTGCAAAGTGCAGCTGGAAAGTGCCAGAGAACCAATTTTGGCTCTTCTTTGGGATATGAAATCCTAAGAAACTAACATGTTTTTCCAAATTTTAGAACCTCTGTTCGTGGGTAGAGACCTAATGTGAAACTAGCCCCTGGGACTGAAAGATTTACTGGTGACCTCTCAGGGCAAATTCACTCATGGTTCTCTGCCTCAATTTAAATGCTCAGGAAATAAGGATAACAAGGCCTCCCTCTCTGAGGGACTGTGAGAATTCAGATCTCTTGACCCCGACATGAGTTTAAATTCCAGGCCCCACAAGCAAATCTTTACAAGGCATCCCTGCTTTTGACCCGTCCAGCTAACTGTCTCCTTTCTCTCCCTATATACTTTCTCCATGGGCCCGGGGTGCTCCTTCCTTTCCATAGACTTCCAAAGTCTGTAAGGGCAGCTAGACAAATGTGCTTGCTCCCTGATCACAGGAGCAGTACAATCAATCCAATAGAAAAGTTCGACTTCATACTTGAGAACCCATCAGAGACAGCATCATTAGAACGGTAGAAAAAGGCAAGGAAGCCTCATTTTTCTAAATTATGTTTCAAAGGGCTCTTCCTGAAGATTCTGAAGGTGGGTGAGCCAAAGTGTCATTATGAAGAAAGGTGGAGTGATCATTTGTGTCCACGCCTCTTCCTGGATGGAAAAAATCCAGGCTAGCCACAGAGCAACCAAGCAGTATAACAGATTAGTCAATTAAGAGGCATTTATTAAGTGCCTACTATGTGCCAGGTGTTAGGGGTACCCAGACAAAAATTTAACAGTTTCCTACCCTCAAAGATCTTACATTCTGTGAAGAAAAGTGACAGGAAAAAGCACAGAGCCAAGAGCAGGCTGAAGAAACAAACAAAAAAGCAAGGAAAAATATTTAAATATGAAAAATTTAAAAAAAACCCCAAAACAAGTCTATAGGGTAAGCTCAGAGCCCAGGGAGAGAAAGAAAACAGGACCTCTGAAACAGGACACTCTGATCCAGCCAAGTCAGAGAAGTTAGGAATATCAGGTTTTCTTTGAGCTAGAGGATCTTAGACATTACCTGATTAACTGATCCAGTGTTTTCATTTTCCAGTTCAGGAAACTGAGATACAGAGCGGTTGGGTGAGTTTCCTAAGATCATAGAGGAAATAAGTAGCAGAACTGGAATCAAACCCAATTTCTCTGCCTCCAAATTCAGTGTTCTAATCTAAAGCACATAATAATACAAGTCATGCTATAATTGACTTGGAGAGTGATTTTCTTAATGTACATATGACACAGAATATGCTTGTCCCACCAGAGCTTAGAGAACCTCTAACATGGTATCAACTTCTTAACATGGCAAAAGCAAAGTCAGAGTTAAGAAAGGATTTGGAGTTGGATGAAATCTTCAGGATCATAGGATGATAGGATCTTGAGCTCAAAAAATCATCTGATCCAACTCTCTTGTTTGACAGATTGAGAAATCGAGGCCCAGGAAAGGAAAGGAACTTGCCCTGTTTTCTAAGCTCTTTGAGATTTGCCAGTGCAAAAGGTCAAAGAAATACACAAAGCCTTCTTGCATACATTAGTATAATAACAGGACCTCTGAAACAGGACACTATAATTGCAAGGCCATAATGATAATAATTAATGGAAGAATAATAACTTCATTTTCCATTTCCTATTGCCACCCTTAATCCAGGCATCTTCCCAACCCTGCTGAAAGCATTTCAGTCTGTGGCCCAATTGCAGCCTCTTTTTAGGGTGTAACCTCATAGGCCTTAAGGGGCATCATATTGTCAAGTAGAGTAGGGAGAGTTCTTCATTTTTTGAATATGGGATAAGAAATTTAAACTACATAGATTTAGGTGCTGGATTTACACAGAGCATTGGATTTGTGGTCAGAATATATGGATTTGAATGCCCTACCTGTCACTAATTAGCTGTGTGTTGTTCAGTCATTTTTGAAGGATGCCTCACTCTTTGTGTGCCCTTTTGGGGTTTTCTTGGCAAAGATACTGTAGTGGTTTGCCATTTCCTGCTCCATCTCATTTTAGAGAGGAGGAAACTGAGGCAAACAAGGTTAAGTGACTTGCTTGTAAGTCACTTAGCTTGTAAGTGTCTGAGGCTAGATTTGAGCTCAGGAAGAGAAATCTTGTTGATTCCAGGCCTGGAACTTTATCCACTGAATCTAGCTGCCCTCATTAGCTGTGTGCCCTTGGGCAAATTACTTTCCCTATCCTCAGTTTCTTGAGTTGTAAGATCAAGAGATTGGAGATAGCATAGTGGAGAGAGAGGGAAAGAGAGAAGAAGAGAGGGAGAAGGGGAGGGAAAGAGGGAGGGAGAAAGAGACAGAGATAGAGAGAGACAGAGTGAGACAGAGAGAGAGACAAAGGGAGAGTGAGACAGAGACAGACAGAGACAGAGAGGGACAGAGAGACAGAGGCAGAGGCAGAAACAGAGAGGGATTTGGAGTCAGAAGACTTGTGATAGAATCCCAATTCTGCCACTAATTGCCTGTATGACCTTGGACAGCTCACTTAAACCCTGGTGGGTCTCAGTTTGCTTCCTTTTCTATAAAATGAGAAGCTTGTATTCGATAATCTCCAACATCTCTTCTAGCTCTGAACTCATAATTCGATAACCTCTCTCTGCAAACATCTCCCTGTTAGCAGTCTTGGATAGCTTGCTGAGCATCATTATTTTGGCGGAAAGGAAAAGAGGCATTTGCCTCATTTGGATGCCGAAATAGATGAGGTCAGGTAATAACAAGTGCTCCCTGCCACCAGCCTTCTTGCATCTCATTATCCATCCAATCAGTTTCCTAGACAAAGATGCTGATTGTCCCCAGATGGAGGCCCCAGCCTCTGGAATTGTAGAAGCTCATGCTCACTCAGCACTTTGCTCAGTGACCTCGAGGGTTCACAGGCCAGACAACCAGAGCAGGCTGGCACGATGTCTGTGCCTGTTGTCTCGCTCCCGTTAAGATGTTCATTTAAAACTCCTGAAAGAGGGAGGGGGAGCAGAGCTCAGCCACAAGATGTTCATTAAGGCTTTGCAGAGCCCCCACACAATGAGATCTGACGTCAGGCTTCTGGAGTCGGGGTGAAAAGCCCAGGGGGCCCAGAGAAGGAAGGCTGTGTTAGGGGAAACGACAGTTTCTGTGGGGAGAAGATGTATGACCCTGCTTCTGCCTGGGATTTCCAGAAGCTGACAGAATACAACAAGAAAAGTCTTGGAAGAGCTATGTAAATTATTTGCTGGGCTGCCAAGAAAGATTGGAATTACAACTGCCCAGAGAGGAGAAAAAAACATCTCCTTGTATATTCCTGCAATAAAAAATGTCCTGCATTTCAGGGGATATCCTTTTTGGCTCGTGTGCATAATAAACCCATGGATAAAGTGAACCCTACTTCAATGGCAGAGTCAGGGAGTGAATTTGATCCTTTGTTCTGAAAGTAGCCTGTGTTTCAGTAAGAAGCAATGCCTTTCCTTGGGTCACCATTGCGTGCTTCTATGTCCTCAGAATGCGTCTTCTCCCTTTTCTCCCATAATTTCTTTGGAATCAGGTGAGAAACAGTGACAAGCTCTTACATCTATCCACACCCCCCAAGTCCCACCTAAATCACTATTGTTTACACTCTTTTGTCTTTTCTACCATAGAGGATTTTAAGAGTTTTTTTAACTGTTTTATCTGCCTCCAGTTTCTTCTCTGTGCTTCCTGTTGGTCTTTCCTTCTCCCATCCCTGTGTCTTTGCTTAGAGCTTGTCCCATGCCTATGATGTAATCACACACACACACACACACACACACACACACACACACACACCCTAATAAGCTTCCTAACATATTGCTCTGTGTTCATGAGTCATAAATCTAGAGCTTGAAGAAACCTCAAAAACAATCTAGTACAACCCCCATTCTTTTAAAGACAAAGAACCTGAGGTCCCCTAAGGTTAAATAACTGATTCAGGGACATACAGGTAGTATCAGAGATGATAAGTCCATCAGGTCCTCTGATGGCAGAGCCAGTACAATTCCTAATGGACAATGTTGCCTCCTTACGAGATAACGTATACAAAGGGCTTTAGGAGCTCTATAGTGTTAGGTGAATTTAAGTTATTTATGCCATGCTTTAATTAAAAATCTTTCAGAGGCTCCCCATTGACAACCTCATAAAACATTACAGAATCATAGCTCCTCATAGTCCTCAGAAGCCAACCTAAGTCCAACCTGTATCTAAGGAAGAATTTCATCTATTACGTCCCTGATGTGATTATCAAGCCTTTGAAGACTTCGTTTGTTTGATGTGTTTGGAAGTAACTTTATCCCAATATAAACCATTCCACTTTTGAACAACTCTAAGCATTAGGACATTTTTCTTTATTTCAAGTCTAAAACCAGCCCTCTGCATCTTCTACCCATTCCTCCTAGTATTGCCTTATGAAAACAAATGATCACCTCTTCACTTCAATATTTAAGGCCCTGGACTCTCTGGTTTTAACTTACCTTTCCAGCTTTATCTTATTCCACGTTCCTTCATGTACTCTGTTCTAGCCAAACTAGACCACTCTGGCACTGTTCTTCTCCTCCCTTCTCCCGTCTTTGTAACTTTGCTTGTGTCATATTCTATCCCCATACTTAGAATATAAAACAAAGGGCTAGTGAAATCCAGAACACTAGTCTTGGAGTCAGAAGATGTAGCTAATCTTGAACTCCAGTGGTAATGCTTTTTGTATGACCTTTTGTAAGCCATTTGACTTATCCGAGCCTAGGGTTGTTTTTTTTTGTGTGTGTTCATGTGTGGTTGTTCATCTGTTTTAGTCATATCTGACTCTTCATGAGCCCATTGGGGTTTTCTTGGCAAAGATACTGGAATGATTTGCCATTTCCTTCTCCAGGTCATTTTAGTAATGAGGAAACTGAGGCAAACAGGGTTGAATGACTTGCCCACGGTCTCAGCTTGGTAAGTGTCTGAGGCCAGAGTTGAACTCAGGAAGAAAAGTCTTTCTGAGTCCAGGCCTGGCACTTTATCCACTGCACCTCCTAGCTCTATTTACTCATCTCTAAAACAGAGGTTTTATCTACCTTATATTATCTACCTTACCCTCTACTCAATATGGTGCCACACTGTGGGAGTAAGGTGACCTTGGGTTCTCAAAAGTTCTGCTAGTATGGCACAATAATGGGCAAGACTCTTCTAGGCTCTCAAGACTTCAAGTATGGGACAAATGATATGCCTGATGTCCTGTGAAAAGCCCCACTGAGTTCAGAGAGCCAAATATCCAAGTTGGCTAGAGGATAATGAATTTTTGGCCATAGACTCTGGAAATTCATCTGCCAAGTTTTAGAGGAGCACTTTTCTGCACCAAGCGACAGTCCTCAGACCAATAGAATCAAGTACTCAAGTATCTACATCACAGGGATAGCCTAAGAATGATTCTTTATAAAGGAAAGCCCAACTGGGCCCAGGAGATATGAGATAGAAATCTGGTTTCCTTTTTTTTGAAGGCATGCTTGTGCTTAGGGCTACTGTGAGGAATAATATCCTCAATTCAGAGAAGTCATGTTTTACTCAGGCTCAGAATCTTAGTTGTCCTCTAGTGTTTGTTCTCCCTTAACCACTACAGCCAATTACATAACAGACCTGCCAGTTCTAACTCAACGTCTTTCATATCTGTGCCCTTCTCTCCATTTACACTGCTATCATACCAGACCAGGCACTTAGACTATCATAATAGCTTCCTAACAAGTCTCCTTGCCCCCAATCTCTCCTCTATCTAATCTATCTTTCACCTGGCTTCCAAAATTATCTTCCTCTTGTGCAGGTCTGCCCACTCCATTCCTCTGCTCAAAAACATTCAATATCTCCCTATTACCTGTAGGAAAAAGTAAAATTCTTCAGCCTGGTATTTTAAGCCTTCTACAATATGATTACAACCTTACATTTGTGTCTCATTTTTCATTACTTCTCTTCATTTTTCTAATTTCTATCCAGAATGGACAGGTAGCTTTCCCAAACTTAATCAACCTCCAAGTATCATGTAAATTGTCTCACATTCCTTGACTGCTCTACCTCTTACTTCAAGAATCAGATCAAACGCTGGCACCTCTCCTGATCAAATCTCCACGGATTTTCCTTGACTGAAAGTATTTTTTTCTCTCCTCCAAAGGAGAGTCATTTGAATCAGGCTGTCTCCTTTGTCTCAGTCATTTGAATCTGGCTGTCTCCTTTGTCTCCTTCACACTTTATGTGTAACATCTCAGCCAGTTAAAAGGGTAATGGCCAATGAAATGGCATTGTGTTTTGTCTGCTGCACTAACCTTTGGAGCCTACTCCTGGAATTCCCTGTCTGTTTATCATGCCTAAGAATAGGGACTATATCTTTTGAAAAAGAAAGTCTATTGGAGGGGGGGAGGGGTAGGTTCTAACACAGTGCTTTGTTCCTAGTACTCCCTCAGATGTACTTGTTGCATTGAATTTACTTTGATTAGATGGATTTCCCCATCCCCATCTCCATCTCCTGAAAATCCACTCTCCTTCAAGGCCCCAGCTCAGGTGCTACTTCCGTGAAATGTTTCCTGACTCAGCTTTCCCCCAGTTCTCCTTGGTTGAAAGCAATCTCTTTCCTCAAATTTCTCATAGGACTTTCCCTGGAATTCTTATTGGACCTTGTCTCAGTCTTCATTGTGTTGGTAATGTCAGTAGACAACCATTTATTGAGCGATTCCTATGTGTCATTGTACTAAGCCCTGAGAACACGAATATAAACAACCTTCCCTCAAAAAAAACAAAACAAAAACAACACCCTGCCCTGAAGGAGCTTATATCTTAATGGGGGGCTGGGGAAAGACTATACATAAAAGGATGCAGAAAAGTAAAGGCAGAGGAGGAAAGGGTCATGATGAAGTCTGGATTACTACTTGGTGAGAAATGAAGACATAGTTGGCCTGGGTACCCTCCTTTTAAGTCTCTAGGAGAGGCTATCCAGGAAGAGGGAGCAGTTGAACAGCTAAGGGTACCTCTGAGATGTGAATTCCAGGGATGAAGAGGCTTATGGGATATGGTAGACAAGTCAGGAATGCACTCTGGTAAGAAATGAACTGCATTTGTGCACATGATTTTCCAGTGAGTAATTTGCTTGAGAGCAAGGGGTCTATATTTTCATATCGCCAACATTTTGTATGGGGCTGAGCAGGTACAGTATGCACTTAAATGTATGTTGAAGCAATGAATTGTCATATGTATCTTGAGGAGAACAGAGTCTACTTCACTACAGTCAATGTGCAAATGATAGACAATTACACGTATAGATTAAGGAACAATTCCAGTTTTTCTCAGTCTTAAAAGATAAATTGAATTCAGAGATTCCAACAGTTCTAGATGCTTCTTCCAGTTATAATGCAATATATTGCTTGATATTTCTATAAAGATTTATGGATTTCAAAGCACATTATACACATGATCACACTGGTACTTACAGTAACTATGTACAAAAGGTCCCAGGCAGGATTATCCTCATTTTACAAATAAGGAAAACGAGTCTCAGAAAACAGCTATTAAGCACTTACTTTCTGTCAGGCATTGTGCCACGTGCTAGGGATACAAATACAACCAAGACAGTCCCTGTCTCAAGAATCTTAACATTTGAATGTGGCAAGACCATGTGGAAAGGGGAAGCAAATGCGTGGGCATGGGGGAGGGGAGGCAGTACACTCTTGGCAGAGTAATTTAGAAATGGCTAGTCTAGGAGTGGGAAACCAGCGATCTTGAGGTCACTTAAGGATCGAGAGGGCCACATATGGACTTGAGGCTGCAGGTTCCCCATCCCTCGTCTGACCCATGGCCTTACATTGTGTCAGAAATGGGATCTGAAGCCAGGTAACTCTTGCCTTCAAATCCAGTGCATTCTACACCAGACCATAATGGTATATATTTTTATATTATGTATATGTTTATATACACAGACACGTATTATATATATATATATGTGTGTGTGTGTATGTATATGTATATATGTCACACATGCATATAGTGTGTGTAAATATGTATATATATATACACACATATATGTATATAGTCTGGATGCAATAAAGATATGATCAGCCTTCTCCTTGGATAGACTTGACCATGATGGGATTTTCAGGGACATTAGGAAAATGTCCCCAATAGCACTACCCAATTGCTTGTCCCATAGATTTGTTTAATAATTCTTAGAATTTATTTTAACAAGGGATAAAGTCTTTCAATCCATAGTTAGAGACTTAAAATCTAAACACTCTAGATTCACACTAAACTATAAATGGTCGTGACGGATCTGAGAGATAATGTGGCTGGATGAATAGACTACTGGAATGAGCCAAAGACCTGGGTTTAAATCCTGCCTCTGACAATTACTATACTACAGCCATGACAGACACTTGATTCCTCTGATCCTTCAGGCAACTCTCTAAGATTGTAACTCATGGGTTGGTTGTGATCTCCACAGGTGCTTAGGTTCTTACACACAAAATCATAACATCTCCTTGACATACTGAGTAGATTCTTCTGTAAAAACAAATTTTGGGAGGGACAGAAGGGGAAGGAACTAGAAGGCATTTTAAAGAAGGAGAGGTGGAGTGTGCTGTGCAGCTGGGGAGGGGGCGGAGAAAGGAGAGGCTGGGGTCACTGAGGACAAGCTTGTCTTGTTGTTCAGTCATGTTTGACTCTTCTTGCCCCCACTGGGGGTTTTCTTGGCAAAGATCCTGAAATGAATTGCCATGTCCTTCTCTAGCTCATTTTGTACATGAAGAAATGGAGGTAAACAAGGTTAAGTGACTTGCCCAGTGTCCCACACCAAATGTCTTTCCAACTCCAGGCTTGACACTCTAATCCTCTGTGCTCCTAGCTGCCCCAAACTTTGGCTTCACAATTTAACCAAGGGCTGGTACTGAAGGAAGAGGCCTGGAGGATGTTCAGCTTATGCAGAGAATTCTTTGAGTCCACTGGGTTAAGTGTCCTCCATCCCTAGTATTCTCCTGCACTATCTAATGGGGTTCATAGAATCATAAATTTAGAATTGGAGTGGACATCAGAGGTAATTTAGTTCAACCCCATTATTTTACAGGTGAGGAAACTGAGGCTCAGGGAAGCCAAGTGATTTTCCACACGTCACACAGGAAGTAAGTCTCAGAGGTGGGTTTCTAATCTAGGCTCTCCAAATCTAATGTTCTTTCCACCGAGCCACACTTCCTCCTTAATTGATCCAGATGACCTGTAAGGTCCTTTTCGACTCTATGATTCTACCTCAGCAGTCCCACTAATAGAGCAGGTCTATCAAAGTAGCCTCTCTTAGTCTGGTTTCCATTAGCCTCTTGGCTGATTGTTTTTTGAGAGGTGTGACCTTCATCAAGGCCACTCCTGTCATTACTTAATTTATCTTTTCCAGAGCTGCTAAGTGGAGTTTCCTCCTCCTTGACTCTTATTAGAAACAAGTGTTGATCCTGAGACAAATGGACAACATCCCTTTCTCCCTGTACCCAAAGGATCCATATCCAATCAGGATAATTTTGTTTCTGCTGATAAGTCTGTATCTTGTGCTTATCCTGGCCTAATATCATATTGTACTCCAGTCAAGTCCTTTGATGCCTCAGTCAAACAAAGAAGAGACCTGGGACTTCATGGAGGTTATGCCAACAGAGCCTAAGGTATAGCAGGTTCTATACACTGGAAAGTTTTTGAGTACCAGTCTGATGGGGCTGGGAATCAGGAAGATTCATCTTTATGAGTTCAAATCTGGCCTCAAACACTTACTAGCTGTGTGACCCTGGGCAAGTCACTTCACTCTGTTTCCTGTAGTTTCCTCATCAGTCAAATGAGCTGGAGAAAGAAATGTAAAACCACTCCAGTATCTCTGCCAAGAAAACCCCAAATGGGGTCACAAAGAGTCAGGTACAATTGAAATGACACAACAACCAGTCTGATAATCATAGGAGCATAGACTTAGAGATAGAGGGGAACTTAGAAACTGTCTAGTCCAACGCCCTAATTTTGCAAATAAGGTCCACAGAGATGAAGGGATTTGCCCAAGAGCACACAGTTCCCAAGTAGTATAGCGGGGTTTGGATGTAGGTCCCCTGATATACATCAAGCTCTCTTTCTATTACAAAAGATGTCTGTTGTCCGAGGATCAGCCTAGCTAAGTTTGCAAAGGCTTCTCAGTCATAAACTTGGCCACCTGGCAATGAAATGGTTTTTTTGCTTTGTTTTGTGCTCAGAGCCACTCATAAAAACGATCTACCAAAGCTTGGGGTTGCCGCAATCTGCATTTGTGGAAGGAATGTCTGCAGGGTTGAGCTAACAGAACTCTGAAGCGTTGAAGGAACAACTGTGGTTCAGCACTGGATGCTCATAGAAGGCAACTGGGGTTAACCACACTGTTATAGGGTAAGGGAAAGAAGGAGTGGATGGAATTCTTTGGATTTCAATAGTACTTAGTGTCTGTACCAGATAGTGAATCATTTGATGTCTCACGTTGCTATCTATGTCTTATCAACTGTGAGAGATTATTCCTCAAGAGCTTTTTAAAGAAATCATCCCACAATGTGATCAAAGTGTTGGGCACAGGTTAGATGCTTAATAAATATCCAATAAAAATTGAATGTTACGGGAAGGATCCCAGCCTGTTTTATAGAATTGACTGACCCAGCCTTACTACAGGTATATATATATATACACACATATATATACATATATATGTATATATATATAATATATATATTATATATATACATATATATGTATATATATATAATATATATATTATATATGTATGTATGTATATAAAATATCCATGTATATACGTATACATACATATACATGTATATATTTATATACGTGTATGTATAAAAGATATGTGTCCTAAGTCATATTCAAGAGGCAACCTGGCATAGCAAATAGAGGTCCAGACTGAGATTCAGGGAAACCTGGGTTCAAGTCCTACTTTGACATATATTGTGCTGTGTGACCTTAGACAAGTCACCCAACCACTTAGTGCTGTAGGCAACTCTGTGACTATAAATTACAGATAAATGTCTGATCTGCATGGGTGGAGGATGTTTCTACACTGATTATTCACTATACTGATAAAATCATAGGTCCCACCAAATTCTATGCATACCCCATATGACTTTGGCACAGTCAACATTACCTTTCAGTAAGGTTGTTACTACCTTACTATAAAACTGCACATCAATGTTTGACATTCTGCCAGAACGGAGTAGTATAAAGAAAAGCCAACTAGATTTTTAGAGCTATGATGAGAACGAGGTTCAAATCCTCCTCCATTATTTCCTAATTATTTGTGATTTGTATTATTTTGAGCAGGTCATTTCACCTCCCAAGGGTTCACTTTTCTCCTCCTTAAACTAAGAAGGTTGGTCCGGATGCTCTTGAAGTTCCCTTCTGATTCTAAAACCTATGAGTATCAATTGATGAGTCACTCGAGGTGTAGACCAGATAGTTTGCTAAATGTCAGCTTCTAAATGGTAAAAAGGGTTTTCTCAATATTGAATCTGAAGGCGTCCGTTCACCCCAAATACCTAAGGTCAAGAACATGACTTGCTTCAGGCCAAACAGTAAGGGGTAAAGCTGGAACTCGAACCTAAGACTCATGAGGGGTTTGAAGGCTCCCCCTTCATATCACATCAATGACTCCTTACCTCAATCCATTGCCCTCTATTCAGTTGAGTCCTGGTGCTCTGTGGCCATTGAGGAGTACCTCTCCCATTTATGTCACAGAACATCACTTGTAGAAACAATTAGCAATATTAGGAGAATTCTGTTTATATTTGACTTTTTGTAGCATCCTAGATTAATGGTTGTCTAATCTTACAAATGAGGAAAGTCAAGCTCAGAGTGGGAAAGCAATGTGTCCAATGTCCCCCAGTGGTGACAAAGCTGGGGTATGAGCTTTAGACCCAGTTCTCTCACTACCATTCCTTTGGATGCTTTGCAGAATTCCTTGTTTTTGTTATGTTGTTATGGATACTCCCTCCACTGGCATGGTTTGCAATCTCTTCTCCTCTTGTTTGATTCTTGTCCCGCCATAGGATATCTATTCAACATGCTAGAAGATACTGGATATTTCATAAAATGCTGCCTGGAAAATAGCAAGGAATGGGATGAGCAAAGAAACCCCACTTGGGACACATAGGGGGCTACCAAGGGGAGATTTCACGCAGCATGGTTTGGGCTTCAAGTCAGAATATTAGTCCTGAGTCCCAGGTCTTCTGCTACATCTACTATTGCAGGATCTTGGGTGAGTTACCTCATCTCCCTTATCCTCAGGGTCCTCTTCTGTAAGATTAGGCCACTGGAGCAGAATTGAGGATTCTTAACCATTTTAATGCCATTGACTCCTCTGGTAGTCTGGTGAAGCCTATGAAGCAATGCCTTGATTTGTGCTTGAATTGGATTTAAGGGAGGCAGAGCTGCACAAAGTCATCAGCCTCACTCTTTCTTCCAGAGGCATTGAAGTCTAGTGGTAAGACAAAAATCAGGACAGCTGTGATGACTCAGTACGCAGTATATGATCTTGGCATTTTCAATGTCTAACCAAGTTCTAAGTACTCCAGAGAACCTGCTTCAGTCACCTTCTTGGCCACTGGAACAAATTGTTGTCATCCTCCCATTCTGCAGGGGAAGTCTTCACAGGCTTAGGGGAGACATCCCCCATGTCACCAATGGGTTTGAGGCCTGTCAGTTACCCTCAACCTCATCTAGTCCAGCTGAAAAGATGGTTTTTACTGGGATGTGCCCACTGCACATACTACCGCTCCTTGGAAAGGAAGTCTACATATACAGGTAAGAGAAGTCTATATATTTACAGCCCCCAGATAAGAACCCCTGGATCAAATGATATGTGTATATATATGAAATATATTACCAATATCATTTCACATGGATGATAATATGTTCTATGATATTATATTGGGTTATATTATCATTATATTATATATTATGTATAAATTTATATATCTATATATCAAATTATAAATTTATATATTATATATTATAATATTATTTTATATATCTATATATATGTGTTCATCCTTCATTGCTGAAAATGAAATGATGACATGACTTACACTTGACTTTGTTTTGAGTGAGGGAGGGCTGTGCAGGTCACCAGCCTCACTTCTCCTCCTGGGCCATCTGGATCCAATGACCAGATATTCATCAGGATGACTGGAGATGACCCAGGATGAGGCAATTGGGGTTAAGTGACTTGCCCAAGGTCACACAGCTAGTGATTGTTAAGTGTCTGAGATGAGATTTGAACTCAGGTCCTCCCGACTCCTGCACTGGTGCCCTATCCACTGCACCACCTAACTGCCCACCATCTATACATGTACATATAAATAAATATGTACATTTTTATGTATATATGTGTGTTGATATACATAGATAAATATATACACATGAAGTAGTTAGATGACTCAGTGGATAGAATGCAGGGTCTGGAGTCAGAAAGACCTGAGTTCAAATCCAACCTCAGATACTCACTAGCTGTGTGACCCTGGGCAAGTCACTTCTCCTTGTTTGCCTTAATCCACTGGAGAAGGACAAATCATTCCAGCATCTTTGCCGAGAAAACTCCATGGTCAGTGCTATGGCATGCAATGATCCACTAAGTGTCAGACATGACACAAATCTATATTTACAGACCTCAGGTAAGAAACCTTGCACTAAATGATTTCATGGTTGCTTTGAACTCTACCATTCTCTGATTCTGTGACTTAGCCTGAGCTACTAAAACCCGTGCAACTTCAGGAACTCCCTGTGCCAGGTCAGTCTTCTTCTTCTTTTCCATATAAACTGTTATACTTAATTCTGATACAAAGTCTTTGTTTATCCACAGTTCCCTCCTCCTTCCTTATGGTCTACCTTCCTTTCTCCCCTCTGACCTCTCCTTCCTTCCTTCCTTCCTTCCTTCCTTCCTTCCTTCCTTCCTTCCCTCCTCCCTTCCTTCCTTCCTCCCTTCCCTCCTCCCTTCCTTCCTTCCTTCCTCCCTTCCTTCCTTCCTTCCCTCCTCCCTTCCTTCCTTCCTTCCTCCCTTCCTTCCTTCCTTCCCTCCTCCCTTCCTTCCTTCCTTCCTCCCTTCCTTCCTTCCTTCCTTCCTTCCTTCCTTCCTTCCTTCCTTCCTTCCTTCCTTCCTTCCTTCCTTCCTCTCTTTCCTCTTATTTCTTTCTATCTCACCTCAAGACCAATCTCTTCCATGAGATGACAGGTTATCCCAGTCCAAAGTGATACCTTCTGCTGAATACTGATGGTACTTACATAAGGAGTGTATACACGCATTCTAGTTCAGCCTCTGGAAGCAGCATAATGTGCTGTAAAGAGAGCTGGATTGGGGGTCAAAGAATCAGGGCTCAGACTTGCCCTGCCACTTGCTACCTGTAGGAAGCCTTTCCTAAACCCCTTTCCCTGTGGTTAGTGCTCCCTCCCTTCTCATTCTGTCTTTTATTTACTTGTCTGAGGAGGTGTTGTCTCCTTCAGAAGAGCATAACAGTCTTACATTCTGAGATTTGTCTTGTATCCCCAGTGTCTAGTGCAGTCTTAGAGTAAATATTAAATACAAATTTATTAAATTGAATTGTGTGGATTTTGGAGCATCACCCCACTTCTCTGGGCTTCTGTTTCCTCATCTATAAATGAGTCCAACTGACCCGATGGCCCCGAAGCTACCTTCTATAGTCTTGAATTCCTTGTCTTTTTCCCTACTTGTTTTGTAAATATGTCTCATTTGCACAATTTTACTAAAAGTCCCTCAGGGATGATAATAAGAATAACAACATATTTACAAAGTATTTCCCTCTTAACAACGTTGTAAGGTAAGTAATGGGGGTAGTATTACCCTTCTGTTGTGGATAAAGAAGCTGAGGTTAATGGGGTGAAGTTACCCAGGATAGAGGCAGGAACCCCTAAGGGCAGGGTTGCCATGCTCTGCGTCTTTGTTTTCCCCCACATCCCCTAGCCCTGTGCTAGGCACGCAGCAGACACTTAAAAAATACATATTGACTTGATTATAGGGTTGCAGGAGAAAATCACTTATTGGTTAGTATAATTATCCATCCTTCCCACACTCTCCCTACTTCCCTTACAATTTAAGCCTTGATCTCAAACATGTGTTTCAACCAGAGGCTGATGGGCTGGGTTTATGTTTCACAGAACTCTCAAGCTGAAAAAAAATTTGCCCCTTAATTAAAAGTTCTCATTTCAAAGGAGATTTAATTTAAAAAAAATATTTTCCTAACTAAAAGGACATCCAAGCTTAATGACCCTTGTTTGAGAGGATTTCTCAGCCTGAGCTTTGGCTTTTCCAGGGTATGGAATGGGCCCAATCGGCATTTTGGGTCTGCCAGGGAATTAAACCTCTTTATTTCTTTTTACTTTTTCTTTCGCTCTTTTTCTATTTGTTTACTTCTATTTATTTTCTTCTCTCCCTCCCTCCCTTTCTCTTTTCTTTCCTTCATCCTTCCTTCCTTCCCATTCGTCTCTTTTCTTGCATTTAGCTCAGGAAAATTTATAGCTCCTAAACTATGAATAATTTTGATGGAATAGTGAAAAGGAAGATGGGGAGAACATAGCCATTCCTAGTCTAAATCATGAAATTTGTATTCAGCTACCCCTCTTTTCCATTTTGGAGACCCTGATTCTCTTACCCTTCCACCTTGAGCCCATACCTTCTCTTAGTTCTTGCACCCCCAGGTTTTTTTTTTTTTGGTAGCCTTGAACTCTGGAATTATCCTCTCTGACTGTATCTCTTATCCTTCTCTGTTTCCCACTCACCCAGAACCTACCTTTCCCCCTTATCTTTGCTCTTTCCTCTCAGTTCCTCACTATTTCCCCATCTCTTTTTCTTTTTTTTTTTTAATTAATTTATTTATTTATTTAATTTTTTTACATTCATTTTCACAAATTTTTGGGTTCCAAATTTTCTCCCCTTTTCTCCCCTCCCCCCACCTCAATACCCCAAGTAATCTAATTTTCCCTATCTCCAATCTGCCCTCTCTTCTGTCATCTCTCCCTTCTCTTGTCTCCATCTTCTCTTTTCTCCTGTAGGGCCAGATGACTTTCTATTCCTCATTAACTGTATATCTTCTTTCCTAGTTGCAACAACAATACTAAACAGTTGTTCCTAAAACTTTGAGTTCCAAATTCTCCTCATCCCTCCCTCCCCACCCATTCCCTTTGGGACAGCAGGCAATTCAATATAGGCCATATCTGTGTAGTTTTGC
Organism: Bettongia penicillata ogilbyi; assembly: GCA_023548195.1. NCBI lineage: Eukaryota > Metazoa > Chordata > Mammalia > Diprotodontia > Potoroidae > Bettongia > Bettongia penicillata. Next base: position 3,956,593 of record JAJHZJ010000283.1, read on the forward strand.
CAATGACCTCCCTGATAGTCGTGTTGTGTAAGACTAACTGGATTACCATCCCTCCTAACCTGCCCCTCATTGTTTCTCTTCTGTCTTTTGATCCTGTCCCTCCCCAAGTGTTGACTTCAAATTGCTCCCTCCTCCCTTTGCCCTCCCTTCCATCATCCCCCCCCCCCGCAATATCTCTTTCTCCCCCACTTTCTTATACTGTAAGATAGGTTTTCATACCAAAATGAGTGTGCATTTCACTCCTTCGTTTAGTCAAATGTGATGAGGGTAAACTTCTTGTTTTTTGTTTTTTGTTTTTTCTCAGCTCTCCTCTTTTTCCCTCCACTAAGAAAAACTCCTACCTGCCTCTTAAATGACATATAGTTACCCCCTTCCCTTTCCCTCTCCCTACATTTCTCTCTCACCATTTACCCTAGTTTCTTTTAAGGTATGGTCCCATCCTATTCAGTTCAATCTGTGCTCTGTATCTCTGTATGTGTGTGCATGTGTGTATGTGTGTGCATGCGTGTACATGTGTATGTGTGGTCCCACCAACTACCCAGATACTGAAAAGTTTTAAGAGTTACAAATATTGTCTTTCCATATAGGAATGTAAACAGTTCACTCATGGTAAGTCCCTTAAGACTTCTCTTTGCTGTTTACTTTTTTATGCTTCTTCTCATTCTTGTGTTTGAAAGTCAAATTTTCTTTTCAGCTCTGGTTTTTTCATCAAGAATGATTGAAAGTCCTCTGTTTCATTGAAAGACCATATTTTCCCTTGAAGTATTATACTCAGTTTAGCTGGGTAGGTGATTCTTGGTTTGAGTCCTAGTTCCTTTGCCTTCTGGAATATCCTATTCCACGCCCTTCGATCCCTTAATGTAGAAGCTACTAGATCTTGGGTTATCCTGATTGTATTTCCACAGTACTGGAATTGTTTCTTTCTAGCTGCTTGTAAGATTTTTTCCTTGAGCTGGGAGTTCTGGAATTTGGCCACAATGTTCCTAGGAGTTTCTCTTTTTGGATCTCTTTCAGGTGGTGATCGATGGATTCTTTCAATACTTATTTTGCCCTCTGGTTCTAGAATGTCAGGGCAGTTTTCCTTGATAATTTCATGGAAGATGATGTCTAGGCTCTTTTTTTGATCATGAGTTTCAGGTAGTCCCAGAATTTTTAAATTGTCTCTCCTGGATCTATTTTCCAGGTCAGTTGTTTTTCCCATGATATATTTCACATTCTCCTCCATTTTTTCATTCTTTTGGTTTTGTTTGGTGATTTCTTGGTTTCTCATAAAGTCATTAGCCTCCATCTGTTCCATTCTAATTTTGAGAGAACTATTAAATTCAGTGAGCTTTTGAGCCTCTTTTTCCATTTGGCTCATTCTGCTTTTGAAAGCATTCTTCTCCTCATTGGCTTTTTGAACCTCCTTTGCCAATTGGGTGAGCCTATTTTTCAAGGTGTTAATTTCCTCAGCATTTTTTTGGGTCTCCTTTACCAAGGTATTGACCTGTTTTTCATACTTTTGTTGCATCTCTGACATTTCTCTTCCCAGTTTTTCCTCCACCTGTCTAACTTGCTTTTCAAAATCCTTTTTGAGCTCTTCCAGGGCCTGAGCCCACCCACCACCCCCCTGGGGTGTCTGGGGTACTGAGGCCCCGCCCTCCACGTCTTTCCCTGACGGCAAGGATACGTCCTCATCATCAGATCCAAAGGTCGGGATCATTTGCATTTGTTGGAAAAAACTCTCTAAAGTCTTATTTTTCTTCCCTTTTCTAGGCATTTTCCCAGCCAGTTACTTAACTTCTGAGATTCCTTTCCACTCCCGCCTGGATCCGCCCAGCTAGTGCTTGGCCTCTGAGATTTAAATGGGCTTTCCTCCTGCTGGCTGTCAATCAGTGAGCTTTAGTTCAGGTGCTGGGGTGGGGCCAGGGCTGCCTCCGAGACTCTGATCCCTGGGGGGGGGGGGCTTTATGCAGAGACTCTCAGGAATGGAGCGGGTGGGGGCGGGGTGGGGGACCCGCCTCCCAATCTCAGCTCCCCTGGGGGTCCCGAGCAGAAGCCTTCAGCAACAGAGCGGGGTGGGGGCAGGGCCGTCTCCCAGGCTCAGCTCCGTCAGGTTTTATGCGGGAATCTTCCGTAATGAAGATCCTGCCTGCTGCTGGGGGATTCCTGAGTCCTGGGCCGCTGCCGCCTCAGCCCCAGCCCACGCCTCTGCCGCCGCCGCTTCCTGCCCCTGTCCCTGCCGCCGCCGCTTCCTCCCGAGGGGGCCCGAGTCACGGAGACGCCCCGCTTCCCCTCTCCTTCAGCCCGGCCTCTCTCACTGACCTGCTTCTGTGGGCGGAGGGGCTTTCCCGGTTGCTGGAGCTTCTGTCTCTGAAGCCTGCTCGGATCCGCTTCTCTGAGGCCTCGGCCAGGGCAGCACTGGGGGTTGGGTTTACTCTTCGGGGCGCGCTGGACCCTGGGGACGGGTCCTCAGGGCTCCCTGGAACGGAAATCTCCTCCACTCTGCCTCTGCACACCTTGCACTCACCCAGAAGCTATGGGGGACTCTTTTTACATTAATTCTATGGGCTTTGGTTTCGGAGCTCGTAAACGTGCGTCCTTCTACTCCGCCATCTTGGCTCCGCCTACCCATCTCTTTTTCTTCATCTTCTTCTTCTTCATCATCATCATCATCATCATCATCAGTCATCCTCCTCCTCCTCCTCATCCATTCCCATAACGACGTGTCCTCTACTCCATTCACGGTCAAACATTTTAGTGATTCACTCCATCATCACCACTAAATCACTTAACCTTTCGTCTTTTTGGATGTGCCTTCCTTGACAATTTCCACTCCTGAGTAAAGTCCCTTATTCATTCCATTTATTCATCTACTCATTCATTCACCAATCATTCATTAAATTTATTCTGTATTCAAAACACTTGGCTAGGTGCTGGGAGTGATATCATATTTAGGGAAGAAACAGTCTTTGCCCTCATGTAGCTTAGGATCTAACAGGAGGCTAGAACACAAACCCAGATTGTGCTAATATATACAATATTATGTGCTAAATGTTTTAAAAGGGCATAGGGCAAATGTTATATGTGATCCAAAGGGGAATATTGTTACTAACTGCTTTAGAGGTTAGAGGCATTTTAGCTATGATATGGATAGGAGGTCAGCAGATGAAGAGGATAATATACCAGGTAGACAGGAATGGGGGGAGGGATACAGTTCAGACCCAGTAAAGATTTCGAGGCAGCAACAGGGTATATAATGGGGCAGAGTTAATTCAGTTTTCCTGGAGATTATGGATGGCCTTTGATGTCGAGCCAGAAACCTGGTAGGCAATAGGGAGCTGCTGCAGATTTTTGAGCTGAGTAAAAAAGTTGAACTACATAGATATTGATAGAGCATTTATTAAACACCTATTGTATTTTAGGCATTGTGCCAAGTGCAGGGATGCAAAAAGGAAAAACAAAACAAGACAATTCCTCTTCTCAGAGAGCTTACTTTCTACTGGGGGAATGTGATGCATGAAGGGGAGGGAGAAAGCAGGTGGAGGACATATGGAGTCACTCTTAGAGGGGCTAAGCAGCCAGTGCATAGATGGCCTAACCGGAGAGTGATTTAGGAGGGAAGTAAACAGAATAGCAGGCACTCTTAATGATGCAATGGTTTTGGTCAAGGCTTCAGCAATGTGGAAAGATTAGTCTGGCAGCAAGACGAAGGATGAAGAGGGAGAAGAGAGTGGAGGTGGCCAAGTTGTTACCCAACTATTGTAATGGTCTAGGCAGATGGTAATGAGGGTGGTGACTGGGAATTCGGAGGAGAGGACAAGTACAAGAATTGTTTTCCAAGATGGAATAAACAGGGCACCATCCACTCTCTATCCTTCCAGGCTCGTGATTGATGCTGAAGGTTAAGGTCCATACTGCCTGGTTTCATGGCAAACCCATTTTGGATGTGTTCACCTAGATATACCAAAAGCACTATGTCCACAAGTAAATTCACTGCTCCCCTCCCGAATCCCTACTTTTCCTAATTTCTCTTTATTCTGTTAATGGCAACCCCTCACCCAGTTACCCAGATTCAAAACGTATGAATCATTTTGAATTCTTCCTGGTCCCTCTCTCAACACATGCAATCAGTTCTGGCAATTCTTAGAATAATCCAGTGTTCCTAGATTGATCTCCTTTCCATCACCTCCATTGCCATTCTTCTTCAAATTCTCAAATCTTTTGCCCAGTCTATTGTGCAGCCTCCAAACTCCTTGCCTTCGATTATTTCTAGGCAATTAGGTGCTAAGCTAAATACTGAAGCTGTTAAACCCAGAGTCCACAGGCCTGACTGGGAGGACTATGAGACCTGAACCAGCTTAAAATGTAATTGGGAAATAATTAGCAAAAATAAATAAAAATACAATAGAATATAGCTAATATAGTCTACTAGGTCAACAGGCTGCCATCAGGGATCCTTATGTAGGTTTAGTGGACCACGTTTCTATTGGAGTTTCAGATTATTGGTTTAGTGGACTGAATACTGGAGCTGGAGCCAGGAATATCTGAGTTCAAGGTCACTCCATGGTTCACAGTCTTGGCTTACTCATAAAATGGAGATAGTAATAGCATGTTTCTCACTGGGTTGTTGTGAGGACTAACTGAGGTAATACATGTAAAATGTTTTGCAAGCTTTAAAGGGTTTTATAAATGCTATCATCATTATTTATTATTTTCTCTTCTCCAATCCATCAAAACCATTGTCATGTTAATTTTCTTAAAGTACAGGTCCGATCATGTCACTCCTACTCAAAACCCTTCAAATGTCTCCTAATGACCTCTGGAATAAAATTTAGATTCATTAGCCTCATGTTCAAAACCTTGTATGAGATAACAATTCACTTTAATTAGGCAAGCACTTATTAAGAATCTGCTGTGTTCTTGGACTCATGCTAGGTGATGAGCATACATCGGAAAAAAATGGTCCCTGCTCTCAAGAGGCTTATATTTTACTTGGTGGTTGTAATGTATACAAAGAAAAATAAATACGAAATATGGTTCTAGTAAAGATAAATCAATTTTAGTGGGAGAGGAGAGCATTAACCACTGCGGGAAATAAGAAAGACTTGAAGAAGGAGGTAGCGTCTTACCTAACCCTTGAAGAGAGGTAGGGATTTCAAGAAGTAAAAAAAAGAACATTCCATGCATAAGTTATAGCAAGCAGATCAATTTGGCTTACGTGTACAGCATGATATCTGTTTGCAAAGATAGCTTAGAGTGAAAAGACACCAGGACGAATGAAAGTAAACTCTTGAATCATAGAGTTGTTTGTAGAGGATTTTACATGTCAAAGGAGTTAGTCTCTTTTCCTAGAGGCAATAGGGAGCTTCTTGAGCCTGAGAGTGAATTCTGTTTCAGGGATATCAATTTGGCGACTTTGCAGAAGATAGATAAGAGAGTAGAGATACTAGAAGCTGGAAACCTAATTGTGAGACTTTTGCCCAGGTCCAGGTGAGAAATGATGAAAGCTTGGAGCTAAAGCGGTGATGATGTGAATAAACCGAAGAGGACAGATTAGAAAAATGTGGTGTCAGTGGAGGTGTTAAGACTTAGAATCTAATTGTAAGGAGACAAAGAAAAGAGGTCAATGTTTTAACAAATAAAAGGAGTATTTGGCACCAGGGCACCTGAAAATGAAAGATGCAGATCTCGAAGAGGGAAGTTCTTGCCAGGTTCCTCAGTTCACCCCAGATAGATGACCACTCAACCTACTGCTAAGGAGGCTAGTGGTCATTGAACAATTCAATTCTATTCAATAATCATTAAGTGTCAACCCAACCTTAGACTACGCTAAGTTCAGGGTGCTCTATAGAGTTTAGGTAAGAACATGTTCCTATTTAAAGGAATAGTTCTTGGACTGAAAGATCTGGCATTTTCTTTTCAACATAGTTTTAATCAGTCAACAAGAACTTATTAAGTATTTGCTACGTAACAGGAACTCTACTAAGTATTTCTAAATATTTGGTCAAGATTTCTGTGCATTATTGGTAAGATAAAGAGTATTAGTATTCTGATACTTTTCTTTTCACGTATTCAACGATCCATTGGCATTGGCTACTGTGCTGTTCCTCCTCTTTATATTCTCTGTCTCTGATCTTGGAACACTTTCAATGACTGGTCCCTATGCCTGGAATGTTTTCCTTCCTTATCTCCACTTTCTGGCTTGCTTTAAATCTCAGCTAAAATTCCACCTTCTTCCAGAAATCTTTCCTGATCCCTCTTAATGCTAGTGCTTTACCTCTGAGATTATCTCCAATTTGTCGCATAAATCTCTTATCTATACATAACTGTTTGCAAGTTGTCTCCCCTTTTAGACTGTGAGCTCCTTGAGGGCAGGCATTATTGTGGGTTGTTTTCTGCCTTTCTTTGTTTCCCCAGCACTTGGCACAGGGCCTGGTGTATAGTAGGTGCTTCATAATTGCTTGTTGACTGACTAGATCCATGACTACATCAGTTTGGACATTCTCCCACCAATGCAGATTATGCCTTTCCATGTTGTCTCATCTTGTGTTGAGATTCATTCTGCATTCCTTTGTCTGAATTCCTAGCGCCTAATGTATTGGCTTTTTGTGGCTGTTCAGTCATTTTTCAGTCGCGTCTGTCTCTTTATGACCCCATTTTGGGGTTTTCTTGACAAAAATACTGATGTGGTTTGTCATTTCTTTCTCCAACTTGTTTTACCGATGAGGAAACTGAGACAAATGGAGTTAAGAGACTGACCTGGGTCATGGAGATAGTAAATGTCTGAGACCATATTTGAACACAGGAAGAATGAGTTTTCCGGACTCCAGGACCAATACTCTATCTACTAGGCTACTTAGCTGCCTTGCTAATATAATACATTGCTTATTTCTTATTTAACATTTTTGTCTCTTTCTTAATATCTTATTTGTTTTTAACATTCCAATTGTACCAAGAAGTACTTGGGCTAACCGTCAGTTGCCTCTCATTATTGCTACATGATCAACCCTCCATCTTTTATTGCTAACACAAGTCCTTGGTAATATTTTTCATACTCCCCACAAGCAAGTCGCACTTGATACTATGCTGAAGTCTACTTAAACCCACTGTAGATATTTCTACTGTCTTTTTGGGTTGCTTGTAATTTTGATTCCTCTGAGATCCTTCATGAGTCATAGCACATCTAGGGTAGCTTAAATTCTGCAGTTTCTCAGATTTGAGCCATCTCCATTTATTCTAGGTAGCAAGGTGGCACAGTAAACAGGCTCCAAGAAGTACTTGGGGTCAGAAAGACCTGAGTTTGAATTCTACCTCAAATATTTACTAACTATTAACCTTGGGCAAGTCATTTATCTTCTCTGTGCCTCATTGTCCTCTTCTGTAAAGTGAGTATAATAGTAAACAACTATTTCACTGGGTTGTTGTAAGGATTAAATGAATTGACAATATCTGAAGTGCTCTTCAAACTTTAAAGGGCAATAGAACTGTGAGCTATAATTATTTTTATCCTTTTACTGCCTAATTCTAGGTCCATATTCAGGACTTATCCAAGATGATTTTGTATATTTCGATGAGCTTCCTCGGAAGGCTGCTCTTCCAGCTCTATGTCATGATCTGGGGCAATATGCATTATTAGCCATTTTGTTTTTCCAATGTAGATGATTAAATCAGCTTTAACAGGAAAAAAATTATTAATAGGAAATTTTTTAAAAAAGGAATCACTGATTCCTGAATAATAGAATTCTTCTTTCTCTACAGTTTGGAAGCCCTACCTTTCTTTAATTTCTGGTAGCACTGTAATGAGAAACTATCATAGATTTTCAGCTGTATTTCCTGACCCACCCTGAAGAAAAGGCCCCATGGTTTTTAATTTTCCTGGTTGCTAAATTTCAATTAGTCATTTGTTATAGCAGTAATCTCTTACTGAGGCAACTGCCAATTATAGTTAATAGCTGATTTTTTTTGCAGATAACAAGAATTACTTAACTGAATTTTCCTCCCATTTTAAAAATCTGTACTGATTAAAACTTAAATCTGAGCCTCTTCTCTTTCCATTGCCCTACAGGGTTTTCTGACCCTGCCAGATAAAAAGATAACTAACTGTTCTTAACTAGTTATATTTTTAATTCAGCATAATTCACCATTTATATGGCAAAATTCCTACTGCATTCCTAATAACATCCATAGTCTACTTCGATGTGGAACTCAGTTGACGGCAGAAAAGACCCTGAGGATACACTTTGCAATATTTCTTTAACAGTTATGGAGACCAAGCCCTACCTAGAAACATTGTTAAAAAATCCTTAGACTCACAATCAGCATCTCACTTCGTTGCCCATCAATTTGAAAGTATCACCTCTAAAATTTGAATTTTAATGTGATGGGTTGAGCTGGAATAGGGTTATAATGGAGAAAGGAAAAAAAGAGCATCCATTTAACAGGCTGGCAGGATGAGAAAATTATATGGGAGGTCAATATTTTCTGTAAATCTTGTCAAAAGAATATCAATACTTCATTGTCACAGGTCTATTTCCCAAAGTGTGATGGAGCAGGAAAAAAAACAACTGGATTTAGAGGCAGGAAATTTGAGTTCAAAGCTTGTGTCTTCCAATCACGATTGCTTCTGTGACCTTAGATAAATCCTTTCACAGGAGGTAGTATAGTACTCTGGAGTCAGAGAACCTGAGTTCAAATTATACTTCTAACATTATGGGACCTTGGGTAAGTTACTTAAAAACCTTTAGACTTCAGTTTCCTCATCTAGGGAGAGAGAGGGATGTGCAGGGGGAAGTGCTCTGAGGTTCCTTTGAGCTGTAGATCTATGACCCTATAGCTTCTCTGGGACTCATTTTCCTCTTCTTTAAATGACAGGATCAAACTAAGTGACTGGTAATATCCCTCCTAATTCTAGATCCTATGATTCCCATGATAAACCCCCTGAGTGTCTTCCATGAGCTATGAAAAGTTTCCTGATATCTGACATGATACGGACAGGTTCAAAAATTGTTAAGGAATTGTCAGAAGGAATATTAATTGGGAAACCTGTAGGTCAATGGAGGGAGTAAATAGGATTCATAGACTGAATGGTGCTTTCCCATCGCTATGAAGGAAGAATATGCCTCAGTGGAGCCTGCTCAGCTATATGTCACCTGAACAGACTTGGGGTTGGTCTGTCATCATGGAAAGATCTGAATAATAACTGATTTTAGTCTTTCACCTGGTTTATACTCCCCAAATCCAAAGAACAGGACTGTTGGTGTCTTTCTTCCTGTCTTTCCTTATGGTCTAGCCCCATGGAAATAACCCAGAGGAGCTTTGCAACTCACACAAAAAAATGAAAGGGAATGGAACCCAGCTCAAAAGCTGCAAATCTGAATTTTCAACCAGATCTCAAGTTACCACACCTAAAGTACTAGAACGGTGCTCTCACTTACTCTGTCTCATCGCTAGTGAATTACCAGCTCTATCTTTTCTATATTGCCTGTAATTATCCTCTAGAGGTGTAATTATAAGCAGGTGACCCCAGACTGGTACATGTTTCCCCATTCCTTACTTCCTTACACTGATAGTCCCAACACTAACACAAGGTGGGTGGGGTGGGGTGTTGCCAAACCCTAGCACTATTTACTACTGGAAGTCAGGGAAGCGATAGTCCTATTGTACTCTGTCCTGGTCCGAGCTCGAATGATGGAGTATGTTATTTCTAGATGCTACGTTTGAGGAAGGGCATCCTGGACAGGGCAATCAAGATGACAAGGTGATTGGAATTCATGCCAAACCCAGTTCTATGAGGTATGTTCAACCTCAAAAAGATTTAGATGGGACATTCTATTTCACATATTTGAGAAGCTATTGAATGAAAGAGGGATTGGACTTTTTCCTCCTGGCCTTAGATGACAGGATAAAGAATAATAGGCAGAAGTGGCAGAGAAGTAGATTTCAGCTCATCACAGGGAAATATTTCCAAATATTGTCTAATAATTGGAGCTGTCCAAGTGGAACAAATTCGAATGGGCTACTTCAGGAGATGGCCACTTCTCTGGGAAACCTTTCAGTGGAGACTGGGGGACTACTTCTCAGTAGAGGGCCATCACTGACAAGAAATTCATTTCTTTAGCCACAGAATTAATCCAATTGTAGACCTCAAGGAATAGAAATACACCTGCAGAGTTTCTTAAGGCTCATTCTAGGGTTCGCTGGTAAATAAACAAAGCACGGATGGTAAAAAGTACATCATGAAGCACATACCAAATCAGCTCTAATAACCCTTCAATTCTTGACTGTCTAATCCATAGCTTTATTGCCTATCTCTTTGGTTCCTGAGAGACAAAAGAAACAGTGCACAGTAGATGTCAAAGATCAAGCTGGCCATCCTAAAGACAATCAGGTGCTACTGGAAGTTTCACATTCTGGGAAGCAAAGACAGCTAGAAACTTTCAAATGTACTAACAGACCCCAGGAACATTTTGAATACACTGACCATAAGCAAGCTAGATCAGAACAGACACAGAGGTTGGTAAAATTGCTTTGATGTTAGTGGGGAGGAGGAGGAGGAAGGGAAGGAAGAGGGAGGGCTGTTCTCATGAAGCTATCACTCATTCTAGCTATTTATGTCTACCTGAAACCCTTCTCTCCATGGAGGGAGGTGGTGAGATTTGGTCAGGCTGCATTGTTCTTTATGAAAATGTTCTACTAAGAAGGGAAGAGGAAGTGTTCTGAATCATTGGAAGGATGGCCCATGGCAAAGTAATAATAATGCTTGAGATTTATATAGTGCTTTAAGTTTCTATAAGTGCTTTACATAAATGATCACCATGGAGTCCCAAAATGCCCATTGAGGCACATCACCTAACCACTCAGAGTCTCAGTGTTATCCATGAAATGAGAATATTAGCTTGAAAAATCTACCTCCCAAAGTTGTCAGGAGACTCAAATGAGATGGATGTACTGCAATTTGTAAACTTTGCAGATCACATAAATGTTAGAGATTGTTGTGATATCCATAGCTTAGGCAACTCCTACTCATTGTTCCTGGCTCTATTCTGTAAGAACCAACCAGAAAAAAAACCTTCTCTCCAGTGTAGCCGTACCACCAGCTAAGGTGATAGGACCTTGGATGTCAGTTGTTCTTTCATCATAGCTAACACAGCAAGTTTGAGGACTATCCCTCACACCAGGACCTTCCTGGGCTACTACTACGGTCAGATGTGGACCCAGCATATGCCCAGACCTTATCAGACTGGAGGCAGGAGTTTAGGACCTTACAGAGTTGATCAGAGTACTCAGGACTGACCAATCTCCTCACTCGATTTTAGGGGACTTTATATGAATCCCCAGACAACTAAGAAGGGCACTGTTTTTGTCCTTCTGATGACTCCATCATAAAAACTCCAATTCTAGTTGTTTCTTCTGTAGGGAGATAGAAGTCTCTGGGTGGTCCCAGGCCTCCTGTTCTGACACAAACTTTGTTAGGGATGAGGAAGGTTTAGAATCCAAGGCCATATAGCTCTAGGTAATTAAATGTTCCTATAGGCCAAAGAAGTAGACAATTATGGGCTCATCCCTCAGCCATGGAGATTGGGATAGCCAGGCACTAATTTACAAGACTTATCAAATGCATGGAACTGGCCTATTTTTACCAAGGTCTGAATGAACGTGGACAGACTTCGGGAGATAACAGAGATAGAAGGACCTGACTACGGTCCATGAGGCCATGAAGAGTCAGACCAAGGTCTGCTTACACAGTTTACAGCCTTTGTATTTGGAGGACAGATTCTTTCATTTTTGTATTTATGTCTCAAGCACTTCACATAGCACTTGGCACATAATAGATACTTAATACATGTATGTTGAATGAGTAAGTGATGGATTTGCTAGTTTTTTTTCTTTGTATGATCTGCAAGTGTAGGGAAAAGGACAAATTAGCAAGCATTTTCAGGATGTTTAGAAATAGAGAAGGGGAAAATCTTAGAGGGAACCATTATTCTCATCATATCCAACAATGAGGAAAAAATGTGGAAAGTCACAGATTATGAGGTCTTCATACCATTGCAATATTGGGAAGAGGTCCTACAGATTCACTGCAATATTCTATAATATACCTCCCAGCATTAAGAAGAAAGAGTTCATCTTCAGTTACAAGTCATTTCCTTTCTTTTTATTTCTACTAATTTCCATTCAAGTCATCTAGCAATTAATTCCCTTTTGTGTGTAAGACTGTATGCTAGCCTGGAGACACAAAGACTGCATGAAAAAGTCCCTGACTTCAAGAAGCTTACGTTCCAAGGGGATTACATATCTAATTAGGTTTAATATAATTTAAGAAGGAAGAGAGAAAGTGAGAGAGAGACAGAGACAGAGAGAAGACAGAGTCAGAGAGAGAGAGAGAGAGAGAGAGAGAGAGAGAGAGAACTAAAAACTCAGGGGCTCAAGCAATTTTCCTATAAGAAAGAGGATCAGGATTTGGTGCTCTCAAGGGTTCTTAACATTTTTTGTGTCATGACACCTTTGACAGGCTGGTGAAACCTACAGATCTCTCCTTATAAACATGTTTTTAAATGCATAAAATGCATCGTATTACAGGCAGCTGGGTAGCACAGTGAATAGAGAGTTGGGCCTGAAGTCAAGAAAATTCATCATCCTGAATTCAAATCTGCTCTCAGACACTCCCTAACAGTAATCTTGTTTGCCTCAGTTTTCTCATCTATAAAATAAGCTGGAGAAGGAAATGGCAAACTACTTCAATATCTTGGCCAAGAAAACCCCAAATGAGGTCCTGAAGAGTCAGACATGGCTGACACAAACAAACAATGAAAAGATTACAAAGGAAACCAATTATAGTGAAATATAATCATCAAAATGTTTTAAAAATAAGTTGATGAGCCTTAGGTTAAAACCTCTAGGCTACATTTAAAGTATTTATAGCATAGTAGAGCTTGCTAGACCTTGTTTCCCACTGATATAGCCTTCAAAAACCCAGGGTCACCTACATACCATGAAGAGGGACTGGAGGAAACATGAGCACGAAGAATATCTGGTCTAAAATGAGAAAATAGAGGCGGAGTCAAGATGGCGGAGTAGAAAGACTCACTGTATGATAGCTCCGAACCCACAGCCCATGCATTTAATGTAAGAAGAGCTCCCCACAAGTTCTGGATCACTGCAGGGTGTGCAGAAACACAGTGGAAGAGATTTCCGTTCCAGAGAGCCCTGGAGAGCAGTCCCCAGGGTCCATCACGCTCCGGAAAGCAGACCCCACCCCAGTGGTGCCCTGGCCGCGGCCCCAGAGAAGCTGATCCAAGCAGGCTTCAGGGACAGAAGCTCCGGTGGCCAGGAAGGTCCCTCCGCCCACAGAAGCTACAGGTCAGTGAGAGAGACGTCTGGGCTGGCCGAGAGGGGAACGGGGTGTCTCCGTGGCTCGGGGCCCCTCGGGAGGAAGCAGTGGAGACAGAGGCAGGGGCGGGAAGCGGCAGAGGCAGCAGTGGCGGCCCCCGGGACTCCCCGAGCAGGCAGGCAGAATCTTCATTACTGAAAGTCTCTGCATAAAGCCCCTGAGGGAGCTGAGCCTGGGAGACGGCCCTGCCCCCACCCCAGCACCAGAACTAAAGCTTACATTGAGTAGCAGCCACGCCTGCTGCGGAAAGCCCATCTGAATCTCAGACCCCAAGCACTAGCTGGGCGAATCTAAGCGGGGGTGGACAGGAATCTCAGAAGTCAAGTAACTGGCTGGGAAAATGCCTAGAAAAGGGAAGAAAAATAAGACTATAGAGAGCTTTTTTGAGCAGATGCAAATGATCCCGACTTTCGAAAACCTCTCATCTAGTCTGTGCTTGGTGCCAGCACACTCACAGACTGTGATGGCTCTCATGCTGGTGGCAATACCTTCACAACTATGGTACTGGATGGGGCTTAATTTCATAGATTTACTACCATCCGAAGGGAACATCACCACTGTTGTGGAACATCTGATTGAAAACTATGCTCAAGGTGCAGATGGAGGCTGGAGAGAAGGGCAAACCATTGGTTATCTGAACAAGGATATTAGGAAGGTGATGTCTTTGGTTGGTTGGCTGATTTTGGTTTAAAAGCATCACAATGGACCATTTTTTTCCAAGCTGTTTCCCTTCTGATAAAAGGCCTATCTATCCCATGCCCCATCATGACATGGAGAAGGAAGGCCCTGAGTTTTTGCTGTCTATGCCAACAGAATGCAAGTTCAGGCAGGTCCTATTGAGTCTCTGGCTGGAAAACCTTGGAACAAGGGCTCACTGATGTTTCTGGATGAATTTTTTTTTGGCCACTGTAATTCTCAAAGTTCATCTACTAATTTACAGGCAGGTTATGACCTGTGTTGGCTGAGGGAGGACCAGCATAAGAAAATTACAGATCCTCAGGCAATGAGGTGACACTATATAAGAAAGAATAAAGGATTCATTTTATCCTAACAGATCCACTGGTAAGTGATAAGTTACTCTTTGGGGTAGTCGGTTCAATTCAATTTGATTCAGCCTATGAGAGGAGGTACCCTAATGAAACGTTAGCAAAAGCTGAAGATCTGTCAGGGCCAAAAGATGGAGACATTCTGATGGAAAGACAAAGGCCCTCAGATGCTAAAATACACTCTCCCCTTCCCCAAACCATAAGAAGGTCTGAGGCTTGAATAACTTAATTGCATGTGAAGAAGCCAGTGAGACATTGAACTTGCCCCCAAGGGAGAGACTGACCTAACAGCAGTGTCCCTGCCACCTCCTCCACCTAAAATCTGAAAAGGAATGTGAGGGAATAAACTGGCAAAATTAAAACTAATCGCCATAAGGCAGAGATCCTTTTGGAGCTGGGGTCCTTTTATATAGTGCTTTACAGTTTGTGAAGCACTTTACATATGTCATCTAGTGTATCTCCACAGGGGCAGCTAGGTGGTGCAGCGGATAGAGTGCTGGCTCTGGAGTCAGAAAGACCTGAGTTCAAATTCAACCACAAATACTTACTAGCTGTGTGGACCTAGGCAAGTCACTTAATCCAGTTTGCCTCAGTTTCCTCATTTGTAAAATGAGCTGTAGAAGGAGATGGCAAAGTACTCCAGTATCTTTGCCAAGAAAACCCAAACAGGGTCACAAGGAGACGTGATTGAAATGACTGAACAACAGCAGGAAGATATCCCCACAACAACCCCTCCTTGAGATGGATGATACTATTACCCTCATTTTACAAATGAGGAAACTGAGGCTCAGTTAGCTTTAAAACTGAGGCAAGATTTGAACACAGATCTTTCTGACTGCAAGGCTGAAACCTGTCTGCCTCAGAATTTGAGCAAAGGAGTGACCTGGTCAGATCTATATGCAAGGAAGATTAGTTTGGCAACAAGGGAAGGTATTGGAGGAAGAAGAGAATGGGAGTATGGGATCACAAGTCTAGAGTTGGAAGAGACGCAGAAGCCGTCTAGTCCAACCCCCTCATTTTACAGATGAGGAAATGGAGGTTCAGAGAAGTGACTTGCCCAAGATCACTTAATGTCAAGTAGTGTCAGGGATGGCATTTGAACTCAGACCCTTTGACTCCTGAGTAACAGTTCAGAGGCCATCGCAAAGTTCTAGTGGTCATCAGAATAGCTGAGAGTGGAAAGAGACTGAAAGAATAGAAATAATGGAATTTAATAATTGATTGGAGATTGGAAAGGGAGCATGAGGAAGAAAGAGAGTTCAACATTATTATCAAGGCTTTGAACAGGAATAACTGAGTGAAGTGGATAGTTAGGTGGTGCAGTGGACAGAGTACAGGGCCTAAAATGAGTCTTCCTGAGTTCAAATCTGGCCGCAAACACTTACTAGCTGTGTGACCCTGGGTAAATTACTTAACCCTGTTGACCTCAGTCTCCTCATCTGTAAAAAGTGAGCTAGAGAAGGAAATGGCAAGCCACTCCAGTATCTTTACCAAGAAAACCCCAACGGGGTCATGGAGAGTCAGATACAACTGAAAAATGACCGAACAACAACCGAAGGAAGGATGCTGCTACTGACAAAATGAGAAATCAGAAGGGAAAGCAGGTTTGAGAGGAATGAAAATAAGTCTAGTTTTGGCATTATTGCTAACTGCTGCATTATGCTCAAGGATAATGTATCACTGCTGGGAAGGGACAGTTTTTATCAGTAACAAGGGGGCAGAAGTAAAACAAAATGTTCTAATTTTAACTAGGGTGGGAGAAGAGTCATCAATGAGTTTATTGGAAGCCTTATGGTATGGGAAAGGAACAAGGTCCCAGGGCTAGAGCACACAGAGTTATAATAGTCTAGGGCCTATCTCCCAGCATGTTTTGTAAACATCAAACAAGCCACCAGATGCTGTTGCTCCCAATATCTCCAGGAGAAGGAACCTTTGCCCGAGAGTGATAATACATAACGTAATATGTAATGTAACATTCCGTGCTGTTCTTCATAGATAAGGAATACCAGAATCCCAGAGATGAAAGGGACCTTCGAGGTCATTAAGTCTGATCCATGGCTGAATAAGAATCCCCACTACAGCATACCCAATGGGCAGAACTCTAGCCTTTACTGGTAAACCTCTAGCGACATAGTACCCAGTACTTCTTAAGGCAGCCCATTCTCATTGTAACAAAAAAGATTTTTCCTTACATTAAGCTTGATTTTTCCTTTGTAACCTCTTCCTGTTGCTCTGGCCCCCGGGGACAAAAAAGAATAAATTGAATACCTCTTTCATATAACACCTGATCTCAAACAAGTATGGCACTATTCTCTCTCTCTCTCTCTCTCTCTCTCTCTCTCTCTCTCTCTCTCTCTCTCTCTCTCTCTCTCTCTCTCTCTCTCTCTCTCTCTCTCCTTTCTAACAGTCTGATCAGAATACAAGCAAGAATTTTCTTCCTGGTCCTTGATACTATGCCTTTCAGAGGAGCCCTTTAGGCAACAAGGTAAATAGTATTAGGGGCTTTGAGTTAGGCAGACTTGATTTCAAATCTGCTCTCAGAGATTTCTTAGCTATGTGACTCTGTGCACGACTTAACTTCTCTGTACCTCAGTTTCTTCATCTGTAAAATAGAATGACAATAATAGTATATATTTTCCAGGGTTGCTGGGAGGACAAAATGAGATAATATTTGTAAAGTGCTTCATAAACCTTAAAGCACCATATAAATGCTAAATCCATGGGGGCTGACATTATTAAAATGTTAATTATTTCATGTTTGCATTCCAATAACCTCTCAGGTTTTTGTTTTTTTTTTTTTTTCAGAAAAACTGCAGTCTAATCATGTGTATCTGATTTTTTTGCATATAAATTTTTTTGAACCCACATGTAGTAATTTATAAATATCTTTATTAATTTTTATCTTATTACATTCAAACTTTCTACCTTATCATAATTTTTTTTTAGCATTCTATGATTTATCACGTCAACTATTCTTCCCAGCTTTGTGAAATCTGAAAATATCAGTGTGATATTCAGGTCTTTATTTGAATCTTTGACAAAAAGGACTAGAAAGAAGAGGGCCAAGTTCAGAGATCTGTTTGCACACAGGTATCCCAGTATGTATGATTCTTTGGATATAGCTTTTTTGACCAGTCTCTAAGCTGCCAAATTAAATTATCAACTCTCTCAAATCTTTCTACGTGTTCCACAAGAATATCTTGAGGGAATTGGCCAAATAATTTATTAAATTCTAATATTATTTCTAAAGCACTGCCCTCACCTACTAGAGCAGTAACCATGTCCAAGAAAGAAGAAATAAGGTTAGTTTGGCTAGACCTGTATTTAATATAGCCACACTGGCTCTTCGTAATCATTCTTTCCTTTTCTAAATACACACTAACTATCCTTCTAATCATGTGATCTAGAACTTAACCAAGAATCCAAGTCTGATTCCCAGGCCCCCAGTTTGCAGACTGTTCTATCCACCCCACCTCCCCCTTCCCCCTGACTTTTTTAAAGGTCAGGATCTTTGCTGTTTTTTTCCTATTTTATAGTACTTTGCGCATTGTTTATGATCTCTCGAAAATCACAGACAGTGTGGCTCATCCCTCACATGTCCCTATTCTTTCAGTAGCTTAGGGGTAGTTCATCTAGGTAGGCTAAGTGACTTGAACTCATCAAGGGCAACCTGGTGATTTCTGTTTCTTTACTTATCTTGTGGATTAACTGCTAGCTAATTTTGTTCTGATCTTGCCAGTCCAAAGATTATCCTCCTTGGCAGAGAAAACACATATATAACAAACTCTGACCAGCTCTGCTTTCTCTCTGTCCCCAGTGACCATAGCTCCATTCCCCTTGAGCAACCATTCCAGCCCTTCTATCCTCCAATGTACCTAACACCACTCTTCTCATGGCCCTTCGTTTTTTTTCCTACCTCAGGTTCATTCCAAGGTTTAACACTTCTGGTATTATTCTTACAAGACTATGCCATACTTTTGTATTCATTATTTCCTACCAGTTCTTTGTTTCCTTATTTTGTTTTTAAGACCTGGATTGATTAATGTGTTCCCTTGGTACCCACACAGGTCTTCCTTTTCCTTTTCCTTGGAGATGTTTATCTTTGTCTTTAGAAATTCATTCTTCAGGACTTCCAAATTTCCTATGCTGACTTCTCCTGAAGAACTTGAATCCACAGGACCTTCCCTATCTATCCCTCTCAAATCTACTCTCTCCAAATCTAGGAGACATGGTAGTTCATTTTCCGCTTTCCTCATCTACTCTGTTACAAAGATGGTAGGGCTCACTTCCTCTAAAGGTTTCCATTATTTCCACTCCAACAAAAAGTTCTTCCTATTGATGAGAATTAGATCCAGAGTAAATTTCAACTTTGTTGATGTCCCTACCTTTTGAAGAATTATCATTACATATCATCAAAGTAAGTAAGAAATTTTTATTTGATCTCTTTTTGGTATAAATAGAGCTCCATGAAATAGCTGATTAATTCAAGTCCTTCTATCACAATTATATGATACTTCTGTACTAGGCTTGTGATCTGTTTCTGAAACTCATCTAATTCTTTTTGTGGTAGACTCAGATGACTACCTTGTTTCTGTATATACCTCTGGTAAAATGCATTCTGGTGGCACAGTAGATAGAGCATGGTCCCTGATGTCAGAAGGAGCCAAGTTCAAATCTAATCTCAGACACTTACTAGCTGTGTGACTCTGGGCAAGTCACTTATCTTTGATTGTCTCCCCATCCTTCCCACCCCCACCAAATGCATTTTACCATTAATTCCCCCTATATCTCCTGGATTTCTTCACATGAGCATATATTCTCAATATATGACATTATTCTACCCCATGCCCCTTTCTCTTTCTAATTCCTTTATGAATAAGGCTTATGCTTCCAGAGTCACATCCCAGTTGCAAATCTCATCATATCAATTATCAGCAATGTTTAAGAGGTTTCATGTGTCTCAATGTTTAAGAGGTTGCATGGGGATTTCAAGTTCTCCTTACTCATTACACATACTCTTTACATTTGTATACAGATAACTAAGACCATGGGTTTTTATTGCTTTGTACTGGCCGCCCCCCCGTGCCTGGAATGCTCTCTTATAACTTCCCTAGCTTCCTTTAAAACTCAACACAGATCTTACATTTTGATGGAGTCTTTGCTAGGCCTTTCTTAGGTTTTGGCTCCCATGAATTTCTGGGTGTCTCTACTTTTATGTCTTTTTGTTGATTTTTAAAATTCAACTTTATTTTATTTTCAGGTCCACCTTCTCTCACTCTCACCACCATTGAAAGCACAAGAAAAATAAAATTCCTGCATAAACATGTGTAGTCTAGAAAAACAAATTCTCATCTTGGTTGTGTCCCAAAATGGCTTCATCTTGCAATCTAAGTCTATCACCTTTAGGAGGTGGATAGCATGTTTTATCATGAGTCTTCTGAAATTGTGGATAGCCATTGTGTGGATCAGACTTCTTAAGTCTTTCAGTTATCTGTTCTTATGACAACATGGTTATTATGTAAATTATTCTCTTGATTCTACCCCTGACACCTGGCATCATTTAACACAAATTCTCAGGGTCCTCTGAAACTCTCCCCTTCATGTTTTCTACATTTATTATCCATATTTATCCTTTAATCAGTTAATCAATAAATATTTAAGAAAAGCCAGCTATGTACCAGACTCTGCTCTAGTTTCTGGGAATACAAAGGCAAAAATGAAATAGTATTTACCCTCAAGAAGCTTACATCATATAGAGACAACACATTGAACATGTTCTCAAATAAGCATATGGATAAGAAAAAAATTTTAAGAGGCAATTTGTGTGTAGAGGAGGAAATCCTAATAACTATGGGGATCAGGGCAGACTTCTAGTTGGTGGTGTTTGAGCTGAGATTTTAAGGCAATAAGTCATTCTAAAAGTCGGAAATGAGGATGGAGTCAATTCCATCTATGGAATAAGGAGGTCAATTTGGCCAGACCCTGTGTGAAGGAAAGTAATGTATAAAATGACTACAAAGGTGGGTTGAAGGCAGGCTGTGAAGGGCTTTAGCTACCAAATGGAGTATGTACTAGCTGTGTGACCCTGGGCAAGTCATGTAACCTCTGCTAGACTCAATTGTCTCATCTGTAAAATAAGGATAATAATGAAATCTACATTCCAGGACTGTTGTGAGGATGAAATGAGATATTTATGAAGTGTTTTGAAAACCCTAAAGCACTATGTAAATGCTGCTGTTATCAATAATTATTAATATTTGATTCCAGAGGTAGTAGGAAATTTCTGGAATATATTGTCTAGGGAATGAAGAAAATAAGCATTTGCTAAATTCCTACTTTGTGCCAAGCACTTTTCAAATATTATTTCATTGTTCTCACAATGACCTTACTGAGGTGCTATTGTTATCCTCATCTATGAGATGAGGAAACATAGGCAGATAATAGATAAGTCTCTTGCTAAAGTGTCTGAGGCTGGATCTTCCCAAGCCCAAGCCTAGTGATCTATTCTCTGTACTGCCTAGCTGCATAGGTCCAATGGACTGGCCATGTTGTGCGAATGCCAAATATACGCTTGCCAAAAAGACTATTTTATGGAGAACTCACACAGGACAAGAGTTCACAGGGTAGTCAGAAAAAGTGATACAAGGACAATCTCAAGATCTGTCTGAAGAACTCTGGAATTGATTCCCTCACTTGGGAGACACTGGCACAGAACCACCTAGCATGGTGTACCCACCTCAAAGAAGGTGCTGTTCTCTGAGCAAAGCAGAATTGTGGTAGCTCAAAAAAGATGTTAGATGTGCAAATTTAGACATCTCCACTTCAAATATTCATATGGTCTATTTGTACTCAACCTGCAATAGGGCCTTTTGAACTCTTATTGGTCTGATCAGCCACTGTCAGACATACTGTACCTTGACTCCAATAGAGGGACGTCATTTAGGTCCTCTTCAAGAATGAAGGACAACCATCCATATGTGTGCATTTGTATACGTGTGTACATGTATGCATCTATTTATATTTCAACAGTCCAGTTGAGAGGCTTGAGGGTCTGAACAAGAGTTGTGATCATGGAAGTGGTGAGAAGAAATCTGATGTGAGAGATATTCTTCCTCCTATGTTTTAGCTACTCTCTAGAATGTCTTACCTGGTGGCTCTACCTAAGTCATTTTCTCTCTCCTCCATCCTGATCTTCTGTACCACATGAATCACCTATCGGTAGGACACATGCTTGCCCTAGAAATGGTGTTTCCAGGAGTGGTTATGATTAAGTCATTCAGACACAAGTTCTTCCTTTGTGTGGCCCCAAGGCTGTGGAGGAGAAAGTGAGGCTGGTGACCTTGCACTCAAATCAAAGTCAGTTGTAAGTCACATCATCATCTCCCTGATGTCATGTTCCTCTTCAAGAACGAAGGACAAACCGTGATCAGTGGAGCGCAGTGGGGGTGCTGCTGCTCAGGGTTTACGGGGTTTTGTGTCAAGGTGCATGAAAGACAAAGGAGTGAATTCACTCACAAGTGGATATTTAGGTCAAATGGAGTTTTTTGGCCTAATCATTATAGCTCCATATTTTCACAAATTAGGTAACGACATGTTTTGTGGAGAGAGCTTTGGACACAGTGTCAAGAGAACTGAATTTCAATCCTGTTTCTGACACTTAGATTTGCTAAGCCTCAATTTTTTTATCTCTAAAATCAGGTAAGTAATACTTGTACTACATCCTGTGCCTATAAAGTTTATAAATATCAGCTATTATTATTCATACTATTATATTACACACAATATAGTATATATTATACCCAATATGTTGTTTTACCTTATTATAGTATACATAATTATCATTCATACCCTATATTCTCCTTTCACTATGTTCCCCTGTCACTGTAAAGAAAGCATTTGCTAAATAAAGTGTCACAGATAGGAAATCTGCTA
This sequence comes from Bettongia penicillata ogilbyi, assembly GCA_023548195.1. NCBI lineage: Eukaryota > Metazoa > Chordata > Mammalia > Diprotodontia > Potoroidae > Bettongia > Bettongia penicillata. Next base: position 3,978,946 of record JAJHZJ010000283.1, read on the forward strand.
CTTTAATCCATACTAACTGGTCAGCATTAAGTGAACAGACACTGTGCTCGATAGTGGGTATCACTGCCAGGGCTGATTTGCAATGGAGTGAGTTAATTTGCTGGCTCATTGACAGATCTCATGTAGGAGTGACTAACACCAGTCTCCAAACAGGGTGTTAAAGGAAGTTGGTGGAAGTAAATTCTGACTCACTCAGAGGCTGGCTTGTTTAACCTGGCATTCAAGGCCTTCCACAATATGATGACACCTTACCTTTCCAGTCTTATCTTAAATTAGTTTCCCTGGATACATTCCACACTCAAGTTAAACTGGTCTCTTCTCCACTCTTCCAACATACCCTGTGCTTGCCTACCTCTATGTATTGGCTCAACCTGTTCCTTATAGCTGGAAGGCTCTTCCTCTTTTTTTCTCTACTTGGTGAATTCCTACCCATCCTTTGAAAATCAACCCCAAAGAATCTGATTTCCCACTTTTGACAACTGCCTTGTCTCATGATCTTTATGTAACACGTTTTTCAGTAGTAGGTTGTACAGTGGCTAGGACTCTGGACCTGGAGTCAGGAAGATCTGAGTTCAAATCTAGCCTTAGTACTTACTAGTTGTGTGACTTTGGGAGTTATTTAACTTCCATCTGTCTTAGTTTTCTCAACTCTAAATTGAGGATAATAACACAACATGTATAACCTATACCAAATTTTTTGCCTTCTTAATGAAGGGTAGAGGAGAGGGAGGGAGGAAGAAAATTTGGAACTGAAAAATTAAAAAAAATATATTAAAATTGTTTTTATGTGTAATTGGGGAAAAAGTAAAATACTAAATTTTAAAAAAGAGTATCCAAAAAAAGATAATAATAGCACCTTTTCCCAGGGTTGTTGTGATGATCAAATGAGATAATATTTGTAAAGAACTATGCAATCCTTAAAGTACTCTGCAAATTTTGGCTAGTGTTATCACACCTCTCTGATTAATGTACTTGGCATGTAATACTGTATATTATGGTTGTAGTGGAAAATAGCATTAGAGGTGGTCTGAGTATTTCTTTTCAAATCTCATCCATCCGTGTGACCTTGAACAAGTCACCTAACCACGGACACTCAGCGTCTTCATCTGGAAAATGAGAAAGTTGGCCTAACTGGTCTCTAAATCTTTAACCCTAGTTATTTGTATTTATACAAGATGATGAGTTTTAGAAAGGCAGGTGCTATGTCTTGTCTAAATTTTGCTTAGCACAGTGTTCTGTTTATAATATTCACTTGACACAAACTTTCGTTGAATGCTGAATGAATAAATCCTACATCAAAAGAATTTTGTTAATGTTTCATGGGACACAATTCTTAGTTGAGTTTTCAATAATGTATACAATCTGGGCTTAATTTATCTTGTAGCTTCATCTTTAATTACTCATTTCCTGACCTCTCCACGTCAACCAAACTGTTTTCCTCTTTCCTTAGAATAGTCAGAGTTCCAGGGAACATAGACATGGTGGACAACAAGGGAAAAACCCTCCTGTTCTCGCATACAAGCAATTGCCAGGAAGTTAAAAGATCACATGTGCTTGGTGAAAGCCACGCTCATGACATAAGCACTAACTGAAAGAGTCCATGGTCCCATATGGAGGGACTGAGAAATCAGAGACCCAAACCTGGAGCCGACCCACCTGGTAGCCAAGGAGTATGGGTTGGATGTACTCTTATGAGCAGATGTCATTGCTGAAGGATTTGAACCCACCTTGAAGGGCCAGCAGCAGGGATAGATGCCTTAGACACTCACATTAGATGCTTGCCATTTGCTGAAGCCTCCATGAGATGAGTTTTGCAGAGTGAAAAATCGATGTGGTTTTTAAAAACTGACAATTATGCAAATGCACATAGAGCTAAAGAATGAAATCCATATAAACTATGGTGACAAAGCTTAGCCTTGGAGAATGCATAATGAAGCACCACTTTCCTTTCTGTAAAGAGGTGAGGACTCTGCATTTGGAATGTGTTATGCATGATACAATCAATCAATGAATTGGTTGGCTTTGCCTAAATGCTTTTCTTTATTACAGGAAGTTTTCAGGGGCTGGGGTGGGGATGTTGAGAGAAAATGATGATTATGTAAAAGCAAAAAGCAACACTAAAGCTTAAAAAATCATCCATGGAAGTAATGCCATCCAGGCAGCTTCTAGCTGGTACAATGGAGTTGAAATCTGGAAAATCTGGGTTCAAATCTTGCTTCAACACTTACAAGTTATTTGAGGCCAGGAAAGTCACATAATCTCTCATACTCAACTTTCTTTTCTGTAAAATTGGCCTAATAATTGCATTTGTCTCCCTAGGATATTGTGAGGATATAATGAGGTAATATGCAAAGTGCTTTGTAATTCTTAAAGTTTTATGTGAGTAATTGCAGTAGTAGTAGTAGTAGTAGTAGTAGTAGTAGTAGTAGTAGTAGTAGTAGTAGTAGTAGTAGTATAGGTGTAGTAGTAGTAGTAGTAGTAGTAGTATAGGTGTAGTAGTAGTAGTAGTAGTAGTAGTAGTAGTAGTAGTAGCAGCAGCAGCAGCATCTGTTTTTAGTTAGTGCAGGCAGGAAGCTCAAGAAGGTCTACTTCCACTACTGTGGGCATCAAGCTCCCTCCTCACTGTGTATGAGCTTGTGCGATTGGGAGGCATCCATTCAAGTTTGGTCTAAGATGGTAGTCTCTCTCTACCCGGGCTCCTCTAGGAGAGCAGTGTTTCTTAGAGGGTGCCATGTGATTCAGTGGGAAAAACACTGATGACACCTGGCTCCCACTCCTAGACTCTGAGACCCATTAGCTGTGGGACCCTAGACAAACCACTTAAAGTTTCAGATATAGTTTCTTTATCTTTAAATGCTGTGAGCACCTTGTGAACTATAAAATACAGTATCAACCAGTATTTCAATATATTAAATTTCTACTCATCCCTCAGAAACTCTCCCTTCCTACCCACTTTTCCAGAAGCAAGTGTCTAGAATTCTGTTGTGATCTATTTTATCACAGAAAAATGATTTCATCATAGTAGGAGAGAATTTCCATCAATAGTAGGGGAAGAGTAATTTAGGCATCTATATCTTGTACTTTATCACCTTTGCAATTTTATACATTCCATCCTCTTTTCTGAAAGGAGGGGAATAAGGAAACAAGTACTTATTGAATTCCTAGGTGCCAGGCTTTACAAATGTTATCTCATTTGCTCCTCATAAGAACCCTGGGAAGTAGGTGGTACTATTATTCTTATTTTGTAGCTAAGGAAACAGAGGCAGACAGAGGTTAAATGACTTTCCCAGAGAAACACAGTTAAGTGTTGGAGGCTGCATTTGAATGCAGTTCTTACTGACTCCAGTTTTAGCATTCTAACCACTGAGCAACCTAGCCGCCATCATAGAATCCCAAAACTGGAAGAAACTCAATCCAACTTCCACCTGGTGAAGAAATCTGCAGCATATCCAACAAGGGGTCATCCAGTCTTTCCTTGAAGACTTCAAGGGATAAAAATATGATCGACTTTCTCCTGAGCAATCCACTCCACTTTGGGATATCTCCAACTGTTAGGATTATTTCCTCTCTCTAAGGCTGAATCCTACTCTTCAGCCATGGCTCATGGTTCTGCCCTCCGGGGCCACGAAGAAAAGTCTATTTCCTCTTCCATAAGACTACCTTTAAAATACCTCAATACAACTCTGATTTTGCCCTTCCCACCCCCCCACCCCAACAAAGTCTTCTTTTTAGGTTAAACCCTCAAGTTCTTTCTATCCATTCTCATTTAGCATGGTATAGAGGCCATTCACCATCCTGGTAGACTTCTTTTGTACACTCTCCCCATTATCAATGTCTTCACTAAAATAGAGTTTCTAGAGCTGAACCCAACAGCACAGGTATGGTCTGACCAGGGTGAGGTACCAAGGGGTTGTCACCTCCCATGTTCTATCTCTTCATTTATCCCAAGATCCTATTAGTGTTTTTGGTTGTCCTATCACATCATTGACTAATACCAAGCTAGCAACCCACCCCCAATTCCCATTCTTTTTCACAAGAACAGCTGTCTAGATACCCCTTCCTACATTGTACTTGTGAAGTTCATTACTTGTCCCCTAAGGGAAATGTTATTGGGCAAACAGCTTTGTTGTTTGTAAGAATTGTGTGGAGGGGTTTCAAATTTTGAAAAAAGCAAAAACAAAGGAACAAAACCCAAGGTATAACAATACTCTTCTCCCTTTTTGATTCAACCTTCTCATTTTCTTGTTCAGGTTGTTTCCATCTAGTACAGTTCAGAGGACATGGAAGAACTTTTCCTCTAATTGTATATTTTTTACTAACGTGCTCCTTTGATGTTCCTCATGATTTGATCCTGGAAAGCTGTGTAAGAGTGTGATGTGTGATGAATATATATAGAGAGAGTCTATATCAGGCTGCATGCTGTCTTGAGGAATGGGGGAGGAGGAGAAGATTTGGAACTCAAAAGCTTATGGAACTGAATGTTGTAAACTAAAAATAAATTAATGAATTTTTTTAAAAGGATGATGTGTGTTAAAGAAGGATGTGTGTTAAAATACTGCCTCTAATGCTTACTCAAGTTAATAAGCAAGTAAGCAGGTCTTCTGTGTCAGGCACTGTACTAACCCCTGGGGATACAAAGAAAGGCAAAAGTCAGTCGCTGCCCCCCAGGAGCTCATAGTCTGATGGGGGAGACAACGTGCAAACAACCACGTACACACGAGCTATTGGAGGTCCTCTCAGAAGGAACACACTGAGATTATAGACTGGGAAAGGCTTCTTGAAAAAACTTGGAGGAAGCCAGAAAAGTTAGGAGGCAAAGATGAGGTGAGAGAGAATTCCAGGCATGGGAGATAGACAAGCAGGGAAAATGCATGGAATCAAGAGATGAGTGTTATGTTTGAGAAACAACAGGGATGGCAGAGTTGATGGATCTCAGATTATATGGAGGGAAGTATGGCAAGAAAACTATAAAGGTAAGAAGGGGCTAGGTTACGAAGGGCTGGAAAAGCCTAATGGAGGATTTTATATTTGATGCTGGAGGTAATAGAGAGCCACTAAAGTTTATTAAAGGGGGAAAGTAACAAGTATCTATCAAGGGACTACTAAGTACCAGGCAGCTAAGTGTCCAAGTGGATAGAGTGCCTTGGTCTGAAATCAGGAAGGCTTTATCTTCTTGAGTTCAAATCTGGCCTCAGACACTTACCAGTTGTGTGACCCTGGGCAAGTCACTTAACACCATTTGCCTCAGTTTCCTTATCTATAAAATGAGCTGGAGAAGGAAATGGCAAACCATTCCAGTGTCTTGACCAAGAAAACCCCAAATGGGGCCATGAGGGGTCAGACTGAAAAATGCCTGAACAACTGAAATGAGCCAGGCACTATGTTAAGTAAGTCATTTACAAAAATTATCTCATTTGATCCTTTATAACTCTTTGAGGTCAGAACAATTTTGATCCCTATTTTACAGTTGAGGATATTAAGGAGGACAAGTTAAGAGACTTGCCGGTATCACAAAGCTTGTGTCCGAGGCTGAATTTGAACTCAAGTCTTTCTGATTCCAGACCCAAAGCTTTACCTAATTTACCGTCTAACTGCCTTTATTGAATAGGGGAAGTGCACTTTCAGAAGATCAGTTAGACAGCTGAGTATCCAATGGACTGGAATGAAAAGAGACAAGGCAGGGAGACCAATAACCTTAATACCTGTTTGTTTGACCTGAGGGGAAGTCACATCACCTCCCTAGGAGGCAGGAACATCACTCTTTCCTAATTCCCCTCTGACCTGTCTGACCACTTCTCAGTCTTCTTTGCTGGGGAATCATCTTAGTATGCCCCTAACTATGGAAAGTCCCCAAGGTTCTGTCCTAGACCTCTTCTCTCTCTGTACTCCCTTGATAACCTTATCAGCTCTCAGGGGTTTAACTACCATCTCTGCGCCAATGACTCTCTCTCTCTCTTTCTGAACATATATACATGTGTATTTTATTTATTCACAAATACATGTATATGTGCACATATACAGTATGTTATAAATACATGCACATACATTTGTGTGTACCTATGTGTGTATATATATGCACATATTTGCATGTATATATGTACATATATACATGCATGTATATATATATGTGTGTGTATATACATATATATATATATATATTCCCAAAGTTTCAATTCTGTATCACTACTAATCTAGTAGACATTTCAAACTGGATATCCCAGAGTCATCATCAACTCACATATCCAAAATTAAAATAAGTCTGTCTCCCCACAAACCGGCTTCTCCTCCAAATTTCCTGATTTCTGTTCATGTCACCACCATCCTTCCAAGTCTTTCTGTTTCCAATCTCTCCCTGCCTCAGTCCACCAGAGTCCACACAGCTGCCAAAGTGATTTTCCTTAAGCACAGATCTGACCATGTGACTCTCCTACTCAACAAACTCCAGTGGTTTCCTGTTACCTAGGATAAAAATATAAATTCCTCTGTTTCACTTTTAAAGCCTAGACAACCTGTTCCCTGGTTGTCTTATCCTTCCAGACTCGTTGGATATTACACCCTCTCACATATTCTACAATCCAGCCAATCTGACCCCCTTTCTCTATTCCTCACATATGGAACTGCATCCCTTGACCATGCATTTTTACTTGTTACTCCACACACACCCCCATGCCTAGAATGTATTCCTTCCTTCCCTCTGTTTCTTAGAATTCCTCTCTTCTATTAAGACAAAATGGTGCTCAAGCACCATCTTCTGGATGAAGTCTTTCCTGATTTCCCCCAACTGCTAGTGCCCTCCCTTCTGAACTACCTCATATTTAACTACTTTGTAAATATTTGTATTTATTCATTTTATATTTATGCTGTATATATTGACATGTGCATTTGTCTTCCCTGTTAGAAGGTAAACTCCTTCTGAATAGAGATTATTTCATTCTTTGGGTGTCCATTACCTAGAACATAACAGGCATTTAACAAATACTCCCTGACTGATTGATGTCTTCATCTGTAAAGCCTGGAGTTGGACTCTGAGGTCCTTTTGACTTCTAGCCCTGTGAGCCTCTAATCTGGTAGGGCCTACCAACCTGTGAAGGCTTCAAGGACATCCTCAGTAATGTTATCAGAAAGAATGACCTGTGGGACAGCTTCTGAAAATGGTCTACAAGGGTTGGTGGAGGGAGTATTCACACCAGTAAAACGACAGATCCTTGAAAATTGGAGTACGTCTATAATTCACCCTGACATTCATGCCCAATAAGTGACAAAACCCAGACAGGCCTGCTCTTAATTCTGCCATTCAGAATGAATGTGTCTAGAAAATAATTTAGTGTTGAGTGTGCCTCCCCAATCATTTCCCATTCAGTTGTTTATCATCTACTGCCCTATCCAGCCCTATGACTGTGGTAACCATATTTCTAGACAAGTAACCCTGAGCAAACTACCCCCTCTTTAAGGGCCTTAGTTTGCTTACAGGGAATTGGACTAGATGACTTCTTTCTTTTTGTCGCAAATTCTCTTAATCGAAAAAAATTTTGTTTTCTTATTGTGACTTCAACCACCACCAATACACATGACGTAAAGAAAAAAAAAATAAAGGAAGAGCACCTCTGTGACCTGAGAACATGAATTCAATGGAATAATCCGGTGTTGTAAGAAATGACAAATGTGACAAATACGGAGAAGCATGAGATGATTCAGAGCGACGTAAGCAGAGCCAAGAAAACTATATACACAGTAACAATAACTTTTCAATGGAAAGGACAACGACCACAGAACAAATGAAAAGGATGGTTACAGAATTACAAGGAACCAGCACAACATCAAAGGAGAACTAGAAGAACATGTCGCCCCACCTCCCTTGCAGAGATGGGAGATCCAAGCCTGAGGACCATCACATATGTTTTCTGATTGTTTTTCCCAATAAACCAATTGGATTTGCTGATTTTTTTCTCTCCTTTCTCTTTTTCTTTAAAAACATTCTAATTTATATGGGATGGCTCTCAGGGAGAGGGCAATTTAGGTGATGTGAAAACAAAATATATCTCTAAAGTTTATTTTTTAAAAGAAATAACAAAGATGATGAATACAGAGAAGTATGGAAAGACATAATATACAAAATCACTACAGTACTGTAAATGGAAAGAATGGCTACCACAAAGCAATCAAAAATGATGTTATAAAATTACAAAGAACAAATTTAACTCCAAATAAGAGATATAGGAGGCTTTCTTCTCCCTACCACTCCTTCCTAGAGATGAAAGAGCCCTGAGTGTGGAATATTGTCTAAAATGTCAGGTTTTTTCCAATGTATTGATTGGTTTTACTGACTATTCTTTATATTTTTCCTTTTTTTAAAAAAAATTGTTATAAGTGGTGACTGTGAAAGGGTAGGGAAAACAAAATTTATCTCTGGGAAAGGGTATAGAGGAGGAAAACTTTGGGGAAATAAAAACAAAAAAGATCAATACAAATTTATTTTTAAAAGAAATTACAAATTTTAACCACATACTATTTTTAATCACTTCTCCCTCTCCCTCTCTCTCTTTCATTCCCTAACTCACTCACTCACTCACTCTCTCTCTCTGTTTCTCTCTCTCTCTCTCTCTCTCTCTGTCTCTCTCTCTCTCTCTCTCTCTCTCTCTCTCTCCGTTTCTCTCTCTCTCTCTCTCTCTCTCTCCGTTTCTCTCTCTCTCTCTCCGTTTCTCTCTCTCTCCGTTTCTCTCTCTCTCTCGCTCTCTCTCTCTCTCTCTCTCTCTCTCTCTCTCTCTCTCTCTCTCACTCACACACACACACACACACACACACTCACACTTAACCAGATAACAATGAATTGTCCTATTTTAACTCCGTCTGCACCTTCCCTCTTTTCCCTCAGTTCAACTTTCTCTTCTTTTTCTTTTCTTCATTTTATTCTCAGCTTAGGCTACAAAGTAAATATGTCCATAACAGTAGAACAGGAAAAAGAGATGATGATTACACATGAAACTGTAAATCTATTGTGTACAACTTGCCATTCTTTTTAAATATGTAATAAAGTTATCATGGAAATTATTTTTCCCTCCCTCTCCCCCTAGAGATGGTTACTATTAGACACAAATACATATGTTTGTGTTATGTATCTAGATGTAGATATCAATATATATGTAAAATCATTCTCTACTTACTTCTGTTTATCAGTTCTTTCTCTGTCCGTCAATTGGCAATGACTGAACAAGTTGTGGCATGGGATCGTGATGGAATACTGCTGTGCTATAAGAAATGATGAGCTTGATGATCTTAGAAAAACATGGATAGACTTGCATGAAATAATGAAGAGCGAAACAGGCAGGACCGAGAGAATATTGAATTCAGTAACAGCAAGATTGTTCGAAGAACAGCTAAGTCATTTTGACTATTATAAATACCCAATAAATATTACAAAGGACCTCAGTGCAACTTTTAAAATGCTTTATTGATACTTTTGTTTAAAAAAATCTGTCACTGTCCTCATCCCCTTCATTTTCTCTCGCCTCAAAAAAAAAAACCCAAACCCAAACCTCTACCTTATGACAAATATTTATAAAATCAAGTAAAACAAATCAAGATATTGACTGTTTCTGAGAACATAGTCTGATTCTTTAACACTGCACTAGATTATTTCTAAAGGCCCTTCCACCTAAAAAAGAAATAGGGTCTTTTTGCAAAGCCTTATTATAGGAACACTTTATTTTATCAAAATCCAAAATGCCCAAGAACATTCACATCTACATACCTACCTAGAACTGCACAAAATTATACCAAATCTTGGACCTCTCACTTACATTCTCAGGGCCTCAGTTTCCTCATCTGTAAAATGAGGGGATTGGCTGTAGATTATCTCATTTTCTTCCATCTCTGACATTCCATGTTCTATATTCAGAACTGTCTTCCAGTGCTGCCATTCTTTGTTCTAAAATCCCTGATTGTTCTGGAATTTTATGCTCTGTGTTCTAAAATCCAGACCTAACATTCAACATTCTTTTCTTTTTCCTAATCACTATCTCTTTCCAGCTCTGACGTTCTATGTTCTAGTTCCTTTCTTGCACTGATATTCAGTGTACTTCAAAAAAAAAATTAAATTAATTTTTTCAGTTAAGAAATTCTATTTCATCTTCCTTCTACCTACCCCTCGTTTTTACAAGAAAACGGTAAAATGTTTTAACTAATGAGTAGTAACAGTAATAAGTGATAATAAACTTGGGCAGTTAGGACCTGTGGTTGTTCAGTCACGTCCAACTCTTTGTGACCCCATTTGGGGTTTTCTTGGCCAAATACTGGAGGGGTTTGCCATTTTCTTCTCCAGCTCATTTTAGGGATGAGGAAACTGAGGTAAATAGGGTGAAGTGACTTGCCAAGGGTCACACAGCTAGTAAGTGTCTGAGGCCAGATTTGAGCTCAGGAAAATGAGTCTTCCTAACTCCAGGCACAGCACTCTATCCACTGTGCCACCTAAGTTCCCTTCCAACTCTGGCACTCTATTTTCTTTGTTCTAAGATCCCTTCTAATTCTTTTTTCTGAGGGGGGAAGGGAAGGCAAATGGGGTTAAGCGACTTGCCCAAGGTCACACAGGTAGTAAGTGTGTCAAGGACTTGAGGTCAGATTTGAACTCAGGTCCTCCTGACTCCAGGTCTGGTACTCTACTCACTATACGACCTAGCTGCCCCACCCCTTCTAATTCTAAAATCCAACAATAAACTTGTCCAGAAGCTAAGTTGGGATCTCAGTAGTTGAAGGGGCTCTGGAGACTTATTCAGAAGTTGGGTTTGTAGGTCTAATTCTGTCCTTATTGATAGATTCTACTAACTAAAAAAAAAACCAACCCTAAGCCACAATTACAGAGTGCTATGAGAGGCCCCGAAGGCTCCACCAAACACCATATTTACATGCAATACCCATTTCAGTGAACCCATTCAGACTTGTAATTGGTGAAGGTCATTGACTCAGTTTATTAGGGGTTAATTCTTTATAGGTTTTGGTTTGCCTAGTGAAAGTTAAAAAAAAAAGGTAATGGAGAGAAAGGGAGAGTCAGAACCACAGAGATGGTTCTTTGTCGAAGCTGTCTGTTGTTTCGTTCATAGACTTAGAACTAGAAGGAATTTAAGACTACATTTTAGTCCAATTGCATCATCAAGGCCCAAGATGGGGAGTGACTTATTCACTCAAGAAGTGAGTGGAAAAAGCCTAGGCAATCTCAGCCTCAGTTTTCAGATTCCTTTTTGTTCTAAACATTATATTGCTTCCCTTTCTCTTTCAACTGGTAGAAAATACTGCTAAGGAAGCCCTTCTGTTACATAAGTTTAAAGTGTCTGTTTTCTTTCTTCATGATTAATGAACTGTAAAGAGACCCTTTACAACGTGTTTGCTTTGGAGACTCCAGGGAGCTATCAAACCCCCTGACTCTATAAATATCATAGGCATATCCAGTTCAGGAAGCTGCTGGGCCTGGAGTAAGTTCAAATGTAGCCTCACATATTTGCTAGCTGTGTGACCCTAGGCAAGTCATTTCACCTCTGTCTGCCTCAGTTTTCTCACCTGTAAAATGGGAAATAAGAAGCAGCTGGTGACTCAGTGGTTAGAGCACTGGGCCTAGAGGGTGGAAGACTTGAGTTCAAATCCACCTCAGATACTTCCTAGCTGTGTGACCCTGGGCAAGTCACTTAACTTCTGACTGCCTAACAAAATGGATCCACTAGAGAAGGAAATGACAAACCACTCCAGTATCTGTCCAGAAAACCCCAAATGGGGTCAAGAAGGGTCGGAAATGATGAAACAACAACAAAAAATGAAAGATAATAAGAGTGATTATCACAGTGCCTGGCATGTAATAGATGTTTTCTTCCTCCCTCCCAACTTCCAGAGCCAAGGGATGCTCTTGAGATGGAAAGATCACACAGGACTTACTTCATAGACCTGAGTTTCCAAAGGCCAGGGCCAGCTTTGGTCTTCTGTTTGGTGCTCGATGTTTATAGATTTCAGCAACAGGGTAGAAAGATTGAGAAAATCCCCAGAGGCTGGGGCGGAAAAACTTATCATCCATGTTGCTCACTTCCGCCAAGGTAGAGAGGCTTGCCTCAGGGTTTCAGGAGTTTCTGAGCCCCTTTTTAGTTTCACTCGAAATCTTCCCGTTGGCTGTTGGGAAGGAAGAACTGCACCCCAGGAAGGGTGGATAATGATGGTTTGTTCTGGATAGACTAACAGTCTGAGTTAGCAAGGTGTCCTACTGGGACTCCAGAAATAGTTACGAGCCTGTAAACGTGTGTAACTGTAGGGCTTGGGAGGAGCATCAGAGAATTTTAGGTCTGGAAGATATCTTGGAGATCATTTATTTTAACTCTCTCATCCAACAGATGAAGAAACTAAGGTCCAGAGAAAGGAAGTGAGTCATCCAAGGTCATCACACAGTCAGAACTGGAAGGAAGTTCAGAGGTTATCTACTTCAGCATCTTTAGTTTACAGGTGAGAAAACTGAGGCCTAGGGAAGTTAATGACTTAACTAAAGTCACACAGATGGCAAAGCTGATATTTGAAACTTTGTCATGGAGTTGTAAGGGACATCACAGGCTGCCTAGTTCAGTCTTTCTTTAAATGACTCAAGGAAGAGGGAGAGCAATTCCCCAAATAACTCATTCTGCTTCCAGTCGATTCTAATTGTTAGGATGTTTCACTTTACATAAAATCTAGAGTGTTTGTTTTTTACATCATGGTCCTTTGACTTGGCATCTTGGGTAGTTGTCAATACCCAGTTCTGCTTCTAGCTCAAGTACCCCCAAAGAACCCCAGTACAAAACCCTATCACTGTTGGAAAATGCTGGTGTTGCTTCCTCATCAATTTCAGAGGGAAGATAAAATGCCAGTGTCTTGAGCCTGCAGCCAAAGGGAAGAAATACTGGGAGGCAACAGTGAAGAGAAAATAGTTTGGTCAGCCAGCCACCAACATTTATTAAGGATTCGCTAGGTGCCTGGTGCTGTGCCAAGTTCTTGGGGAGCTTAGAAATGGAGGTACCAAGAAAGACAAAACACAATCCTTATACTCAAGGAGTGAAACCAGAAGAGTAGAGTGGGAATCCTGGCTGGGCTACTTCTTCTCTGGAAGACCTTGGCCAGATCCCTTATCCTTTCTGGACTTCACTGTGGTCATTTGTAAAATCAGAGCTTGGGACTAGGTGATCTCAAAGTCCCTCCCAACTCAATCCTATTAACTCTGCACTAAGTGAATGAATCTCTCCAGAGATTACCAATACACAAAACACTCTCTTCTGGAAAGACTGGATAAAGGACTGGGGAGCTGAGAACCTCTTAAGCACTCTAAAACTGTCTTTCCTTTGGCCCTGAAATAACCCTAGGAAAGTCACTTATTTACTTTGTGCCTCAGTTTTCCACATCCAGGAAAAGGGCTGATAATGCCTACTGCTTGGAGGCAGAGGGAAGATTTAATTAATGTTTCCAAGGTTCTTTGAGATCCATAGATGAAAGGTTCTCTGGAAGGGCAGAGCATCATTACATTCCACAACACAGTGCAGTTTATCCAGCCTAAGTGAAAAACAAGGACTGTCTGTTTAAGTTGGCGATAAAGATGGTAAATGTGTTCACTAATTAGCACTCTATTAGTGTAACAGGAGCATCAGTATGGGGATTACACAAGAATATATTTGTTATAAATCGCCCAGTTTAGTTTAATATCCAAACATGCAGCTGGGTCCAATGGAGAGCATCAGATCTGAAGTCACAGGATGTAGGTTTCAATCCCGACTCCATTCTGACTAGCTGGGTGATCTTAGACAAATCATTCCCTCTTCTGGGCTTCAGATTCCTCACTGGCAAAATGACAGGGATAAAGTAGATGGGTTTTAAGGTCTCTGACTACTCTACAATCCTGTGATCCTGTCCTGGGAAGGAAACCTGAGCATGCCTCACGGCATGAAGAGATAATTGCTGAAACCTTCCCTTAGAGCCAAGCAACCTACAAAGAATTGTGCTAAGGGCCTGGTGGGAGATGCCAACAGATGCCAGCCAAACAGGTGCCAGTTGAGAGAATATGATAACCAGTAACCTGAGTTAAGTGTTTACAAACAGAAGGCTCTGGATTTGTGAATGAACTCTTGTAGGAGCTGGATGTGGGAAGAGAGCCACCTGCTGTCATTATAGGGCATTTTTCTATTTGTGAGATGGCTCATCAGCCCTCCTCAAGGTTATTTTGTTTCTTTGATAAATAAGGATCAAAGAAATTTTGTTTCTTTTCATAAGTAAGGAGAGAGAAGAGAGATAAAAAATATACACACTGACAGAGACAGAGAGATAGAGATAGATAGAGACAGAGACGGCCAGAGAAAGACAAAGAGACAGAGACAAAGACACACAGAGACAGAGACAAAGACACACAGAGACAGAGAGACATAGAGAAAGACAGACAGACACAGAGACAGAGAGACATATAGTCAGACACAAAGACACAGAGAGACATAGACAGAGAGAAATACACATAGACAGACACAGAGACAAAGAGAGACAGACAGAGAGAGATACATAGAAAAACAGAGGAGAATCAGACAGACGTAGACACAGAATCAAAGAGATAGACAGAGAGACACATAGAGAGTCAGAGAGACAGAGACAGAAAGGGACAGAGAGACAGAGACAGAAAAGGACATACAAACAGAAACACAATCAGAGATGCACAAAAAAATACAGAGGAAGTGACAGAGACAGAGACAGAGACAGAAAGACAGAGATAGATAAAGGGACATAAAGATAAGTGACAGAGACAGAGACAGAGAGAGACAGAAAGAACTGGGAGGCAGAGGAGTTGTGCTTTGGTGGGAAGGAAGCTGGAGTGCCCCTGAGGAGGGCACTTTCTTGCTTTCAGGTTGCCTTGTAGGTCGCTGACAGTCAGGGAGAGTTTGAAACTCTGAGCTGCCGTTGCCTAAGCTGGCCCCCTTCTATGATTTGGGCTGAAGTTTCTGAACCAAGTCAGAACCAGGTCACTGAGAGAGCTCAGCATGGCCGTGACCTAATACTCTGGGACAGCTTTTCCTTGGTGTCTTTGTTTATTCCCTGTGCTATCTGTCTTCCCAGTAAAGTCTTGTGCATATAGCAATGCTGTGAACTTCCTGAGGTTTTAGGCACAGAAAAAGCTTAAAAGGTTGGGCCAGGGGTGGGGAATGATAATGTCATATCAGATAATCAGCAGGAGCTGAGACAGTATATAGGTGTGGATAAAGTACTATATATAGACTTAGAGTCATGAAGGACTAGGTTCAAATCCTGCCTGAGATATTAGTTGCATGTTCCCGGATCAGTTGTATTACCTGTAAACTGGGAATAATAGTATCTACAATTCTTATATCTCAATGTTGTTGTGAAGATCAAATGAGATACTGCATTTGTAAAAGGCATTTGAGAGTTGAGGTGCATGCTGGGATTTGTAGTTTAGAAAGATAAGCATTCTCTCTCTGCTGGGGGTGCAATTTAGAGCTATAGAAATCTTTGAGGCAGAAGGCAGAGATTTGACTCCTGACCAGGAGTTCTTAAAGAGATAGAGTCAGCAAGAGATATTGAGTGGAAAGAGTGGAAACGATAAAAAACCAAATAACGGCAGCAGTGAGGGGGTGGTATCCTCAGGTCTGCGTGGAACTTACCTGGATGATCTTGAAGGAATAGATAGTGCTGAGGCAGTGATCAAAAGGAGAAATGAAAAGGAGTGTGTCCAGTAACAGACACTGAAATATGCTCTTTATTCCTTCTATCTAAATATTTCTTGTATCCTGATTTTTGCCACAAACATGAAAAGTCCGGGGGTTTAACTGGAGATGTACAAAAATTTTAAATTAAGATGAAGAGCTAACCGGGGACCCGGGTGTTATTATTATTGAAGTAATAACTTTTGTCTTCTATCAACTCCATGAAACAATTAAGATGGTGGTCACAGGAAGCAGAAGGTCCTATGGCCCCTACGCTAAGAGTGAGCTGTTATGATTTGGGTGTAGCTCATGAAATCTCTAGTCTCCAAGATAAAAAAGAAAAGGGGGTCAGAGTGTAATTGGGTAAGACCTGGGGTGGGACGGGGGGAGGTTGGCGGAAGGAATGAGAGAGACCAAGGTGACACTCAGCTTTGCCCCTTCTAGAAGGGGGAAGCAACTGAAAGAACCAGGTTTGCAATGAAGTGCCACCTACTGGGTATTACACATGTAAAACATTTTGTACATTTTAAAGAGCTATATAAATGTCAATCGTTATCCTTGACAACATCTGAGACCTTCCTTTGATTTGTCAAAAGTCATGGGACCCTGCCATTTAGGATCATTTCATCTTTCGGAGTTTCTGTTTCTTCATTTATAAAGTGAGGGGTTGGACAAGATGGTTTTTGAGGTCCCTCTGAGCTCTAAATCTGACGATCTTTTAGAATCGTAGAACAGTTAAGGACCTTGAGAAACATCTTAAGATCCCATAAACATTATTGATCTGTACTCATGTATAAACTATATCACACTGCCTCCCATTTTCAGAAGAAGGGAGAGAGAAAGATTTGGGATCTTGTAAAAATGCATGTTAAAAAGTTTCTTGACAGGTAACTGGGGAAAAAATAAAATACTATTAAAACATTTAAAAAATACACACCAGGCAGCTACTGGCAGGGTCAATAGAGAGCTGAATCTGGAGTCAAGAATAGCTTGAGTTCAAATCCTGCCTCAGAAACTTACTGGCTATGTGATCCTAGAAAAGTCACTGAACCTCTCCATTTCATGGTCCTCTTCGAAAACGAAGGACAAACACAACCTGTGAGAAGAACAAGCTGCCTAAATGGGGACTCAGCTAGCTGGGTGATCCCTTCCCTTCCCTTCCCTTCCCTTCCCTTCCCTTCCCTTCCCTTCCCTTCCCTTCCCTTCCCTTCCCTTCCCTTCCCTTCCCTTCCCTTCCCTTCCCTTCCCTTCCCTTCCCTTCCCCTTCCCCTTCCTTCCTTCCTTTTCCTTCCTTTCTCTCTTTTTTCTTTCTTTCTCTCTTTCCTTCCTTCCTTCCTTCCTTCCTTCCTTCCTTCCTTCCTTCCTTCCTTCCTTCCTTCCTTCCTTCCTTCCTTCCTCTTTCTTTCTTTCTTTCTTTCTTTCTTTCTTTCTTTCTTTCTTTCTTTCTTTCTCTTTCTTTCTTTCTTTCTTTCTTTCTTTCTTTCTTTCTTTCTTTCTTTCTTTCTTTCTTTCTTTCTTTCTTTCTTCCATCTCCCCTAAAGCCTTGGACCCCATGCTCTCTGAAGCCCATGGATTGAACAAGGATGGATCCCTGCCCAACCTCCATTCAATGGCTGGTTTTGGACCCTCCTGACTTGGAGTGAATGTCAATAGTAATAGATGTCAAGAGTTAACAGTTTCTCTTCAAGACAGCAATCCTGAGGCTCCTGCCCCTCCCACAGTGATTTCTCTATTTATTTTTTTCTTTTCTGTTAAAGGAACCATTCCCCTGACTACCTTTTAAAGAGGCCTATTCACTGAATGGGCATTACCTCAAGGTCTCCCATTGCATCCTGGGCCATCTCCAGTCATCCTGAGGAATATCTGGTCACTGGATCTAGATGACTCAGGAGAAGTGAGGCTGGTGACCTGCACAGCCCTCCCTCACTTGAATCAAAGTCAAGTGCAAGTTATGTCATCATTTCTCTGATGGCATGTTCTTCTTCGGCAGTGAAGGACACACACATACACACAGGATACTAATAGAACCCACCTCTCAGGGTTATTGTGAGGTGAAATTTATTAAGTGCTTTCCAAACTTTTAAGTGCTATATAGATGCTTCCTATCATCATTATTAGTAGTAAAGTCTACCCATTCCATACTGAGAAGCACTTTATACATAATGTAAGTGTCTATATCAAAATTACAGAACCTGAGTTGACCACACTTATATTGCCAACCTAATGATTTCCTTATTTAAATGATACCTGTGGTCTTCATTAGGGGCTGTTAGAAGATCTAAACAGTATTTATTGAGACAAGTTCTGACATACCCTAAGTCCTGTATGCATTTATTTTTGTCCGCAGAGCTAATTGCTGGGGTTTTAAAAGGCCTCTTTGATGTACTAACAGTCCCTAATGAGGACAGTTAAACAAATAGGCAACTAGGTTAAAACAGGATCATTAACAGAGGTATAACATGCTAAACTGCTGATCGTTAATGGGTAGTAGCCAGGAATAAAGATTAGCTAGTCACATGGAAAATGAATGTTCTTCTCATCATGATTCTTTTACTAAACAGGGCTGATATCAGCTAATGTTCAGAAAGGAAACTATGGCAGTAAAATCCAGGCAAAGTGAAGTTAAAATATGACTATAGGAAGAGTGTGAGAAAAGAAGTCATTTTTCAGTTGTGCCCCACTCCTTGTGATCCCATTTGGGGTTTTCTTGGCCAGGATAATATAAGGCTTTCCATTTCCTTCTCTAGCTCATTTTACATATGGGGAAATTGAGGCAAATAGGGTTAGAGGCGTGCCCAGGGTCACACAACTAGTAAGTGTCTGAGACTGATTTGAACTCAGGTCTTCCTGACTCCAGGTCGAGCACTCTGCCTTATTTTACAGATGAGGAAATGGAGGCTCAGAGAAGTTTAGCAGCTTGCCTAAGGCCACACAGACAATGAGTATTAGAGCTAGGATGGAAATCCAGATCCTGTGCCTTGAAATCCGTTGCTTTCCACTTCAATGTGCCATGATGAAGCCATGACTGAATTCATCAATGACTCAGTTATTTCTGAAACTACTGGTGGGATATTTAGTCCCTTAGAAAACTCTAGTTCTTGAATACCAGATGTCCTGGTAGGGCATCTATTCCTTTGTTCCTACCAGTCCTTCACCTCTGCCTTCCCATCTCTGCTGAATTACTAGGATGGCTGGAAAAATGGGAAGTAGAGTGCTCCTACCTGGAAGATAGGGCAGTTCTAGTAAGTCAGGCTGACTGTGCTTAGCTCCTTTAGCCTTTTCAGGCTCATTCATACATTTGGCATCCAGACCTCTCCAAACCAGGCCCCTCTATGGACACTTGGGGCCTTTGCTCTTCTCTTTTTCTTTTCCCCTCTCCTCATTCTCAACAGAGAAGCAGCAGGCATCACTGAAGCCTGGTCTTACTTCAGAAGTATAAAATCCAATTCTCAGTTCCCTGGGGGATTCCCTGGGTGCCTTTCTAAGTCAGCATGCCGAGGTTTCATACCATCAACCTTTGTTGTTGTTGCCACTGAGTTGATTCAGTCATATCTGACTCTTAGTGACCCCATTCGGAGTTTTCTTGGCCAAGATATTAGAGTGGTTTGCCATTCTCTTCTCCAATTCATTTTGCAGATGAGGAAACTGAGGCAAAGAGAAGTTAAGTGACTTGCCCAGCAACCCTGGAAGGTAGGTGCTATTATTATCCTTACTTTACAGTTGAGGAAACTGAGGCAAAAGTTAAGTGACTTACCTGAGGTCACACCCTTAGTGAATTTCTGAGGTTGTATTTGAACTCAGAACTTCCTGACTCAAGGACCAAGACTCTGTTTACTATGCCATCTATGGGGAAAACAAAAAACCCACCCACAATACAGTTAAGTAATAGTCAAGAAGGCAGTGGAGGCTTAAGTGCCTAAATGAGTAGTGCAGCCATTACGTGCTACTGTGAAGCTGAACAGTAAGGAAGGCTTCACAGAGAACGTGGGAATTGACCTTAACGGCTAGGGAGGATTTGGAAATGAGAAATGTATGAGAGGAATGAGGAAATTCTAGTAGGCTAAAACAACATAAGCAAAATATAGAGAGTGGAATGAGGATGGTTTTCTAAGAGAGGACGAAGAAGGCGGCCAGGCTAAGGGCAAAGAAAACCCAGATTAGGGAGGGTTCTGACAGTTGACTTCTTATTACTAGAATTACCAATATTACTATTACTAGTAAATACTCAGTAGTAACTATTTCTCTTTTACCCAGGAACCCTGAGGGTCTTCCCCTCTCAGTTTGTTTTTTTTTTTTTTTTTAAAGGGCCATCCCTTGAGTAACTTAAAGAAGTCTATTCATTGAATGGGTATATCTCACTCAAAGTGAGAATCTGATAATATGTTAGCCTAAAATAGCCAGGGTCTCATATTGCATCCTGGGCTATCTCCGGTCATCCTGATGAATACCAGGCCACTGGACCCACATGACTCTAGAAGAGAAAGTAAGGCTGATGACCTTGCACAGTCCTCCCTCACTCAAATCAAAGTCACCTGCAAATCATGTCATCCTCTTGATGTCATGGTCCTCTAGGACAAACACACAATATTACTAGGAGAGGCACAGGAGAGCTAGAATTCAAAAGAAATCAGCAGCGACCAAGGCTACTGAGGTTAGTGGGCTCGTCATCTAACAAGTGCAATGGGAAACGGACAATCCAAGAGCTGCAGCGGTGGTGCCATGACCCAATGGTGTGTCCAGTGGATCGATAGGAAGTGATCAACAAGAATTGTATGAGATTGGCAGTCATGAAGGGAGTACAGGATATAGAAAATGAAGGGGACCTGAAGGTACATTCAGTCCAAGCCCTTCTTTTTCAGTTCAAGAAATTAAGGCCAAGAAAGTTTTAAGCAATTTGCCCAGTGTCATCTAGGTCACAAGGGACAAAGCTGAGATTTGAATCTAGGCTCTTTGTTTCCAAATCCAGTGCTCCTATAACTTCACTATGGGATTGGAATCTGTGTTAGTGGAAGAAGTTGCCATGCCAGTGAAGCAATCAAAATACCAATGTGTAATAGAAGAAAATTTCTCCCACGGACTGCGAAATCTATTATTTGTCCTAGGACACCTATGCCTTGTCAAGTATATTGTCTTTTACAAATATTTATTGTTGTGTCAAAAGTGTTTTCTTTGTTGCCTCTAGGGTGCAGCAAAGGACCACTGGACATATTTGAAAACTTTCAGATTCCACACACATTAAGTCCTTACTGAGTATAAGAAAAGATATTGAGGATAGAAAGATGGGGTGTTGGGGGGCGGAGTGAAACTCGTCCTCAAAGTGCTTGCAATCTACTGGGTGCTGTGGCACAAGCATAAGTGAATCTATTAGAAGGAAAGGCAGCAGTCTTCATGAAGCTTGCCCTTGCACCCAGGCTTAAAGAAAGATAAAGATTTCAAGAGGTGGATATGAATGCATTCCAGGCATAGGAGGTGTTTTATGGAAGTGTATGGAAGCAGGAGATGGAATGTGGAATTAAGAAAATAACAAATCATTCTGTTTGATTGGAATGTAGAGAGAAAACATTGAGTTGGGCTTGGGGGGATGAGTGGAATTTCAATAGGTGGAAACAAAAAAGAGGACACTGCAGGAGCAGGGAATGTGATGCCTAAAGGCGGCAGAAGTAAGTACTGGATCTCCTGTGATGAAGAAAAGCAAGGAGTAAGACAATCAATAATCATTACTTAAGTGCTTACCATGTGCCAGACACTGTGTTAAATGCTGAGGTTACAAAGATCAAAAAGAAACAATCCCTGCCCTCAAGTAGCTTCCATCTAAGTGGGGAAGTACAATATACAGCCTATCCTTGTATACAGGTGGCATATACAAGTTACATACAGAGGAGATAAAAGGGAAGGCACGAGTAGCTGGGGATTGAGAAAGGCTCCTGGGGAGGTCATGCTTGAGCAGAATTTTAAAGGATGCCAGAGATGCTAAGAAGTGGAAATGAGGAGAGCAAGCATTCCAGGCGTAGAGGACATACATGGCAGAGAAAGATAAGGCAGCAAGGATGGAGGGTGGGACGACATATTATAGTTCTTGCAGTAGTCTAGGCTGGTGGGAAGGAAAGGTTGTACCAAAATGGTGGCAGTGGAAATGGAAAGCCAAGTGAATAAGGAGTGGGGTGGGGTGGATGGGGGTGTAGAGGAGAAAGATACTGAGGAGATAGGATTGATAGAACTTCTTAACTGGTTGAATATGAGAAATACAAGAGGAGTCAAAGATGATACTGCAGTTTCTAACCAGGCAGACTGAGCGAATAATGATGTCCCTAATAATAGAGAAATGTTAGGTTACTGTTCTCAGGCTGTTTAAATTTCTAAAGTTTATCCTCCCACATACCACTAGGGGGAGTGTTAGTATAGCAGGATTAAGTATGTACATCTTTATTAACATAGACAGATGGTGACCCAATACTGTGATAGCCTCTATGGAATGTCTGAGCTGGAAGGGACATCCCAGTATACAAACTACAAAGGTTCCTGTTGTGCTCTCCTGACTTTAAGAACCCCATAGGGTCAATGCTGTGAAGGTGGTGGTCCAGTCCAAGTAGTCTGGGAATTAAAGGATCAGTAGAAGGCAAGTACAAGCAGGGGTATCCTGGACCACCTTCAGTTAGCTGGAGAGAGATGATTGTTAAATTTTCAGTGAGAGCATTTACATCTGAGAAATTGGAAAATGCTACAAATCAGGGTCTGCCTTATTGTTTTGTTGTCTAGACTTAAGAAAGTGATGGAAGTATTAGTAATACTAATACTATTATATATTAATAATGCATATTAAATTAATAATAAACACAATTATATAATAATCATTTTACTACATTATATATTATATTAATAATAGCACACATTACATTAATAATACATATTAATTTTTAAGTATATTATAGGCTTATTTTTTTCCCCCAGAGAAGTAAATGTTAAACATTTGCCAGCACACGCCTGCATGTACAAATCCCAGATATTGCAACATGTCTGTTGAAAAGAGTTCTTGCCTTGAAGTCAGAAGACCTAGGTTTAACATAAGCAAGTCAAATCATAAAATCATAGGAGTTAGAACTGGAAGTGAATTTAGAGGTTATTTAGCTCAACCTCTTCATTTTACAGATGAAAAAATTGTAACCTTTGGTGGGGAAATGATTTGACCAACTTCACCGAGGTAAGAAAAAGGACATCAAACCCAAATAGGGCATCTGATCCAGCTCTGAATCTAGTGCACTTTTATTTATTTGTTTTTAGAGGCAACTGGGGCTAAGTGACTTGCCCAAGGTCACACAGCCAGTAAGTGTCTGAGGCCATACTTGAACTCTCGTCCTCCTGACATCAGCTCTGGTACTCTATCCATTGCATCTCCTAGCTGCTCCAAATCTAGTGCTTTTTCAAGGACATCCTGCCAGCTCACTGAACCTCAGTTTATCCATTTACAAAGTAGGATCAAATCCAACCTAACATGCATTTATTAAGCTAGTGTGCAAAGCACTGTCCTCAGTGCTGGGGATACAGTCAAAATGGAAAATGTTTCTGCCCTCAAGGAGCTGACATTTTACTGGAGAGAGGAGGGAGAAGAGACTTTATGGAGTAAAGTTAATGTACACAGAGTGTAGCAAAGCTCTCATATTTTACAAGTGAAATATCTTGCTTTCTTCTCTTTTTTTAGGATGATAGACCCATACACATAAACAGTACCCAAGAGGTTCCTTTAATGCTTGGTTTTTGAGCTATGCGACATAGAGAGTAGAGAGGATCAGTTTTGAAATGACCCTCAGGTGACTGTGGATCGTTGGGATGCTTAGTTTGCAAACTTTAAAAGGCTATTAAAATGGAGTTTTGATTATTGTCATAGTAGAAAAGAGGGTTGGTCTCAGAGTCAGGAATAATAATGGTTTGCATTTATATGGTGTTTTAAGGTTTATAGAGCACTCAACTTTATATTATATCATTTGATTCCCCTAACAATCCTGTGAGGGAGGTGCCATTTTATAGATCAGGAAACTAGGAAGTTAAATGACTTTACCTGATCTGTGGAATTAATTATTGTCTTAGCCAGATCTTTAGGGCTTCCTGTCTTTGCATCCAGCATTTTGTCCACTGAAAACCCTAGCTGTCTCTAAAAAGACCTAGATCCAAGTTGTGTAACCATGAGCAAGCAACTTATTCTCAAGAAAGTTGTCCGAGGCTGTACGTTACAAATAAATCGCTGATTTGCTGCGGTGGAAGAAGTTTGCCTATGCTGAGAAATCGCCACTTGTCTAATTTGGAATGGTTTTTGGTCTTACATTTTTTTTTATTTAACTTTTTACATTTATTTTCACAAAATTTTAGGTTCCAAATTTTCTCCCCTTTTATCCCCTCCCCCCACCCCAATACCCCAAGCATCTAATTTTCCCTATCTCCAATCTGCCCTCTCTTCTGTCATCCCTCCCTTCTCTTGTTTCCATCTTCTCTTTTCTCCTGTAGGGCCAGATGACTTTCTATTTCTCATTAACTGTATGTCTTCTTTCCTAGTAGCAACAGCAATACTAAACAGTTGTTCCTAAAACTTTGAGTTCCAAATTCTCCCCATCCCTCCCCCCACACCCATTCCCTTTGGGAAGGCAGGCAATTCAATATAGGCCATATCTGTGTAGTTTTGCAAATGACTTCCCTGATAGTCGTGTTGTGTAAGACTAACTGAATTACCCTCCATCCTACCCTGCCCCTCATTGTTTCTCTTCTGTCTTTTGATCCTGTCCCTCCCCAAGTGTTGACCTCAAATTGCTCCCTCCTCCCTTTGCCCTCCCTTCCATCATCACCCCCCCTTGCCCATCTCCTTCTCCCCCACTTTCCTATACTGTAAGATAGGTTTTCATACCCAAATGAGTGTGCATTTTATTCCTTCCTTTAGTCAAATGTGATGAGGGTAAACTAATTGTTGTTTTTTTTTCTCAGCTCTCCTCTTTTTCCCTCCACTAAAAAGTCTCCTACTTGCCTCTTAAATGACATATAATTATCCCATTCCATTTCACCCTCTTTCCTCCCACTACATTTCTCTCTCACCATTTACCTTAATTTCTTTTCAGCTATGGTCCCATCCTTTTCAATTCACTCTGTGCTCTCTGTCTCTGTGTGTGTGTGCATGTGTGTATGTGTGTGTGCATGCATGCGTGTACATGTGCGTGTGTGGTCCCACCTACTACCCAGATACTGAAAAGTTTTAAGAGTTACAAATATTGTCTTTCCATGTATGAATGTAAACAGTTCACTTCTGGTAAGTCCCTTAAGACTTCTCTTTGCTGTTTACTTTTTCATGCTTCTTCTCATTCTTGTGTTTGAAAATCAAATTTTCTTTTCAGCTCTGGTCTTTTCATCAAGAATGATTGAAAGTCCTCTGTTTCATTGAAAGACCATATTTTCCCTTGAAGTATTATACTCAGTTTAGCTGGGTAGGTGATTCTTGGTTTGAGTCCTAGTTCCTTTGCCTTCTGGAATATCCTATTCCACGCCCTTCGATCCCTTAATGTAGAAGCTGCTAGATCTTGGGTTATCCTGATTGTATTTCCACAGTACTGGAATTGTTTCTTTCTAGCTGCTTGCAAGATTTTCTCCTTGAGCTGGGAGTTCTGGAATTTGGCCACAATGTTCCTAGGAGTTTCTCTTTTTGGATCTCTTTCAGGTGGTGATCGATGGATTCTTTCAATACTTATTTTGCCCTCTGGTTCTAGAATGTCAGGGCAGTTTTCCTTGATAATTTCATGGAAGATGATGTCTAGGCTCTTTTTTTGATCATGGCTTTCAGGTAGTCCCATAATTTTTAAATTGTCTCTCCTGGATCTATTTTCCAGGTCAGTTGTTTTTTCCATGAGATATTTCACATTCTCTTCCATTTTTTCATTCTTTGGGTTTTGTTTGGTGATTTCTTGGTTTCTCATAAAGTCATTAGACTCCATCTGTTCCATTCTAATTTTGAGAGAACTATTATCTTCAGTGAGCTTTTGAACCTCTCTTTCCATTTTGCTAATTCTGCTTTTGAAAGCATTCTTCTCCTCATTGGCTTTTTGAACCTCTTTTGCCAATTGAGTGAGCCTATTCTTCAAGGTGTTATTTTCTTCAGCATTTTTTTGGGTCTCCTTAACCAAGGTATTGACCCGTTTTTCATACTTTTCTTGCATCTCTGTCATTTCTCTTCCCAGTTTTTCCTCCACCTGTCTAACTTGCTTTTCAAAATCCTTTTTGAGCTCTTCCAAGGCCTGAGCCCACCCAACACCTCCCTGGGGTGTCTGGGGTACTGAGGCCCCGCCCTCCACGTCTTTCCCTGATGGCAAGAATATGTCCTCGTCGTCAGATCTGAATGTCGGGCTCATTTGCATTTGTTGGAAAAAACTTTCTATAGTCTTATTTTTCTTCGCTTTTCTAGGCATTTTCCCAGCCAGTTACTTGACTTCTGCGATTCCTGTCCACCTCTGCCTAGATCCGCCCAGCTAGTGCTTAGGGTCTGAGATTCAAATGGACTTTCCCCGCTGCCGGCCGCTAATCAATGTGAACTTTAGTTCTGGTGATGGGGTGGGGGCAGGGCCGCCTCCCAGGCTCAGCTCCCTCAGGGGCTTTATGCAGAGACCTTCAGTAGTGGAGCAGGGTGGGGCAGGGCCGTCTCCCAGGCTCAGCTCCCTCAGGTTGTTTATTTTTTTTTTAATTTTATTTATTTAATTTTTTACATTCATTTTCACAAATTTTTTGGGTTCCCAATTTTCTCCCCTTTTATCCCCTCCCCCCACCCCAATACCCCAAGCAATCTAATTTTCCCTATCTCCAATCTGCCCTCTCTTCTGTCATCCCTCCCTTCTCTTGTCTCCATCTTCTCTTTTCTCCTGTAGGGCCAGATGACTTTCTATTCCTCATTAACTGTATGTCTTCTTTCCTAGTAGTAACAACAATACTAAACAGTTGTTCCTAAAACTTTGCATTCCAAATTCTCCCCATCCCTCCCTCCCCACCCATTCCCTTTGGGACGGCAGGCAATTCAATTTAGGCCCTATCTGTGTTGTTTTGCAAATGACTTCCCTGATAGTCGTGTTGTGTAAGACTAACTGGATTACCATCCCTCCTAACCTGCCCCTCATTGTTTCTCTTCTGTCTCTTGATCCTGTCCCTCCCCAAGTGTTGACTTCAAATTGCTCCCTCCTCCCTTTGCCCTCCCCTCCATCATCCCCTCCCTTGCAATATCTCCTTCTCCCCCACTTTCTTATACTGTAAGATAGGTTTTCATACCAAAATGAGTGTGCATTTCACTCCTTCGTTTAGTCAAATGTGATGAGGGTAAACTTCTTGGTTTTTTTTTTTCTCAGCTCTCCTCTTTTTCCCTCCACTAAGAAAAACTCCTACCTGCCTCTTAAATGATATATAGTTACCCCCTTCCCTTTCCCTCTCTTTCCTCCCCCTACATTTCTCTCTCACCATTTACCTTAGTTTCTTTTAAGGTATGGTCCCATCCTATTCAGTTCAATCTGTGCTCTCTATCTCTGTATGTGTGTGCATGTGTGTATGTGTGTGCATGCGTGTACATGTGTATGTGTGGTCCCACCAACTACCCAGATACCGAAAAGTTTTAAGAGTTAGAAATATTGTCTTTCCATGTATGAATGTAAACAGTTCACTTCTGGTAAGTCCCTTAAGACTTCTCTTTGCTGTTTCCTTTTTCATGCTTCTTCTCATTCTTGTGTTTGAAAGTCAAATTTTCTTTTCAGCTCTGGTCTTTTCATCAAGAATGATTGAAAGTCCTCTGTTTCATTGAAAGACCATATTTTCCCTTGAAGTATTATACTCAGTTTAGCTGGGTAGGTGATTCTTGGTTTGAGTCCTAGTTCCTTTGCCTTCTGGAATATCCTATTCCATGCCCTTCGATCCCTTAATGTAGAAGCTGCTAGATCTTGGGTTATCCTGATTGTATTTCCACAGTACTGGAATTGTTTCTTTCTAGCTGCTTGCAAGATTTTTTCCTTGAGCTGGGAGTTCTGGAATTTGGCCACAATGTTCCTAGGAGTTTCTCTTTTTGGATCTCTTTCAGGTGGTGATCGATGGATTCTTTCAATACTTATTTTGCCCTCTGGTTCTAGAATGTCAGGGCAGTTTTCCTTGATAATTTCATGGAAGATGATGTCTAGGCTCTTTTTTTGATCATGAGTTTCAGGTAGTCCCATAATTTTTAAATTGTCTCTCCTGGATCTATTTTCCAGGTCAGTTGTTTTTCCCATGAGATGTTTCACATTCTCTTCCATTTTTTCGTTCTTTTGGTTTTGTTTGGTGATTTCTTGGTTTCTCATAAAGTCATTAGACTCCATCTGTTCCATTCTAATTTTGAGAGAACTATTAAATTCAGTGAGCTTTTGAGCCTCTTTTTTCCATTTGGCTCATTCTGCTTTTGAAAGCATTCTTCTCCTCATTGGCTTTTTGAACCTCCTTTGCCAATTGAGTGAGCCTCTTTTTCAAGGTGTTAATTTCCTCAGCATTTTTTTGGGTCTCCTTTACCAAGGTATTGACCCGATTTTCATACTTTTCTTGTATCTCTCTCATTTCTCTTCCCAGTTTTTCCTCCACCTGTCTAACTTGCTTTTCAAAATCCTTTTTGAGCTGTTCCAGGGCCTGAGCCCACCCCCCACCCCCCTGGGGTGTCTGGGGTACTGAGGCCCCGCCCTCCACGTCTTTCCCTGATGGCAAGGATAGGTCCTCATCATCAGATCCAAAGGTCGGGATCATTTGCATTTGTTGGAAAAAACTCTCTATAGTCTTATTTTTCTTCGCTTTTCTAGGCATTTTCCCAGCCAGTTACTTGACTTCTGAGATTCCTTTTCACCCCCGCCTGGATCCGCCCAGCTAGTGCTTGGCCTCTGAGATTTAAATGGGCTTTCCTCCTGCCGGCTGTCAATCAGTGAGCTTTAGTTCAGGTGCTGGGGTGGGGCCAAGGCCGCCTCCCAGACTCTGATCCCTCGGGGGCTTTATGCAGAGACTTTCAGGAATGGAGCGGGTGGGGGTGGGGTGGGGGGCCTGCCTCCCAATCTCAGTTCCCTTGGGGGCTTTGAGCAGAAGCCTTCAGTAATAGAGCGGGGTGGGGGCAGGGTCGTCTCCCAGGCTCAGCTCCGTCAGGTTTTATGCGGGAATCTTCCGTAATGAAGATCCTGCCTGCTGCTGGGGGATTCCTGAGTCCCGGCCGCTGCCGCCTCAGCTGCCGCCCACACCTCTGCCTCCGCCGCTTCCTGCCCCTGTCTCTGCCGCAGCCACTTCCTCCTGAGGGTGCCCGAGTCACAGAGACACTCCGCTCCCCCTCTCGGCCAGCCCAGCCTTCTCTCTCACTGACCTGTGGCTTCTGTGGGAGGAGGGACTTTCCCGGCTTCCGGAGCTTCCGTCCCTGAAGCCTGCTTGGGTCAGCTTCTCTGGGGCCACGGCCAGGGCAGCGCTGGGGGTGGGGTCCGCTTTCCGGGGCGTGACGGACCCTGGGGATGGCTCTCCAGGGCTCTCTGGCACGGAAATCTCTTCCACTCCGTTTCTGTACCCCTTTCAGTGGTCCAGAAGTTATGGGGGGTCCCTTTTTACATTAATTCTATGGGCTGTGGGTTGGAGCTCATAAATGTGTGTCATTCTACTCCACCATCTTGGCTCCGCCCCCCCATCTTACATATTTTATTAGTTATGTATCTTAAATATCAAATTCTTATTAGAGATAGTTGATACAAAAATTTTCCCCAGTCAACCACTTCCCTTCTTATTCTAGATGTGTTAATTTTGTTTGTATAAAAGCTTTTCAATTTCATGTAATGAAAATTAGCTATTATATCTTTCATAATTGTTTTTATCCTTTCTTTTTTTTAGTGAAGAATCCATCCTTTACCCTAACAAAGACTTATTTTGACATTTATTCTCCTTGACCTAGAGATTGTACCGCTAGACATATATCTTAAGGAGGTCATTGACAAAAAGAAAGGCTTAATATACACCAAAATATTTTTAGTGACATTTTTCATGGTAGCAAAGAGCTGGAGACAAAATAAATAGCCGATGACAAGGTAACAACCAAACATACTGTGATATGTGAAAATAACGAAATGCTACTTTAGCATAGGAAATGATAGCCCATGATGAATACAAAGAAACATGGAAATATTTGTTACCAACTGATGCAAAGTGAAGTAAACTTAACCAGGAAAACAATATACATAATGACTACTACCATGTAAATAAAAACAACAGCCACAAAACAATAAAAACTAAATATTATAAATGACAAAGAACAAGCTTGCCCCAAAGAAATGAGGGGATACCTCTCCTAGTTCCTTTACAGAAAATGGTGTCCATGGATGTGGAATAATGCATAAAACATCAGATTTGTTTGATGCCTTCATTTATTTGTTTGATTATTTTCCTCTTTCTTTTTTCTCAAAAAAAAATTCTCTGGATAGCACTCATTCTGGGAATGGGTACTGGAAATAAGACAGGTAGAAGTGTAGACAAGGTAGGAGTATGGCGGCTCCATGTCTCATAGTATTCATTCTTTTACTTTGTATGTAACCCATTATACACTTTGAAGAGGTTTTCTAAAATTGCTTCATTTCATTTGAATAAAAGCTGTGCTGCTAGGAGGTACAGTGGACCTGGAAGTCATGAAGACCTGAGTTCAACTCTGACCTCAGACATTTACTAGCTGTGTGACTTTTAACTTGTCAGTCTCAGTTTCCTCATCTGTAAAGTAGAGATATAATAGCACCTACCTCCTGGGGTTTCTGTGAAAGTCAAATGAGTTATTGTTCTTTGGAAACCTTAAAGTCTGTATCAGTGATAACTACTAAGTTAGGTAGAACAAATCTTGATATGTGGGATAGTAAAAGAACTTTGGAGATCTGGAGTCAGGAGAACTGGATTCAGGCTTAGTTCTGCTACTTTAATAACTGGATGTTTTGGAGCAAGTCGCTCAATATCAGTTGGTTTGTTGAACTCCCTATAAGACGATGGGCGTGGATTAGCTGAAGGCTCTTCTATCTCAAACATTCTGTGATTCTGTGAAACTGAACAATCTATTTAACCTCAGGGAATTTTATCTGTAAAATATCTGTAAAAAAAAACTTTTATGGTAAAATCTGTAATAATTCTTACAATTTCTACTTCATTCAGTTGCGAGGAATAGGCTTTGTAAGTCATAAAACACTGCAATAATGTGCATTGTTCTAACTAGTCCTGGCTCCATTTTGCTAATGAATAAACAGGCTTGAGCGTGCAATAACTTACTCGAGATCCTGAGTTAGAAGAGACAGGATTCCTAGGCTGTTAGTTCTCATTAGACTGTGCTGTCTTGTTATAGTTGCCACAGTACTCTCCTTCCCAACAAGTGATGAAGACTTAATTAGTACTTTAAGAATATCTAGAGATCCAAAGATGAAAGATCTCAGAAGATGAGGCTTGTCATTACATACATAGTACTTTTGTCTTATCTCTAGCTTTTGAAGTTTTTCTCCCTGGGTGGGAGAAAAGAAAGGATGGATTTTCCATTGGTCACGTGTGAGACATTCAACCAAGCTCACTTTCTGGGGTTCTCCCTCTAGCTCAGTAAGCCCTTATTGCCACACCAGAGCTAGTCACAGAAAAACCAGTTTGGAAGGTCACTAGGGGTCGGGTAGTATAACTTTCTCATTTTACAGATGAGCAAGACAAAGACCTAGAGAAATGAATAACTTAAAGTCACATAGGAAGTAAATAACTGATCCAGCACTCTGACTCCCAGGATTGTCCTATTTTCACTCTATTACCCTGCTGTACATCCTGGCTTCATACATATTCTGTCTATGTGCCCAATACCTGCTTCAACTTGGCTGCCATCTTGTATGAATGAAATTGTCAAGCGTTTGACTTCTGAGTGGCAAGAGGTAGGAAGAAGATAGACACATGGCATTAAAACACAGCCATCTTTTAAGCAAAGAATGATTGAAGCTGTCACCACAGGGGAGAAGGAGGCTCCCTATTCAGGTGCAATAGTTTGCTGCTTCTGGTATCACTTTTACCTATACCTTGGTTTCCTAAAGGAGTCTTGGACTTAAGGCTCAGAAAACCTAGATTAACATCTACTAGCTGGATGAGCCTGGGCAAGTCACTTTGCTTTATCTATCTCACTGGGTTATTGACATGAAAAGCACTTTGCAAAGTTTAAAATTCTATAGAAATATGAACCATCATCATCATTGGGATCATAGATTTAGAACTAGAAGTCATCTTAGAGACCATCTTCTCAAACCCCCTCATTTTAGAGGCAGAAAGAGGTGAAGTGACTCACCTAGGATCACACAGCTAGTCTGTATCTCAGGCAAATTTTCAACTCTATTATGTCACTATCACTATCATCATTATTCACTCATTTCCTGTTCTACACATTGCCAGCCAAGGAATAAAAGGTCAGTTGAATGGATATATTCTTCACTGATAATCTGTTATTGATTAAACACCTTCCCCTGTACCTTGGGGAGCTAAAATAATAATTAAAAAATAATACCTACAATAAATCAAAATTCAAGTTATATAGGGCAGACTTGGGGGATATGTATAGCCTATATTCAGATCCAAGTGATATGGATACAGATGGCAAAGATCTAAAAAAGACATTGACAGAACACATCTAAGACATTGCAATCTAGTAGGGATAAATATAAGGTTCAATGTCTGTATTTTGAAAAAGGGCAGTTGCACAAGTACAGAATGGGGGCTACATTGCCAAAAACAGTTTCTGTGCAAAAGACCTAGGGAGGGAACAGTTATATGAACGAAAGGTTATTTTCAGTTCCAAATCCTCTGCCTCCCTCTCCCCCACCTACTGGGAAGGCAAGAAATAGGATATCCATTCTGTTGCTGTTTGTTTGATTCAGCCACGTCTGACTCTTTGTGACCACATTTGGGTTTTTCTTGGCAAAGATATTGGGGTGGTTTGCCATTTCCTTCTCTGGCTCATTTTACAGGTGAGGAAACAGAGGCAAACAGGGTTAAGTGACTTGCCCAGGACCATATAGCTAGTAAGTATATGAAGCCAAATTTGAACTCACGAAAATGAGTTTTCCTGACTGCAAACCCAGTGTTCTATCTACTGCACTACCTAACTGTCCATTATACATATGGTCATATGAAATATTTTTCTACAGTAGCCATGTTGTGGGGGGGAGCAAGAAAAATAAATAAAGAAAAAATATAGCTCTATCTATACTCTGAGACTATCCATTCTCTATCTAGAGGTGTATAGCATTTTTTGTCATAAGTCCTTAGGAATTACAGATTTTGTATTGATTTATTATTGCTATTACTGTGTATATTTATTTCCTCATTCTGCTCCCTTCACTTTGCATCTTTTCATATGTATTATCATGTTTTCATGAAAGCATGCTGCTCATTATTTCTTATAGTACAATAGTATTCCATCACAATCATACACCACAATTGGTTTAGCCATTCCTTATTTGATGGGCATCGTCTTTGATGGGCAACTCATTGACACTACAAAAAAAAGAAGCTAAAAATATTTTTGTTCATATGGGTCCTTTTTCTTTTTTAAAAAAATCTCTTTGGGATATAGATTTTAATAGTGATTTTATTGGGTCAAAGAATTTGTACAGTTTTATAGCCCTTTGGGCATAATTCCAAATTGTTCTCCAGAACAGCTGGATATATTCACAGCTCCACTAACAGTGCATCAGTGTACCTATTTTTCCACATTTCCCTACCTCCTCCAGGATTTGTCATTTTCCTTTTCTGTCATGTTACCCAATCTTATGGGTATGAAATGGTACTACAGAGTTGTTTTAATTTATATTTCTCTAATTATTAATAATTTTGAGCATTTTTTATTGCTGATTTCAATTTCTTCTTCTGAAAACTACCTGTTTATATCCTTTAGTCATTTATCCATTGGGAAATGGTTATTATTTTTATAAATTAGCTCAATTCCCTATATTTTTGAGAAATGAAGCCTTTATCAGAGAAACTTGTTGTAAAATCCACCATGTTGTCCCAGTTTCCTACTTCTAAAGGAACCACTTTGAATCGGCTGTGTGTAAGAAGTTGGTTTAAGGAGGAGAAAGGAGAGACTTGCAGAAGAATAGAGTCCCAAAACATTTAGGAAAAGGGATGGCTAGTCAGAGAAGCCAGAATATAATATGGAGGAACAGCTCTTCCAAAGGGTAGAGAGTCAATAAATCAACAAGCATTTATTAATCACTTACTATGTACCAGGGACTGTGCTAAGCTTTAGAGATACAAACAAAAGCAAAAAAATAGTCCCTGCCCATGAGGACTTCACATTCTACTGGGGGAGACAACATGTAAACAATTGGGTACAAAAAAAGATATATAAAGACTATAGATGGGTCTATACTATGCATATATTTTGGGTCATCTGTCCAAAAAGAATTCATAGAAGAATTTAGAAGATAGTGGAGAAGGACAAACCTGTTCTAGTTCTACCCCCCATACCCCATAAAATACCTGTAAAAATGACTCTAAACAAATTCTAGAGCAGTAGAAGTCACAAAATGATAGAGTGAAAGAGATTTCCAGTCCAAGATAGCCTGGAAGTTCAACAGGAAAGGTCTATCACACTGGGCTTGAAGCAGAGCACAGCCCAGCCTTGGCATGAAACATGGACAGGACTGGAGCAGGTTTCAGGGTGTGGAATCCTGGGCAGCAGCTGTGGTTTCCAGATTTCTCAACCCACAAACACCAAAGACAACTCCAAAGGTCAGTGAGAAAGCTCTTTCACCTGGGTGAGAATGGAGCAGGATCTGGCCCAAGCCCTGGCCCCAGGGCAATAGCAGCCACTACAGCACAGTATCCATTTGTGGAGCCCTCAGCCTAAAGACCCTGGGGGAATTAAGAAGCTGATCTGGGTCTCAGCCCTGAGTGGTCATCCTGGGGTGAGGAGGAGCACTGGTATGGTGGAGCTGGTGGAGGCTCTGAAGATGGAATCCTACTCACAGATCCTGGGCAGAAAAGTTTGTGATTGCTCCCAGATCACAGTACAGGCCAGGAGAGGAGTAAACTCCTCCCCCTTTATTGTGCTACCTTGGAGGAACTGAGTACTTGAAGGTCCTTAGAGTATGTCCTCCACTTGACAAAGAACTCAAAAGTCAAGTAACTAGCTAGGAAAATACTTCAAAAAAGGGGAAAAAATAAGACTATAGAAGGTTAGTTTCTTGGTGAACAGGTGTTAGTCTTTCACAACATGACTATTATGGAAGTATTTTACATAACTACATATGTACAGACTATATTGAATTGCTTGCCTTCTCAGTAAGGATGAATGGGGAGGGAAGAAGGGAGAGAAGTTGGAACAAAGAAGAAGTTTTAGGAACAAATGTTGAAAATTGTTTTTGCATGTAATTGGGAAATAAGAAATACAGGTAATGGGGTATAGAAATCTATCTTGCCCTATAAGACAATAGAGAAGATGGGCATAAAGGAAGGGAGGAGTGTGATAGAAGGGAGGGCAGATTGGGGGAAGGGGTAATCAGAATGCACAATGTCTTGGGGTGGGGGAGGGGAGAGATGGGGAGAAAATTTAGAACTCAAGATCTTGTGGAAATGAGTGCTGAAAATGAAAAATAAACAAATTAATTTAAAAAAACACTAACACACCAAAAAAATTTTTTTAAAGATTTTAAAAATCAAATGAAAGAAATTGAGGAAAAATTTTTTAAAAATAAGAACAATCCAAGAGGATCAAGAAGATTATAAAAAGAAAGTTAATCAACTAGAAAAGGAGATACAGAATCTTAAGGAAGAACACTACTCCTTGAAAATTAGGATTGGGCAAGGGGAAGCCAGCAAAGAGACAAAGAAATAACAAAACAAAATGTAACAAATGAAAAAATAGATGAGAAAAGCAACTGATCTGGAGAACTGATTAAGAAGAGAAAACATAAAAATAATCAAACTACCTGACAGCTACAATCAAAAAAAAAACTTGATAAAATAATATGAGATAATTAAAGAAAATTGTCCTGAAGTGTTAGAGCAAGAGGGAAAAGTAGTGAAATGGACAGACCGAGAAAAGCACAGGTAAGAATCAATAAAGAAATTTTAAGAGCATCTTTATTAGCCAGGCCAGTGGCTGTCTCATGGGAAAACCCAGAGGAGACAGCCCCAAACCAAGGTGTGTGTGTGCACTTAAGCATTTCAGCACTTCCCGGTACAGCCTTGTGGTTTCTACAACAAACGTTTCTCACAGAACAGTTCTGACAGGGGGGGCCCAAGTTGCTGCTAGGCAAGGGGGGGGGGGCCAAAAGAAAGTGGCTGCTAGGCAAGGAGGGCCCAACAGAAAGTGGCTGCTAGGCAAGGGGGGCCCAACAGGAAGTAGTTGCCTGGCAAGAGGGGCCCAACAGAAAGTGGTCGCTAGCAACTCAACAGATATTTCGCAACCCAGAGGGGAATAACGTTTTGACAGGGTTCTGATCAACAGAATGCTGCTGCTAGGCAAGGTTACCCAACCCTGCCCAGCAACCTAACAAATATATCTCAACCCAGGGGCCCCAGGGAGGAATAATGTCCACTTCAGTAGAAATAGAATAAAAATCCACCAATTACCACCTGAAAGAGATCCTACAAGAAAAACCTACAGGAAAATATCATAGCTAGATTCCAAAACCCCCAGCTCAAAGAAAAAATATTATGAGCAACAAGAAAAAGAACAGTTTAAATATAGCAGAGCCAGAATTAGAATCATACACGACCTAGCAGTGGCTATACTAAAAGACCATAGGTCTGGGAATGCTATATGTTGAAAGAGCAAAAGAACTGGAGTTATAGTAAAAAATATACCCAGCAAAGTTAAGTGTAATCCTGAATGAAAAAAAAAATGAACATTTAATGAACTGTCAGACTTTCAGGATTTTATTGCAAAAAACCCTGAAACCAACAGAAAATTTGACATACAAGATTCAAGAGAAATATAAGGTAAACGTCAAAGACTAATTACAAGAGACTAAATAAGAAAGGACTGTTTACTTTTTATATAAGGAAATGTAAATTGCATATAGTCTTAGGATTGTTAGTAACTGGGTAGTTTGAAAGAAAGATTAGGGTAGAGTATTACTAAAAAGTAATACTGTTTAGGAAAAGGTAAAAAGTAATTATTTTGTGTGAGAGGAAGAACTAACAGAGAAATTAGATAGAGTAGGAGGGCTGATAGTTCTGGAACCCTACTCTTATTGGGAATAGGTTAAAGAGGGAACAATACATGCATATCTAGAATGGTATAAAAGTCTTCCAAATTCAGAACAAAATAAAAGGTTAAGGGGATAGGGAGGGGGGAGAGGATAAAGGAAGGATTTCAGGATTGGGGGAGAAGATAAGGGAGGGATCTTCAGTGGGGAGGTAGGTTAATCTTAATAGGAGGGCAAGGTAGCAGACAGAAGTAAAGAAGAGGAGTCAGGAGGAATAGGAAATAGGATGTACACACAAACATAACGTAAAGATCAGAATTAGAATTTATTAGGAGAAAAAAAAGCAGGGTTAGTAATCATGAGCTCAGGTAAAGTTAAGCCTAAAATAGATTTAATCAAAAGAGAAATAAAAGGGAAACTATGTCAGCCATGTTAATCAATATTGGTTTAGACTATTTAAAATAACCAGTGTAAGGTTAGAATATTGCTGTAGTGTAGGAAATGAGAGTTAGTGGACTTAGAAAAATATGGAAAGACTTGGACCTATGAAGGAAGACGGTATCCATCCTCAGAGAAACAAAGGACAAAGTATAGTACAGTCTTACATCGATGCATATGAATGTATATGTCTATATTAGTATGATCATAGATATCTAGATATTTGTATGAATATGTATATTCATATGTGTGTATATGTATGCATACATATGCTTTTGTGTTTATAAATATACATGTGAGTGTATATGTGTATATATGTGTGTATATGTATATGTATGTACATATATCTATGTACATACATATGTGTGTGTACTTAAATTGTACCCTTCTTTGGGGTGAGGGAAGAAAGGAGGAAAAGGACAATGTAAAAAGTGCACAGCAGAGAACAAAAGAAAACTTAAAATGAAGCAAAGAAAAGATGGACAGCTCGGAACACAAAATGTAGGATTTTTTATATAGGTTTTCTTGAAATAGAAATTTATTGCTATATATTTTAAATCCTCTTTTATGTTCTGCTGTGCACATGGCAATGCTTTTTTCTTTCTTATTTTTTATTTAAGTTTATAGTGTTTCTTTTTTTTTTCTTATTGAGTATTTAAGTTTAAAAAAATTAATTAATAAAAAAAGGGTCACTATGTAGTGTCAAACACCCACAGAAAACAGGGCCCACTGTACTGTATGTAAGGTTCCCTGCAGGTCACATATTTATTGCCTTACAAAATCACATATTAATATTATCTATTTTTCCTATTATTATCTATGAAGTATTTGTACTTATTTTGTTATATATTTCCCAATCATATTTTAATCTGGTTAGGGATACTTGAGGGTGCACTGGACGTGGGCCTGCATGGCAGTAGCCTGGTTGCAATATGTTTGACATTTCCCGTGTAAATGGATGATAATCTGAGAAGAGGAGTCACTAGCAGCTGGGGAAAGTCCTCTTTCTGAAGGTGAGGTTTTATTTGAGTTCTCAAGGAAGTCTGGGAAGGGATTTTACCAGCCAGGAATTCAGCAGCAAGAAAAGAGTCCTGTAGGAGTCATAGCCAGGAAGTGAGGAGAGCTCATGTAGGAGAACAGTCAAAATGGGGGAGAAGATGTTTCTGTAAGGACAAGGGTGTTGTAGAGAAATGGAAGCTGGAAGGGCTGGGCCACCTAAAGCTTCACCAAATAGAACCTTTGACTAGAAAACAAAACAGAGGTAACCCAGGTCAATGTGTAGGACTGGAAGTGAGTGAGAGTGAATTAATCTTTGTATTTTTTTGAAGAATGCTCAACCAGGCCTTCCTGCAAATTTCCTATTTCACCAGTATGCTTGGGGCTCCCTCTTGTGGTTAAAACTTGTACATGATAGCCCTTTTTCTCCAGACAACAGCAGACAGGGCACATTCTCCAAGAAATCAAAAACAACCTTGTTTCCCTCATTTAAATTAATACACTGAATCTATGAAGTACAAAACATCCTGTCATTTGTTTAGGCACATAGGCATTCTCCCTTCCTCCTCTCTCTCTGTCTCTCTCTCTGTGTCTCTCTCTCTGTCTCTCTCTGTCTCTCTCTGTCTCTCTCTCTGTCTCTCTCTCTCTCTCTCTCTCTCTCCCTCTCTCTCTCTCCCTTTCTCCTCTCTCTGTCTCTGTCTCTCTGTCTCTCTTTCTTTATGATCTCATCCCCCAATTTTATTCTATTTCAGGGTTTTATTTTTCACCAGAACAAGAAGTCAAATGTCTCTCTAGGGACCTCTTCTTGAGCCATAAGGGTGCAAACTCTATACAACTTAGCTATTACACATACAGCAGATAAAGGATCT
The DNA here is from genome assembly GCA_023548195.1 of Bettongia penicillata ogilbyi. Taxonomy (NCBI): domain Eukaryota; kingdom Metazoa; phylum Chordata; class Mammalia; order Diprotodontia; family Potoroidae; genus Bettongia; species Bettongia penicillata. Next base: position 4,018,135 of record JAJHZJ010000283.1, read on the forward strand.
AGTTTTGTCCCATTTAGGAGACAGAAAATGGGGCAGAACCTGTGATTCCATGAGTATATCCAATTCCCTGGTGAGGAAGCTTCTTTTTATGAAAGCAGGCTGAATGTTCTTGGCACATTCCTCCTGGCACATCACTCCTTATGAGTTCCTCTGAATACTAAGAGATTATATGATTTGCCCGGGGTCATATAGTCAACTAGAAACCAGGTTTTCCTGACTTTGAGGCCTGTTCTCAACTCACTACAACCATACTGCCTCTTTGAGTTGATACGATACTCAAATCCTTAAGTTTGGGGTATCTCTCTAGTACCTCTCAAGTTTAGCCAGTTCTAAGCTGAGAGGCAGTGTGGTTTAGTCAGGGGAAAGTATTGGGCTTAGAGAGAGCTTCATTACTTAGGCTCAAATCTGAATTCTAATTCTTATCAGTTGTATCCCCTCAGACATGTATAGCCTCTATGTGCCTCAGTTTCATCCTACATAAAATTGAAAAAAATATTTGCATAACCTATATATTGAAATTTCTTTAAAGAAAGTGGTTATAACCATATAAATAGTTATCTTCCAAGGAAAAGATAAGTATGTGCCTTTCTCTCCTTTCTTTGCAGAGTTGGGAGAAGGTGTTCAGAATATCACATATTTCACACTTCTACGTGTTAGTTTTGCTGAAAATACTCTTTTCTGTTTCCAATCTTTTCCCACAGGATGGCTCACTAGGTAAGAAAGGGAAAGTAGGAAGGAGATATATTCTAAAACAAAGGTTAAAGACAAAGGATATTTATAATTTTTTTAAAAAATAAAGCAAAATGCTTGATAAACCTATCAAACACTATACAAATGTAGGATGTTATTGATATTTGTCTGATCATCAAAGTGGCCAGAGCTTAATACAGTGTTTGGCACAATTAGCACTTAATAAATACTTTGTAGATTTGAATTGATCTACAGATACCAGTCAGGTCAATTTCCAACTAAGCATCCATGACTACCATGGTGAATAACCATCCTAGGCCCCAAATTCAACCAGATTCTTTAATTTTTGTTTCTGCCCTCAATCAGATGACTAGTTTCCTTTTCCATTCACTTAAACCCAGCATCACTTTGTCTTTCCCAGAAGAGTCAGAGAAACATAATTCTCCATTAGCGATGAACAAGTAAGTTATAGTTTTCAATGTTTCAAGAATCTGTGATTTTCTTCAGTGCAGCTCCCGTCTACCGAGACAGATTATAACCCTTCAGTAACTTGGTAGGTGGTCTTTAAATTCATGCGGTTAAAAACAACTCCTCATTCGTCTTGTGGTCAGTCAGTTTATGAACCTCTTTCTGAACTTGGGCGAGGTTAGTCTTTGGGCAACAATGAGTCTAGTTAGGTGATACTGTATATAGAGTTATAGATTTAGAGTTAGATGGAATCAGAGTTCAAACCCAGCCTCAGACCAGTTCGGTAACTTTAACCTCTATTTGCCTCAATTTCCTTAACTCTACAAAGAGAATAATAATGCTTCCTACCTTCCAGGGTTGTTGGGGGGATCAAATGAGATATTTTGTGAAGTGCTTACCCAGGGCCTGGCACATAGGAGTGTCTAATAAATGCTTCTTTTTACGAAAGCAGGCTGAATGTTCTTGGCACATTCCTTCTGGCACATCACTCTTTATGAGTTCCTCAGAATACTAAGAGATTATATGATTTGCCCAGGGTCATATAGCCAACTAGAAACCAGGTTTTCCTGACTTTGAGGCTTGTTCTCAACTCACTACAACCATGCTGCCTCTTTGAGCAGATATGATACTAAAATCCTCAAGTTTGGGGTATCTCTCTTGTACCTCTCAAGTTCCGTCCATTCACTTATTCAAAGCTCTTCCATCTTGATTGGACCTGCCAGATCTTGTGCTCTGATGGCATAGCCTTTGAAGATTCAGGGTCAATTTTATTCCATAATGAAATATTAGAATAGGATACCTGTGAATTAACCTCTCTGGTCACTTAATATTATACACAGATGTACACATGTGTATAATTAAATCTGCATATATGTATATAATTAATTCTACCAACCACAGGCATCAATGTCAGATTCATTAAATCTACCACAAATATTTTGTTGTTCAGTCATTTCAGTAGTGTCTGATTCTTTGTGACCCCATTGGGCGCTTTCTTGGCAAAGATACTGAAGTGGTTTGTTCCCTTTCCAGTTCATTTTACAAAAGAAAAAAAAATTGCAGCAAAGTTAAGTGAGTTTCCTAAGGTCACGTAGCTAGTAAGTGTTTGAGGTCAGATTTTAACTCAGGAAGATTAGTCTCCCTGACTCTAGGCCTGGAACTCTATCCACTAAGTCACCTAACTGCCTGAATCCTAAACACACACACACACACACACACACATAAAATACACACATAAATTTTAATCTACCTATATATTCATGTAATTTAATATACCATACATAAGTAGTATATATGATGAGTCTATCATTGGTACCTATCATTGGTTACTTACTTAGAGTAAAATTCAGCAAACTTTGAAAAATGTGCCACTGCATTGTCTGTGTTACCGAAGGGAGATTCTTTGACATGAGTGTCTCTTTGCATTTCCACAATGGCATGTTTACCAACAGAGAAGTATCCACTAAAAAGCATATGACTGCATCTCTCTCTTGATATATGTTTATATACATACCTATGTATACAAATATCTACACACATATATTCCCTCTTGTTGAGCTGAGTTGCCAAATTTACACACATGCCAGGAAATATGGGCATTTAACACTCTTTTAAAATGCATTTTATTTTAAATATATTTCAGGATTCCATCTTGGGTTTCCAAGGCAAAAGAAGATCTTCTCAGTTTGACAGAAAGAATATATCTTGGTCAGGAAACTTTTTAGAATGCTTTGAAAGGGCTGTAAGAAGGATCAGATTTTTTTCTGCTTCATAGTAACAGCAATACTGTAAGAATAATCTACTATGAGAGACATGGTAGCTGACTAATACAATGAATAATTGTAATAAAAATAATAAATAATAATTATAAATAAAAATGAATAAAGATAATAAATACAAATAATTACAAATATAATAAATAATAACTGTGTACAAATGCAATAATAAATACAGATAATTAATACAATAATCCACCACAGCTTCAAAGGACTAATGATGTAAAAATGCTATCTATCTCCAAATAGAGAACCAAGTTCTCAGAGCACAGATTGAAGTAGACATATATGTGTATGTGTGTGTGCACATACATAAAATTTTTCTTTCCTTTTTTGTAGAACCTAGCTAATGTAGAAATATATTTTACATGATTCATATGTATAATGGATATCATATTTCTTGCCTTCTCAGTGGATGAGGGAGTGGTGGAGGGAGATAGAGAATTTGGAAGTAAAAATAAAATAAAATGTTAACTCTGAAAATGAAAATTTTTTTCTCTTTGATCCTAGAGGGAAGAACAAGGATCAATGGATCAAGATCAGAAAGAAACAAATTTAGGCTGGACATTGCTAAAATCTAGAGCTGCCCAGAAGAGGAATGGGCAGTTCTGAGGGGGATAAGCCCCTCTTCCTTGGAGGTCTTCAAGCAGAGTCTTGGATGACTATTTATTGAATATGTAATAGTGGAAACTGCTATTTGACAGTTTGAATTTGACAGGGTTGAATTTGACAAATACTGAGGTACTTTCTATCTTCCAAAATCTGTGATTCTGTGCTAATTCTCACATTTGTATAAAATCTTTATGTAAATGATATACATTAGAATATTATTGGTGAAAATATTAAAAAGAGAATAAGTAAGGCTTTCATAATTTTTTTTAGCAGATCACATTTTCCCAGTCATACAACTGATTGAATAGTGGAGAGAATACAAGATCCTTCTCTCTCATTTATTGATTTCCAAAAAAACCCCCAAAATATGTTGTACTTGTTAGAGCCCTTTAGGATTATGTTTTTCTCTAACAAGAAGTCTCTCACTCATATGTCAAGATCACGTATAATTTCTAGATAATGCAACAACAAATACCCTCTGATTATTAACTTAAAATAAGATATAACACAGGAATATACATTCTCACCAAAACTGTTTACCACTTTCATGGAGAATGTCCTTGCAGAGTCCAGATGGAGGAGAGATTCCTTATAGATGGTGAGAGGTCTTTCAGATGCTCCCATGTGTGGATAACATTGTGCTGAATGCATGAATCTCCAGAAAACATCAAGGCTTCCTCAGCAAGATCCATGAAAACTCAAAAGACATCAGCTTAACAATACATGGAGGAAAAGCAAAATAGGTTAAAAATGCTCAATGTGCATCCTTAGACATACCAATGAATGGGCAGTCCATTGTGTTAATACATCAGTACATATATGTTGGATAGAAATAACAGATAGACATTGAACTAGGCTCAGAATGGCAAAGAAGAAAGAACAGGTTGGCTTGAATTTGAGAAATTGTGCAGTGACCTCAATCTTCTGAGTTGCTCCATGACACAAAACCCTGTTTTATTACACCTACAAATAAATATGCTGCATGATTTCAAATCTTGGAATGCCAGTTTCTGAAGCATCTATATTCTGACTGAACCAAAAGGCAATGTAAATACTCATGGCACATGTAAGCAGGCAACATTATATTATCAAAGATAAATAATATACAAGAAGATTCATATAGGATATCATCTAGGAAACATGTTATGGGAAAAGAGGCAGGCCAGGCAAGTAGCAGGAATGAGTAATAACAGTTGGATAACCAAGGTATTGTATAAGTGTCTCTGGAATATGAAAGAATCTATAGAAAATATTCTATCTCTTTGAATAGATTTTCTTTGGAGGACTTATGGGAGACTGTAGATGAGACAACAGGATGAAAAGGCACAGGCACAGGCAGAAGTGTGCTGGAGTCAGTTCTGACTAGCATAGGAAAGCTGGTTGTGAAACTTTCAGTGTGAGCATTTATGTCAGAAATCAGCACACACAACAAATCAGAGTTTGATTTTCTTGTTTGTTTTGATGATTGTCTAGACTTTAAAAAGGGATAGAAAAAATAATAATGCAGGTCAAACTCACAAGTATGTCATGTATAAAATTTTTTCAAGAGCTAATTGTTAAACATTTACCCATATGCCTCTGCTTCTATCTCTGATATTTACTTTCTATGATTCATTTGAAAAAAATTGGAAACATTCTTCTCTCTCGCTCAATATACTCATCCTATGTAATTACTCTAGATTTTGGTAGTCTGCTTTGGCCATGTCTTAGTTGTTCTGTCCTTTCCAAGTAGTTCAAGAATTTATTGCAAGGTACTCTGTTAATTTCAACTGGGAATGCAAAGATGAATCATAGTAACTAGCATTTATATAATGCTTTAAGATTCACAAAGAACCTGGAAAGACTTATATGAACTGATGCCGAGTGAAACAAGCAGAACAGAGCCAAGATGGCAGAGGAAAACAGGGACTTGCTACAGCTCTCCCCCCAAACCCAGACAAATGACTCTAAACAAATTCTCGAGCAGCAGAACCCATAGAATAATGGAGTGAAGCAAATCTCCAGCCCAAGACAGCCTGGAAGGTCAATGGGAAGCATCTATTGCACTGCACTGGGAGCAGAGCACAGTCCAGCATAGGCTATGCTAGCACAGATGGGATCTAAAGGTCAGTGGAATAAACCTCTCGGTACTGTGTGAAAGAGTAGAGTGGTCTGGTCTCAGCCCAAGGGCAGGGGAGGGGGTGGAGGAACCCACTGCAACCACAGAACAAGCAGGGGCAGCAGCAGCAACTCTTTCTGGTGCTCTAGGCCCATTGATTGTGGGGGGTTTGAGCAGCTCACGGTACACCTCTCTACCCCTACTGGAAGCAGAAAACTATCTTGACAATGAGCTCAAAAGTCAAATAAATATCTGGGGAAATGAGCAAAAATTGGAAAAAGAATCAGACTATAGAATCTTACTTTGGTGACAAGGAAGACCAAAATATATAGAGGAAGACAACAAAGTCAAAGTTCCTGCATCCAAAGCCTCCAAGAATAATATGAATTTGTCTCAGGCCATGGAAGAGCTAAAAAAGGATTTTGAAAATCAAGTAAGAGAAGTAGAGGGAAAAATAGCAAGAGAAATGAGAGTGATGCAAGAAAATCATGAAAAACAAGTTAATTGCTTGTTAAAGGGGACCCAAAAATACCAAAGAAAATAACACCCTAAAAATAGACTAACCCAAATGGCAAAAAAGACAGAAGAAACCAATGAGGAAAAGAATGCCTTAAAAAAAAGAACTGGCCAAATGGAAAAGGACAGGGTCAAAAGAGAGAACAGAATAAATAGGGGACAGGATAGGATGGAGGGAAATGTATTTAGTCTTTCACAACATGACTGTATGGAAGTGTTTTGTATGACTACATATTTATAACCTATATTGAATTACTTGCCTTCTTAATGGGGATGGGTGGGGAGGAAGGAAGGGAGAGAAGTTAGAACTCAGAAGTTTTAAAAACAAATATTAAAAAGTGTTTTTACATGCAACTGGGAAATAAGACATATAGGTAATGGGGTATAGAAATCTATCTTGCCCTACAAGAAAATAGAAGGGATGGGGATAAGAGAAGGGAGGGGTGTGGTAGAAAGGAGGGCAGGTTGGACAAAAGAGAATTCAGAATGCATACTGTTTTGGGGTGGGAGGAAGGGAGAAATGGGGAGAAAATTTGGAACTCAAAATCTTATGGACATGAATGTTGAAAACTAAAAATAAATTAATTAAAAAAAAAGAAATGAGAAGAACCAAGAGAATATTACACACAGTAAAAACCATAGTGTGCAAGGACTATTTCTAATAGACTTAGCCCTTCACAGCAATGCAAGGACCTACAACTTTTCCAAAGGACTCTTGATGCAAAATGCCATTCACATTCAAAGAAAGAACTATTGAGTCAGAATGCAGAAGCAGAATGTTTTGTTTTGTTTGATTTTTCTCATAGTTTCTCTCATTCATTTTAATTTATCTGTGCAACATGACTAACGTGAAAATATGTTTAATAAGAATATATGTGTAGAACCCATATAAGATTGCATGCTGCAGTAGGGAAGGAGTAGGGAAGAAGGAGGAGGAAATTTAAAACTTATGGAAGTGATTGTTGAAAACTGAAAACAAATAAATTAACTTTTTAAAAAGATTTACAAAGAACATTACAAATATTATCTCTTTTGATCTTTACAACAACCCTGGGAAGTGAGTGCTATTGTTATCTCCATTTTACAGATGAAGAAACTGAGGCAGATAGAGGTCAAGTGACCTGTCCCAGGTTACACAGCTAGCAAGTATCTGAGGCTGAATTTGAACCCAGGTTTTTTTGACTGCAGGTCCCATTGTCTATCCACAGTGCCACCTAGCTAGACCCTACCCAAGACCTCTTTCCTCCAGGTCTCTCAAATTAACCTTATATAGCAGTATTTCATCTTCCTCATCATGGGAATCCTCTCTGGCTGCTCTCTTTTTTAAATAATGCTGCTCAACCAAGGTAACTAAAAGATGCAAGTCTGGAGCACACTGTAAGAATCCACAAGCTATCGTTTTTGTCCCCTACATATGCGCCTAATTTAACTTAGCCATGGAATCCATCTTACTGACCATGAACAGAAGGTATCTGTCATCCAAAATTCTAGGCCACAGAGAACTAATGTTCAAATATTTTTCCAGAACTTTTCCCACTTATCACTGTTCTTCCATTTTAGTTGCTTCCAACTCTTCATGACCCCCCATTTAGGGTTTTCTTGGCAAAGATGCTGGAGTGGTTTGCCATTCCCTTCTCCAATCCCTTTTATAGATGAGGAAACTGAGGCAATCAGGGTTAAGTGATTTGCCCATGGACACACAACTAGTAAGTGTCTGAGGCTGCATTTGAACTCAGGTCTTCTTGACTCCAGGCCAAGCACCATCCACTGCACCACCAAGCTGTGCTACTTAGGCTCTGATGTTTAAGTGTGTAACTATGGACCAGTCACTACACTTTTAGCCAAGATATAACTATATAAATCAGGGTACTAATTCCTTCTATGATACAAGCATGATCTTCCTACTTAAGTGAAGGAGTAACAAAACTGAGAAAGAAATCTACAGATAATTAACTCTAATGAATAGAAACACAAATGTATTAAATTAAATATAACAAAGAGGCTACAGCAATATAGCAAAAAAAATTGCATACTGTTGCCAGGTTGAATTTATACTAGGAATTCCAGATTAATTAATAGGAAACTATAAACATAATAGACCATCTTGATAACAAGAACAATAAAAGTTGCATGATTATATCAATAGATGTAGAAAAATATTTGATGAGATTTAACACCCATTTCTTTTAAAAACGCTAGAAAGTATAGAAATAAATAGACCTTTCCTTAATATAGTAAATAGTCTCTATCTAAAACCAAAAAGCAGCATTTTATCTAATGGAGACAAACTAAAGGCCTTCCCAAAATAACCAGAAATTGACTGAAGAGTATTGCTTTACCATCATTATTATGTCATAGAGATAGGAATAAGAAAATGAAATCAAAGGAATAATAGGCAAAGATGAAACAAAATTATCAGATGATTTGGTGATTTAATTAGAAAACTCTAGACAGTCAACTAAGAAACTCAGTTATAACAATTGATGACTTCCCTAAAGTTGTAGGATATAAAATAATTCCACATATTTCTGTAAATAACCAACAAAACCCAACAGGAAGAAATAGAAAATTTCCACTTAAAATAGCTAAAGAATATATAAAGTATTTGAGAGTCTGCCTACCAAAACACACAGAGAATTATATGGATACAGCTACAAAATAATCTTGAAAGAAATAAAGACTGACCCAAGTAAGTAGAGAAATATTAATTGCTCATGGGTGGGTTAAGTCAATATAACAAAAATGACAATACTATCTAAATTAATTTATTTATTTAGCATCATGTTAATCAAACTACCCAAGAATTGCTTTACAGAGCTAAAAAAGTGATACTGAAATTCATTTGGAGGAAAAAATATCTCAAGGGAACTAATGAAAAAAGTGGTAAGGAACAGGACCTATCCATATAATATTTTAAGCTACACTACAAAGAAACAATTATGAAAACAATTTGGTATGAATTTAAAAAAATAGAGAGGTTGATCTATGGATCAGATTAGGTACAAACATATAGGAAAAAATAAACACAGAAGACTGGTGTTTGATAAATCTTAGGACCCCAGATTGGGAATAAAGGCTCACTATTTGACAAGAATTGATGGGAAAATTAAAAAGCACTCTGGAAGAAATGTGATTTATTACCAACAGCTCATATTATATAGCAATATAAACTCTAGATGGATATGTGATTTAGTTATAAAAGGTCACACCCTAAACAAATCAAAGAAATAAGAAATTACTTTTTATATATTTATAAGATCTACATAAGTTTATACCAAACAATGGATAGAGAGGATCACACATGAACAATTTTTATTATATGAAATTAAAATGGTTTATTTTTCCCACAAAATCAATGCAGTTAAAATCAGAAGGAACAAGATTAATTAGGAAACACATCTTTGTAGAAAGTTTTTCATTTCTAAGATTTGTGTATGTATGTATCCAATTTAAATTTACAAGAACAAGAGCCATTCCTTCTATGAGTGCATGGTCAAATAACATGAACAGGCAGCTTTCAAAGAAAGATATCCAAGTTATCAACAACCATAGGATCAAAATGCCCCAAATAACCAATAATGAGAGAAATGCAAATAAAAGCAATCCTAAATTCCACCTCACACTCAATATAATGGCAAAGATGACCAAAATGGAATATGAAAAATATTGAAGAGGCTCTGGGAAAATGGACATGTTTTTCTCCTGTTGGTTGTTTGGTTCCATTCTGGAAAGCAATTTGTAACCATGGTCCCGAGACACTAAACAGATACCACTGCCAGTCCTATACCCCAAAGAGATCAGATAAAAACCAATATAGAGATAACTTAGAGGAGTTCTTTTTTTGTAGCATCAAAGAATGAGCATTTTTTTATCCACAATCTCTTAGCCAAAATACGCTGAAAAACAATAGTGGGAAAGGGCTAGAAACTCAGGGGGTGCTCATCAATTGGGGAATGGTTGAACAGATAATGGCATATAAATATAATTGAAAATTAAATTACTAAAATAAATTATGAATGGGGTGGTTTCGGAGAAAGCTGAGAATTGTATGAACTGACACAGAGTAAAATGACTAGAACTAGGAAAATAATTTACATAATGACAAAAATATAAAGAAAAGCAACTTGGAAAGCACTTGAGCATTCTGATTGATATAATGACCAACCACAATTTCAGAAGACAGATGATAGAGCATGTTATCAGCCTCTTAACAGAGAAGTTAAGTTGCAGTAGGAAACATACATTTTTGGACCTGGTCAATGTGGGAATGTGTTTCACTTGACTACACATATTTAATAAAAGGATCTTATTTTATTTTATTTTTCAGTTCATGGGGTGGAGTTGGGAAGAATTTCATCTAAAGTGAGAAGAGAATGAAAAAATCAGAAAAAAATTATCTACAAGTAGAATGCTTTGGAGGTTACATGTTCAATTTATTATAAATTTGAAGAGAACTAGTCCTATACAATAGGGATTTGTATATAATCCTGTCCTGTCCTACAATTTACATGAAAACCGATCTTTTTTTTTTGGTATTTGCTAAATTCAGAATAAAAAATATGGCACTATAAGAAAAAGTAAATGTATAGAATTCAGAGGCATCTGAAGATTTGTAAGTCCTGATATAGTGTTCAAAACGCATAAATAGGAAAACAATGTACTGTATATAATGATTATAACAATATAAATGGAAAGAACAGCAAAGAAGAAACCGAACTCATGTAATTATACATAATTATAATTACCAAGAAGTTTGACTCTAGACAAGATTTGAGAAAATACACATGCCTCTCTTCTTTGCAGAGATAAGGCATCATGGGCATGAAGTATGTGTCGGAAAGTTTTGTTCAATTGCTTTTTTTTTTCTTTTTAAATTCTTTGTTATAAAAATAAAAGGCTGGGGAATGGAAAAAAGGATATATTCAGAAATAAAGGTGATATAAATATGAAAGAGATCATTAATTTTTTAAAAAATCTTTTCTGAGTCTCAGTTTTATTATCTATAAAATGAGATAATGATATCTATCTCCCAGGACTCTTGTGAAGAAAGTGCACTGCATACCATAGTGCTATACAAAAATAAACTTTCTTAGAAATCCTGTGAGTTCCTGTTTGATGAATTCAGGTAAACTGGTAAAATAGCCTGGACATAGACAGGACAGAAGGATGGAAACACACATTTATTAAGCACTGACTATGTGCCAGGCAATGTTGTAAGTACTGAGTATACAAATATGTATAAACAAAAAGCAAAGCAGTCCCTGACTTCAAGGAGCTTACCTTCTAATGGGGAATAACAATACACAAGAGGGAGGTGAAAATGTGTGTGTGGGGGGGAATAAAAAAAGGAGGGAAATGAACGTACCCAGTGTGGGGACACAGTCTCAAAGCCCAGAAAGTCAGGAACTGGACCAAGAGGAGAAAGAAGGCAAGCTAGCCTGGGTCCTTCCATAAAAGGGTGGCTCTAAGAGGAGCTCACCCATGGGAGCAGGGAGGTGGGCCTTTCGGATGAATATTTCAGGGTGAGTGGACCACAGGGCTTGTAGGCTATTCCAGGGCAAGGAGGCTCCAGGATGAGCCAGCAGTAGAGAAGGCAAGGATGTCAGGAACAAGGCCAGGAAAAGAAAGAAGACTAACCTGGGTCTTTCCATAAAATGGAGGCTCCTGGAGAATTCATTGGGAGAAGGGGAGTGGATCTTGAGGAAGGAATATTCCAGGCACTGGGGAAGTTCCAAAATAAGCTACCAGGAGAAGATATCTAGAAAGCAGGAACAGAGTCAGAAGGAGGTATCAATGAATTCAGGGAAGGAATAGATGAATTATTGAATATCAATGACACAATAAGCTTTTGGAGAAATTAGAAACAATTGCCTTTTATTTCTTTTCCATTTTTCAAGGTCAAAAAGCTTTATGAATAGGTCAGATTAGAGCTGTTGGAATTCCATGTAATATCTTCTCATCTTTAATTATTTTTTAGACTACGATGCTAAGTTCACTTCAGTCAAGCCCTCTGGTTAGTCCATAGGTACAAATATCAAAAGACACTGAAGGAGATAAATAGGAAGGAGAAAAAAGGGTGGATTTCAATTTAGGAAACTGTAGAACACTTTGAAGAATCTGAAAATGCTCCCCAAAACAAAGGCCCAAGGACTCTATCCCATTTTCTGTTTGTATGCTTTGCTGTTCCTGCTGTTGAGTCATTTTGAGTAGTGTCTGACTCTTCATGGCCCCATTTGGGGTTTTCTTAGCAAAGATACTGGAGTGGTTTGCCATTTCCTACTCCAGATCATTTTTTAGTTGATGAAACTGAGGTAAACAGGGTTAAGTGACTTGCCCAGGGTCACATAGCTAAGTAAGCACCAGATTTGAACTCATGAAGATGAGTCTTCCTGATTCCAAGTCCAGTGCTCTTTATATATTGTGTCACCTAGTTGCCCACATCTGTATGCTAACCATATAGTAAAAAGTTATTAAATGCTTTTCCATTTATTCACGCATTCTGAAAATCACCGTTCAGGTGATCCTATTTAGCTTTGAATCATGCATGGGACATCATGATCTCAGAAGAATCAAAAATAGATTGCTAAAGATCAATAGAAAGACCTATGATGTTCTTAAATGGACTCCATATTACACAAACTCATAGAATCTCTTGGACTTAGAAGGCACCTCAGAGGCCATTTAATCCAACTGGTGTTGAACACATATCCTCTCCACAATATTCCTAACAAGTCATCTGGCTTGATGTCCTCCAGTAGGGAGGAACTCACTGCTTCCCAAGGCAGCTCATTCTCCCTTTGGGTAGTTCCAATTGTGATGACTCTAAATCTGATGCTTGAAAAATAGATGAAGTCTGTTCTAAACTTGATACTCTGCAATGTCTACCCATGACCTCTTGTGCTTCCATCTAGAGCCAGGCATAAGAAAATCTAAGGCCTCTATTACATGAAAGATTGTCAAGTCCTTGACAGCTATCCTGTCCCTCTGTCTTCCCACTTGGCTAAAAGATCCTCATTTCCTTCAATTGAGCCTTGTGTGACACGATTTCATCATGGTTGCAGTGGTTTAGAAATTGTCCTATTTATCAAGGTCCTTGCTAAAATGTAGTTCCCAGAAGTGAACATGACTCTCCAGGTGGAGTATGGCAGACCTCACAGAGCATAAAGGAGAGAACACAGAAGGGCCATAACCTCCTAAGTCCTGCACATCATTTCTCTCTTAAGGTAGATCTGAATGTATTAGCCTTCTTGAGCATCATATCCCACTATTGACTCATACTGTGCTTGTGATCCATTGCAACCCCAAGATCTTTCTCAGATGAACGGCTGTTTAGTTATGCCTCCCTCCTCTTTTACTCGTAAAGGTAGATTTTTGAACCCATGTGTAAGACTTTGCATTTAACCTCTGTCTACCTCAGTTTGCTCATCTGTAAAATGGGGTTAATAGTAGTGCCTACCTCCCAGAGTTGTTGTAAGGATAAAATAAAATAATAATATTTGTAAGGCACTTTGCCAACTTTAAAACATTATGTAATTGCTAGCTATTGTAGCTACTAATAATTATTATTCTTATAATTTATCCCCTGAAAATTTAAGAAAAATAGTACCAAGAAAAATAAAACTAAGGGCAGAACCTGATAAGTACCATAAGAAAGGTACAGGTTACCAAGGAAATTCAAAGAGGGAAGAGCTCACTTCTGACCGGCGAGATGAGGAAAGGCTATGCAAAGGAACTGACATTTTAACTGGGCTTGAAGGATAAATAGAATTTAGTAGTAGGGAATGACCTGCAAAAGGAACCCAAGGAATGGGAGGCAGGAAAACACAGGGAGATTTTGTTGAATAGTAAATAGTTCAGTTTGCCCAGATCGCCCAGTTTGCTCTATCAGAACTGATAGAGGAAGAATGAGAGATGAAATTGTAAAGGTTAATTCAGGGAGGGCCTGCCACAATAAGGTATTTGAGATTTACTCTGTCATGATTGGGGAGCCACAGAAATTTTTTAGAAGGATTCATACATTCAAAGCTGTGTTGGGAGATTCATCTGGCATTTTCTATAAATCATACTGGAGTAGGGAGAGATTGGACAGTGATTGCTCAGGAGGTTACTATAACAGTTCAAGAAAGAGATAATGAAATCTGACTTGGAAATGGAGCAGTGAGAATGGAATAGGGAATGTGGGAAATACAGTATAGTGTGGCAGGAATCAATCAGAAAACATGACTTCAGATTCGGGCTCTGCTACTAACTAGCAGTGTGACCTTGGGCAAGTCATTTCCCTATTCTAATGCTCCTGTTTCCTCATCTGTAGATGGGAAAGGTTGTTCTAGAAGACTTTTGAGATTCCTTCCAGAGCTGTGACATTCTAGATTCTGAAGTCACTTCCAGCTATAGCTTTCTATGGTCTATTTCCAAAAAGATTATCTCATCCTTTCTAGTTCCTAAGATACCAAGTTCCCTATTAGATACCTTTAAAAATGAGATATAAATAAATTTAACAATAGACAGTAGGGGCCAAAAATGACTTGATGACTGTCTCAGTTTAGCAGAAAAGAGTTGATACTTTGCTTTGATGCTGTCCTTGTTCCCCCAGCTGCCTGTTAATAAAACATACTGCAATTTGTTAAGGTGCAGCTGGGAAACTGACTTTTTATAACAAAGAAACTAAAACCTTAATGATAAAGTGACCTTAGCAGATCTCTGATCTCTTTCGGAAAGTTTCTGGGGGAAAAAAACCAAAAACTTTCCTTCTGATTGATTTTTAGTTCAAAAGTTTGAAGAATGTTCAGCCTGGGAATGGAGTTCATACCAAAGCCAATAGGGGTTGAAACATGGCAGTCAGGTCAGAAATTAAGTGTCTATGATCTGAATTCTGTACAATGAACAAGTCTGAGAAATCTGAATGAGCTGCTATTGCTCCCTTGGCCCAACAGGGCTCACAGTATCCATTAGATATGATAAAAGAACCTGAGCTCTGGATTCATTTGATGCTAGTAGAGATTCCTGTAGTTCCTACATGTCTAAAAAAATCCCAGATCCCATCTCTATAACAAATGTCAGCCACAGGGAACCCTATACTATTTATGTCTCAGGACTTACTTCAAACATAGGCCAATCTCATTATTTTACCATCACAAGTATTTTCTTGGTTGATTTTATTCAGCCAACCCTTGGGCAGCATATACCCTAAAAATGGAACAAAATCAAGCAAGCCAGCAAGGCTTTGTTAAGACACTGTGCTGGAGATATAAGGACAAAAAAGACCAACTCTATCCTTAAGGAATCTGCCTTCTATTAGGGAGCTATTCAAAGGAGATTGGCATGGTCCCTATGCAAGAACAACACCCCCAGTCAAGAAGCATTCTCTTTAAGACAGGAAGAGTGCCGTAATGATTGATGAGTAGAGCTGGCTTTGGAATCTGCAAGAAGAACTGGGTTTAATCTTCCCTCTAAGGTAGGCTAGTCATTTTACCAAACTCTGGATACCTCAGTCAACTTTCTAAAGCTATGTGGGTGGATACTTCTATGGCTACAGAAGCGGTGTGTGTTCCCTTCACGAGGGAGTTGCCCGTACTGATGAGATCATAGATTTCAACTCCAAAAAAGGAATAGAAAAAGATGTCATTCAAGAGAAACTTCATGATGGAATGGTGACTCATTTGTACATCAGAAATCTAATGAACATTTCATAGCAAATATAGACATAGCAAAATACCTATAAGGCAATGGATCTTATTTTTTTTTCTGGAAGAGTTGAAGGAAAAAAAGAATAAGTATTTATATAGCACCTCTTATGTGCCAGTACTTGTGCTAGTACTTTTAATAAATATTTCCTCATTCAATTCTCACAAGAGCCCTGAAAGGTAAATGTTGTTATTGTCTCCATTTTACAATTGAGGAAACTGAGACAAACAGAGGCTAAGTGACTTGCCCAGAGTCACATAGCTAAATAAGTGTCTGAGGCTAGAGTAACTCAAGTCTTCCTAACTTTAGGCATTGCACTCTATTTACTGTAACATCACCATCATGGACCCCTTTGGCAGTCAGGAGAAGTCTAATATTATTGTGATTTGTTGTCTATATTTATAATAAAAGGAAATGCTATTTCAGCTATGGAGTAGTGAAAGTAAAGATGAAAATTTTCATGTACTTTTTGAAATCTATTCATAGTCTTGGTGTTCTGTGAATCCTTAATTAAGAACCCCTCTCTGGAACAATATGCTCAAACTGAGATAGGTTTGAGTGACCAGGATGCCCCTCTGTTACTTTGTAAGCTAGATTCTCTGTCTCCCCTTTCCCACCCTCTACCTATTAACATGGATATGGAAAAGAAATATGGGACTAGTGGAAAGGGAGGTGATTTCATCCTTCAAACTGGACCAGCCTCTCCACTCCCAGTTTTAGGAACGAGGACACTTTCCTCTAACTCATTACTGCTGCCCCTAACCCTACTAAATTTTGTAATACTAAAATGATGCAGGGAGATAAGGTAAGATTTGGATGGCATTCAACTCCCCTCTCAGTAGAGCTCTGGCAAGAAAAGGTGGACCTCTCCCTCCTATACATCAGTTGGCAATTTACTATCAAGTGTGACTGCAAAATGAGTAGTAATAACACACTGGGGAAAATCATAGAATTTTAGACTTGGACAGAAGTCATCTGGTCTAACCTCTACAACGCAGCTCCCGCTCCCCAATATATTGGGGTGAGATAACATATTAGGAAGATTTTTCTGTGTGAATGTGTATACATGTATGTACATGCCACAAAACACCTAAATTTTTGAAAAACCAACATTGTCCCAATATCTGTCTATACCAACATGAAAACAACCCTCTCAAAACCCAGTCCATAATCCTTGTCATTGGAGGAATGGCAGAGTAATACCAGGTTAAATGATCTACAATGGAGGCTCTGTGTGCCTGAGGCCACTCCAACAGCTGTGAGGCACTGGCAGGAATCTTGAAAAGCTGGCTTATTGAGCTCTGGTGATACTGTTGATACACAGCTTATAGCATCCCCCCTCCAAAGAAATCTATAAATACATGGAAATAATGTATTGGATAAAGAGCAAAAAGTATGTCAAAAAGTCACGGGGAGTATAAATAGTAACTACTGACCATTCCAGCAATTACTGAACAGTCTGCCTAAATACATGCATTCTGCTTTGTTGATTATCACAAAACCTGTGACTCAGTTCCACACCCATGACTTATTCACATATTGCAAACATAGAAAACAGAGCCAAGTCTAGTGAAGACACTAACAGAGGCGGGAAACCCGTGGCCATGAGACCATCTCTAGGTCCTCAAGTGTAGTCCTTTGAATACTTTGGAGGCCACATGTGGCCTCAAGGCTGCAGGTTCCCCACCCCTGCATCAGAGCATTGAATATTGTTATGGGAAACCATCCTCCTTAAAGCATGAAACCAACATAATAATGCTGAGATAAATTCATATTAAATATAGCACTTTCAAGGAGACACTATGAAACCATTATGGTTCTGTCTGACCTAAAATCCATTAAAACCTCTCCTAAATAAACTTAGTACAGCTTCCAGATTACATAGGGAATCAAACCAAAACATCTTATCAATCACTTGATTTTCACAGATAGCATTAAACTATGTGGCTCCACTCAAAAACACATGCAACAACTTCCTTACTTTGTGAAGTCTCAATCTCCCAACACTAAACTGTCATTTTGGTTCTCAAATACTCAAATATTCAAATGGATCTGTGATTTCTTTCATCTGGAAACTCCCTACACAGAGACACATTTCAATCCATCCATGACTTCCTATCCTATATTACTTTTGTCTGTTTTTTTCAAAAGTTTACCACAATGGATCCACCCAGTGTATGGATACTTTCTTTTTCTTTTTCCCAACACCTTGACAGTTCCAGTGGAGGACTTTGAAGGTCCACCCATCTTCCTTTGCTCTCATCATATGACTAACCCAGATATTCTTTCTGTCATACCACTCTTTGATGTCTTTTATTCCTGTTTGGGTTTATTTTTTTTTTCGGATTTTCTTGTTGGTTATATGTTACCCCTAATTTACACCCACCATATGGTTCACCATTGCCCTCTGTGGAAAACTAATTTTTAATTCCTCAAAGGGGGTGTTGTTCCATGTCTTGCTGCCATAAAACAACATCTGCAAAATGTTAGTGTTGAAAAAATGAATCTTTGTTTGCATGGGAAACTTAAGGTCAATAAAAGGGCTTTCAATTTCCTGAAAGTAATCTAGCCCACTCCTTTTAAACTCTGCTCCCAGTTAATTGTCCTGTTGTACAATATGTCTTAAATACACATGTTACTGGACAAATTCTATAAGGCATTCATCCAAATATATGGTGAAATCTAGGCAGAAGATTCTTCAGACTCTAAAAGTAAGATCCTTGTCCAATGGCCAGTGAGTAGACATTGCTAGAGCATCTGAATTATATCAAAAAAGTCACCATGAAAATAATTGCAGTTAATGTACCAATGTACTGAGGATAAAGTAGGAGGAAATTTTTATGAAGAACTTAACAAGGCCCTTCACATGAAATCAACATAAGCTCTGATACTTGGTGAATTCAATGTAAAGGTGGGAAAAGGTGAGGATGGAAATATATCAACTAATATTTATAAAGCGCTTTAACGTTTACAAAGTATTTCACAAATATTACTTCCAATTTATCCTCACAACACTGCTAGGAGGTAAGTGCTATTTTATAGATTATTTTATAGATGAGAAAACTGAGGCAAACAAGTTAAGTGACTTGCCCAGGGTCACAGAGCTAATTAGTGTCTGAGGCTGAGTTTGAACTTGGGTGTTCCTGACTCCAGGTCCAGAACTCCGTTCTCTGCTACCAAGTTGCCTCTAGAAAAGAAACATATGAGCTATATGATTCAAGAGAAAAAAATGAGAGTAGTCAAAGATTTGTGAGTTATACAGAAGCCTCATGGCTTTATACTATGAACCTTTCTTCAGAGAAAGGATTGATAGGCACTAGATATTGGGAGCACAAAAAACCAAAACTGACTCAATTTTAACAGATAGGAAAAGATGTATTATTGACAGGGGTGGTAGTCCCTGAGTAAGCTGTCTGTGTACATTCAGACCACTGATTCCTTCAAGCTCATATCAGAATTTGCAACAGGCAAAAAACAAGGGAAAAGAATAATAATGAGAAACATGAACCTAAGTGTCCTCTGAATCCGTCATGCTCACCACTCCACCAGTTCCCTCTCTTACTAACCCTGACATTACTTACTTTACAGGGTTACTACCCAGACCCTCCCAACTCTCAGTTCAGCATTCATTTCTTTCCATTATGTCTCTTTTTCTCCCACCTGTAAATGGGGAAGTTAGATTAGGTGATTTGAAAAGTCCCTTCCAGTTCTACAAGAAAAATAATCCATCTCCTCTGCTGGTTGCCACCTGTTCGAACAAGTCATGTAACTTCTCTATTTTATTTGTTTCTCCATCTGGGTTATCAAATAACTTGCCCAATGGCATAGATTTCCATGAAACTCAACTTCCATAAAACCCAAATAGAAAAAGATATATATATATATATGTTAAGTTGCAATTTGCTCAAACCCTTACCTCCTGATTTATAGGATCATAGGTCATACAATAAGAGTGAGAAAGGACTTATAAGTAAGTCATTTAAGCCACGGGCAGAGGAAGGTAGGTGGCATGGTGGATAGATGGCTGGGCCTGAAGTAAGAAAGATTCATCTTCATGAGCTCAAATCTGACCACAGACACTAACTAGTTGTGTGACCCTTGGTAAGTCACTTCCCCCTGTTTGTCTCAGTTTCTTCATCTGTAAAATGAACTGGGGAAGGAAATGACAAAACACTCCAGTATCTTTGCCCAAAAGAACCCCAAATGGGGTCATCAAGAGTTGGCAACAGCCAAGTCATAAATTCATGCTTATCTTTATAAATGGCCTAAAATTTCATTGTCTGACCAATAGATGTGGCACAAAAATGCTCATTGGATTTGTTAACCTTGGGATGAAACGACCGACTCATTTTGGAAGGGGAAAAAGGTCTCCATTGCACACTTCAGTAGACTGGAATCAGCTCCAACCTGAATGTGAACAGGTCACAATATATGCAAGGCCACATTCATACATAGGTAGTCATGGAGCATGGGCTGGGTATGCCAATCCCCCAAACCATATTCTATGCATGCCTATGATACTATATCATGCATTCCATGTCATAGATACTAGTCCAAATTATACAATATGAAAGTATATTTATTAAGCACTTCTGTGCAGAATATTTGTCTTCTTTGCAAGAGAAGTAAAAATGTTCATCCCAAATATAGTTTTTCCCTTCAAGGGACTTCTAGTTTAGTAGGGAATTTATAATATTGTTTTTTCTTTATAGCCCCTTTGCTTAGCTCACTGCCTAGCATATTAATACCTAATGTATTCTTGCTGAATGATATCAAAAGAAAATCTTATTAAAAGTAAAGAGTGGTTAAGGAAATTATAAAGCTTCCAAATCTCTCAAGGCCCCAAATTTAGTGTCCCTCTCCCCCCACTCACATCCAGGATCAATGAAAATTTGCTCATGTGGGCACCATTCACTAAGTCTTCTCTCCTGATCTTCGCTGATCCCTTGCTGTTCCTTGCTAACATTTGCTCTGGTTTAATTTCAATACAAATCTCCTCTATTTCCCTGAAATTCTCTACCTGTCTTCTTTGATGAGGGACCCACTACTCTCAAAAAATCCCTGATGTGAAAGAGAACTGAATTTAGCATCCTGTACAAGTCTGCCATTTCCCATCTGTGTGGCCTTAGTCAACCAGTCTTAGTCAACTCACCTGCAAAATGATGGGATTGGACCTCTAAAGTCCCTTCCTATGATACATCATATGGTATAGTGTCTAAATTTTTAAGTTTCAGGAGGAAATAGACAATAAAACTATACTAGTGGGGGACCTCCACTTTCCCTTCTCAGAACTAGAAAACTCTAAAAAATTAACAATAAACTAGTTAAAAGTTAAGGAGATGAGTAGAATTCTAGAAAAGCTGGATATAATAGATCTCTGGAGAAAACTGAATAACAATAGAAAGGAAAATACCTTTTTCTTAGCAGTTCATGGCACCTACAAAAAAATTAACCATGTATCAGGGCATAAAAACCTCAAAACCAAATGCAAAAAA
Organism: Bettongia penicillata ogilbyi; assembly: GCA_023548195.1. Classification (NCBI taxonomy): domain Eukaryota; kingdom Metazoa; phylum Chordata; class Mammalia; order Diprotodontia; family Potoroidae; genus Bettongia; species Bettongia penicillata. Next base: position 4,039,473 of record JAJHZJ010000283.1, read on the forward strand.
GCAGAGATACTAAATGCATCCTTTTCAGATCACAATGCAATAAAAATTAGATTCAATAAAGGGTGGTGGAAAGATCAAAATTTAATTGGAAACAAAATAATTTAATTCTAATGAATAAGTGAGTCAGAGAACAAATTATAGAAATAATTTCTTTAAAGAGAATGAGAGCAATATGACAATATACAAAAATTTATGGGATGCAAGCAAAAGCACTACTTAGGGGAAATTTTATATCTTAAAGGTTCACATAAATCAAACAGAAAGGGGCATATTAATGGTTTGGGCGTACAACTAAAAAAATAGAAAGAATAAATTTTAAATCCCCAATTAAACACTAAATTGGAAAGTCTGAAAAACAGGGAGATTAATAAAATGGAAAGTAAGAAAACTATTGAACTGGGAGCTGGTTTTATGAAAAACCCAATAAAATAGATAAACTATTGGTTAATTTTATTTAAAAAAAAAAAAAAGAAAGAAGAAAACCAAATTACCACCATCAAAATGAAAGATGGCAGAGTAGAAAGATGCACACACACTAGCTCTTACCCCACAACACATAAAATAACTGTAAAGAACTCTCAACAAATTCTAGAACAGCAGAAGCCACAGAACAATGGAGTGGAGGAGATTTCTAGCCCTGAATGACCTGAAAGACTGATGGAAAAGGTCTGTCCCACCAGACCAGGAGCAGAGCTCAGCTCAGCCTTGGTCATGCACCACTGAGAGGAGCAGATCTGAGCAGGCTTCAGGGACAGAATCTCCAGTGGCAGCACAAATCCCTCAACTCACAGGCATTAAGGGTCAGTGAGAGGGTTTTTTCAGCTGACTGAGAAGGGAGCAGAGTGTCCTCATAACTCAGGCCTCCTCAGGTGGCCGCAGAGGAGGCAGCAGCAGACCAGGGCTCCCAAGGCAGGCAGCAGCCCAAATCCATTGTTGAAGGTCTCATAGTAAACCCCCTGAGGGAAGTGGAGGCCCTGCCCCCACCTGAGCAGCTGATCTTAATCTCACAATGAATAGCAGCCCTGCCCCCGACTAAAGTCCCTGAGGGACTGGAGCAGCTCATCTGAATCTCAGTCCCCAGTGCTGGCTTGGTGGAACTGGAGGCAAGGTGGTTGTGGAGAGAAAACTCCAAAGTCAAGTAACTGACTGGGAAAATGCCCCAAAAAGGGAAAAAAAAATAAGACTATAGAAGGTTACTTTCTTGGGGAACAGGTGTCTCCCCCTATCCTTTCAGATGAGGAAGAACAAGGCATACTGTCAGAGGAAGTCAAGGCCCCTGCCTCCAGGTTCTCCAAAGGGAACTCAAATTGAGCTCAGGCAATGGAAGAGATTGAAAAACGAGTTAGGAGCTTACTAGAGGAGAACCAAAAAAATGCTGAGGAAAATGACAGTTTTAAAAAGAGGCTGACTCAATTGGAAAAAGAGGTCCAAAAAGCCAATGAGGAGAAGGAGGCTTTAAAAAAACAGAATTAGCTAAATGGAGGAGAAGGTTCAAAAGCTCACTGAACAAAGTAATTGGTTGAAAGAGAGAATTGAGTTCAGGGAAATGAATGACTATGAGATAAGTCAAGCAGTTAAAAAACAAAACTAAAAGTTTGAAAAAATAGAAGATAATGTGAAACATCTCACTGAAAAAAAAAAAACTGACCTGGAAAATAAATCCAAGAGAGACAATTTAAAAATTATGGGACTACCTGAAAGCCATGATCAAAAAAGGAGCCTAGACATTATCTTTCATGAAATTATCAAGGAAAACAGCCCTGGTATTCTAGAATGGGGAGGCAAAATAAATATTGAAAGAATCTACCATTTACCTCCTGAAAGAGACCTGAACAGAGAAACTCCTAGGAATATTGTGACCAAATTTCAGAGTTCCCAGATCAAGGATAAAATACTGCAAGCAGCAAGAAAGCAACAATTTGAGTAGTGTAGAAATATAATCAAGATAACACAGGATCTGGCAGCTTCAACATTAAGGGATCGAAGGGCTTGGAATGGGATATTCCAGAGGTCAAAGGAATTGGAATTGAAACCAAGAATCACCTACCCAGCAAATCTAAGTATAATACTTCAAGCAAAGAAATGGTTATTCAGTGATATAGAGGACGTCCAATCAATCATATTGAGGAAAAGATCAGATCTATATAGAAAATTTGACTTTCCAATACAAGAATCAAGAGAAGCATGAAAAGGTAAACAGGAAAGAAAAATCATAAAAGACTTTCTAAAGCTGAACTGTTTACATGACAACATGGAAAGAAAATACTTATAACTCTTGAATCTTTTCTCAGTATTTGGGTAGATGGAGAGATCATACATGCACATACACAGACACATACACATATACAGACAGAGTGTACAGAGTGTGTTGAATCAGAAGAGATCCACACAGAAAAATAAAGTAAAAATTAAGGAGTGAGGGAGGAAAATACTGGGAGGAGAAAGGGAGAAATGGAACAGGGCAGGCTATAACTCATAAAAGAGGTAAGAAAAATCTTGTTCAATGGAGGAGAAAAGGGAGAAGGGGGAGGGGAAAAGTGAAGCTACTCTCTCCACATATGGCTGAAGGAGGAAATAACATGCTCACTAAATTCGATATGAAACAGGAAAGTAGGGGAGGAGGCTACAAGTAGGGTGAGGGGAATGACAGAAGGGAGGACAAATGGGAAAATGGAGTTACTAGAATTAAACACTTTCAGGAAGGGACAAGGTCAATTGAGGGGGAAAACATAAGGGGGGATAGAGTAGGACAGAGGGCAATATAATTAGCAACATGATTATTATGGAAATCTTTTGCAAAACGACACATATTTAGGCTGTATTGAATTGCTTCCCTTCTGAATGGAGTTGGGGAAGGAAGGAGGGAAGGAGAGAAGTTGGAATTCAAAGTATTAGCAATAAATGTTGAGAATTTTTATTGCATATAACCGGGAAATAAGAAATAGAGGGGATGGAGTATAGACATTTATCTTGTCCTACAAGAAAAGAGAGAAGATGGGGATAAGGGAAGGGTGGAGTGTGATAGAATGGAGGGTACATTGAGGGAAGGAGTAATCAGAATGCAAGGTATTAGGAAGCAGTGGGGAGGGGAGTGATGGGGAGAAAAATTGGACATGTTACAAAGTGAGGTAAAAGCAATTAGTATTAAAACAATTGACTGAATTAATCACTGAGAATAAATCCATGACATCTTTAGTTTGGGGGAAAGAATTTTAGTTCTAAATTTCCTAGAGGAAGGTAACCTCAGGTAAAATTTGTCACTGATGGAAAAGTTAAGGTTTTATTGGTAAATTTGATTTTATGATTGCTATTTAATCAGGAAGACATGTATAGAAAGGCATGTAAGTCACTTAAGACTTGCCTCAAAAGATGTTCCTTAGCCAAAGTGAAATTATAATCATATTTGAAACCTAGTTATTGGGACTTGCTGTTTTTAGATGCTATGGGACTATTTGGTGACTGCTTTTCTGAGTCTAACTCCATGTATGGATAGCAAGAAAGGTGGTCTGAACCTCCAATCCATAATGCTAGTAAGCCTGTGAGATGCTGGTATGAACTGAAAAGGGTGATCTCATGGGAAGGGTGGGAGAGCAGCTTTTAAGCCTGGGCTGAAGTAGGATTCTCCTGACTCAATTTCCCCACTGACACCTGGAAGACTTTAAGCCTGACTGAATGCAAGTTGACAATCTACTCCTGCCTGGAATTGACATGAAGTTGGGGAGATATTGTTTCCCTGACATGTCCCTGCTCTTGGTGGCAATTTTCTATAGTCAAAAGATTTGTAAGCTTAATACCAGATCTATTCAATTATAGATTATTGGTAGGGGAACATCCGAGGTTAAGTCTAAAATTAAGCTGTTAGGCTTAGGACTTTAGACCAACAATGATAAGTTAGGGTCCTTTAATTCTTAGTAATAATGTGGAGACAATTAGGTCAAGAGCTTGTGAAGTTAGCAACATAAATATTATTTGTGTCTCAGTTGGTTAATGTTTAAAAAAAATTCTTTTGTGGTCTATATTGTAAATGCTTTAAAAAGAAGTACCACTTGACCAAAAGTTTGAATTGTTTTATCTGTTATGAACTGTGTTAAAAGCGAAAAATAAAATTAAACAAAAAAAAATGAAAGGAGCGAATTCACCACCAATGAAGAGGAAGTTAAAATAATTATTAGGAACTATTTTTGCCCAATTATGTGTCAATAAATCTGACAATCTAAATGAAATGAAGAAATAGTTACAAAAATATAAATTGTCCCATTTAACAGAAGGGTAAATATGATACTTAATACAATCTTAGAAAAAGAAATTGAACAAACCATCAACGAACTCCCTAAGAAGGAATCCCCAGAGTCAGATGGATTCACAAGCAAATCCAACATTTAAAGAACAATTAATTTCATACCATATAAACTATTTGGAAAAACTGGCAAAGAAGGAGCCTTACCAAATTTCTTTTATGACACAAATATGGTACTGATTCATAAAGCAGGAAGAGTGAAAACAGAAAAAGAAAACTATAGACAAATTTCCCTAATGAATATTGGTACAAAAGTTTTAAATAAAATACTAGCAAGAAGATTGCAGCAATGTATCACAAGTATCATACACTCTGACCAGGTGGGATTTATGGCAGGAGTGCAGGGCTGGTTCAATATTAGAAAACCTATCACCATAACAGACCATATCAAAAAGAATACCAATAGAAATCATATGATTATTGGAATAGATGCAGAAAAAGTCTTTGACAAAATACAATACCCATTCCTATGGAAAGCATAGGAATAAAGGGAACTTACCTTAATGTGATAAGTAAGATTTATCTAAAACCATCAGCAAGTATTATCTGCAATGGGAATAAGCTAAGAAGGCTTCCCAATACAATCAGGGTGAATCAAGGGTGACCACTATAACCACTATTATTCAATATTGTACTAGACCTGCTAGCTATGTCAATGAGAGAACAAAAAGAAATTGAAGGAATTAGAATAGGCAATGAGGAAACAAAACTGTCGCTCTACAGATGACATGATGGCATACTTGAGAATCCTAGAGAATCAACTAAAAAAATAGTTGAAACATTTAACAACTTTAGAAAAGTTGTATGATACAAAACAAATCTACATAAATCATCAGCATTTCTATATGTTACTAACAAAACCCAGTAACAATAGATCAAAAGAGAAATTCCACTTAAAATAGTTGCAGAATACGATGATAGAAGACAGTTCTGAAGGATTTATGATGAAATATGCTATCTATCTCCAGAGAAAGCACTGATGAAGTCCAGATTGAAGAGTACTTTTCCCTTTCTTCCTTTATGTTTCTTGAGGTTCTTTTTTCTTTGGTCTATGTTTTTATTTACAATATAACTAATATGGAAATATGTTTGTTGTAAATAACTGTACATGTATAATCTGTATCAAATTGCTTGCCTTGTCAATGGTGGAGAAGGAAATGGAAAGAGGAAGGAACTTGGAGCTCAAAATTTTAGAAAAACAAATGATAAAAATTGTTATTACATGTAATTGGGAAAAAATAAAATAATCATCAGAAAAAAATTAACTGTGAAGTTTAGCGTACTATAGAGGAGTCTGCAAGTCATGATTTCAGCAGATTTGAATCCATAAAATACCTTGAACCTGGAGTAGCTATCCTAAGGGCTCCATATGTGAAAGGAACCACATTAATAAAAGTATTTAACATGGTAATTAAGCATATTCCTTACAAATATAATTTTCAATTAAAAAATTATAGATTACAATTTTACATTTATCTTGCATTAACAAGTCACATGTTATATAAATCACTTTGGACAGTGCAAGTACCTGCTCCAAAATAAATAACATTGCTTCAAGAAAAATAAAATACTTGCTGACAATAGAAAATGCCTGGCAGTCAACCTGCCAAGACAAGCCCAGGAACTATATGAACACAATCATAAAACAATTTTTATACAAGTAAAAGTCAGATATCAACAATTAGAAATATATTAATTTCTCATGGGTAGGCCAAGTCAGTGTAATCAAGATGACAATTCTGTCTAAATCAATCTACTTATTCAGTGCCATACAAATCAAACTACCAAAAATTTATTTCATAGAGCTAGAAAAAATGATAAAATTCATCTGGAAAGACAAAAGGTCAAGAATATCAAAAGAATCAGTCAAAAATATGTGAAGAAAGGTGGTCTAGTCATACCAGATCTCAAACTGTATCATAAAGCAATAATTACCAAAACAATCTGGTACTGGCTAAAAAATATAGTGGTGTAGCAGTGGTATGGATTCGGTACACAAAATATGATAGTAAATGACTATAGCAATCTATTGTTTGATAAACTGAAAGACTCCAGCTTTTGAGATAAGAATTTGACAAAATAATTAAAAACTTGACAAAAACTCCTGGGAAAACTGGAAAACATGGCGGGAACTTACTATATATAACCCAGCATCACACATCATATAACCAAATAAAATCAAAGTGGATACATGATTTAAACATAAAAAGTGATACCATAAGCCAATTAGGAGAGCATGGAATAGTTTACCTGTCAGATTTAAGGATAAAGGGAGAAATTAGGACTAAACAAGATATAGAAAGCATTAAAAATGTAAAATGGATAATTTTCATTATATCATATTAAAAAGTTTTGTACAAACAAAACCAAATGCAAACAAAATTAGAAGGAAAGCAGAAAACTAGGGGGAAAATTTTTTTATTTCAAGTATCTCTGATAAAGGCTTCATTTCTTAAATATATAGAGAACTGAGTCAAATTAATAAGAATATGTCATTCCCTAATTGATAAATGGTCAAAGGATATGAATAGTTTTTAGACAAAAATTAAAAACTTATAGTTTTCTTATAGTCATATAAAAAATGCTCTAAATCACTATTAATTAGAGAACTGCAAATTAAAACAATTCTGAGTTACCACCTTATGCCTATCAGATTGCTAATATGACAAAAAGGAAAATGTTGGATGTTGGAGAGGATGTGGGAAAACTGGGTCAGTAATGCATTGTTGATCGAGTTGTGAACTGATCCAACCATTCTAAAGAGCAATTTGAACCATACTCAAAGGGTTATAAAACTGTGCATACCCTTTGATCCACCAATAACACTTTAGGTCTATATCCCAAAAAGATAAAAAGAAAGGGGAAGAAAACCATCTGTACAAAAGTATTTATAGGAGTTATTTTTGTGATGATTAAGACTTAGAAATTGAGGGGATGCCCATTGAGGGGATCCCCATGTTCCCAGGGGAACAGCTGAACAAATTGTGTTTTAGGATTGTAACGGAATATTATTGTACTATTTGACAAGCAGGATGATTTCAGAAAAAAAAAACCTACAAAGACTTACAAGAACTGATACAAAGCGAAGTGAGCAGAACCAGAACTTGTACATCAATAACAGCAATGTTGCACAATAAACAACTGTGAATGACTTAACTATTCGCAACAATATAATGATCCAAGATAATCCCAAAGTACTCATGATGAAAAATGCTATCTGCCTCCAGAGAAAGAACTGATGTCTGAATACAGACTGAAGCATACTTCCTTCCTTCCTTCCTTCCTTCCTTCCTTCCTTCCTTCCTTCCTTCCTTCCTTCCTTCCTTCCTTCCTTCCTTCCTTCCTTCCTTCCTTCCTTCCTTTCTTCCTTCCTTCCTTCCTTCCTTCCTTCCTTCCTTCCTTCCTTCCTTCCTTCCTTCCTTCCTTCCTTCCTCTCTCTCTTCCTTTATGTCTTTTTTCCTTCTTTTTCTTTCTTTCTTTTTTTCTTGTTTTGTTCATCTTCTTGCACAAAATTACTAATATAGAAATGTTTTACATGATTGCACATGTATAATCTATGCCAGATTGCTTACCATCTCAGAAAGGGGGGAAGGATAGAATTTGGAACTCAAAAATTTTACTTTAAAGTGTTAAAAATTGGTTTTGCATGTAATTAAGGAAAATAAAATATTATTTTAAAAAATAAAGCCCTAGTAGAAGGAACATAAATATTGATCTGTTTGTTTTATGGGATATAAGGGGAAGGATGAAGAAAAATTAAAGTTTCCCTTTCAAATTTTTAGAATTTAGAGAATTTGCAATGTAGTACCAAACTTATATTTCCACTTTTGGAGTGGTTAAAATAATGATTATTTTCTTCCCCAATTACTTCCACAGAAATCCTTTCAATGCTTGGAGGTGACCCTGGGTTTAATCTGGTGGCACTGACTTCCTTGCTGTCCCTAGAACAGGACATTCCATGTCCCGGCTATTTTCACTGGCTGTCCCCCTTGCCTACAGTTCTCTTCCTCATTTCTATCTCTTGGCTTTCCTGGTTTTCTTCAGGTCCCAGCTAAAATCTCATTATCTGCAAGAGGCCTTTCCCAATCCCTCTTAATGCTAGTGCTTTCCCCCTGTTGATTATCTTTCATTTATCCTGTCCGTATCTTGTTTGTATATAGTTGCTGGTAGGATGTCTCCTACAAGCAATTAGATTGGGAGCTCCTTAAGAGCTGAGACTCCTTAGCACAATGTTGATTAATTGTCTGCCAGAACACTGACTCTGGCAAGTCTTGCCAAGCTAGAAATAGCTTTAGGACACAGTTATTAATGAATGGCATGTATACCCTTTGAGCACCAAGTTAGCTAAGCATGGAGAGACTCATCACCAGAAGGATGACCAGAGATGATTTTTTGTGTCCATAGCAATTTACAAAGATTATGGCACAAAAGGGTTTCAGTCTATAAAATTGCTGGAAGGAGTATCCACACTGGGAAAGAAGGTTTACATTAATATAATTTTATTTAATTAAAAATGCAGATGAAACAGGGGTGTATCTGAGTATGTCTTCCCATGCTGCATTTATTCATTTGAAGAAGGTCCTAGAATCCGATTTCTTACTCGAGATGTACCTACATATTGGGCAACTACATCATAAGGCAAAAATGGTGGGGTGGAGACTTCTGAAAGGATGAATCTAAGTAGATGGTAATGGACACACAGTACAGGAAATGGAACAACAGAACAGCAGCTTCATAGCCTGACTGTTAATTTATGAAAAATAAGCCAAGAGGGTGAAAAAGAACAGGGACCTTCTTGCAGTTACTGGGATGCTGCAAAAGGGTGTGTGTGTGTGCGCACGCTCACACGAGCACACAAATGGTGTGTATATAGGGTGGAGTTCAGGTGTTGCATGTGAAAAACTCCCCCTGCCCTCTGGTTTGGCCATAGAAAAGGCAATGTGTCGTAGTCACTAGAGAACTGACCTGGAAGCTAGGAAGACCTGGGTGCAAGTCTTGCCATAAGATTGGGGCCGCTTTCAGACTTTGAGCAGCAGTGAAAGTGTCAGCCTGCATTGATCAAGAGAGCTGACTCATCCCAGATTTCCTTTGACCAATGAAATCGCAGGCTGGATTCCTAACCCTATCCTGCACCTTGAAGCATGAGCTCAGCAGAGACTGTTTTTGACACTGTTCAGACAGCTGTGAGACCTTAATCCCTGGAGTGGTCTGTGGAAATTGCTTTCTCTAGTCCTTTGATAATTGTTTTAGTGCTAATTAATATTTCATTTTAAAAATATATGCCCCTTGACTGCCCTGCTTGCCTGGTAGGAATGGAATGCCTTGTGGCTCCTAGCTGAGATGAGGGAGGGTTCAAGCTAATATGACACACTTTCCATCTCAAATTAAGTATGTGTGAATCCATAAGTGAAGGTGTGGGCGACATATATACATACACCTATCTCATAATAATAAGAATAATAACATCAATAGCTGACATTTATATAATACTTACTATGTGCCAGGCTTTATAATTTATATATTTTTATATATAATTATGATCTATTTATTTTATTTAAATATATAAATAAATATATTAAAATATTTACATAAATATATAAATATTTATATATTTATAATTATCTCTTTTGATCCTCACAACAACTCTAAGTGGTAGATGCTATTATTATTTCCATTTTACAGTCAATTAAACTGAGACAGACAGGTTAAATGACTTGCCCAAGGTCACACAGCTGTTATGCTTTTGAAGTGGGATTTGAATTTAGTCTTCCTGACTCCAGGATTTATCCACTGTAGCACTTAGTTTATCTATCATATATCTATTCTTCTTCCCCTTTACTCCTGCCACTACTTGTAGATCTCCCAACTGTCTCTTCATATAGTATTTTTCATGGTCAAAGTCTTTATGATACCTTCCATAGAGTAATACTCAGTATCCTTGGGGTTCACCAACTCCATCACTGCCCCCATCCCTAAAAAAGTCACAGAACCACAGCATCATGAGATTTGGAGCTAGAAGGGATGGTAGAGTTCATTTAATCCAATTCTGACATTTTATAGCTTAGGAAAGTAAGCCCAGAGAAATGACATAAAATGCCTGAGATCACACAGCAAATAAGAAGCAGGGCTAGAATTTAAACAGAGGTCTTTGGACTCCATTCTATTGCTCTTTACTATAATGCATAAATCCCATTTTCAGGTGAGATAATAGAAATTCTAATGTCCTTTTACATACCACATCAGTGTTGTGTCCCTCACTCAAAAGAACACATCTCACTAGACCAGGAACTGATAAAATATCTTAAATGCTCCCCAATTCACTCCCCTTGGTCATGGAGTTGTACTGCTCAATATGTGGCAGGAAACAAAAGAGATGGTGGAAAGAATGTTTGATTTGATGTCAGAGAACCCAAGTTCAAATCTTGACTCTGATACTTATTATTTGTGTGAACCGGGGCAAGTTCCTTCATCTCTGAGACTCAACTGCCTCTTATACAAATTCAGCTCAACTCAAGAAACATTTTTTAAATGGCTATTTATGTAAGGCATTGTGTTAAGTAGTGGAGGACACAAAGACAAAAAAGAATTAAACCCTACCTTAAGGAGTCTACAATTCTATTGTAGTGGGTAAGATATTTAATGAATCAGAATCCTCTATTAAATATAGCTCACAAGCTTCCAGTGATAAATTTACTTTTTTCTTGCTTTTTTATATTAATTTTATTTGTTTTTAGTGTTCTACAATCACTACCATAAAAGTTAGATTTCCCCCCTCCATCTACTCCCCACTATCCCCCTCCCTCCCCGAGAAGGCATAGAGTTCTATATAGGATCTACACAACATTCCTATTGAGTACATTTTCACTATAGTCACTCTGTGCAGAAGAACTACAATAAATGGGAGAAATCATATAACAAATCAAAACATTAAACACACACACACACACACACACACACAATGATCTACTACATTCTGTGATTGAATTCCATAGTTCTCTCTTTGGATGTGGAAAACATTTTGCCTTAGAAGATCATTGGGAATTTGTTTTAAGTCCTTGCATTCCTATGAAGATCCAAGTGTACCAGAAAAAACTCTCACACACTGTAGTCACTGCTGTGCACAAAGCTCTCCTGGTTCTGCTCCTTTTGCTCAGCATCAGACCATATAAATCTTTCCAGGCCTCTCTGAAGTCTTCTTGTTCATCATTTCTTATAGCACAATAGTACTCCATTACATTCATATACCATAATTTATTCTGTCATTTCCCAATTGATGGGCATCCCCTTGATTTCTAGTTCTTTGCCACTACCAAGACTGCTGCTATAAATATTTTTGTACTTGAGGGACCCTTTCCCATTTTTATGATCTCTTGGGGATACAGTCCTAGAAGCAATATTGCTAGGTCAAAGGGTATGCACATTTTTGTAGCCCTTTGGGCATAGTTACCAACTGCTTTCCAGAATGGTTGGATGAGCTCACAGCTCCACCAACAATGAATTAGTGTTCCAACTCTCCCAGTCCTCTCCAACATTTATCAGTTTCCTGTTCTGTCATGTTTGCCAATCTGATAGGTGTGATGTGGTACCTCAGAGTTGTTTTGATTTGCATCTCTCTAATCAAAAGTGATTTAGAGCACTTTTTCATATGAATATAGATATCTTTAGTTTCTTCCTCTGAAAATTGCCTGTTCATATCCTTTGACCATTTGTCAATTAGGGAATCACTTGCATTGTTGTATATTTGACTCAGTTCTCTATATATTCTAGAAATGAGGCCTTTATCCCTGAGATTAGCTGTAAAAATTCTTTCCCAATATACTACATCCCTTCAAATTTTGGTTGCTTTGGGTTTGGTTGTGCAAAAGCTTTTCATCTTAATGTAATCAAAATTATCCATCTTGCACTTCATAATGCTTTCTATCACTTCCTTAGTCAAAACTTCTTCCCTTCTCCATAAATCTGATAAATACACTATTCCTTGATACTCTAGTTTGTCCATGGTATCAATCTTTATACCTAGATAGTGTACCCATTCGGATTTTACTCTTGTCAGGCATTGGTCTATGCCTAGTTTCTGCCACACTGTTATCCAGTTTTCCCAGAAATTTTTGTCGAACAGTGAGTTCTTATCCCAGAAGCTGGGGTCCTTGGGTTTCCCAAACAGTAGATTGCTATATTCATTGCCTATTATGTCTTGAGTACCTACACTATTCCACTTGTCTACCCTTCTGTTTCTTAGCCAGAACCAAGTGGTTTTGATAATTGCTGCTTTATAATACAATTTGAGATCTGGTAGTGCTAGGCCACCTTCCCTAGAACTTCTTTTCATTAGTCCCTTTGATATTCTGGACCTTTTGTTCTCCCAGATGAATTTTGATATTATTTTATCCAGCTCTAGAAAATAATTATCTGAAAGTTTAATTGGTATGGCACTAAATAAGAAAATTAATTTAGGAAAAGTTGTCATTTTTATTATATTGGCTCAGTCTACCCAATGCATTTATTTTTGATAGTCAGCCTTAGGACATTTTTTTGCAAAGCAAAAAAATTTGATGAAATAGCATAGTAATTTGAGCTCTCTCTCCAATCAAAATGCACATGTTCAATGGGAAGAGTGGACCTTAATAAGGATCACACATAGAGTATAGACATGTAGTGAATTGAGGTGGCCAGAATACCCAGACAAAGGAATATAAAGGGAGTACTTAAGATGGGGCCACACATACAAAGGGGCAACTCACTCATCTGAGACAAAAGAGTTCCTTCTTGTTAGTGATAACTAAATCTAAAACAGCATTTCCCCTTACTGGTTCCTTTGATTTTGAAGGATCCAATTATCTTTTTAAGAAATGATGGAATTATTTGCTGATTTGTCAGTTAACAAATATTTATTAAGTACTGACTATGTATCAGGCACTATGCCTGGGGATACAAAGAAAGGTAAACATATAGTCCCTTTCATCAAGGAATTTACATTTTAATGGGAGTAATAACATGCAACTAATTATGTTCATACAAAATATATACAGTGTAAATCAAAGGCAATCTCAAAGGCAAAATACTATCATCTCCCTAGTGCTTGTTTTTTAGCTGGTATAGCAGAGTTAATTTTTAAAATTTAATTTAATTTTGTTTACAATTAACAATATTCTCTCTTTTTCCTATCATTCTCCCCATTGAAAGAGAAAAAAGCACACCCCTTGAAACAAATATGTATAATCAAATACGTTACTGCATTTGGCTATATCCAAAAATGTATTCCTCTTTGTGCAGCTTGTCTCCATCATCGCCTCTCTTTCAGGAGGTGATTGGCATATTGCATTTCTGGAATCACGGTTGGTCATTGCATTGATTTGATTTCTTAAGCCTTTCAAAGTCATTTACAATGTTGTTGCTGTTGTTTAAATCATTCTCATGGTTCTGTTTATTTCAATTTACATCAGTTCATACAAGTCTTCCTAGGTTTCTCTGAATCCATTCTTTTTGTTATTTCTTAAGGTAGAGAAACAGTTGAATGTCAGGATTCTCATGGGATAATGTGTCAATACTATATTTTAACCCATGGTCCAGAAGACCCAAATCTCCATTCTCAGACAGCATCTTCTTTTCAATATATATATATATATATATATCTTATTTTCCACCAATTACACATAAAACCAATTTTTAACATTTTTTTTAAATTTTGAGTTCTAAATTCAGTCCCTCCCTCCCTTTCATTCTTTCTCCCTGAAATGGTAAGTAATCTGACATAGGTTATATATGTGCTATCATGTAAAATATTTCCATTTTAGTCATTTTGTGTGAGAAAACTCAAAAAAGAGAGAGTGAAAGAAAGACAGAGAAAGAGGGAGAAATGAAGAAAGGAAGGAAAGAAGGAAGGAAGGAAGGAGAGAAAGAAGAAAGGAAGGAAGAGAGAGGGAGAAAGAAAGAAGGAAGGAAAATAGTATGCTTCAATCTGTATTTAGATGACATATTTCTCTGGAGGCAAATAGCATTTTTCATCATGAGTACTTTGGGATTGTCTTGGATCCTTGTATTACTGAGAATAGCTAAGTCATTCACAGCCCTTCATCATACAATATTGCTGTTACTGTGTACAATGTTCTCCTGGTTCTGCTCACTTCATTTTCTATCAGTTCATGTAAGTCAGCATCTTCTTAACCAGATATTCCCTAACCAGAGAAGAGTGTCATGCTTGAAATTGTGCCACTGGAAGATTATTTTGCCAATTGTGTGGCGTACAGATTAGAGAGGGGAAAGGAAGAAAGGAGGCTAATTAGCAGGCTGTTATAATAGATGATAAGGGCTAGGGTCTAGTCTTTATCCAGGAATGATGCAAGAGCTGTTCTAGAAGTAAGATCAAAACATCTTGGCAACTACAGGTGGCGAGAGATAAGGAAATGTCAAGTGTCTTCAAGGTTATTTACTTGGAGGGCAAAGAAGGTGGTGATGCCCTCAAAAGAAATAGGGAAATTTAGAGATTGGGATGGTTTGGAGGTAAAGGTAATCAGTACTATCTTGGACATACTGGATTTTAGTCACCCAAAGTCTATATGGTTGGAGATTCCAATAGAAATTATTGATGAAAGATTCTAGTTTAGGAAAGACATTATCACTGAATATATAAATTTGGGAGTTATTTGCATAGAGATAAAAATTGAACCATTAGGAATTATGTGACCTCTAGGGTCCCTTCTAGGTTTAGATCTTATGATAAATCCTATAAAATCAGGAAGGGACATGTCTCTCAGTAATGATTAAAGCAGGGGTGACCTTGAAATTGTCTTTGCAATTTTCCTAGGTCAGCTTAAGGGGAAGAGCAAAAATTTAAAGTAGCAATAATAATTCATATTTATACTATGCTTTGATGTATACCAAGGTTTTCTCCTTATATTTCTTATTCCCAAAAGTCTTTGATGTAAAATTTGGAAAGTTTGACTTATCCAGTTTGAATTTGATCTTGATCTTGAGAATTGTATTATTCAAATGACACAGAACTCCTGGATTTGTGTTATAGAACCATCATTGCAGAGATATGTGGCAATGGAGGTCATCTAATCTCTTCAAACCTTAGTTTTTACTCTGTCAAATAAAAATAATTACAACCTTACTACCTACTTCCCCATATTATTGAGAAGAAAGTGCTTTTGGTAAGCCCTAAAGAGCCATATAAAACATAATTCAAAATTGTTAGCATTATAAAGTGCTACCCCTTAGTAAAATGCATTAGGCACTTTAAGAGATGTACCAAATGCAAATTATACTGAACATAAATAATAATAGCAACAATAATCATAGCTACCTGAAATGATCCTTATCTAAAGTACTGGAAGGATGAAAGCAATCTGATAAAGAGCACTTCAAGTATTTTTTCTTAACTAACCACTGAGACTGGGCTAGATCTAACTGGTCTTCACATTCCTGTTGCCTGTGATTCATTCTTATATTTCACAATTCTCCCTGCAAGGTGCCAGCGATTTAAACTTGTTACTGCTGTCTTTTTTACCTCGGGCATCTATTTTGTGAAATTAACAGTACTCATTTCAATTTTAGTTTTGAAAAGAAACATGCTCTTTTTCACTGATTCTCAAACGTATCTGGAGGCCCAGCTGCTTTGTATGAACCATAGAGTTAGAGGGAGAAGAAGGGACGTCAGAACATAGAATATTAGAAATGGTAGGAATCTTAGAACGTATAATCTCAGAGCTAGAAGATTTCATCTCGTCTCACAGTTCAAATGTGGTCAATGGACCCTGGCAGTGCCTGAGACCCTTTTGGGGGTGCACAAGATCAAAACCACTTTCATAATGACACTAAAGTGTTACTTGACTCTTAAAACAGTCCTCCCTTTGCCAACCACATATATGTGTGAGTCCAGATTTTCTTCATATATTTCAACCAAAGACAACATATCACAACAGATTGAATGCAGAAGCAGATATGAGAAACTGTCTTCTATTAAGCCAGACAATAAAGACATTTGCAAAAAATATATAAACCAATGCCACTCTTGATTAAATTTGTTTTGGAAAAATACAAAGGGTTTTTTCATTATAATATATTAATACATAATGAGTTTATTATTGTCCTAAATGAATTGGTGGTGGTGGTTGTTCATTTGTTTCAATTTTGTCCAACTCTTCATGACTCCTTTTGGAGTTTTTGTGGCAAAGATACTGGAGTATTTTGCTCATTTTATAGATGAAGAAGCTGAGGCAAGCAGGGGTTAAGTGAGTTGCCCAGGGTCACATAGCTCATGTTTGAAGTCAGATTTTAACTGAGAAAGATGCGTCTTCCAGGCTCTAGGTTTGGCACTCTACTCTCTGCTCTACCTAGCTGCTCCTTTAAATGAATGGATGGATGGATAGACAGACAGACAGACAGACAGGCAGACAGACAGAGATAGATAGATAGATAGATAGATAGATAGATAGATAGATAGACAGATAAATTAAATATTTAAATTTTTATCAGTTTTAATTTTTGATATGGAAAATATTGATAAATATAACCAACATTTAAAAAAAGTTTATTAGGGTCCTCAAATAATGTTTAAGAATATAAAGGGATCATGACACCAAAAATTTTGAGAAATATTTATCTAGTTTAACACACACATTTCAAAAGAGGGAAAGCTGAGATCTAGAGAAGAGAAGGGGTTTGTTCCAGCATACGCAATTAGTAAGTGGCAAACTGAGAGAAGAACACAGTTCTTCTTTACCTGTTATAATCCCATGCTCTTGTATCTTTAGAAACTATTTGGATGGTTTTTAAAGTTCTTCAGTTCCTGAATTCTATGATTCTAGGTTTATATGTTTCTCTTCTCTAAAAAGACTCTTACTGTAATATACATATATGTAAATATACATAGGCATATGTACATATATGCATGTAATTAAAGTGAATTAAAAGGAAATTTTCCTGGAGGAATTTGGAAACTTTCTTGATACTTCTTGAAATAAATGGAAAAACCAGGAGAAAGGAATGGAAACTGAGCCCAAGAATTAAGGCCTAATGATTAAAACAGGTTTAACATTCCTTTATAGTTACATTTATGAGTCACTACTGGATTTCTAGCACTGTTTCTCCACCTTGCCATAACCCAATCTGACACAGAAATTAGATGCCTTGTAGAATCAGTCATGCAAATCTAAGCATATATAGAAGCACTAAACACAGATGAACATAGAGAGATACGAAAGGCAGAAAAGCTAGGGAGGTGATAGTGAGAGGGAGGACCCAAGATACCTCTTAACCAAACAAGAACACTTTTAGAACTCATATGTTTTATACAATAAGGAGAGACTAGTGGAAGAAGGATGTGCAGCTAGGTTGCTCAGAGGATAAAGTCCTGTGTCTAAAGTTAAGAAGACTCATTTTCCTGAGTTCAAATCTGGCCTCATACACTAGCTGTGTGACCCTAGGCTAGTCACTTAACCCTGTCTACTTCAGTTCCTATTCTGTAAAATGAGCTAGAGAAGGAAATGGCAAACCACTCCAGTGTCTTTGCTAAGAAAACCCCAAGTGGCATTGCAAAGAGTTGGACACCCCTGAAACAAGTCAACACCAAATGGAAGAAAATGGGAAATAGTAGGAATACATTCCCCCCTGGTGGGTTTAGAGTGTTGATGGTAAGTGAGAGTAAGGAAAAATGATTACATAATAGGGCCAGTCCACATGCTGTATCTTTACACACACACACACACACACACACACACACACACACACACACACACACACACGCAAAATGAAAGGGGTAGATGTAAAGAGGGTGGAGGAAAACCACAGTTCTCATATTTTTCCCCCTCAAACAAGTCCAGTATATTTCTTTTTTATTTTTTCTCATTGAAAGAGGGAAAAAATGTCACCACTAAACTAAAAGGTCTTCAAGGGTTGGGACCATTTCTTTGCTGTTGTTCAGTTGCATCTGACTCATAGTAATTCCACAGACCAAAGCATATCCTTACTGTCCATGGGGTGTTCTTGGCAAAGATGCTGGAATGATTTGCCATTTCTTTCTCTGGTGGATTAAGACAAGTGTTAAGTAACTTTCCCAGAGTTACACAGTAAGTATCTGAGGTCAGATCTGAAGTTAGGTCTTCCTGATTCAATGGCCAGGGCTCTATCTACTGCACCACCTAGCAGAAGTTCCCAAATGTATTTGGCTTATCGCCACCTTTTCAAAAAAACAAATTACTCAGTGAATTCCCCCTGGAAATTTACTTTCTTTAATCTATTAATGACTTTTTTTGGAAATGTGTCATTTCAAAAATATATAATTTTTTTAAATGACACATTTTAAATGTAATAATTTATTGTAAATTTGTGGGGTTTTTTCCTGCATTGAAATTTTGATGATGCAATATTGCATCATGCAACCATATAGTACTATATTATAAACAAGTCATTACAGGTACATATTCCTGCTGATACATTCTGGACGTTCCAATAATGTGCGACATGCTCACTTGCCAACACTTACTTGTTAAGACCTGTCAGCAGATTTGACCCGGTTATAACTTGCATTTTGTGTGTTTATTTGGATAGTAATGTAATCACTACAACTTTAACTCTGTTATACTACAGATGAAACATTTATGAATGGTTTTTCAAAATTTTCTTCTTTTCTCTTCTTTCCTTATGCTTCCACTGCCCTCTTATTTTTATTCAGTGCCCCCTGATGGCACCTGAGGCTACTACTGCCCTCCCTGATTGTTCCAGAGTCACTCAGGGAGCAGTATTGCCACTTTGGGAACCTATGACTGGCTGCTTGTCATTTCTTAGTCTTCCTTCTATTCCCACAAAAATCTGCCATATTGCCTTGCAAGAAATGTTTATGGCATGATTTCCCTCAAATTCTTCCATGCAAGGTCTTACTGTATTCAAATATATGTTTCCAGAGGAGTTATTAATAAACTACGAAAACATTCTGTTTCTTGTCTCTGATCTCTTTGCACTCCCAGTCACATCATCGCTAGATTACTCTTCCTAGGTCTCACATCAAATCCTTTACCCTGTCACCTACAAAATCCCTTAGCCTTGAGGCAAAACCTCTCCATTGCCAATAGTCTTGTACTAAAAGCCACTTAGGGCAGCTAGGTGGCGCCATAGTGAATAGAGGACTGGGCCTGGAATGAGGAAGACATCTCCCTGAGTTCAAATCCAGCCTCAGACACTTACTAGCTGTGTGACTCTGGGCAAGTCACTTAACCCTGTTTGCTTCAGTTTCCTCAACTCTAAAATGAGCTGGAGAAGGAAATAGCAAACCACTCCAGCATCTTTGCCAAGAAACCTCAAACGGGATCATGAAGGGTGAGACATGGCTGATCAACAACAAAAGTCATTTATAAAGTACAAAGCTTAAAACACCCTCTCTAATCAGATTTCGCTCTATTATCTGCCTCGTATAGCCTACGCCTCCTTACTACCCTTGCACAGCTTTGTCTTCATGCCTCTCTCTTCACACCTACACCCTCCAGTACCTGGAAGGTCTCCATTTTAGGAATATTTCTGTAACTTCTGTACAAGCTTTACCCAGTGAAAAGGATATCACCGCTTTCTGTAAGCTCAGGCATGAATCGTACATGTATCCACTAACTTCTACGAAGACTTCCCTGACTCACTTCATACACCCCAACAAGTAGGAGTGATAGCTTCTTTTGATCTTATCTCTTTACCTGTGCACTTAATATATTCAAATGTGTATTATTTTCACCTTTGTGCATTCTATTGTACCAAACTATGATAGCCATAAGGGCAGCTACCATCTCTTATTTTTCTTGCGTCTCTCTCATCACTAAGCATGCTATACCACACATGGTAGGTATCTGAGTGTTTCTGAGTGAGTGAATGAATGATATCAGTTTTGCTGATACTTAGTGAGGATTCCACAAAGGAGAAAAAGGACTCCCAGGATCAGGAGTCACCATGTACTCCTTGCCCCTCATAGTTCTCTCCTCCTCCCCCTGCCCTCATTATTTGAGTAGGGAAAGACTATAGTGCAACTCCAGCTGGAGGAAAAGTCAGCAACTGTCTTGTCTCCCTACCTGGAACATGATCCCTAGTTCTTTCTTTTCTATTCTCCCCTAATTTTAGGGGAATGAATATCCAAAGACACTATGGACTAGTTTATGATCTGGTGAGTTTCTAAAGGTCGGAAGAAACATCAAAAGTCCTCTCAACAAGCAGTTAGTAGCAGAGACCAGGGGAGGTGGTTGAGATAATAGCTGAGTTAGATGAAAGCCCAGTCCTGAGGAGCAACCTGCTTGACTGACCTTTCAGCTGAGATGCCAAGTCCTGAAAAGAGTCAACCCAGCTGAGTCAAGGAAGTGACTTCTCTCAGTGACACTACTCCCCTAGAATGAACCTGGTATGTGGTGAAGATTCTGAAAATGGGTAAACAAAGGACTCCCTATGAGTAGAAGTCATAATATTCTTCCTGGCCTCACGTGCTCTGTACATGTATGCCTTAAGCTCTCTACTTTAATCCCACTCTCCCTGGGATCTTGAGTATGTAAGCGGAAAGTGGTGGCCCTGTTTGGCGAATGTCTTTGCTAAGCCCTCTGAGAAAACATCCTTTTGTAAACGCTTATTGATGTCTGATTGATACTGAAGGAAGTTCACCAGATGGAGGCTAGGGTTAACCCTAGAATTCTGAGAAGTGGAGTAGCAGTTGTCCTCTGGAAACCTGACTTGTTCATTCAAGTAGGGGTTGGGAAAGTGAGCCCAAGGAATTGCAGTACTGGAACACAAAGTAATTAATTGTATTTCAAAAGTAGATTGTGCATCTGCCATTCTCAGAGCTCAGAATACCATATGACCAGACACTCATCTATGCTTATGACTACTGTATGCTTAGGAAACAAATATTCTGCGAAATGATTTGTGAGTAGAACACCTTATCAAATGAGGTGTTAGCAACATAATGTTTGAAATTTCTTGCAAGAACAGAGGCTATAAAATATTCAGTGATACGCTGTTGCTTGCTAGGGCAAGTCTAACTGAGGAAAGAGCCTTAGATCAGCTCGAATGTTCCAAAGGAACAAGATTGAAAGAATTAATTAGAACTTGCAAAGAAGCACATTCCACCCATATAAATTAAAACAGGCAGTTTGTCATATTAATCTGTGAATTATTGCACTTTCAGGCTAAGAACTTTCAACTATTTGCACAAAATCAATAGCAAGATATTACTAAAACTGTTGCAAATCTTAAGAATGCAGAGAATTGGTGCTGTATTCCAAAAATCTGTATTTTTAGGGACCAGAGCCCATCTTTTTGTGTATGTATAGTTTAATTCAGATAGATGTATGTATGAATATAGATTTATTTGTAGATGTGTATGCATGGATATATCTATATTTATATGATGTGATCACTGGGTGGGGTGATGGAAAGAGAACTGGATTTGAAGTCAGAATAGCTGGATTAAAATTCTGATTTTGCCACTTATTAGCAGTGTGACCTTGAACAATTTCTTCCCTTCTCTGGGTCCCTGTTTTTTTATCTTGTAATTGAAGGGGTCAGATTAAATAGCTTTAAAGGTCTCTTCCAGCTCTAAATCTAGGATCCTATAAATTTATGTATCTTGTGGGAAACAGTTCCTGCTGAGTTGTGAGAGTTGATTATTAAAATTTTCAGTGTGAGCATTTACACCTTGAAAATTCGCAAACTGCAATTTGATTTATTGTTTTGTTTATTGTCAAGAAAGTGATGAAGAAAATGTTAATATTGCAGATTAAGATTAAAAGTATATTTTATTAAAAGTATGCTTATATTCGCCCCCACCCCTGGCTGGTTGTTGAACATTTACCATCACACACCTGGTTCTATATTTATATGATTCATCTGCTGTGTACCTCCAGCGATCCTCAGAATGAGACCAGCTTCTCCATGAGGCAGCAAACTAAGGCTTCAGTCACCTGTTTTCTGTATGACAGAGGAAAGAGACCTAGTATATGACCCGCACTTGAGAAAGATCACAAAGATTCAAGAAAATAAGCTTTATTGCAAAAGTCAGTTCACTAAGCTTTCTAAATGAAAGTGACACTCAAACTATGAAGACACAAACTCTATTGATACTCATGGAATCCAGTGTCACCTAACCAATGCATATCTGAATAGGAATCCCCTCTACAGCAATGCCAACAAGTGATCATCCAATCTGTATCGTTAATATCCTTAGATGGGGGATGCTCTATCTTCAAGGCAACCCATGCCACCATGAGGCATCACAAATGGCTTTACTTTGTTCAGTGCCCACTCTCCCTACCCTCTCCTTTGCTTTGGTATTTGCAGCTAGGGAGTGAAGTGGACTGGAATTCAGGAAAACCTGAGTTCAAATCCTGCCTCAGAAACTTAATAACTATGTGACCTTGGGCAAATTAATTAACCACTGTCTGCCTCAGTTTCCTCATCTGTAATAGGAGGAAGTCACTTAATCACTGCTGCCTCAGTTTCCTCATCTGTAAAATGATATCTCACAGGATTGCTATGAGAATCACATGAGATAAGAGATGTAAGGCTTTATAAACGTTATATAAGCATTATATAAAATCTAACCATTGTGTTTCCCCAGTAGATGCCCCAGAATTCAGGCTTCTCATTTTAGTTTCCAACACTGAGGCAGTAAAGACCTCTGGATTTTTCAGTTACAAAGATGCAAGTATAAATCCACCTCCTCCCCTTCTGAGTTGCTAGGAAACCTTTCTTGGTTTTTTCCCCCACTGTGACAGTTTATTTTCAAAACCTTTCAAGGATTCTGCTCCCCCATAAGTCTGGAAGATTCTGGTCACACATCTATACAGTGTGGGTGAAACTTCAAACTCAGGCTTAGAAAAGATGTTTAATCCTTTGGCTTTGGGCACTTTATCTGTTCTATATCATGAAACTGTTTCACTATGAACAGCCTCAGGTGTCCTATGCCTCACTTTCTCAGATTCAATTTTTTTTTTTAATTCTCTACTTGGCAAAGGCTAAAAAAAAATCAGAATGAAATTATCCATTCATTCAAGTAGAATTTCCAGAATGGTGAGAGAACTGGAAAGCCTGCCATACAAGGTTCTGTTGAAAGAACTAAAGCTATTTTGCCTGGAGAAGAGATGTTTTAAGGAAGATGGACATGAGAGCTGTCTTCAAACCACTACTACCCACAGGGCTGTCCAAAACTGAAGTGGTCTCTCTAGAGAGGTAGTGACCACAAACCAGGGATCCTGTAGAAGAGATTCTTGATAAGTTTGGGATTGTACTTGATGGCTTC
Organism: Bettongia penicillata ogilbyi; assembly: GCA_023548195.1. Classification (NCBI taxonomy): domain Eukaryota; kingdom Metazoa; phylum Chordata; class Mammalia; order Diprotodontia; family Potoroidae; genus Bettongia; species Bettongia penicillata. The sequence goes on from JAJHZJ010000283.1 coordinate 4,063,031, forward strand.
AGAGGAAAAGTGCGTCCTGGTGTTCTGTGATTTTGTGAGTCTTTTCTTCTAACAGATGCTGACTGTTAACACCGAGCAATGAGATAATCAGCATTTTTACAACACACTGTCAAAGCTCTTGATAACTACTAATTAAATGTATTGTCTCCTTGGGAACGGAATTGGTGGTATTACTCACATTTTACAGGAGAAAGCACACAAGGAGACCACACAGTAAGCCCCAGAATCATAGATCTTAGAATGCTGAGCTAGAAAGCCCTCAGATGTGTCCTAATCAGTGAGGTGGCATGGTGTTTAGAGTGCTGGACTTAGAATTAGGAAAACTCAAATTTAATTCTGCCTCAGACACTTGCAAATTACTTAAATCTAAGCCTCAGTTTCTCACCTGTAAAATGCTGATAATAATCTGAACTCACAGGGATATTGTGAGGAACAAATAAGATAATATATATAAAGTACTGTGCAAACCTTCAGCATTATGTAAGTACTAGCTATTAAAATTAGTCTAACCCTGTTCGTTTTACAGCTGAAACTGAGGATCATTAAGAACCAATGACTAGCCCAAAGTCACACAGATTTTAACTGATAGAATAAGAATATGGGAACAGGGTGAATTCTATGACATTCATGTCTGTTACTAGAGGAAGGAAAAAGGAATAAGCATTTATTAAGAACCAACTATATACCAGACACTGTGCTAACTGCTTTCCAAATAGCTTCTCCTTTGACCCTCACAATAATCCTGGGAGGTCGGACCTATTATTATCCCCTTTTTACAGGTGAGGACTCCAAAACAAATAAATATTAAGTGGCTTACCAAGATTCACACATCTAATAAGTGTCTAAGGATGGATTTGAACTCAGGTCTTTCTGACTCCAAACACAGTGCTCTATCTACTGCACCACATAGCTGCCTCTGAGTTATGAGATTTGTCCCAAAGATGCTTTCAGTTAACTTAGAGAAGGTGAGCTTATATCCCCAAACTTTTGGGATATCCATGTTTAAAAAGTAGTTATTTTATGCCTGTGCCAAATAGTCCATATAACGTTATATATAAATGAATAGTAGTGAGATGCCAACTTGCCCTTCAACTATCTCTATTTCAATGCCATAAAAATTAAGAAGAATAAGATAAGCAACAATGATAATATTTCTTACTTCTACTACACAGGAACCAATGGCTCATTTCTTCACATAGTACTTACAACAGCCCTATGAGATAGGTGCCAGAGTACAGCGCATTGAACTTCAAGCCAGGAAGACCTGAGTTTGAATTCTAGCTCAGAGAGGATTGCATGACCTCAGGGTAAGTTTCTTCTGCCTCAGTCTCAATTTTCTCCTCTATAAAAAGGAGATATTAATAGTACCTGTCTATGAACAGAAAGGTGGCACAGTAGATAGAGTACTGGGCTTGGAATCAGGAAGATTCCTCTTCATGAGTTCAAACCTGACCTTAGACACTTACTATCTCTGTGACCTTGAGCAAATCATTTATCCCTCTTCGTGTAGATTGAGAAAATTAAAGATATTAAGGGAATGTTTCATGAAAATTGGGTATGATAAAAGACAAAAAATGGTAGGGACACTTAATAGAAGCAGAATATTTTAAGAAGAGAGGGCAAGAATACACAAAAGAACTATACAAGAAAGATCTTAACATCACCAATGACCATGACGGTGTGGTTATTGATCCAGAAACAGACATCCTGGAGAACGAAGTCAAGAGGTCCTCAGGAAGCATTGTTAACAGTAAGGCTATTGAAAGTGATGGAGGGAGCAGAGCCAAGATGGCAGAGTAGAAAGACCACATATGCTAGCTCTTCCCCCACAAGCCATAAATACCTGTAAAGAGAGATGCTCAACAAATTCTAGAGCAGCAGAAGCCACAGAACAACAGAGTGGAGGAGATTTCCAGCCCAGGGTAACCTGAAAGGCCAATGGGAAACGTCTGTCACACCTGATGCCGAGCGGAGCCTAGCCCAGCGTTGGCTGCCTGGCGAGGCTCTGGGAGGAGGATGTGAGCAGGCCTCGGGGGTGGAATCCCCAGTCGCAGTAGCAGAGGTTTGCAGATCCCTCAACCCAGGCGCCAAATATCAGTGACAGAGTTTCTTCAGCTGGCCCAAAAGGGAGAAGAGCCTTCCCAGAGGCCACATCTGTGGGTGGCAGCAGCTTCCACAGCAGCCCCTACAGCAGCCTGTATCCACTGTTGGATCCTAAAACCCCTGGGGGCACTGAGCAGCTGATTTTTACCTCAGCCTTGTGTAGCAGCCCTGCCCCCACCTAATTCTCCTGGGGAATTTGAGTAGCTGATCTTTATCTCACATTGAATGGTGGTCCTGCCCCTGCAGCTTATCTGAATCTCAGCCCACAGTGCTGACTAGGCAGAACTGGAGGCTAAGTGATTGTGAAGAGGAAACTCTATTACTCAGATTCTGGGCACAAAAATTTCTCCTGGCTCCCAGACCATTGTACATGCTTGATTGTACCACCTTGGAAGAACTGAGATCTTACAGACCCCCAGAGTATATCCTACTCTTGATAAAGGACCCAAAAGTCAAGTAACTGGCTGGGAAAATGCCCAAAAAGGGGGGAAAATAAGACTATAGAGGGTTACTTTTTTGGTGAACAGATGTCTTCTCCCATCTTTCTGATGAAGAAGAGCAATGCTTACCATCAGGGAAAGACATAAAAGTCAAGGCTTTTGTATCCCAAACATCCAAAATAAATATTCAATGGTGTCAGGCCATGGAAGAACTCAAAAAGGATTTGAAAATCAGGTAAGAGAGGTAGAGGAAAAATTGGGAAGGGAAATGAGATTTTCTTGCAATGCAAGAAAATCATGAAAAACAAGTCTACAACTTGCTAAAGGAGACCCAAAAAAATGCTGAAGAAAATAACACCTTGAAAAATAGGCTCACTCAATTGGAAAAAGAGGTTCAAAAAGCCAATGAGGAGAAGAATGTTTTAAAAAGCAGAATTAGCCAAAGGGAAAAGGAGGTTCAAAAACTTACCGAAGAAAAATAGTTCTTTCAAAAATTAGAATGGAACAGCTGGAGGCTGATGACTTTATGAGATACCAAGAAATCACAAAACAAAACCAAAAGAATGAAAAAATGGAAGATAATGTGAAATATCTCATTGGAAAAACAACTGACCTGGAAAATAGATCCAAGAGAGACAATTTAAAAATTATGGGACCACCTGAAAGCCATGATCAAAAAAAGAGCCTAGACATCATCTTTCATGAAATTATCAAGGAAAACTGCCCTGAGATTCTAGAACCAGGGGGCAAAATAAATATTGAAAGAATCTACCGAGCACCTCCTGAAAGAGATCCAAAAAGAGAAACTACTAGGAACACTGTAGCCAAATTCCAGAGTTCCCAGGTCATGGAGAAAATATTTCAAGTAGCTAGAAAGAAACAATTCCAGTATTGTGGAAATACAATCAGGATAACAAAAGATCTAGCAGTTTCAACATTAAGGGACAGAAGGGCATGGAATATGATATTCCAGAAGTCAAAGAAACTAGGACTAAAACCAAGAATCACCTACCCAGCAAAACTGAGTATAACACTTCAGGGGAAAACATGGTCTTTCAGTAAAATAGAGGACTTTCAAGCATTCTTGATGAAAAGACCAGAGATGAAAAGAAAATTTGACTTTCAAACACAAGAATCAAGTGAAGTATGAAAAGGTAAACAGGAAAGAGAAATCATAAGGGACTTACTAAAGTTTAACTGTTTACATTCCTACATGGAAAGACAATATTTGTAACTCTTGAAACTTTTTTCAGTTTCTGCATAGTTGGTGGAATTATACACATACACATACACAGAGAGAGAGATAAAGAAAGAGAGAGAGAGAGAGAAAGAGAGAGCAAAAGGTGAGTTGAATAGGATGAGATCATATCTCAAAAAATGAAATTAAGGGGTGAGAGAGGAATATATTGGGAGGAGAAAGGGACAAATGGAATGGGACAAATTATTTCTCATAAAAGAGGCAAGTAAAAGACTTTTCAGCGGAGGGAAAAAGCGGGGAGGTGAGAGAGAAAACATGAAGCTTACTCTCATCACATTCGACTCAAGGAAGGAATAAAATGCACACTCATTTTGGTATGAAAACCAATCTTATAATACAGGAAAGTAGGGGAGAAGGGGGTAAGCAGGGTGGGGGGATGATGGAAGGGAGGGCAAATGGGAAGAGGGAGCAATTAGAAGTTAATACTCTTGGGGAGGGACAGCATTAAAAGAGAGAGCAGAAGAAATGGGGGGCAGGACAGGATGGAGGGAAATATAGTTAGTCTTACACAACACGACTATTATGGAAGTCATTTGCAAAACTACATAGGTATGGCCTATATTGAATTGCTTGCCTTCCCAGTGGGGATGGGTGGGGAGGGAGGGAGGAAGAGAAGTTGGAACTCAAAGTTTTAGGAACAACAGTTGAATATTGTTCTCGCATACAACAAGGAAATAAGAAATACAGGTAATGGGGTATAGAAATTTATCTTGCCCTACAGGACAAAAGAGAACACAGGGATAAGGGAAGGGAGGGATGTTAACAGGGAGGGCAGATTGGTGATAGGGGTAATTAGAATGCTTGGCATTTTAGAGTGGGGTGAGGGGAGAAATGGGGAGAAAATTTGGAACTCAAAATTTTGTGGAAATGAAAGTTGAAAACTTAAATAAATAAATTAAAAATAAAATAAAATAATAATAAAAAAAGAAAGTGATGGAATTCCAGCTGTCCTATTTAAAATCCTAAAAAATGATGCTATTGAAGTGCTGCACTCAATACACCAGTAAAATTTGGGAAAAAGTGCCACTGGATTGGAAAACATCATCTTGTATTTCAATCCTAAAGGACAATGCCAAGGAATGTTCAAATTACTGAACAATTGTGCTCACTTCAAATGCCAGCATGGTTATACTTAAGATTTTGTGAACCAAGAATTACCAGAATAAGCTGGTTTTCAAAGAGGCAGATGAAAAAGAGACCAAATTGCTAACATTCACTGGATTATAGAAAAAGAAAGGAAGTTCCAGAAAAACATCTGCTTTTGCTTCATTGATTACACTAAAATCTTTGACTGTGTGAATCACAACAAAATGTGGCAAGTTCTCAAGGAGATGGGAGTACCAGATCATCTTAATGGTCTCCTGAAGAAGCAGTATGTTGACCAAGAAACAACCGTTAGAACCAAACGTGGAACAACTGTTTGATTTAAAATTAGAAAAGGAGTACAAGACTATGCTGTCACCACATTTATTTAACTTATAATCATGTGAAATATGAGGCTAGACAAATCAAAGTCAGAAGTAAGGTGGTCAGGATGTGATACCAATAATATCAGAAATACACTCAGATATCACTCTTTTGGTGAAAAGTAAAGAAGAATTAAGATGGCTTCTGGTGAGGTGAAAGAGAAGAATGTAAAACTTGACTTGAAACTTATCATTAAAAAAAATTAAGATCTTGACAACTGCTCCCATCACTTCCTGACAAATAGAGGGAGAAGCAATGGAAGCAGTGTCAGATTTTATTTTCTTGGGTTCAAAGATAGTGACTAGCCATGAAATTAAAAGATGCTTGCTCCTTGGAAGGACATCATCTTACTGTGTAGTTAAAGCTGTGCTTTTTCCAGTAGCAATGTATGACTGTGAGAGTCGGACTATAAGAAATACTGAGTGCTACAGAATGGATGCTTTTGAATTATGGTGGTGAAGACTTTTGAGAGTCCTTTGGACAGAGAAGAGATTTAATCAGTCAATAGTTACAGAAATTAATTCAGACTCTTCACTGGAAGGTCCAGTACTGAAGCTGAAGTTTAAATACTTTGGCCACATAAAGAGAAGAAGGGACACATTGGAAAAAATCCTGATGTTGGGAAAGAGTGAAAGTAAAAGGAAAAGGGGACAGCAGAGGATGACATGAATAGATAACAGCATAGAAACAACAAACATGAACTTGGACAGACTTTGAGAGAGTGGAGGACGGGAAGGTCCAGTGTGCTATGGTCTATGGAGTCAGGAAGAGTCAGACATAACTGAACAACAGTAAAGTAATTCCTACCTCATAGGATTATTGTGAGGATCACATGAAGCAATATGAATAAAAAACTCTGCAAATCTTAAAGGGTGATGTAGGGTTTAGTAGTATTACAAGTGTTAAGAAAATAAGGGACTCCCAAAGTCTTCACCACCATAATTCAAAAGTGTCTATTCACCAGCTGGCTGGTGCTTAGATTTCCTTATAGTCCAACTCTCACAGTCATACATTGATTGCTACCAGAAAAAACACAGCTTTGACCCTATGGATCTTTTTGAGTAAGGTTATGTCTCTGTTTTTTAGTATTCTGTCTAGATTTGAACCAGCTTTCCTTCCAAAGAGCAAGCATCTTTTAAGTAATTCAATAGACATTCATTTCCTACCAGATAAAATGAACCATGCTAGGAGCTGGGAGAAACCCAAAGTTTAGATAAGAAAAGAGTTCTCACAGAGAGTTTACATTTAGTAGGAGGTTAAGAAACAATCATAGGTAACTATAATATACACCATTGCGGTAGAAGAGTTCATTCCAGGAAAGTCATAGGTGAAATATGAAGAAAGCAAGACCATCTCTGGCAGGAGGAATCCAGAGTCCTGAATCCTGCAGGAGGAAGCATTTCACAGACCCATAGGCTTTAAGAGTTGGAAAGAACCTCAGTGACTATCTGGTCCAAGCCCTGCCTGGAATGGAAGCCCCACTACAGCACACAACAAATGGTCATCTAGCCTATAGTGAAGATTTTGAGAAGACCTGAGGGAGATGGAATGGCTTTGTTCTAATGCTTGAAGTCTGTCATTTGGATCAGGGAAGAGCCTCACTCTGCTTGGCCTCGAGGACAGAACTAGAACTTTTTTCTAGTAAAAACTAGAAAGAGGCAAATTTAGGTTTGATTGGAGGAAAAGCTTCCTAACAGTTAGACCTCTCTGCAAGTAGAATAGACTGTCACAGGAGGCAGAGGGCTCCCCCTCACTTGACGTCTGCATGCAAATGACTAGATGTATCTTAGGAGAGGCTCTTCTTCAGCCTTAGTAGGACTAGATGGACTCTGGAATACTTCCAGCTCTGAAGCTCTGGGATAGATTCACGCACTGGACACGCAGGCTGCTCCTGTGGACAAAAATCACAGAAGTGTTTTTGTTTTGTTTTTCTGTTGTGAAAAAACCATCAACATGATTGCCTGCCTTATTTAAAAATAATTCTGGGGAGGAGCATGATCATGCCTGAGTCCTAGTGTCCTAGAACCAGAAATTCTGACACTAGATACACTTCAATAGGACATAATTGCCTTGGGGGCAAGGACTATTTCATTTTTGTCTTTGTATCTCTAGTGTCTTGCATCTGGCACGTGCTGCTGTTCAGTCCAGTGACACTTTGAGGTTTTCTTGGCAAAGATACTGGAGTGGTTTACCATTTCCTTCTCCAGTTCACTTTACAGATGAGGGAACTGAGGCAAACAGGGCTAAGTGACTTGCTCAGGGTCACACAGCTAGTGTCTGAGATCAGATTTGACCTCAGGTCTTCCTGAATTGTTAACTCCAGGTCCATCTATTGTGCCACCTAGCTGCATAGAAGCCACTTAATAAATTCTTGCTGATGGATTGTGAAGTCACTAGTCATACAAAGCTAAGTATTTCATTCCACCCATTCTATTCCCTTGCTCAAATGTGTGTTTAGTGATAATGCAAATAGTGATCCAAAGATAATAAAAATAATATTCCCAACAAGGAACAGAATAAAATACAAAAGACAAAATAAATATTGTTGTTATATAAATTAAAAAGCATCTGGACAAACAAAATTAATACAACTAGGATAAGATGCAGTCAAATGGAAAATAATCTTTGTATCAAATTTTTAGATAACAGTTTAGTATCTAAGATAGAAAAACAACTAAGATATATCTCTATGTGTGTATATACACATACATACACACACACACACACACATAAAAAAGAGTATTCCCCAATAAATAAGTGGTCAAAGGATATGGACAGGCAGTTCTCAAATAGAAAATTGTAACCTATTAACAACCACATAAAAGAATCCTCCAAATCATTAATAATAATATAAATACAAATCAAAACAAACTTGAGGCTTTACCTCACATCTAACAAACTGGCAAAATGACAAAAGGTAATAATAATCAACGTGGAAAGGTTGTGAGAAGACAAGCACATTGATGCATTGTGGGGAGAGTTGTAAATCAGCGCAAGCATATTTGGAATTATGCAAATAAAATGAATGAAATGTCCATACCTTTTGACCCAAAGATTCCACTAGGAATATATTGTGTATATATTCCAAGGAAGTTATCAAAAAGAGGAAAGTTTTCATATACACCAAAATATAACAGCATTTTGTATAGTAAAAAACTGGAAACAAAATAGATGCCCATTTATTGGGAAATAGTCAAACAACTTGTGGCTCATGAATGTAATGGAATATGATATTCTCATAAGAACAGGACATAGGACATAGGAATAAGATAGGGCAGCTAGGTGGTACCATAGTAGATAGAGTGCCTGGCCTGGAGTCACGAGACTCATCTTCCTGAGTTCAAATCTAGCCCCAGACACTATTAGTTGTGTGACTCTAGACAAGTCACTTAGTCCTGTTTGCCTCAGTTTCCTCATCTGTAAATTGAACTGGAGAAGGAAATGGCAAACACTCTCATACCTTTGCCAAGGAAACACCGAATGGAGTCAAGAAGAGGAGGATATGACTGAAAAACAACTGAATAAGAAATGATGAATATGACGAATACAGAGAAGCATGTAAAGCAAGTAGATTCATGGCATCTGATGCGGAGTAAAGCAAGCAGAGTTAAGAAAACAATATATACAATGATAATGTAAATGAAAAGAACACAATACAAAACAATAGAAAGTAAATATTGCAGAATTACAAAGAAAAAGCATGGCCACAAAGAAGAGATAGAGAAGATACTTCCTCCACTCCCTTGAGATGTATAGCATACAGCATAGTAATATTTTCATTTTATTCATTAGTTTTGCTGATATTTTTCCTCTTCTTTTTAAAAAATTTCTTTAATAAAATATTTTTTGTGATATGGGTTGACTCTTTGGAAGAAGAAAGAATACCAGGAGAAAGTAAGGAGATATACATACAAAGGATAGCTATCAAAATTTTAAAAACAGTGATCCAGAGAGAGATTTCTTCATTGGTAAAAAATGGAGAAGTAGAAGAGAATGGCCTTTCCAAAGCCCTAGTGGTAACTGCAGACCACTTTCACAAAACCTCCCAGAGGATTCCTAGCTGGCACTTGGTGCACACTTACAAGGTTTGCAAAGTAGCGTTTCTCTAAAGGAAACACAAAGGTCATGATCGCATTTTTAAATCTTTAATAAAGATTTCATTTTTAATTCTATTGTGTTTACTGATTGATACCTTTTCTTTTTGAATCACCTATGCTTCCCCATGTATCCCTATCCTGTTTCAGAGAGCCATGTCTTTTGACAAAAACATTTTTAAAAAAGGAAAAAAAAGTAGTTTAACAAAACTAAGACATCCAAAAAAGTCTGACATTGTCAGTGCTCTATATCCAGGTTCCCCACCTCTACAAAGAAGTGGGAGAGTTGACCTCTCATATCTCTTATTTGGGGACAAACTTGATTATTTAAATTTCACAGCATTCAGTTTTATTTCTGTTATTTTTTCTAGTTTACATCATTATAGTCACTATCGTGTATATTTTCCAGGTTCTGGTAACTTCATTTTGCAGCAGTTCATATATCTGTCTTCTTGTGTTTCTTTGCATCCATCACTTAGTGTTTCTCATGGTGCAGTAATAATACATTCTGTTCATATACTACAACTCCTTTAGCAGTTCCCTTAACAAGAAGCAACTCAGTACTTTAAGGTTTACAAATCAATCAATTCAACTTGGCATTTATTAAGCACCTAATTCGAGCCAGGTACTGTGCTCAGTGTTGGGGATACAAGTAAAAAGCATGAAATGATCCCTACTTACAAGGAGAGACAACAGGCACATATATAAATACAAAGGGCATCAGTATAAAGTGAACAAATACAAACTCCTTAAATAGGTTGGGTGGTTGGGAGAGGGACTCTCACTGGGAGTTGTGTGGTGAAAATCAGGAGAGACTTCATGACTGCTGGAGCTGAGGTTAAATCACTTTCCTCACAATCAGCATGTTAGGTAACAGAGGCACAGGGAATTTTGGCAGAGGATGTAAACTCATTTGAAGGAGGAAAGGGGAGAATGAGAGGCAGAGGTCCATGTATCCCTTCATCACTGCTGACCCTACTGGTGATCCTAGGCATCTTGCAGATGTGGGTACTCAAGCCAGCTGGTGTGTGGGCATTCTTCCTTCCTCTTGTCCAACTGTGCCTGGGCAGCAGTAGGGAAAGGTAAGCTTAAAGAGAGGAGGGTAATAGCAACGAGGACCCTCTGCAGGATATTACCAAGATAGGTAATATCCTTTCCCCAAATGCCAACATGGGGCAGGCATCATGCTTCATCTACATGGAAACCTCAAGGTCCTTGATCTCTGCTGCCTGGAATGACCACACAACTCCTCCATTCCAGCTTGGAGAAAGATACCCTGGAGCATCCTGATGGCCCAGTGCTAGTTCCGAGTCTGGTCATTAGGTGGTATAAATACATTTAGAAGTTGCTGAAGAAGACCATGCCATCAGAGAAATGATGCACTTGACTTTGTTGAATGAGTGAGGGAGGACTGTGCAGATCATCAGCCTCACTTATCCTCCAGAGCCATCTGAATCCAGTGACCAGATATTCATCAGAAAGACTGGAGTTGACCCAGGATGCACTGGAGGACCTTGGCCCCTTTAGACAAAGGTCTATGCAGGTACTCACTTAGAGAGAGGCAATGCCCATTCATTGAACAGACCTGTTGGGCATGGCCCCTTTAATGAGGCCAAGAGAAAGAAAGACATCAGGCTGGGAGGGAAACAGCAACAATTACTATTGATAATCACTCTGAAGCCAGGAGGGTCCAGAAGCTGTATGCTACAGTGGGAGGAATACCGAATTTGGCATATGTTGTTCTGATGTTTTTCAGTCAGGTCTGACTTTTCACGATCTCATTTGGGGTTTTCTTGGCAGAGATACTGGATTGGTTTGCTGTTTCCTCCTCCAACTTGTTTTTTAGATGAAGAAACTGAGGTAAATAGGGTTAAGTGACTTGTCCAGGGTCACACAGCTAGTGTCTGAGCCCATATTTGAACTTAGGAAGATGAGGACTGGTGTTCTATCCACTGCACCACCTAGATTTGATATTGAGATTCTTAACTAAAATCCTGGCTTTTTTAAATTATTGCTTTGGACAAGTGACTTAAAATTCTCTGGAGGTCAGTTTCCTGGCAGATCAGGGGCTGGATTCAACCTCCAAATCTGATGATCACTGGAATATGAAATTCTATGAAACACATTTTACTGATGCGGAAACTCAAGAAAGTTCAACAGATCCATGATCAACAGCTGAGAGAGGCCATCTAGGCCAGCTCCAACATTTTGATGGTTGAGGTGCAAAGAAGTTAAATGACTTGCCCAAAGTCACACTGATAATAAACATGAGGTGGGGAATTTGAACCCAGTCCTGTTTTCTTTTTCTGTTGTATGATGCCCCTGCCCAGTAGGTAAAGCTGTTTGGTCCTGGTTAATAAGTGTTGGAGTTGGGACTTAAACCCACATCTCCTGATTCCAGAGTACTGAACTTGGAATTAGGAAGACTTGTATTCAAATCTGGCCTCATATGCATGACCATGGGCAGGTCCTTTAACAAGTACATTTTCCTCAAAATCTATAAAATAATGACGATACCTCTCAGGGTTGTTATGAGTCCCAAATGATACAAGGTATTGCAGATCTCTTTGCAAATGTAAAAGTGCCATAGGAGCGTTAGTTATTATAATTAAAATTGTCCAAATGTTATTATATTGAACCAAAAGCAAATTGAACCCAAAGGCAGACACAGAACTGAGGGAAACTATTCTCATAATTTGAAACAACCCTCAGAGGATTTCTCTGGCCAAAGTGCTATCTCTGTATACTTTGTCTCCTTTCTCCGATGTTTAAATGTAATTTTGATGTCTGCCAGAGATTTAAATTACCTACTTGACCAATTTATTTCTCAGAGCCTTAATGTCATAATTATCCTTAATAAGCTTAACTGCCAGGGTGTTTACATTTAATGATCTTAAATTTTTTCCTGTCCTTTTCATAATCCTCCCACAGAGAAAAAGATCTTTTTTTTCTTTCTTTCCTTTTCTTTTGCCCATGGCTGAAATTCTCTCTGCAGTGTTTCAGAAAGGAAAAAAAACCCCAAACAATCTGGCTTTGTTCACACAGAGCAACAGCATCTTGAAAGAGTGGGTTTGAAAGAAAAATCAGAGAGAGAGAGAGAGAGAGAGAGAGAGAGAGAGAGATCTTTCCAGAAAACTGGATGTGCCAGCAAAAGAGAACGAATAGGTTTAGCAGAATGCATAGGTTTAATAACAAAAATACCTCTCATTTCTATTGGCCTTTAGCATTGACAAAGCCTTTTACATCTGTCACTCAGTGGTAATAAGAATATAGGAATTAGGAAGGGTCAGTTATAACTAGATCTGGTTGCTGATATCTTGGAGGAGAGGATGAACTTTTTCCCCCTAGAGAGGTGAACCAGGAACTTTTCCACTGACCTATATCATGCAGGGCATCCCTGCTCCCTCTCCAGGCTCTGGGTAGACACTCCAGGTTCCCATCACCCTTGACCCCCTCTTCAGCTCTTCCTCTCTTCCTAAGCTCTATGATACACCCTGAGTTCTCTCAGGGACAGGCCACTCTCTCCACCTTCTCCCTTGATGTGCCCCATCCCTCCACTCAATTGTTTTTCCCCCAAGGAAAAGAAATCGTGAGGCAGCTAGATGGCTCAATGGATGGAGCTCTGGGCCTGGAATCAGGCAAATTCAGCCTCAGACAGTAGCTGTATAACTCTGAAGAAGTCACTTAGCTTCTGCCTGCCTCAGTTCTCAATGGTAAAATGAGGTCAATATCACCTACCTCTCAGGGTTATTGTGATGATCAAATGAGAGCACGTACCAGGTGCTTAAAAATCCTTTTTTCCTTCATAGTAGTTTTTGTCATTGTAGATTTTCTTGAGAGTAAAAATTATGATGGACATTCAAGTGTAAGCTTCCTGAGAGTAGGGGCTATCTTTCTTTTTATTAATTGTATCCCCACTGCTTGGCACAGTACCTGGCACAAAGTAGGCACTTAATAAATATTGGTTGGATTGGATTGGATTTGCAGAATGTTCTAAAGTTGGCAAATGCTCTGACAGTGGTACTTTATCTCATTAATTCTCACAATGGCCAAGTGAGGTACCTGGCATAGGGGTTATAATTCCCATTTTACATGAGAGGCAGTGCTATGTAGAGGTTAGAGAACTTTTCTCTAAGACAGGAAGGCCTGAGTTCAAGTGCCGCTTCTGACACATATTGGCTGTGTGATCCTGGGCAAGTCCCTTAATCTCTACCTTGCTTTAGGAAACTCCCTGAGACTGTAAATTACAAAGAAGGTGCCAACCTGTCACATCCCTATCCTCCTATTTTACAGATTAGGAAACAACTCTAGAGATTTTTTTTATTTCCCTCTGATTACCCAGTACACAGTGGGTCTGGAAGAGGTTAGGCACCTTCATCATTTGTAAACAACACAGCTGACAAGCTCAGTTTCACTCCAAAGCACTTCTTTTAGTTGAAAAATGAGCATCTCCAGTTGTTTCAGGGAGACTCTAGTGACTCCCTGGGGCTCCTGGCACCCTTTCTCATTGGATAATCACACAGGCCTGCACATGAACTGTTCAGATTACATAGCAAGCCTGGGGTTCTCTTTATCTGGCAGGTCTGTGTTCTGCCTGCCAGAATGTTTTAATTCACAGCTCTCAGACATCATTTGAGCACAAAATTTCAGGGGCTCTGCCTTTGATGAACTTTCCTTTTCTTTCCCCTCTTTCATGCTAGTTTGAAGTTTAGAACATATTATTTTTTTTTCCATCTGGCTGCTCTTAAAGTCTGGGTCCAAGATGCTATTAGACATTCATTTATGCCTGGCTTCTTTCTAAGGAAAAATTAAGGTCTGTGTTCTCAGAAACTGTTTCCATGACATAAGTCATCACTTTGTAACTTTCCCCTCTTCCTTTAAATGGGGTTTCCATTTCCTCATGGACAGCAATTAACTTCCTGTCTACTAAAAAAATATTTATAGCCCAATAAAGTCACCCAATTTTCTATCATGCATTGATTCAACAAATAACAAGTAGCTAATCCATGCAGAACAGGCAACAATTCAGGGATTAGCTCTCCAAACTCCACATGATTTAAAGTTTAATTTGCATCATCAACATCTTCTCTATCATTTCCATAAGTCTAGGAAATCAATAAAACAAGAAGTCCAGTCCTGATTTGTGGCACTTGCCAATTTCACAGGTGGAAATGCTCACACTAAAAATGTAACAATCAGCTCTCTCCAGCTCATTCAAGCTGGATCCAGTATACAGAGCATAGTGGATGGGGAGAAAGTTAGTCTCAAAAACAGGAAGATCTGGGTTCAAGTGTTGCCTCTAACACATTTTGACCATTTGACTGTGAAAATCACTTCACCTCTCAGTTCTCTATAAATATTTACTGAGCCCTGGAACTGTAATTTTCAGAGAAAGTGCTAAGTTACATGAGTAGAGGGATTTTCTTCACATGGACCTTGCCTTTATCTATGAAATCCTAGGTCTGCTGCCTTTTCTGAATATACATCAACCATCATTCTAGGTGTCAAAGAACAATTTAGATAAGATTTAACCCTAGCCTCAAGGATCGCATGGTCATTATAATTTATGCACAATAGTTCATGATAAGTGCACAAGAGTAGTATAAAACAAAGGGCTACAAAATGTCTGAGGGGAAAGATTGCCTCCATCAGGGAGAATGGGAGAAGAATTCCTAAGAGCGTTATGGTATAGTGGAAAGATGATGGGATTTGGAATTAGGACTTGGGTTAAAATTATGGTTCTGTAGGAGCTGGAACAAATCACTGAACCAGAGTGCTGCTGAGAAATGTTTTATTCATTAGCTCTCCAGAAAAACTATTTGCATTTAAGGTTACTCTCCATTTTTAATATTTTTTCTATCACTTTCTTAAGTCTAGACAATCAATGAAAAAATAAATTAAGTCTTATTTTCCACAATATAAATGCCCCCACTGACAATTGCGTAGGGGATTCTGTCCAAGTGGTGGAGCTAGATCCAGCACACCCATAGCTGGGCATTAGTTTCCTTTTTTAAATATAAAATGAGATTAAAATACTTCCAGTTCTGATATCTTCTTTTTTCCTTCCCTAGCCTCTCCCTTCAGTGCCCAGCCACTATGTCTTACACCACCATATTGAGTACTTTATAAATGCTTGTTGAATGAATGAATAATCCTATGAAGATCATTTGGGCTTTATGGTAAGGGTAGAAATTCAACCGTTTATGATGGAGAGAGGGCATGCCAAACCCAAGGATCAGCTTGATCAAAGGCATGGAGGTGAGATTGTGCAGGGCACACATGGAGTAGCAGAGAATAGTCCTTTATTTTTATTTTATGGAATATAAAACAAATATTTCCATAACATAGTATAATAAAAAAGATGATTGTATGTGAAACTACAAAAACTATGCATAACTCGCTGTTCCTTTCAAATACACAATACAATTGTCACGTAATTTTCTTTTTTTTCTTCCCCCCTACCCAGATGACTACCATTAGACACATATAAGAATACATATGGGAAAATGTTCTATAATATTTCTGTATCTGAAGTCCTTTTTAACTCAAAGGTCAAGTTCACTGGAGGTGGGAGGGGCAAGAGAGATGATACTGGGTACTGCCAGTAAACCTGTTCTCTTTGCTACCTTATAATTCTATATCAAAAGAGAATACTTTCCTAATTTCTATTTTCCAAATATCTTAAACAATATTTAACCTAGTTTTAGATAAAAGACTGGTTGGAAAGAAGTCTCATCATCATCGATAGTAAGCTCCTCCTCAGCGAAGGGGATCTGAAAGAGGATGGGAAACCTTCCTGATGGGAAATCATAGACAAGATTCCCATTTCATATTGGGATTGTACTAGATGATGTCTGAGGCTTCTTTCATCTCAGATCTTTTATTTTTTCCTTTAACCTTCCCATGAAGTCTACTGCTTCCTTCCCCTCAAAATATTATAGAACTAATTGAAGTATATACTATATGTATTGTCCAGGAGAGAGGGAATAGGAGAGAGAAATCAATCTTGCAGAGCTACATAAATAAAATTCCCTTCCCTCTTTATTTCTAACCCTTTTATTGTTGTGGCTATGAAGCCAGCATTGCCATAGAGATTATAGTTAATGGCTACTAGGAAATGCAGTGTCCATGGCAACCAGATAACCCAAAGCAAAGGTAAAGTTTATCTGTCCCTTCCTAAGCTAAATCTTTGTGCTCCTACACCATCACACCCATCACTTAATGCTTTCTATTCCACATATCACTCTTAATCCATTCATTCAAATCCTGACTCTTCCACTATAAATTGCTAAACAGATTTCAGGTCCTAGGTTTAATCATGCTAATTCATCCAACATCCTCTCAATGGATATTTACTGAGCACTACATTAAATATTCACTTGAGATCTGACTTATGACATCAAATTTTAAGGCATGAACTCTGCCCTCATGTATCATAGGTATAGTGCTGGAAGGAATATCAAAAGTCATCAAGCTCAATTCCCTCATTTTACAGATTTGAAAACTAAGGCCAGGGAAGTTAACTTGCCCAAGGTCACATAGATTATAACTGTTGAAAGTTGGATTTAAACAAATCCTGGAACTCCAAGTTCAACCAACACTTTTCACTATGCCACCACCACCTTCCTAAGTCTAGTAGGGGTGAAAACACACCTACTTTTGTTACTGGCAAAAAGTGATCTGCTCTTAATACTCTCTACTGATGGGGAGCTCATTATCTGAAAGTGTTTTGGAGACCTCTCTAACTGGCATTTGATGTAAAGCTAGGTTAAATATTGTTTTAAAATATTTGAAAAGTAGATGATTTTGGTTTCAAATTACAAGGTAGCAAAGAAAATAGGTTTAGTTATGTCAATCCATTGCTCAAAATGCAAACACACACACACACACACACACTTTATAAATTGATAGACTTTTAGAGCTGCAAGGAACCTAAGAGAGATTTGTCCAAGTCTCTCATTTTTCAGGTGAGGAAATTAAAGTCTAGAAAAGGAAAGTGATGACAAAGTGTTTTCACTTTTGAAAATAGCAAAGCTGGAACCCTAGATAATATTTATCATTTATCTAGAATCAGAGTTCTCAGCCTGAGGTACATTGTTTTTAAATTTTTCTGATAATTATATTTCAATAAAATTAATTTCCCTTGGAATCCCATTTTGTTTTATGCATTTGAAAAATCTTCTAAAAAGAAGTTCTTAGGCTCCATTGGATTGCCAAAGATGTCCATCAAAAAAGATTCAGAACGTCTGATCCAATTGTAATATATATAAAAAATTTTAATCCATAGATCCGTAACTTTATATATGCTACATCACATTTGATGTTCATGGTAATTTTCCTCATTCTTCCTATATTTCTCCCTTCCCCCAGTATATTCTTCTTTCTCTCCCTTTCCATTTTTCTTTTAGCATCATCAAATAAAACAGATCCACTTCTAAGTCATCTAATTAGAATCTTTCTACGATCCTTAATGATGATAGAATTCTAAAGAAATGCATGTATCATCTCCCCGCATTAGAATGTAAATCGTTTATCCTTGTTTCATCTAATATCTTTTTTATTATGACGATGATTTCAGGTGGTCTGATTATTCCTAAATTATCTCTCCTTGATCTGTTTTACGTGTCGGTTGATTTTGCTATGAGATAGCTCATTTTTTTCCTGCATTTTTTTCAGTTTTGACTTAGTTTTAATATTTCTTATTATTTCATAGTCATTGGCTTCTACCTGGTCAATTGTAATTTGACCATGGAATCTAACAGCAGAGTTAGAATGGGACATATTATGCAACAATTGGAGAAAGTTTGAAGGCACAGTCGAAGGAACAGAGCCATACACACTTAGACAATTGTGGAACCAGACAGGTGATCAATGAAGGGCAATGGTTTTGGTGAGTAGTCCCTCTGGAAGTAAAAAAAGAAAGACAGCTATGGACTCAAAAAGGATAGCCTTGGCAATTGAGAGATAAGCTATAGAAGAGTAGCTAGGGGGCACAGGGCATAGAGCCCTGTACTTGAAGTCAGGAGGACCTGAGTTAAAATCTGGCCTCAATTACTTACTATCTGTGCAAGTCCCTTAACCTTTGTCAGTCTTGGTTTCCTTATCTGTAAAATGGGAATAATAATAGTACCTCCCTTCCAGGGTTGTTGTAAGGTTGAAATGAGATGATATTTGTAAAGCACTTGACACAATGCCTGACACATGGTAATTGCTTAATAAATGTATTGTCAATCAAATTATCTACCCACACCTCTCCATTATTTCCATAAAGACAGGGGAAAATATATCAAATATTTTGCTAAAATTGAAGTCGATATTTCATGGAGAGCAATGACAGAAAGAAAAATCCCATATAAACAAAATAGCCATAGCAGTACTTTCATGGTAGCAAAAAGCTGGAAATAAAATGGGTGTTCAACCAATGGAAAGGGGATGAGTGAACTGAATGTATGTGTGAATGAAATGAAATATTAGTGCTACAATGGAAAGGACAAGTACAAAGAATTGAGAGAAACATGAGAAGATTTGTAAAAAAAAAAAAACAAAAAAAAAACAACAACATGGACCCCAAAAGCAATCTGCACAATGATTGCGGTAATGTCAGGTAGTCAATAAACATTAAGTGTTTACTGTGTGTCAGGCATGGTGCTAAGCACTAAAGTCACAAAGAAAGACAAAAGATGGTCCCTGCTCTCAAGAAGCTCTCAAGAGACAACATGTGAAAACTATGTCCAAACAAGACAGAGACAGGATAAATGGAAAATGAAAACTTTGAAAGTCAGTTGAAGTCAAATTCAAAGTGAGGACTCGATTGGACCTGGAGAACAAACAGAGAAAGGCACTTCCCTCTTCTTGGTAGGAGAGGTAGGGGATTATGCAGGATTATGAAGGATATTGCTTATGGTCTCAGATGGAGTTATAACATCCCCCGACATATACCCTCTCAACTGAGGAGTTTGCCTCAAGCTTTACCAAAAACTAAACCATTTGCTGAGAATGCCTTCTTTTCCTTATCTCACATCACTCAGGCATCTCACCCTATGATCTCCTTTTCAGCACTGTTTCTGATCAAGGGATGGCATTTTTCTTTACCAAGATCAACCCCTCCTATGTGCATCCTTTTTTGTTGTTTAGAAAAAAATTATCATTAGGACATGGAACCTTTTTCAGAATAAGTATAACTTATGGAAATTAAACACAGCAAACTTTTATCAAGTCTTAATATTTACTATATAGATATTTTTGTTTAGCTGAAATGTCCTTTTGTTGTAAAAATAGAATCCAGTTACCAAAAAAAAAAGTAACTTAATGGATCTAAGTTGCTTTTAAATATGTAGTAACAAAGTCTCAAATTAAACAATATTCTACATACATCTTTGATCCGTTTTCTCCAGTTCCCTCCTTACAGATTTCCCCTACTTACTACCCTTATTCACTGTCTAATTTTCAATCATTCCCTACCTGCTGGCTCATTCCCTATTGCCTATAAACACACCAATCTCCTCCCATCCTTAAAAAAACAAAGTTTTTTATTGGATCCTAATATCCTTTCAATCTAAGATTCTATATCTCTCCTACCTTTTTCAGTCAAACTCCTTGAAAATAAAAATCTCACACTTGCTGAATCCATTCTCTCTCCTTAACTCTTAGCACTCTGGCTTCCAGTCTCATCACTGAACTGAAATTGCTCTCTCTAAAGTTACTGTAATTTCTTACTTGCCACATCTGATCATCTTTTCTCAGTTATCCTTCTCTGTTGTGTGTGATGCTCTTGACTACCCTCTCCTCCCCAATACCTTCTCTTTGTGTGATGTTTCTCCTCATACTGGCCTGACTGTTTCTTCCTAGTCTCCTTGGTTGGATCTACCTCCAAATTGTGCTCCCTAATTGTGGGTACTCCCCAAGGTTTTGATCTGGGATTTCTTCCCTTCTCCCCCTACATTGTCTATCTTGTTAATCTTATCAACTCAACTCCCATGGGTTCATGGGCTCTATTATCTCTATGGTGATGACTCACACACACATTTGAACTGGATACACACCCACACACACATATATATGCATATGCATATCTGTCTACATATATGTAATTTTAGTTTACATGTATATGTATACATGTATTGATATATGTAAACACATGCTAAGTAACTGTGTAGGCATGTGTGTAGGTATGTATCCAGTCCCAGAGCTCATCTTTTCCCTGAACTGGTCCAGCATCACTAGTTGCCTGCAGGGTGTTTCAAAATAGATGTCTCAGAGACAAGTCAAATTCAACATGTCAAAAATTGAACTCATTATCTTTTCTCCCAAACCTCCTTCTTCTCCCAAATTTCCTTATTCCTGTCCAAAATATCCCACAGATCCAACCAGATGCCAAGTCTTGCTGTTTCTACCTTCACAATATTCTTTCTCTCCACCCACACAGCTACCTGAGCCTTGTTTCAGTCCTTCACCAAAATTTCCCTAGATTATTGAAATAACCTCATAATTGGTGTCCCTGCCTCAAGCCTCACATCTCCAGTCCATCCAAGATACTGCTGTCAAAGTTATTTTCCGTAAGCCCAGATATGACCATGTGTGACTCAACTTCTCCACCAGCTCTAGTGACTTCCTAGTGCTTCTAGAAGATGCAAACTCCCATTTACCTTTTAAAGACTTTCCCAACATAGTCCCAACCTATCTCATTACACATCACATACTTTCCCCTATGCTGTTATCCAGAGAAACTGGCCTTCTCTCTGTTCTTCATATACAATACACCATTCCCCCATCTTCATGCCTTTTCTCTGGTCATTCTACATGCCTGAAGTGTACCCATTCCTCTCCTCTGGGTCCTAGAATCTTCCTTTAAGACATAGCTCAAAGAGTTTCTTCTGCATGAAACTTTTCCTGATCCACACAGCCAAAGTTCCTTCCCTCCTAAACAACCTTGGATTTAACTACTTTTGTTTATTCATTTTGTATTTATGCTTTATATAGTTATACATGTACTTCTTATCTCTCCCATTAGAATGTAAGTTCCTTATGAGTACAGACAATTTATTCTCTTTACTTGCATCTCCAGCAACTAATTTAGTGCCTGGCACATAGTAGGCACTTAATATGTACTTGTTGATTGATGTAAATAATGTCAATAGTGTTATCCTTATTTTACAGATGATAAAGCAGAGACTGAGGGAGAATAAATAACTTACCCATGATAACATGACTAATATGTGCCTGAGGCTAGGTTTGAAACCAAATCTCCTGGTTTGAAGTCCAGCATTCTTTCCACTATATCAGTCTGTTTTAGTTATAGTAATTTGCCACTGAAAAGATCTTTAAAGTGGAAATTAAAAGCCCCTGGAACACAAAAGTAGCTGTGTAGAAGGGAATGCAATGTGATTTTTTTCAGAAAGATATTAATTTATTAAGCAATACTATTCCTCCTTCTAACTCACATAAAAGGTACTGCCTGCATGCAATTAATCCCTTAGGGATGTGGTGAGAAAAGTACTTTGTAAACTTTAATGAGCTGTGGGCAGTAAGCCTGCAAGTCTACTAACCACTAAAGCAGGGGGCACAGGAAATGATTGGAAGAGATGAATGTCCTCATAACTGCCAATGAACCCTCAGAACAAAAATACAAACAGACCTTCCCAGTTTCAGGCAAGGACTTCATACTGGTTTGTTTTTTTTTTAATTTGGCTCCCAGTTATCCAACAAGACAGGGCAGCTGAATTTGGGACATCATAAGAAACAATTTCATTCCTCCATCACCTGAATTTGATTAAATTAGGGCAATAATCAAGGTCTTTAATGAAATGAAAGGCAAAAATGATGCCAGTCTTGAATGATTTAAAAAAAAAAGATGGGTATTTTTAGTTGGATGTTATAGATCCAACTAATAGACCAATATGTTGAAGCATAGTAATTTTTTAGCTGCTATCTGTTGCAACCATCATGAATGATCATGTTCACTCACAATTTTTGACAGAAGGTGTAAAAACATCTGTCTCCGACTCTATCACAACAGTGATAGAGGAAAGATACGCGTACGAATAGATATGCAGAGGAAACATGAAAATATTTGGAAATATTCCTCAGGACAGACACCAAAGGCCACTGTGGTAAGAGTGGCTTGAGAAAATGATTGAGCAACTGTAGAAAGATAATGGAAGATTATTTCAATAACTAGCAAATACCCATAGAAGTTGGCAGCTAGGTGGTGCAGTGGATAGAGTGCTAACTCAGCAATGATTGCTGATACTAACTGTGTGACCTTGAGCAAGTCACTTAACCCTACTTACCTCAGTTTTCTCATCTGTAAAATGAGCTAGAGAAGGAAATGGCATACTACTCCAGTATTGTTGCCAATAAAATCTCAAATGGGGTCACAAAGAGTGGGACATGACTTAAATAGCTGAACAGCAACCACAAATACATAGATGACATCAAATTTATATGGTCCCACTGAAAAGTACATTAGACAGCTACTTTATCTCATGGAAACTTTGCCCTAAAAATTTCATTTGCGTCTTGTAAATGTAAGTTTTATATATACCAGGGAAGAATGCAAACTGAAGGCCTTGTACTTGAATCCATAGGACAAATTGAACCAACAGATAAAGTTAACACATAAAGACACTATGGTCTTTTCCAGGCAAATTTAAGAGTAAGATCAAGGTGAAAGTCAAGGTCCATAATCTCACTGGCATCCTAAAATCAAAGCCTAATAGAAAAAAATAGAAAAAAAACATTTAAAGCAATTAATACCTACTCAATTTCTACATACTTTTGGCATATTAAAATGATGACAGATTTAGTTAGCATGTGTAGAATACAAACACAGTCCATCATCTCAAGGTAGCTATAGAAAGATTGGTACTTCCCCATAACCATAAAAAAGGAAGAAAAAAACTGAAAGTTATTTTCAGAGCACACTATAGACAGATTAAAAATGTGTCAAAATATTTCACAAAGCAATAGCAAAAGCTGACAACAGGTATGCTACTGGATTTGCCAAATGGAACGAAAAGTGTTATCTTTCAAGATGGAGCCTATGAAATGGCAAAATTCCAAAGTCAAATAAAAAGTCCCTCTGTGGGCAGCATCCCATATGGACACAACCAACAGTAAGTGTAATAAAAAGATGTGTCATGCAGATTTCTTTATAGAAACCAAGGAGTTAAGATTGACCATTCTAGATCAGGCCATTGCTGCCAGTAATTATAGTATGGTTATCCTTAAGGGAGATACGATAATTAATGCATATTTCACAAAGAAATGTTAAAAACTGGTAACATCTTGGTAGGCTATAAAATTTTTGTGCCTATTACACATCTAGCAAGACATAACCTGGGGCTAGAATTAGATATCAGAAGTTCACTAACTTTGAAAAACTAGCATGTACTTGATACTTATACTACAAACACAAATCTCAAATCTTTGAAGATCCAATAAATAAATATTTACTTTAAGCAAACCACATTGTTGTCCGTAATTGATCCATGAAAATGTAAGATCGTTACTCTTCTTAGCTGTCATAAAAATACTTGTAATTTGGGCAGTACAAAATGCTCAAATTATAGTGACATAGTGGAAGAAACCAAGGATATAGGGGGCAGGATAAGTGAAATAAAATCCTCACTGTTCTATCTGCTCCTGGAGTTGTTCTTAGGATGCTTTCAGTGAAGCCACTGATAAGAACTTAGACCTACCCTTTTTATTCAATTGTAAAATGTAGTCATTATATCCACTTAGAGCATTTATATATTCCAGAACATTCAATATAAAGGAAAAAGAAGAGGATAGCAACTTGTCAGTGTCATTTCTAACTGAACTCCACTTAAAAAAAAGATGAGGAAACCAAGATTAATAAAAATATCAGCAACAACAGTAAGAATATTACACCTGTCAGTTGTTAACTATATTCTATATGGATTAGAAAATTTGGGGACTATTTTATGTGACTTAAAAAGGCATGAGAAATAGGAACCATTGCTTACAGTATTCATTCCAATGACATTTCACATAGGAGGATTTCCTGAAAAACTGAAGCCCTGGAAGAAATATTACTTGGTGTGCTTGCTAATCAAAACATGAAATGAATGTGTTCTTACTGAGAAAGTAATTATCTGGCCTACCCACTTGGGGTCAGAGCACTGTGCTGTAATCAGAGGAAATGCATTAGCATTAAGGCTTTATCTCTGCATTAATTTGCCATCCAAGATCCAAATGGGAATAAGCGGAACTTTGAGATCTATAAGAACTCACTTTATTAAAGAGGAGGAAAGGAGACAGTCACCAAAAAGCTAGTGTGGATTCACGTCACAGAACCATCTAGGATCCTTGTCAATATTAAGAGTGTCACGCGCTAGGACTGTTTCCCAAAGAAGTCAAACCATGTAAGTACCTTGGATAGCCTAACAATACATTTCTGAGCACACAGACAGCAAGCCTAGCAGCTTAAAGGGCTCACAAAGGGTGATTTTTGTTTCCTTTTTGGTGTTTTATTTATTTGAAAGGGGGTGGGGATGGGAAGACACAATGCTGGTTGTTCCCCTGCAAAAGTACAACATGTCTCTTCATTAGATAATGCATTCAGCTACAGTAAACTGATTGAGTCACATACAAGAGAGAAGGAATTCAAAATTCTTAATCTGTTGCTAGCGCCTACATTAAGTTTCCTTTTAGAATAAATTAAGCTGTGGGCATTCCCTGCTGTTGACAAGTAATATGTAAAATCCAGATTTATTAAATAATTTAAGGGGTAGTATTCTCTTTAGAAAAACATTTTTAAATCCAGCTTTATAGGGATTGTTTCAGTATTTTCTCATAGGAAAGACCAGGACAAGATGTTATAGATCAGCAATCTTCCTTTGGGACTTTAAAATATCATTTCATATGAAATATTTCAATTTGAACATATAAATATACATGTATATGTAAAGTAGGTATATAAGTAGCCTGGGTCATAGAATTTCAGAGTTCATAGTAGCAGGGGTCAGAAAATCTCAGAATATTTAAGCTGGGAAGGGATTTTACTTATACATATACATACTACTAACCCCTCATTTGAGAAATGAGGAACCTGAGATTCCACACTTAATAAGTTACTACCAACTCCCCTTGCAAGCACATGGTTCACAGTGCTCAAAGCTTGAATAAGTTGTTGCTTCTACCCTGGACTCTAAGGGCATGTCTCCAGTTGAAGCTTTTCTACTGAGGGTCTTCACAGCTCTGTTCATTTATCCTTTGTCACTCCTCTTTGGCAACACAAATCTCCTGGTCATTTTGTCTACACTTCTTCAGGAGATAGTGTCATTTCTCCTCTATTACCCATTCTGGTGTGTTCCTCCTACAGATTTCCTTAGCAGTCAGATGTTATTTATTATAATTTTTTGATACTTTGAATTTTGGGCTTATATTTAATCTTGAAGATTTACAGGGTGTCATTGGGGCTTACATGTGTTTACATGGTCAGAACCACATTTTAGACATGTCACCTTGGCAGTTAAGTGGAAAATGTTCCTGAGAATTTTCATTTTGGGATTTCTTCCAAAAAGATGACTAGCAAATTCTTTCTATTTCCACTTCACCCTCTGGGTCTAAGATATTTGGACATTCTTCATTCAACTTTGTCTTTTTGTTTCTTTTCACTCTAGTGTTTTAAACTTTCTTGGCAGCTCTGTTCTTTTCATCACGAATGCTTGCAAGTCTTCTATTTCATTAAAGATGCATTTTTGCCTTTGTAGTGTTATTCTCAGTTTTGCTGGTTATTTTTGGCTGTAAGTTCCTATCTTTTGCCTTTTAAAATAGCATATTCTAAGTTCTCCACTTCTTTATAGTGGTGGCTGCTAAATCATGTGGAATCATGATTGTGGCTTCTCAGTACTTGAATTTTTTCTTTCTGTCTGTTTTCAATATTTTTTCTTTGACCTGAAAGCTCTAGATGTTGGCTGTGATGTTCCTGGGAATGTTTATTTTGGGGTTTCTTTCAAGTGAATTCTTTCTATTTCCACTTCACCTTCTGGTTTTAGGAGATTTGGACATTTTTCTTTCAAGATTCCTTGAAATATGGTGTCTAAGTGATTTTTATCATAGTGTTCAGATAATCTTATAATTCTAATTTTTTTCTCCTCCATTTTCCAGGTCAATTGTTTTTTACTATAACATACCTTGGATTTTCTTCCATCATTTTCAGCCATTTGACTTTGTTTTAATATTTCTTATTTCCTCATGGAATCATTAACTTTTATTTTGTCCTTTTAAATTTCCAAGGAGTTTATTGCTTGGGCAAGTTTCCTCAAGTGTTTTCATCTCATTTATATATATAAAAAAATTTAACATTGCCTCATCTCTTCCAGGAATTCTGGTTGAGTCTGTGCCCATTATGTTTTTGTCTGAGACAATGTTTAATGATATCTTGGAATTATTGTCCTCTGTGTTTGTTCCTTAAGTTTACCATAACAGCTCAAGATGATGGTTTTTTGGTTTTGTTTTATTTTGATTTTTGCCTATTCTTTCACTTACTTCATGACTTAGGACTTGATATGTATTACGACTGGGTTCTACCACACTTCTAGAGAGAAGATCTAGGCTGGTCCCATTGCTGCTTCCTTGGAGTATGGACTATTGTGTTATTTCACAATTTCAGTGCTAGGCTGAGGGCCTGCTAGCTTTCAATGTTCCCAAAGGAGTCTGATCCAGGTCAAAGTTCAATTTCTATTTTTCCTAATTTGAGATCTGCAAGCTCCTGACCTGTATCTGAGTCTACTGAATTGCTAACTCAACAGCAGAGTTGACTGCTGCTGTACCCTACCCCTATCAGCCTACTGGAAAGCTCTTTTGGGCTGAGAGTGGCAGAATTGGTGCCTGAGGTCTGAACCATAGCACTATTGCTGCTGGCTTCGGAACTTCTTCATTTCTCCATACACTGACTAGAACCTCCTATGCAGGTCTCCTTCTCACTCCATGCTGGATCTGAGACTTTGGACCGGGCAGTGGACAACAAAGCTGCCAATTGGCACATGTCCCCATTACAGCACCTCATTGTGGGTCTGGGAGTGCGTTGTTATAAGTCTGAGACGTCCTTTTGTCCTGGTACACAGTCTCTCCTTAGGCACTGGAATGTTGCACTATTAAAACAATCTTTCAGTCCATTCCTCCCTCCAACTCCTCCACCCTTTGATCCAGTGACACTGGCTTCTTTGCTGTTCCCTAAACAAGACATTCAATCTCTCAGTTCTAGGCATTTTCTCTGTTCCCCATGCCTGGAATGCTCCCTCTCCTCATCTCTGCCTCCTAACTCCCTGGCTCTCTGAAAAAATCCTACCTTCTTCAGGAAGTCTTTCCCAATCTCTCTTAATTCAAATGCCTTCCCTCCAGTGATTTTATCCTATTTATCCCGTATGTGTTTTTACATAGCAGTTTGTATGTTTTCTCCTCCATTAGATTGTGAGCTCCTCAATGGTAGGGCTTGTCTTTTGCCTTTCTTTGTATTCTCTGAACTTAGCACAATGCCTGGTACATAGCAAAGGCTTAATAAGTACATATTAACTGACTGAATGGACTGGTGATGAAACACTAATAGAGAAGTGATAAACTCAAGGTGGAGAATGAAATAGAGATCCTTGGTTCTGGGTCCATGTGGGGATTTCTTTCATTTAAATATGTATGTCTGATACAAATGGTTTATTTTTATTTCTTTCAATGGGGAGGAATGGAAATAAGTAGAAGGGAGAATAGGATCATATTTAACTACTCATCTTATTTGGCGTTGATTAGTTTCAAAATTGAAAAACTAAACAAACAATTTTTGTAATTTTTGGTACTGTTTATAGCCACAGAGTCCCTTTAGAAATGACAGAGCAAAATTCAAAATGCTGGCTCCTACAGCCTCTTGGTGGAGAATAATCATTCAAAAACAGCACATCCACTCCAAAAATGATGTCCAACTGAGATTTTTGTCAGGGTTTCCTTAGGTAATTAACATCTTAAATTGGGGATTCAGCAAAGTACACATGCTGAGATTGCACTATGTTTTTCCCCCCAAATGTTGCATTTGCTAGCTGTGATTGCAAGAGGTATAATCTCATTTTCTCCAGTCAGCCTATGAATTGAGAGCAGCTATAGGAAACACACACACTCACACACCCACATACACACACACACACACACACACACACGCACGCACACAGGAAACCTGGGTTTTCTCAGTTTTCTTCAAGAAGGGCCTTCAATGATCTAGACAGAGATTATTTGTGTCCTCCTCTTTTTACAGATGAGGAAATTTAGACCCAGAAAGTGGGGGTGATTTACCCCTTGTCACACAGCCAGTGTGACAGGAAGAGCCAGAATTCAGCTCTAAATACTCTGACCACAAATCATTGCCTGTTCTCCACAGAGCCCCAAGATTGAGGACTATTGCATCAAAGAGGGCTCAATAACATTACAAATGACAATGTAGAGTTGTGTCTGACTCTTTAGAGACTTCCTTGAAAGATACTGGAGTGGTTTGCCATTTCCTTCTCCAGTTCATTTTATACATGAGGAACTGAGGCAGACAGGGTTAAATGACTTGCCCAGGGTCACACAGCTAGTAAGTGTCTGAGGCCACATTTGAACTCAGAAAGAGGGGCCTGGGACTCTATCCATTGTGCCACCTAGCTGTCCTTAATGATCATGATGATGGTATCTAGCATCTATAGATCACTTTACAAATATTGTCTTATATGATCCCAACAGCAGTCCTGGAAGGTAAGTGCTAATATTATTATTCCAATTTACAGATGAGGAGACCGAGAGAGACAGCTATTAAATGATTTGGCCAGGTTCACACAACTGGAAGATATGTGAGGCAGGATTCAAACTCAAGTGTTCCCAGCTCCAAATCCAACCTTCCATTCACTGAGTCACTTAGTTGGGCCCCAAAAAACCAAGGCAGAGCTTAAGTGACTTGCCTAGGGTCACATCACTAGTATTTGATTTGATGCTTGGGTCTTCCTGACTCCAGGTTGAGCACCCTATCATTGCTCCGCATGATGCAGAGGATGGAACTGGGAACAGCGGATGAAGTTGGAGAGACTCAAATTGAGATTCAGGAAAAACTTCCTAACCCTTTGATAAATATCTCAAAGCAGAGTGGGCCATGTCTGGAGATAATCATAAGAAAAATAAGAATAGCCACTCTTTATGTAGAACTTTACAAATTTTATCTCATTTTATCATCACAACCATCATGCTAAGAAGGTGTTATTATCATCACAAAATCAGAATGGGAAGGATGCACAGAGGCTACCCCTTGGATAAGAATTCCCCTCTATGACATGTCAAAGTTCAGATCTTCAAGCAAAGGCTGGCTAATTTATATAGGCCCCCTTAATAAACCTGAGAGGCAAGACACCGTAAAAGAGGTTTTTCATAGTAACTAAACTGAAGCTCTCTTGAATCCAAACAAAACAGCACATGGTCATTGAGACATTTGGGCATTAATGACATTAATGGCTTTCAAAAAACAGAGAAAAAGGACTGATCAGCTCCCATTCAGAGGGTTGTTGGCCAAGCAGGATGAAGTGGGACCTGAAGGTTTGAATGATTTTGAGTGGACTTTGTGGTTCATTTAACCTGGGTGGGGTCCAAATGCCTCTGTGAATGAGCAATAATACTTCCTTAATGGCTTTCAGTGTCCTGGTAGCATTGGGAAGTGGATGCTTCTTTTCCATTAACCCCTTCACCCCAAAGTCATCACTGTTCTTTGTACATTAGTGTTTTGCATACAGCATTACTATGAGAATCAAATGAAATAATACATGAGAAAGCACTTGCAAAGACAAGGATTATTATTATCATTATTAAAACATTAAATATTTCCACAATTCATCTGATCCATCAGACTGAACTCAAAACACAAGGGCCTCCTTC
This sequence comes from Bettongia penicillata ogilbyi, assembly GCA_023548195.1. Classification (NCBI taxonomy): domain Eukaryota; kingdom Metazoa; phylum Chordata; class Mammalia; order Diprotodontia; family Potoroidae; genus Bettongia; species Bettongia penicillata. The sequence goes on from JAJHZJ010000283.1 coordinate 4,093,297, forward strand.
CTATGTGCCCAGCCTCAGTCCTATGAAGTTCTTTGAAAGATACAAAATATGTAGAAGATGCCTTCCAGACAACCATAGGTTTAGATAGGACATTACAGATAGATGAGATAGATAAGACATAGTTTCTGCCTTGCTGGAAAGGCGAATGTGACACTCACTGAGGTAGAGATATGCTACATGATGCTACAAGTTTCTTGGCCTGGCATTTAAAGCCTTCCACAGTGTGCCACCCACCTACCTTTCTAGACATTTAACACAGCGTTTCCATCATTTGTCTCAATGCTTTTTTACAGACTGTTCCCTGAGGTCCTCCTTACCCCCACCTCTCCAAATCCTTTCTAGGCTTAGTGGAGAGAACACTTCCTACAGGAAGGCTTTCCTGATCTCCACAGTTGTTACTACTGTGTCTCTCTCCATATGATCTTCAACTTAATTAAATGTATGTCTTCCTCTTACCTCCATTTCTTTTTGGTTTTGTATTCCCCATGCCTAGTAGAGTGTCTTGAGTACAGCAGGTGCTTAATAAATGGACACTGGAGAGATTCAAAGCTAAGAGAGGTCCTAGCAGGAAAGTCCTTACTGATGAGAATGCCATTCATGGTTGAGGCAGGGTACCTAACATGGAAGAGATGGTAAATGAGGTAGGCTTTAAAGGATATGTTCAACAGGTGATGAGTTATCGTTTGTGGAAGAGGCCCATGACACCAGGGAGACCATGCCATAACAAGCAAGTGAATTGGATCTAAGTGAGGGAGGGCTATGCAAAGTCAACAGCCTCACTTTGTCCTCTGGAGTCATCTGGGTTCAGTGGCCAGATATAGATCAGGACGATTGGAGATGGGTGAGGAGGAAGGACTTCATAGGAGTACCCCATATAAACTCTAGACAGTAGAAAATAATTCCAAGCTAATACACTGCTTTTTACTTTGTCAATCCTTACAAAGGCTCTCTCCTATTATGTTGCACCATATGGCGAAGATACTAGAGTGATTGGCCATTTCCTTCTCCAGCTCATTTATAGATGAGAAAACGGAGGCAAACAGGGTTAAGTGACTTCCCCAGGGTTACACAGATTAGTGAGTTATCTGAAGCTGGATTTGAACTCATCTCCCTGACTCCAGGTCCAGAGTTTTTTCTACCAAACCACTTAGTTGCCCTCCCTGTCCCCATATGTACTCAATAAACTCCAGTGGCTCCAGGAACAAATGTAAAATCCACTCTTGATAGTTGAAAGTCTTTCACAACCTTGTCACTTCCTATCTTCCAAATCTTGCACTTTTCTCCCCTCCAAATACTTTACAATCCAGCAACACTGGCTCTCACAAAGGCCACCTCATTTCCCAGTTCCTTACTTTTCTTTTTTTATTTATTTAAATTTATTTATTTAAGTTTTCAACATTCATTTCCACAAAATTTTGAGTTCCAAATTTTCTCCCCATTTCTCCCCTCCCCTCACCCCAAAAAGCCAACCATTCTAATCACCCCTATCACCAATCTGCCCTCCCTTCTAACATTCCTCTCTTCCCTTATCCACATCTTCTTTTTTGTCCTGTAGGGCAAGATAACTTTCTATACCCCATTACCTGTATTTCTCATTTCCTAGTTGTACACAAGCAAGTACAATACTCAACAGTTGTTCCTAAAACTTTGAGTTCCAACTTCTCTTCCTCCCTCCCTCCCCACCCATCCTCTTTGGGAAGGCAAGCAGTTCAATATAGGCCATATCTGTGTACTTTTTGCAAATGACTTCCATAATAGTCATGTTGTGTAAGACTAACTGTATTTCCCTCTATCCTATCCTGCCCCCCATTGTTTCTCTTCTGTCATTTGATCCTGTCCCTCCCCACGAGTGTTGACTTCAAATTGCTCCCTCCTCCCTTTGCCCTCCCTTCCATCATCCCCCGCCCCTTGCTTATCTCCTTCTCCCCACTTTCCTGTACTGTAAGATAGGTTTTCATACCAAAATGAGTGTGCATTTTATTCCTTCCTTGAGTAGAATGTGATGAGGGTAAACTTCATGTTTTTTCTCTCACCTCCCCGCTTTTTCCCTCCACTGAAAAGCCAGCTCCTTGCTTTACAAGAGGTTGTCCCTTATGTCTGAAATTCTTCATCTCTTCACTTTCAGACTGATGACCTTCCTGGCTTCCTTCTACCTTCTTTATTGTGCCTTTTCCAGCCTCCCTCCCTCTTGCTGTCCCTCAATTCTAATGTCTCCCTCCAAGATTACCTTCTATCCATTCTGCCCATAGCTTCTGTGTACATAGTTGTTTGTATGTGAGCTCCTTGAGGGCAGGACCCATGCTTTTACCTTTCTTTATATTCTCATTGCTAGGTGGTGCAGTGGATAGAGCACCAGTGAAGGAGTCAGGAGGACCTGAGTTCAAATCTCACCTCAGACACTTGACACTCACTAGCTGTGTGACCTTAGGCAAGTCACTTAACCCCAACTGCCTCATCCTGGGTCATCTCCAGTCATCCTGATGAATATCTGGTCACTGGATTCAGATGGCTCTGGAGGAGAAGTGAGGCTGGTGACCTGCACAGCCCTCCCTCACTCAAAACAAAGTCAAGTCAAGTCATGTCATTATTTCTCTGATGGCATGGTCTTCTTCAGCAACAAAGGACAAACCCACACACACACACATTGCTTAGCACAGTTACTGGCACACAGTAAGTGCTTAATAAATGCTTGTTGACTGACTATCTGCAAAGTTACTAATGACCTCTGACTGATGAATCCAATGGCCAAAATTTCTTGGTCCTTATCCTTTATGGACTCTGAAATATTTGGTCTCATTAGCTGTTAGTTACCCTTCCTTTCTTTGCTCTCTGGTCGTTATGGCTGCTTTCTCTTGGCTCTCTTCCCTCCTGTTAGACTACTCCTTTTTAGTCTCTTTCGCTGACTCATATCCATATTCCACTTCTTATCTGCCAATTGTACCCAAGGTTCTTCCAAGGTTCTCTCCTCTCCCTGTAATCTTTCGGTTGTTTTATCAGCTCCCATGAGTTCAATTACCATCTCAGTATAGATGACTCTCCAATCCATAGAGCCAATCCTACCCACACCCCAGAGCTTTAGTCCTATTATCACCAGTGTCTATTGAATATTTCAAACTAGATGTCCCATCTAGTTCAATCTCAAAATATCTAACTCAGAAATCATTATTTTTCCTTCCACACCCATCTCTTTTCCTTACTTCCCAATATTTGTCAAAAGCACCACCAGTCTGGGAAAGTCACCCAATATTAAATATTTGAGGCTATCATTGATTCCTTACTTTACTGTATATCCCAAATCAGTTGGCAAATCTTGTTATGTCTAACTCCACATGCTTTGTACCACCCCCTTCTCTCCATTAATGTAGATACTACTCCAATTCAGGCCTTTATCCTCTTTAGGATGGATTACTGCAGTATTCTCCTAATTGCTTTCTCTGCCTCATTCTTTCTTCGTTCCTGTATGTACATTCTCCACACAGCTGCCAAAGTGATTTTCCTAAAGCATAGTTCTGGTCATGTCACTCCCCTACCAGAAAAAATCCAGTTATCTCCCTTTTACCTCTAAGCTAATATAAATTTTTCTATTTGGCACTGAAAGCTCGTCATAATTTGGCCCCATGCTATCGTTCCCAAAGATGGTCAGTCATCTTGACTTTTGTCTTGTCTTGGAATTCAATGACTAGAGAAGAGAAGGTGCTTACAGCTATGTATCTCTGACTCATTCAAATCCAATTCAAGCACAAGTCAAGACATCACCCTCATGATGTCATTGGTCCTCTTCAAGAATGAAGGACAAGCAACAAAAAACCTTTCCAGACTTATTACAAATTTCTCCCCTGCTACATGCTCTGCAATCTAGCCACATTATCCTTTTCACTGTACCTCATACAGAAGGTTCCATCATCCTTCTTCACTGGCTGTTTCTCATGCCTGGATTTCTCTCCTTTCTCATCTTTGCCTCTTATAACTCCCAGGTTCCTTCAAGAATCAGCTGAAGTCTCCGTTCTTGCAGGAGGTCTTTGCTGGTTTCCCACCTACATAACCCCTAGTTGTCAATTCCTTTTCTCCAAGATTATCTCCTAAGAGATTTTATCTATATCTGGACATGCGCATGTTGTCTCCCTTTCATTAGAATATAATCAGTCTCATTGAGGATAGAGACGGTTCCACTTTTGTCTTTGCATTCTCAGCATGTGGGACATGGTAGGCAAATAATAAATACTAATTTATTGATTTTTTCACCAGATATAATGTAAGCTCCCTGAGGACAGGGACTATTTTTGTCTTTGAATTCTCAACACTCAGCACAGAGTTTGTCACCTAGTAGGTGATTAATAAGTGTTTGTTAACCAAAAAATGATTGTTCCCTGGTGGCCAACCTGATGGTCAAACTTAAATTGACTGGTCTTTGACCAACAGAAACACAGTGTACTGCCAGGCTCATACTCAGTCCTTTCCAACATCATGGGGTTAACTAGGGTAAGGACTCAGTTGGCAAAGCCTTTGAGAGCCCAGCATCTCTGTCTCTCTCTGTCTCTGTCTCTGTCTCTCTCTCTCTCTCACACACACACACACACACACACACACACACACACACACACACACACACCATAATGAAATCTGAAAGGTAGATTTACCTATTTAGAGTCTCATAAATTCCGAGGTTTTATCCTGATGCCTCATCATGGCATTGAGATGCCATTAGAATTTTTAAAGGCTCTGCCTACATTTTTCCTCTACACTTGGATATGTCTTTTGCCACAGAGATCAGGAAAATTTTCCTTGTGAAAAGGCAATGTGCCCAACACTCTGCATTCCAGATGAATGGCAACCAGACCAACTGCATTTGGCAGGAAAGTAAGCTTTGAAATGGAGTCCTCCCACTAGCCCAGAAAAGGGGTAAATAACTTCAGGAGCCAATTGTATTATGAAGAAGCAAAATTAAGCACACATTGACCTTTTATCTGAAAATTCTAGAATGCTACATGATGGAATTCTAATAAAGTTTCCCCCCAGCCCCAACATTCTAACTTCCTTATGGGCCTCACTGAATAGCAGGCATGTCCAGATCTGACCACACTATCTGACTTTAACCACACCACAGGACCTCGGATCCAACATCCCAATTATACCTCACAGTAGGCATGTCTATGTGATGGAATCCTAGCTGCTACTTCTAACTAGCCATTGCCCCCAGGCCCAATCCTCAGGTGTGTCCATACACTCAACCACAACCACATCCATCTACTCTCAGACAGGACCATTCAGAAGCACCACCACCAAGCAGGATGTAGACCCCATGTATCAGCAAGGACCCGGACATACATAGAAGGGCCTGCTGTACAGGTTCTTAGGTCTGCTCTTCTTAAAGGAAAGCAGCTTTTGAGGGGTCAACAATCAACTTTAATCAAATATATAATTCACTTAGTTGAAGGGAAAAAGTCAGCAGCTTGAACTTCAGAGAAAATACAGAGAAATAAAAACCAACTGACAAGGCTTCCAACTTTCTGACCATAAACAATACACATATCACAGATCAACATACAGATCCAACTGTCTGACCATTACATACGTGCATAGTTACCAGTGAGAGAAGTACAAACATCTAGATTTTCAAAGGGGGGGGGGCGTCTTAGCAGCTACCCAGAGTCTCAGTAGCCAAACAAACACTTCCAGTGACTAAGCCCCAAGACAAAACCTCACCTCAGAGTATTCATACACTTTTCAGAGCCAGAGAGCATCAGAACCATTGAGAACCAGGGCCTCCTTAAAAATTAACAAAAAGGGTGGGTCTTCCTACAAAACAAATCTCCCCTAATCAAACTTCCCTTAATGGGAAGGCCCATTAATGGGTAGGGGAGATCTTTAACTCTGTAATTAACATTACATTCCAAAACAATAGAGGGAGCTTTCCCTAAGTAGGCACTGTGCAGTAATAGCAAAAGCTGTCCTTTAGATACCCTTATGATGTAGAGAGGCTTATTATAATATCATTATCTGTATGTACTGTGGATAATTGCATATGCAGTTCCACCAAGGCTGGGACCCCTCTCCTATTACCTAATCCCTTGATAGACCCCTCCTGTCTTTTTAATACTCATATATTCTGTTACGTAGTTGCATCTTTTGCCCTATGAAAAATCCATCTTCATTTTCACCAAGCTGTGGGCTTCCTTCTTGGAATTCAACCCACTTCCTGAGAGACATCACTCTTAATAAATGCCTTCTCATGGGTTGGAGATAGTCTGAGTCTGTGAATTGATTCATTACACACCATGAAACTGCAACACTGCATACATTTTAATTAAACCTAAACATTAATCGTCTAGATGAAAAATTACTTCATTACTAAAGGTGGGAAAACTGAAGGACAAGCATGGCTCTGAATGACATTTGAACAGTTAATCAGTGGGCCTGGGGAAGGACAGAGATGGTTCTGTCCCACCGTGATTCAGTAGTCCTTATCTTTCCTTATAGAACAAAGTGTAGCTCCCTAGATAAGACAGTGGGTAAAACAAAGCATCCAAGGGCAAGACCACCAGTTTACTTGAAGGTGAAATTATTTTGGTAGCCCTCAGTCTTGTTAATAATGTAACATTCCATGTTATTGCTGGAAGGCAAGGTGCCTTATGAAGCATTGGAATGGTCTTAAGGTGTTTTCAGGTGAAATGATTAAGACTACTCAATTCCATGAGAGATGAGCTAAAGTACAGAGAGAGTGACCCACACAAAGGTCCTTCCTTGACTAGAGGGCACCAAGGAAAGTCCTGAGGTGTTCAGTGCTACCCTTGGGCTACAGGTCATTGAAGTTTGTGGTTCAGTTTCTTAAGCTAATTCTTTTCACCAGAGCAGCTTCTGTTTGACCTTCCTATATGCCCCACTGGTCTCAAGGATTGTGTTTGTCCTTCATTTTCAAAGAGGACCATGACATCAGGGAAATGATGACATGACTTGCAGTTGACTTTGATTTGAGTGAGGCAAGGGTATCTACTCTCTTGTTGAGAGAAGTTAAAGACCAAGCAACTTCTGGTCAAGAAACACAGGGGATAATAATACTAAAGGAAGCAAGAGACCTAGTTCAATTCTTTATTTGTTTTTGAAGCATAATCAATTCATCTTTCTATCTTTAAATGAAGCTTGAAGGGGATCAATCCTACTCAGTCCCACAAATTATACCTATGCAGTAATTTCTTCTGAGTAGGATACATGTTTTAGGTTGATATTTCCATTCCCCAAATGATAAATGGTCAAAGGAGGGGGAGGAGCCAAGATGGCGGAGTAGAAAGATTCACATATGCTAATTCCAAGCCCACAGCCCATAAATTACCTGTAAAAAGAACTCCCAACAAATTCTGGAGCAGTGTAAGCCACACAGCAATGGAGTAGAAGAGATTTCTGTTCCAGAGAGCCCTAAAAAACTGACCCCAAAGGTCTGTTGTGCACCGGACCCAGAGCAGAGTCCAGCCCTGCCTTGGTCACGCAGCACAGAGGGGAGCAGATCCAAGCAGGCTTCAGGGAAGGAACCTCCAGTGGCTGTGAAGGTCCCTCTACCCACAGGCACTACAGGTCAGTGAGAGAGACTTGTGGGCTGGCCGAGAGGGGAGCGGAGTGTCTCCATAACTCAGGCCCCCTCAGGAGGCAGCGGCAGAGACAGCAGTAGCCAGGAGCTCCCAGAGAAAACAGGGCCTCAGATCCATTACTGAAGGTCTCTGCATAAACCCCCTGAGGGAACTGAGCCTGGGAGGTGGCCCTGCCCCCACCTGAGAACTTGAATTTAATCTTACCCTGAATAGCAGCCCTGCCTGCAGCATTTGAATCTCAGACCCTAAGCACTAGCTGGGTAGATCTAGGCAGGAGTGGAGAGGAATCTCAGAAGTCAAGTAACTGGCTGGGAAAATGCCCAGAAAAGGGAAAAAAATAAGACCATAGAAGGTTACTTTCTTGGTGAACAGATGTTTCCTCCTTTCCTTTCTGATGAGGAAGAACAATGCTTACAATCAGATAAAGACAGAGAAGTCAAGGCCTCTGTATCCCAAATATCTGAAATAGATATCCAATGGGCTCAGGCCATGGAAGAGCTCAAAAAGGATTTTGAAAATCAAGTTAGACAGGTGAAGGAAAAACTGGGAAGGGAAATGACAGAGATGCAAGAAAAGCATGAAAAACGGGTCAATATCTTGCTAAAGGAGACCCAAAAAAATGCTGAAGAAAATAACACCTTGAAAAATAGGCACACTCAATTGGCAAAAGAGGTTCAAAAAGCCAATGAGGAGAAGAATGCTTTCAAAAGCAGAATTAGCCAAATGGAAAAAGAGTTCAAAAGCTCACTGAAGAGAATAGTTCTTTCAAAATTAGAATGGAACAGATGGAGACTAATGACTTTCTGAGAAACCAAAAAATCACAAAACAAAACCAAAAGAATGAAAAAATGGAAGAGAATGTGAAATATCTCTTTGGAAAAACAACTGACCTGGAAAATAGATCCAGGAGAGACAATTTAAAAATTATGGGACTACCTGAAAGTCATGATCAACAAAAGAGCCTAGACATCATCTTTCATGAAATTATCAAGGAAAACTGCCCTGATATTCTAGAACCAGAGGGCAAAATAAGTATTGAAGGAATCCATCAATCACCGCCTGAAAGAGATCCAAAAAGGGACACTCCTAGGAACATTGTGGCCAAATTCCAGAATTCCCAGGTCAAGGAGAAAATATTGCAAGCAGCTAGAAAGAAACAATTCCAGTATTGTGGAAATACAATCAAGATATCACAAGATCTAGTGGCTTCTACATTAAGGGATCAAAGGGCATGGAATAGGATATTCCAGAAGTCAAAGGAATTAGGACTCAAACCAAGAATCACCTACCCAGCAAAACTGAGTATAATGCTTCAGGGGAAAATATGGTCTTTCAATGAAATAGAGGACTTTCAAGCATTCTTGATGAAAAGACCAGAGCTGAAAAGAAAATTTGACTTTCAAACACAAGAATGAGAAGAAGCATGAAAAAGTAAACAGCAAAGAGAAGTCATAAGGGACTTACCAAAGGTGAACTGTTTACATTCCTACATGGAAAGACAATATTTGTAACTCTTGAAACTTTTCAGTATCAGGGTAGTTGGTGGGATTGCACACACACACACTCACACACACGCACATGCATGCGCACACACACGCATGCACACACACACATACACACATGCACACACCCACAGAGACAGAGAGCACAGAGTGAATTGAATAGGATGGGATCATATCTTAAAAAAATTAAGGTAAATGTATAAGAGAAATGTATTGGGAGGAGAGAGGGTGAAATGGAATGGGGCAAATTATCTCTCATAGAAGAGGCAAGCAGGAGACTTTTTAGTGGAGGGAAAAAGAAGAGAGCTTAGAAAAAAAAACATGAAGTTTACTCTCATCACATTCGACTAAAGGAAGGAATAAAATGCACACTCTTTTGGGTATGAAAACCTATCTCGCAATACAGGAAAGTGGGGGAGAAGGAGATAAGTAGGGTCGGGGGGATGATGGAAGGGAGGGCAATGGAAGGAGGGAGCAATTTGAAGTCAACACTCGGGGAGGGACATTATCTAAAGAGAGAATAGAAACAATGGTAGGGCAGGATAGGATGGAGGGAAATATAGTTAGTCTTACACAACATGACTATTATGGAAGTCATTTTCAAAACTACACAGATATGGTCTATATTGAATTGCCTGCCTTCCCAAAGGGAATGGGTGGGGAGGGAGGGATGGGGAGAAGTTGAAACTCAAAGTTTTAGAAACAACTGTTGAGTATTGTTCTTGCTACTAGGAGATAAGAAATACAGGTAATGGGGAATCAAAAGTTATCTGGCCCTACAGGACAAAAGAGAAGATGGGAATAAGGGAAGGGAGGGATGGTAGAAGAGAGGGCAGATTGGTGATAGGGGAAATTGGAATGCTCAGTGTATTGGGGTGGGGGGGAGGGCACAAATGGGGAGAAAATTTGGAACCCAAAATTTTGTGAAAATCAATGTAAAAAGTTAAATAAATAAATTTATATTAAAAAATAAAAAATAAATAAATGGTCAAAGGATATGAACAGGCAATTTTCAGAGGAAGAAATTAAGGATATCTGTAATCATATGAAAAAGTGCTCTAAATCACTACTGATTATAGAGATGCAAATCAAAACAACTCTGAGGTACCACATTACACCTATTAGATTGGCAAACATGACAGAACAAGAAAACGATAAATGCTAGAGAGGATGTGGGAGAGTTGGAACACTAATTCATTGTTGGTGGAGCTGTGAGCTCATTCAACTATTCTGGAGAATGGTTTGGATCTATGCCCAAAGGGCTACAAAAATGTGCATACCCTTTGATCCAGCAATATTGCTACTAGGACTGTATCCCCAAGAGATCATAAAAATGGGAAAGGGTCCCACATGTACAAAAATATTTATAGCAGCACTCTTTGTAGTTGACAAAAAGTGGAAATCAAGGGGTTGCCCATCAATTGGGGAATGGCTGAATAAATTATGGTATATGAATGTAATGGAGTACTATTGTGCCATAAGAAATGATGAACAAGAAGACCACGGAGGCCTGGAAGGGCTTAAATGATCTGATGCTGAGCGAAAGGAGCAGAACCAGGAGAACTTTGTGCACAGCAATGGCCACAGTGTGCGAGAGTTTTTTCTGGTAGACTTGGAACTTCGTAATAACGCAAGAACTTACTAAAAAAAAAAAAAAAAAATCCCAATGGTGGTTTTCTAAGGCAAAATGCCTTCCACACTCAGAGAAAGAAATACGGAAGTCATTCAGTGAATGTAGCAGATCATGTTTGTGTGTGGGAGGGTTTTAGTGTATTATGTTTTGATTTGTTATATGATTTCTTCCATTTATTTTAGTGCGACTACATAGCATGAGTATAGTGAAAACATACTCAATAGGAAAGTATATGTAGAACCTATACAGAATTGTATGCTGTAGTGGGGAGGGAGCAGGGTAGTGGGGGGAAGGTGTGGGGGGGGACAAAATCTTAATTTTAAGGAAGTAATTGTAGAATATTTAAAAAAATGATAATAAAATGAAATAAAAGATTGATATTTCCAAGTAAAGATAGTTTTCCTTTAATATAAGTAATCCTTTTATCCTTATGCCAATGAAATAATAAGCATAGTCCCTGTATAGACATGCCTCTCAATAATAAAAATTGTTAAATATTTCAATGCCTTCCTGGAAAGATTATAGAATGTTTTGGCTTAGAAGTCTTGTAAAATAAATTCTCTTCTGAGATGCTTTAGATATCCCAATTTAATAGTAGGACAGCTAATTTAACTTCCTTTTTTTTTTCATTTCAACTAAAATAATTATGTTATTTCTTCTAATTCAAAGACTGCGTAGCCTCTAAGGGCATTCCTGCCTCTATAGTTTCACCCCAAACATCCTATGATTTTATGATGGATTTATATACTTTTCAAACATACTATGAAAGAGAATTCTCACTCAGTTAGTTCTGGGACCAGATAACTCCTTAGTTCTTTTCTAACAGAGATTTTGTGCCATATCTTCAAGGAACCAAGTAAATTCCAATAGAAATGGAAGCTAAAGTTTGCTTTGAACCCTCTGAAGAAAGTAGCAATATAAAGTATTATTTTTTGTGTCAATGGTATACATTACATTATAAAAATAACTTTTTTTTTTCAAATCATTTAGATACTACTTGGCCAGTCTGGAAAAAATGCTGCATTTAAAATCACATGATGAGTTTGAATCTTGTATTGCAGTTGTATGATCTTGGTCAAATCCCATAAGCTTGCTTTCTTCATGTGGAAAATGGGTTGGACTAGATGATCCAAGAGCTTAGATTTAGAGATTTGTAATCTCTTGAAATTCTAAAATCATTTGAGCCTAAGAAAAGAGATTTAATTTTCAAAGCTTTTTTTTTTAGCACTACCAGGATCTCTAATTTTATCATTATAAAATGATAAAAATATAAATGATATAACGATATAAAAATGTAAAATGATAAAATATAAAATGATATAAAACTCATTGAAAATCAGAACCTTCTGCTTTTATTTTTTTTTTTTATAGCTGGTCTTTGAGGGTTTCTATGGACAACAAATACCTCATGCTACAGCCTACCTGCTGAGAAACCATTCCAAATTAAGGTAGGCTAGTATTGGTAGGATAAAGATATAATCCACCTAGGCTACAAACTCATCACTCATTACCATCAGCTTTGGGAATCACATCTCATCAGTGCTCTTAGTAGCCTCCAACCCTCTGAATGGAGGTCTGGAGGGCAGAACAAGCAACTCCTGCCCAAACCTCCTTTTAGAGAAGGATCAGAAGGCACAGAGTCCATCAGTTCCCCATCGTCTGCACTCCTAGATCAGACTATATAACCATCAGGTCCCTGTACTGCATACCTCCTCCCTCCCACTCTTCAGCTTTCTTTGGTCTATTGTCCCCTACCCCTCCCCTGTTAGACTATAAACTCCTTGAGAGCAGGGACTGTCTTGCTTTTTCTTATTTTTATCCCTAGCATTTAAAACATAGTAGGTGCTGAATAAATGTTTATCGTATTATATCTTACCCATTCCTGGGCTCATATTCAATGCCTTCCCAGATCAGTAGGACCCACCAGAGCTTACTCTGGCTTAACACAGTCTTCAAGAATAAAGGGTCACCCACATCACAAAAAGGCCCTCAGAGGTAAACTTTAGTGAGATTTTTTCCCAAAGCAAATCAATTTTTAAAAAATCTTCATTCCGCAAGAGAAGCAGCACCCATTTGTCCAGAGACATGTTTTCAATTGACCAAAAAAGGATTTTTCTCCCTCCCTCTTCAGAAAAGAAAAAAAATCCCTTGTAACAAAATTTTAGTCAAACAAAATGAACTTCCTCATTGGCCATGTCCAAAAACATATGGGGCAGCTAGATGGTATAGTGGATAGAGTGCTGGTCTTGGAGTCAGTAAGACTCATCTTCCTAAGTTCAAATCTGACCTCAGACATTTCCTAGCTGTGTGACCCTGGACAAGTCATTTAACCCTATATGCCTCAGTTTTCTCATCTATAAAAAATGAGCTGGAGAAGGAAATGGCAAACCAAACTTCAGTATCTTTGCCAAAAAAATCCCCAAAAAACAACAAAACCCAAAGAGTAAGACATAAATGAACAACAAAAATGTATGCCTCATTTTGTATTCTTGATTCCATCACCACTCTATCTTACTTCATCTTTGTCCCTCTAAAATCCTGATTGGCTTTACATTAATCAGTCTTCCAATGTTGTTTGTCTTTATAATATTGCTGTCCTTGCATATATTGTTCTCCTGATTCTACTGACATTCTTCTGCACCAATTCTAAGTCATCCTAGATTTCTTGGAAGCCATCCATTTCATCATTTCTTACTGGACAATAACAAAGTAAACAAACATTTGTTAAACACCTCCTATGTGCCAATCACTGTGCTAAGCACCCAGGGTTACAAAGAAAGACCAAAAAACAAAGTCCTTGCTCACAGTCTAATGGATTCCATTTCATTCATATAATATAATTTGTTCAGTCATTCTCCAATAAATGGGTAAACCATTTATTTTCCAGTTCTTTGCCACTAACAAAACAAAGCTGTTATAAAAATTTTGTACATATATGGGTCCATTTCATCCTTTTCCTCTTTATTTGATCTCTTTGGAGTACAAACCCAATATCTCTGAGTCTAAGAGCATGCACAGTTTAGTAACTTTCAAGGTATAGTTCTAAAATGGCTCTACCAGTTCACAGTTCCACCAACAGAATAGGTCTACCTATTTTCCCAGACCCCCTCAAACATTTCTCATTTTCCTTTTTTAGCATCTTTGGCAGTCTAATGGATATGAAATGGAACCTCAGGGGTGCTTTAATTTTCATCTGTTCAATTATTATTGACTTAGAGCATTTTTTTATATGGTTGTAGATACTTTAGATTTCTTCCTCTGAAAACTGTTCATATCTTTTGATCATTTATTCATTGGGAAATGGCTCCAATTCTTATAAATTTGAATCAATTCTTTATATATCTTGGAACTGAGACTTTTATTGGAGAAACTTGCTGCAAAGATTTTTCCCCCAGTTCCCTGATTCCCTGCAAATTTTAGCTACACCTGCTTTATTCATCCAAAAACTCTTTAAATTTTATATAATAAAAATTGTTCATTTTATCTTCTGTGAACCTCTCTGTAAATTGTTTACTCATGAACTTTTGCCGTATCCCCAAATCTTAAAGATAATTTCTACTTTGTTCCTCTAATTCACTTCTGTCATCCTTTAAGTCTAAGTCACATGTCCAGTTAGAGCCCATCTTAACATATGAGGTGAAACGTTCATCTATGCCTCATTTCTGCCAGATTGTTTATCAATTTTCTCAGCAGTTTTTATCAGCCTTTAATCTGGGACCTTGGGGTTTATCACATACTATGTTACTGGCTTTTCTATGTAGTACACCTCATCTGTTCCACTGATCAGCCATTCCATATTTTAACCAATACCAAATCATTTGTAGTATAGTTAGAAATTTAGTAATGCTATTTTTTGTCGCTTTTCTTGACATTCTTGACATTTTGTTCCTCCAGATGAATTTTATTATTATTTTTCAGTCTCTATAAAGTATATATTTTGGTAGATTGGTTGATGTATGGCACTAAATAAGTCTAGAGACTTATTAAGGAAGGCATATGGGAAAATGAGATAGATAGCACTTTGGAGTTTATAAGTTTCTTTGCTCAAAACAACCCTGTGAAGTGGGTTATACAGATATTATACCTATTTTACAGATAAGAACACTGAGGCTTGGAGATATGCAACTTGCCACTGGTCACACAATAAATATGGGAACCAACCTATGTTCCTTCATGCCAAGTCCATTCCTCTTTCCCCCACACCATATTGCCTGTCATGTTTGGAACCATCTCCTGAAGCAGTTACAATAAACAGTGCAGTGAGCATTTCCTAAATCTCTCCAAAGAGTTTGCTGATTCTTTGTTATATAACAAGGTCAGGCAGAACCAAGCTTTTGCAAATCACAGTGGTTTCTACACTACTAGAATTGCAGCCTCTTAAACTTGTGTAAGATGTATAATAATCCTGCCTTACTGAGTCATACTTGGCTTTTTTTCCCCCTACAGTGATTAGTGCCACCTGGCTCACAGCATTCCTTTCCTCTTCATTCCAAGCCATCAGCCGCAGTGAAATCATTATTCATGTTTGTGGTCCTTCTTGCACATTGGATTCTCATTTCCTCCACTCTTTCAATACTCACGTTCCCTCTACTTCAGCCTACCATGGAGATGTGACACCTTAGACCTCACTTGATTCAGCAAGGCTATACCTCCAAGATCTTGAATTCTAGTATTCATCTATCTGATCATCATCTCCATCCTCCCCCTTCTCTCATTGCCTATTACTGTTGAACCTTCTCTTTGCTCTCCCTATGACCTCTAGTTCTTTCATGTCTCCCTTTAAATGACCTCTGTTCTGTCTTCATTTCCCTGTCTTTTGTAATCTTGACTCCATGGCTATTTCAACAATCACTTAAAATTTGTTATGGTATTATAGTTTTATAGTATAACATATTGTTTTTATTCCAATCTTTGTTTATAATGTTATCTAATTTTAATAATTGTTGAATGATTCCCTTCTTATGATCTTGATTTTTATCAAACACAAGTCTATTATATGTTCTGGGTTCTAATTCTCAATTATTTACTTTGCCTCATCATTCTATTTTTAAAACTTTTGTCCATTACCAAGTAAATCCATGATATCATTTCATAGTATAATGTGAGATTTGCAAGTACAAGTCCTTCTAATTCCAATTTTTTTCTTCTAATTCTCCTTGATATTTATGTGACTTTTTTCCTTTACATATATTTTATAATCACTTTATCATTTATAGTGTTAAATCTATAAATTAGTTTTTGTAATATTGCCATGTTTACTATAGTGGCTGCTTTTAGCCAGGCATATGGTATGTCTCCAATTATTTTATAACTTTTAAAATTCTTTTGTGGTGGTCTTCATTCCATATACATAAGTAGGTAGAATATCATCTTTCTCAAAGAAGGTTTTATGATTTCCTGATGGACAGAAAAAGCTAGCCTCTGAACCAAATCCTACCTGTGGGAAGATCAACATCTAATATTACTTAACCTGGTCGGGACCCATGTCATTAAGCTTGGAAGATCCCTGCAAAAGAGAGTAACTCTTCCCCAAAAAGACAACAAGACCATCCTTGAGATGCAACTGGTCCAGGAGACTAGGGCTCAACCTTAGCTTCCCATTATCCATGGCATAGAAGCCCACCACACAAGTAATTGGTGCTCCTCAGACTAGATGGATTTCTCATTTGCTATGGAAATCAACATACCATTTTTAATGTATGTACCCTAATAACAAATATGATGGGAAAAGGAGCTGTGCATAACTGAAATGATAATATACTTAAGCTGAATATCCTTTCTATGTCAGTATTAAATAAACTTCCTTTTCTTAAGTGTTATATGGTCTATGAATGTCCCATTTTATTCTAAACTGAGCCTAAGTCAGGCCTGACCCAGAACATTTGGCATAGCCAGAAGGATTCATTGGAATCACCTCATGGCTGACCTTATAGTTAAAGGGTAGCAAAGGCAACATGAAGAAAAGGGAGCCCCAGGTAATTGAATGGCCTGATCTGGAGCCTGACACCCTGTAGACACTGCACTCATTGATGTACATTGATTCCTCTCAATGGGACAGGAGGGGGCATCTATAGACCCAGTGGGACTAGCCCATTGAGTTTTTAGGGAGGTTGATAGGAAGAATAAAGATACTACCAGGTCTAGTATTTCCTGGTTATCACTGATAGCCCTAGAAAAGCTCTATTGCCAGCATAAGGAAAAATAAACTATTTATGCACATCCTTAGGCTTGATAGACTTTCCTTTTCTATTAAAGTCAATAAATCTTTCTGATAGAATGTGCCATCACAGTAAATGTGGAAGTGAAGGTAGTTGTGATCAGCTAATAAACATTCATTAACAGTTGTTATATATGAGGCACTGGGCTAGCTGCATACAACTCAACCAATGATTGTTCCTTACTGAATATCTTTTCTATGCTATTGTTAAATGAACTTCCTTTGGTTGAACATTATATGATTTATGACTATTGCACTTCATTCCAATCCTAAGCCTGACCCACCTGATCAGCCTCCATCAGGCCTGACCCAGAATACTGGGTCCATTCATAGCTAACTTAGTGGGAAGACTTCCTACATGGAGTCTGGAGCACTTTGTAAAGGATCTTCCAACATAGAAATCCATTGTAGATTATTTCATTATCTTGTGTATGAAAGTCCAAGAACCAGCTGTATTGATTGGCCAGTTTGTAGAAAGATTAGTGGATCTAGTTCCACATAAACTATACAGAATGGTATGGGAAGAGATCCTACCAGATATCATAAAGTCACGCATCCCAAGAGAAACCCATCTCAATTCATACCAGGGTCATCTATAGCATCATGATAGACTGAGTCAATGAAAGCTATAAGGAATAAGAATTGGAAGTGATCCTCAGTTTTTCTGGCTCCCAGTCAAAGTGGAGGTGGCCTCTAAGTCACAAGTATGGCTGGACCTACTAGGGCTGAGTACTAGTAACATCAGTAAGACCTGCAGAAACTGATGTGTCAGAATCAGCTCAATTATCTGGTCTTCAACAATCCTCATGTATGCTTCTAGGTGCCCAGCATCAACATTCTAGTCTCTCCTTCACTCTACTGAAGAGTTCAGTCATTCCATTCCCTCAGAGTTGTCTTTGAGACTTGACCTACTCTTCCTTCATCTGGGTAGGTTTTAGAGGTAGCTAGGTGACACAATGGTTAGTGCTCTAAGCCTGGGGCTAGGAAGACCTAAGTTAAAATCCAGCCTCAGACATTTCCTAACTGCGTCTTTGAGCAAACAACTTTTGCCTGCCTCTTTTTCCTCAACTGTAAACTGATAATAGCCCCTACCAATATTTGTAAAGTTCTCTGCACAGTGCCTGTCATATAATAGATACTTCATAAATATTTGTTTCATTCTATTCTATTTCATTTCCCTGAAATGAATTCACTACTGGATGTAATAACTAACTCTGCCATTCAGACTAGAATTGGGAAGATGTAATTGCACCATCACTACTCAAATATTTAAAGGGCTGTCATAGATAAGAAAGATTAGATTTATTTCCTCTGTAAACTAGGACCCATAGATATTAAAGACAAAATCCCAACAATTAGATGTTACTATGTACACAGAACTACCATTGCCAGGTCCTAGAGCACTGAGGTTCTTACTTGTCTCTCTCCCATAAGGGGTTCCTATCAATCCTGGACTGGGTTCAGTCCTGGAGAAGACCAGCCTTTAAAGAGAAGATTCAGAGTAACTTTCCCCTATCTTCTGTGACTCTTTAGCCCTCACCTAGTAGCCCTTGGAGTGAAAAAAATTGCTCAATAAATTTGGCTCAATCCTAGAGTTTCCTGAAAAGGAAGAAATAAAAAAGTATTCAGTTTGCATTGTAAATCACCTATTCATCTCCTCTATACAAAAGAAATGTTTAACACAAGAGACAATCTGGTGTGGTAAGTACCTCAAGGCCTTACTTCATGCAGGCGCTACAGGATAGCTTTTCCTTAAAAGGTATTGAAATCATCCATCATCTTTGAAAATTAATTGTCCAACAGACTAAGACTCAAGCAATTGAAATAGCTTCACAGGAGCCTAAGTACAAAAGCTAACACAAAAGAATCCAAGGCCCTTCCTTTAAGCCTCTGTCTACTGGACAAGTGTGACCAATTCAAAGGCCTGGAATAGAGTCCATACCATATCAATGTTGAATATCTCTTTCCTGCCAGCTAAGTAAACTTCTTTTTATTAATGGTTAAACAGGTTATGAGAATCTTATTCCACTCCAATTCTGAACCTGGAGCATCAGACTTGCCTGAATTAGTCCTGGTTAACAACATGCTGGGCAGCTAAGGGATAGAGCACTGGATCTGGAGTCAGGAAGACTTCTCTTCTTGAGTTTAAATCTGGGAAGTCACTTAGCCCTATTTGCCTCAGTTTCCTAAACTATAAAATGAGCTGGAGAAGGAAATGGCAAACCACTCCAGCATTTCTTTCCCAAGAAAACCCTAAATGGGGTCACGAAGAGTTGGCCACAACTGAAAAAACTTAACAACATGTTCATTAACGAAGACTTTTGAGAGTATGATAACTTATAGCTACTACTATACTTTCCCAAAGCTTGGTACTTGCTAGTTGGTTGGTAGACCAGTAAGCATTGATTAAATGCTAACTAAGTGCTAGGTACCCTAAGTGCTAAGGATACAAAGAAAGGCAAAAATATTACTTCTGTTCTCAAGGAGTTCCCATTGCAGGGAATCCCAGTAACCTCCAGGATCAAATATAAACTCCTTTGCTTAGCTCTTCAGTATCTTCAGAATCTTACCCTTTCTTACCTATCTAGTTTTCTTACATCTTAGTTCTCTCTATATTCTCTTCAATCTGGTAACACTAGTCTCCTTTCTGTTTTCTGCACATGACAGCCATCTCTTGGACATTTGCATTTTTACTGACTGTCCTCCATACCTGGAGTTCCCTCTTTCTTCATCTCTGCCTCGGGGCTTTCTTCCAGTCTCAGCTAAAATTTCACCTTCTGCCAAAAGCCTTTCCCAGTTCTGCTTAATTTTGCTGTCTTTTCCCTGAGTTGATTTTCAATTTATCCTGTGGATAAATGAAGACATATATCTTATATGTACAGAACTGTTTACATATTTTCCCCCAATTAGTGATAAGCTCTTGGAGGATAAGGACTGGTTTTGCCTTTCTTTGAACTTAGCACAGTCCCTAGCACACAGTGAGAACTTGATAAATGCTTCTTGATGATTTGTTGAGTTATTCTCAGGTTGGAATCAATCGTGCTGGAAAGCATTACTCCTCATATGGCTTGATACAGCAGGCCCACTGACTTGAGCTCTTCACTTTCTATGATGTCAGCCTTTCTGGTTTTTCCATTCCAGGGCAGATGTGACTTCTGTGACCACATTCACTGAATGGGCATTACCTCACCCTAAGTAAGTGCCAAATAGACCTTGGCCTAAAGGGTCCAAGGTCTCCCATTGCATCCTGGGCCATCTCCAGTCATCCTGATGAATATATGGCCACAGGATCCAGATGGCTCCAGAGGAGAAGTGAATCTGGTGACCTTGCACAGCCCTCCCTCACTCAAAACAAAGTCAAGTACAAGTCATGTCATCATTTCTCTGATGGCATGGTCTTCTTTGGCAATGAAGGACAAACACACAACTACTTAGACTTAATCTTCACCCTCCACATAGTATTCTTAATATTTTTGTGTATGTCATGAACCATTTTGGCAGTCTGGTAAAGTTTGTAAATCCTTTCTCTAAATAATGTTTTTAAATGCATAAAATAAAATACACAGAAATATATAGAAAACCAGCTATATTGAAGTAATCAAAATATTTTTAGAAGTTCAGTTTAAGAACTGTTTAAGAACCCCTTCATCTAAGACAATTCTTTTTTCTTTTCCTTCTTTTCCCTCCCTTTTCCTCTTCCTTCTCCTTCTTCCCCTGCCCATTTCATTATATTCTGTAAAGATGGTATATCAATCTGATGATGAACTGTACTTCTCCAGTTCCCCCTAAATGACTTACAAAAAAACCTGAGTGCTCCCAATAAATGCATTGACTTTTTGTATATTTTCCCTCTTTTCAAAGAGCTGCCATTTTAGGAGTGTGGCCTATATTCAGAACCAAATAGCGTATTTTGGGTACCTCTTTTATACAAGGCATGAAAGGACATATAGAAGTTGATTGAAAATAGGATCCAAACATGAATAATCAAAATGTAAGTGTGTATGTCATAAAGAGGAAAAGGCTGGGTTCATATTGGCCATGAAACAAAGGTATATCTTTGATTGGCTAGGGAGCAGAGAAGAGAAAAAAACCATGGAAATTTGATATAGGAACTCCAGATTGTAAAAGGATTGAGTTCGGAAAGTTGGTAAGTCAGTTGTTTTTATAACTTGGGGTTTGTATTCACATGGAAACAATGGAATAAGTGGTGATGAGATTCTTATTGTGGTATGTGAATTGCTTAAGAAAAGCAAGATATTCGATAGTTTCCTTTTGTGACAGCAGTGGTCACTGTATGCTCCTGCTGGCACTAGGTATACTTCCAGTAGCTAACCTTGGTCAGATGAGATGAACTTGAACTGGTTTTCCCACCTTTAGCTGGGTTTCATAGCAGGCACATGGCTTTCTTTTGTAATGTTTTTAATCATTTGATTTTTAGGAATGCATATTACTCCAAAAATATATACATATATAAGAGTCATAGTTTCTAAAGAACATAATCCAATGACTTGTAGAGATATTTCAGTAGGTTTTGGTGTGGGAGAGTCAAGTGTTTCAAGAATCATACAAACCCACAATGAAACAAGGTCAGCTGCACTGGAGTCCAAATGGAAGCTGGGGTCATGAAGAGTCGAACACAACAGCAACAAAGGAAAGCACTGTCAAAAACGGAAAATATCACCAAGAACTGATGAAACGTTGTTGGGAAGTGGCCTGATTAATCCTCAGAAAATAAGCCAAGGCCTTGAAAGGGAGCTGGCAGCTGGAAGGTTCAGAATGACCTTTACAGCAATGAGTCTAACACTCAAACTTTAAAAAAAAAAAATTGAGTGCCCTCCCAAAGAGCTTTTGCTTATGTGAGTTATATCTATTAATTTTCACCACAATTGACATTAAAAATGTCTTAGTATTATTATGAAAGTAATTTTGATGTCATGGACCTCCTGAAAGGCTCTCAGAGATTTGCAAGAATCATCAGACCACATTTTGCTCTACAATACGATGTAGATTTCTTGAAATTGGAAGAACAGTGTTATAGGCTTTTTAAGTTTAAAAAAAAAGTTACTAACCATTCCTATAAAGAAAATATACTTGCATGGGCATGGGCAAGGCAATAAAGATTTGGAAAAGGTAATAGTTAATAATGAAAACCACTTTTGTACTTAAAACCACATCAAGACAGTTGCCAGAGACAGGTGAGGATATCTTTATTAGACATAAAACACCCACTAAAAATGTCTTGCTGATTTATTTTTAACTTTTAATGGGCCTAGGAGATTTGTTTGCCTAAAGAAATTATTGACACCGATAAATAACTTGATATACAGGAAATTTTTCCAGAATTACAGACATCCCCAAACAAAGATGGGATACTGCAACATGACCTTGCACATGTCATGAAAGGCTAAGAAGCTGATTCAAGAACTGGAGATAAGCATGTTCCAGGGGCCTGAGAACTCTCCAGATTTAAATCCTACTGAAAACCTATGAGCTATGATCAAGGTTAGCCTTGAACAAAAATGAACTTCGTCAAAAAAAACAACACACCTAGTATTCAACATGATAAAAATTTGGTCTCATAACAAAGAACTAAAAAACTGTGCCAAAATCTTGTAACTCAAGGCCAGATGGTATAAAACAAGTGATTTAAATAAAAAGAGGACATCTTGCATATTAAAGTTTTAGATGAAAAACATAAAGTTTATCTTGTAAGTCAATAAATCAAATTATTTTACTTTGTCATAAATAATTCACAAACCACTATAGAGCAGCCTATAATATTTATTTAATCCACAATATAATAACAAATAGCTCACATTTCTGAAGCATTGTAAGGCTTACAAAGCACATTTTTCAAATGACCCTCTGAGGTATAGCATATAAGTACTGCTTTCTGATTTTACAAATGAGAAAACGAGATTTAACAAAGTCCAGCTTGTCAATGGACTAGCCAAGATTTTAGCCCAAGTCTCCTAATTCAAAATATAGTGCTCTTTCCATTATATTGCTATCATGTTCTAGAGCACAGTTCTAGAGCATTTCAAACTTTACAAAAAATGTTTCCCACTTAACAGTCTTAGAAGAAAATTATCCCAATTTTGTACATGAGGAAACTGAAACTCATTGATTTCGTCAAGGTCATGTAGTTAGTTTATAAATGTCAGAGCTAAGACTGGAACACAGCTTTATTGAATCCCATCCAATCTGGTATTCTTTCCACTGTGCAAGAGCCTTGGTATTTGCCATTGGGTACAGGTTAACAATGAGAGTCATTTAAGCTAAAGATTGGCCTAATAAATTATGGTACTATTAGTATATTAATAGAAGCACACCTTAAAACATTATCCAACACCATTTCAAACAAACCTTGTTAACATATTATTCCCAAGCCTGGTAGCTCTGCCTCCATGTTCCCCACCAGAATTCCTCTGGTTTGTCGCCAGCCCCTTGTGGAGGCTAACTGCCCCTAGTAGTATAATTTCACCTAAAGTCATATTGATATGAAACTAATCAATGACATGAGGTGAAACATGCCACAGGAATTTTTTAAAATCATAAATCATGATTTCATTGGTATAAGGAACTCCCAATGAAGAAATTTCCTCTGTGGATATAGATCGACAACTTACAGTCTTAGAAAGTTAACTTAAGGATATTGAAAGTCAGTCTGTCAGTCAGTCAGTGAACACTCACTGCTTGACAAGCATGAAAGAGAATAGGTTTCCTTGGGGTAGCACAACCAGTATGTATTAAAACCTGGGCTGGAACCGAGGTCTTCCTAACTAGAGACCAACTTTCTACCCTTGAATCCATATTGCTTTTGTCCTGCAGGGTTTGTGGGAGAAGGCTAAATTGGCCATTTATACTATTGTTTGCTATAAGACATGTTCTGAATCCTCCCTCAACTCCTAGTCTACAGACAGGTATTGGAAATCCACCTCTGTCCTGTCATTGTCCTGGCAGCAGCATCACCTCCATGGTTGGAGATGAGACTTGACTCCTCAATCTCCTTCACAAATTATCCAGTGGTGGATCCAAGGAAGCACTCCAGGGACAACCAGAGTAGGGAGAGGATAGTGGTGGTTCTAGTCAATCAACAGGCATTTATTATGCATCCACTACGTGTCAGGATACGAGGACTGTAAGACAGTGACTGTCATTTTCCCAAAGTGGAGTCTGCTTTCCTTTAGGGTAGAAAGTCTCCACTGCCTAAGATTTTCCAGTAGAAGTGGAAAGCCCCCTTGCTAGGGATGTTGTAGGGTGGCCTCCTGCTCTGGAGAGGGCTGGACCAGGTGACCTCTAAGGTTGCTTCCAGCTTTGAGATTCTAAGTATGACGTAGTCTGGCTGTCTCCTCATGCTTTACAGGGACAAGTCATCATTGAAAGTGGCGCACAGGGCATGCTCCACAGTAAAGATGCTTGGGTGACCATGAAAACCAGGGAGTTTCTCATCTGCTCTATTGAAACATCTCTTGCTAATAGTGATATTTGTGAACAGGGAAGAAGCAAGAACCTCCCACAATGCCTTTCACTTTTCAAACCATTTTCACATATATGATTTCATTTTGTCCTCACAAAAGTCCCTTGTGGTCGGTAGGTCGGGTATTTTCATGTCTGTTTTTACAGATGAAGAGATTGATTCAGAAAGGCTAGATGGGATAACACAGTTAAAGGTTTAGCTGAGATAAGACAGATACCATTATTCTACTGGGCCACTGATGACCCTTCAATGACTTCTTTATGTGGCCCACTAGGGGGAAAATCAGAATAGCAAGAACTAAATTTTCTTCATAACAGGCAACCTGGCTAAACCGAGGCTGGTGGGATTTACTCCTTGCCCTTCCCCTCCTTCACACCTAACCATTGCTAGAAGGCTTTCTTCTATGTATTCACAAATGGATTCAGCAGGCCATCCTGGGGTCTACCCAACAGGCAGAGTTGCAATGGCCCAGTGCCACCTTGGGCTGGAAAGAATTATTGGAAGTCCTCACAAGGGTTACCCTGACTGGTGGGCTATCCCTTCCATACAATTTTAGCAGTCAGATAGACATGGCAGTACAATTAAAGTCCTAGTGCTCTCTCTTGATCACATAACTAGAAGCATCATGGCTTGGTAGATAGTATCAGACAGATGTGGTTTCAAATCCTGACTCATCCAGTTTGTTTATTGCATATGTGACCATGAATAATTTACTTATCCCCTCTGAGATTCAGTTTCCTCACCTGAAAAGTGGGGCTACTAATACCTGCAGCCAAGGGACATCAGGAGAATCTAATGACACAGTGTATGTAAAGTGATATGCAAATTCTAAAATGTTATGTAAATGTTAATTATTATTGTCAATACTTTATACAAAAGTCTTCAGTGACTGTCCCATTGCCTATTGAACCACGAGCTTACATTTAGAACAATGAGGAATTTTACAGACTATCTAGTTTAATTCTCTCAACTGAGGCTCAGAGAGGTTATCTTCTCTACCCCATTTCCACCTGCTAGTCCAAAACCACCTTGGAGATATATGTGTGTAGATGTAAATGTACATGCATGTATATGTATGTGTATATATGATATATATGCTACATATATATTATATATATACAAATACACAACATAAATATGTATTAACTTCCCCAACTGGACTATAAGCTCCTCAAGAGTAGGGACTTTTTTTTACTTTGATTGTTGTAGCCTAGCACAGCATAGTAGGTATTTAATAAATGTCAATTAATTTATTGTTAAATGACTTGCCCAAGTTCAAACAGGTTTTAAACATCCAAGGCAGGACTTGAACCTGCGTCCTTTGACTCTGGTCTTTCACAATCTGGCTCCTTTGCAACTGTATCTCATATTACTACCCTTTATTTTACCTATTTTGCAATCAGACTTCTTCTGGCCCTACATGCTCCATTTCTTGCTCACTCCATCCACCATATTTGAAATGGTCTCTTCCATCTCTACTTGTGGACTTGTTTCCCTTATTTCAAAGCACAATTCACTTAGGTGTTGCCTCCATCGGGGAAGTCATCCTTAAATCCACCCTCTACCAAACTGGGGCTTTCTTCCTCCTTCAAATTTCTTCTCACCAACAGGCTGGAGCTTTCCTTTACATATCTCTTACTGTACCTTGTAGGACATTTTCAACTACATGACACAATGGATGGAGTCCTGAGGGTCTGGATTCAGGAAGATCTGAGTTCAAATTCTGACTCATGCACTTAATATGTGACCTTGGGCAAGTCACTTAACATCTATTTGCCTCAATTTCCTCAACTGTAAAAGGGGATCATATTAGTACTTGCCTCCCAGGATTGTTGTGAAGATAAGATGAGAGGTTTTTGACTATGACACACCAAGAAATGAACTGGGGGGTGGGGAATGTTTCCTAGCAATGACTTTGAGACCAGTCTTTCTGGAGATCAAGGATGTACAGAGCAGAACCTGTACTTGGGTTCAGGGGGAAGTTGTACTTTGGCCCTCACTATACCTTCTCAGTAAATGTCCCTTTATAAAAGCTAACTGATACTAATTGCTTAATTGATATTGGGAAACATTAACCAGTCTATTGATAATGGGAAGAACATATCATGTGGGGGTTCATAGGTGTTAGTATTAGATAACCAAACCCTTCAGGGCTATCCCTGAGCCCCATAAGCAAAAACTGGCCAGTTCCCCTGGGGCACTCACCCAGTCGGCTAGTTCATGAGAGGGGTTGGGAGGAGTCCAGAGTCTGCCTGAGAAGCCAAGTCTAACTGTAACATCCAGACAGTACTTTTAGTTCTGCCCTTAGGGACCCAGCAAAACAATCTAATTCCTCTTCCTCAGACTCTCCAGTCAAATAGTAGAAGATAAATATTGTTCTGTCTTTGCCATTTACCAGTAATGTGATCCTAGGCAAGCCATTTCATTTCTATAGGTCCCAGTTTTCACATCTGTAAAATAAAACCATATGGAGTAGAAGGGCAATATGCTGGAACTTAGACAACTTGCATTCAAATCCTGACTCTTTCCCTTACTAGATCTGTGGCGATGGACAAGTCCCAATTGTTTCCCCTTCTGCTTGCCCCAGGTCACAGTATTCCTAGTTATGGTCCTGATGACAGCCCCAGCATAGCAGTATGGTCTTCACCCATGAGGGTATATGCTTTGTTCTGAGTCATCTCCTGGTTGTCCTGCAGGGACATCATCAATAGCTTCAAGAGAATGGCAAGCTATAGGGGTAGTATTGTGTAGTGGCTAGAGAGCTGTGCTGGGGGGTCTGGAATACTTGGACTCAAATATTACCTCTGCTTTTTACTTAGGTTTGTGAATCCAGGCAAGTCTTTAAACCTCTGTGTGCTTCTCTAGGACTTACATCCTAGAGGAGTTGCAATCTAGACTGTGAAGGGACTTTGTACAACAGGAGTTCCCTACACTGATAAAATCACATTTCCTTCTCATAATCACTTCTGTAGTTATGAAGTCACTGGCATAATCAATACTGCCTAACCTGGGGAATAGTGGTTTTGTAATGACCACCATCTCCCCTTCCCAACAGCATACCCTGACCTGACCTAGAAGAAAGAACCATGGAGAGTGGAGTAGTTCAGGCATTACTTTACAAGTAGGAAAAATGGACTTGTCTAATATCCTATGGCTAATACAACTAATGAATCACTTTGGTTCTTGAGAAATGTTTTATGAATGAGTGTTACGAAATGTGAATAAAAATGAACAAAAGTTTCTCTGGCTAATTCACTCCCCCTAATTTCACCTGGTGCAAATTACTTTCACTTCTCTGGGACTTGTCAAATAAAGGACTTGGACTAGGTATCTAGGGGGACGCTTCACAACCAACATTCCATTACAGAGGGAAAGCATAGGACGGTAGAAAGAGTGATGGATTTGGAGTCAAAAGACCCAGGTTTGAATCCTGCCCCTACAACTTACAATGTATTCTACCTTGGGCAAGTCACAACCTTTCTGGGTCTCAGCTTGTGTGTCTGTAAATTGGAAGTGGTTGTGTTAGATGGCCTCAAAGGACACTTTGAGTTCTCTATCTATAATCCTATAACCCCAAGTTGCAAAAAGGCTGATTTTTCTTTGATATATGAAAATAATTAGAGTGACTCAAAAGACATTATAGGCTGTAACAGATGATCCTTTCAGTGGAGGACTTAAAGCGGAGATACGGTGACCATTTTCCATGGACATCCTTGAGGAGACACACTTTCTGGACTACCTCCCCACCTTGGCAATAGCAGTTGTAGGTTAGGTCCCCAGGGAGGAACTACTCCCAAGTTTCTAGGTGCTCTATGGGACTATATTCAGAGGAGTATTCAAAGGTGGAAGGAATCTCCAAGCTCATCCAGTCCAACCTTCTCATTTTGCAGATAATGATACTAAGGCCCAGAAAGGTGAGCTGACTTGCCTAGGATCAGACAGAACTGCAGAGTCAAGATCTGAACTCAGGTCTTTTGACTCCAAATTCTGCCCACTTTTCACCTAGATATCCAGCTTCTCGTAGACTCAATAAAGGACAGTGCTTTTTTCCCCCTTACTATTTTTAAAATAAATTCTTAGTCTCTGAGAGGGACTTGTATGGGGTTTTTTTCCTTACTAATAACCACCCAGAAACTGACAAATGATAATCATAACAAAAACAAAAAATTATAGTTTCCAATTTCATAATAAAATTATCCCTGGTGTTCAGTGAAATGTAAAGGTAAGAACAGACCAAGAAAACAACTTATTCAATAACAACATTATAAAGAAACACAACTTTGAGAGACTTAAGAATTCTGATCGATTCATTGAGCAACCACTGTTACTGAGGGTCAGTAAGAAAGCAAGCACACTTCCCACCTCCTGCCAGAAAAGTGACAGAATGAAGATGTAGAAAAAGATAGGTTTTCAGAAAAAGTTGATGTGGGAATACGTTTTGCTTGAGTATGCACATTTGTTAAAGAGCTTTCTTTCTCTTCTTCTTTTTTCTTTTTTTTTTCCCAATTTGGGGGTGGATGGGAGGGAGAAGAAAACTTCCAATAGTGTAGTCAAATTTCAAAACAAAAACAAAAGAGGGTCATTGAAGCATTCTTAAATGAACAGAAGAAAAAAGAAAAGCCAGAAAGAATCAAGAGCAGATTCAAAAGTTACATATTGAATTTATTATTTTAAAGTTATTTAAAAGCAAACTGTACATAATAGAAACTTATAGTTTGTTATACAGTATTTTTTCTCTATTCTACTCTCTCTATAGAAATGTTCCTTTTATTTTGGTGCTTAGGTTTAAAGGGAAAAATACAATTATTTAAAAAAAAACAATAAAGGTCAGGCAGGGAGGCCTCTTCTTTCACCTCCACCACTGGACCCTCTTCTAGAGAAATAGCCCAACTCAACCCCTTTTTAATTCTTTTATAGTGTCTCCTGGATGCCTCTTACATCTAGTAAAGAAGCTTCCTTCTTCACCTCTTCCTTACCTTTGCTTTTACAGGTAAAACTCAGAAGGAGCAAATAGCTCTGTGACCATTGAGAAAGTCAATTCATCCCCTAGGAGCCAGTTTCCCCTCTGTAAAATAAAGGGATTTCAAAGAATTTACTGGTAGAAAGAAAAATCTCATATTCTGTATGATAATATTATTTGTAATCACAAAAGAGAAAGACAAAATGTAAACCCAGTGATTGGGAAATAGTTGAACATTTCCATATATTAATGGAAGAGAATTTGGAGTCAGAGGACCTGGGTTCAAATTCCCATTCTGCTACTTACTATCTATGTGAACTTGGGCA
Organism: Bettongia penicillata ogilbyi; assembly: GCA_023548195.1. Lineage (NCBI taxonomy): Eukaryota > Metazoa > Chordata > Mammalia > Diprotodontia > Potoroidae > Bettongia > Bettongia penicillata. The sequence goes on from JAJHZJ010000283.1 coordinate 4,122,995, forward strand.
AGTCACTTAATGTTCGGGGAGCTCAGTTTTCTCAAACGTAAAATGTAGGGGTTGGACCAGATGACCTAGAAGACCCTCCCAGTTCTAAATCTCTGTATTATGATCCTATGAATGATGAAGAGTGTAGAGAAACATGAGGTCATTTGTATGGACTGATGCAGAGTAAAGAAAATAGAGTCAACATATTCACAATGCCTATATCAATGTACAGAAAATCAACATGGAGAGACAACAAAATTGATTAGATACAACTGTCAAGGTTAGTACTACGCCAGTCAAAGCTGAACAATTGACAAACTTAACAACTGACAAACTGCTTTTCAGGGACTGTGAGGGTTGCTTGCATAATTGTTTGTGAAATGCCAATTACATTAAAATAAACTGCATCAATACATTAAGAAAAATAAAATGAAAGGGTTTTATACAACGAGTTCTAATAAGTATAATTTCTCGTAGAGACATCTAAGAGGTCTTTAAAGAGGCGGGAATTGAAGTTTGATGAACTTAGAAAAAAACCTGAGATGGGGCAAAACAAGTAACAGTATTATTGAAAAATCTCCCTAGGTAAAAATGGTTCATCATTGCAAGGACCAAGGACCAATTGAAATAGGGGTTGTAATTCAAAAATTTCAGGCCACATGACTTTTTTCAGTGTGAGTACCCCTACACCAAAACCTAGCACAGCTCCTCTATAACTTAGTAAATGATTTTTTAAAGTTTCTTTGGCCTCATTTCTGGAATATATAGAAAAATGAATCAAGAATGCAACATTACCCAATTTATAAGTGTTCAAGAGATATGAACAGGAAGTTTTCAAACAAAGAAATCAAAGCTATCTATAGGTATGTGAGAAAATGATCTAAATCACTATTAATTAGAGAAATGCAAATTAAAACAACTCTGAGGTATCACCTCCCACCTATCAGATTGGGTAATGTGACAGAAAAGGAAAATGAGAAGTATTGAAGTAGGTGTAGGCACACTAATACATTGTTGGTGGAATTGTGAACTGATCCAACCATTCTGGAGAGCAATTTGGAACTATGTTCAAAGAATAATAAACTGTATATACTGTTTGATCCAGCAATACCAATACTAGGTCTATATCCCAAAGAGAAAAAAAGAGGGAAAAACCTATTTGTATAAAAATATTTATAGCAGCTCTTTTTGGGGTGGCTAAGAATTGGAAATTGAGAGGGTGTCTATCAATTGGGGAATGGCTGAACAAATTGTGCTATATGATTGCAATGGAATACCATGTATTATAAGAAATGACTAGCAGGATGGTTTCAGAAAAACCTGGAAAGGCGTACCTGAAGTGATACAGAATGAAGTAAGCTGATCTAGAAGAACACTGCACATAGTAACAATATTGTATGATGAAGAATGGTGAGTGACTTAGCTATTCTCAAAAATAAAATGATCCAAGACAACCTCAAAGGACTCATGATGGAAAACTCCTATTCTCTTCCAGAGAAAAAACTGATGAAATCTGAATACAACTCCAGGCACACTACTTTTCACTTTTTTTTAATTCAAGTTTTCTTCCACAAAATGACTAATATGCAAACGTTTCACATGATGGTATATGTATAACCTTTATCAGATTGCTTGCTATTTTAGGGAGAGGAAAGGAGAAGAAGGGAAGGGTAGAATTTGGAACTTAAAACGTTTTTAAGAATGTTAAAATTTTTACATGTAATTGGGAGGAAAATATTCTTCCCAAAAGGTTTCTGTGGTCAAAAACTTCATCACCCTTAGGACAATCTGGTGATATCACTCCAATTCTAGTTAGATTAACCTTGGAAACACAAAAAAGCAGTCCATCATGGAACTATATCAAAACTTTTCCAAATTTCTAAGACCTGCCAGAGATTGTGTCCTGGGAGTAAAGCCTTCAAGAACTCAGGGTCACCTACATGTATTACTATGAAGGATCAGATGAGTACTTTAGAAGGGAATTAGCCGTTGAGGATTAGCTCAAATTAGCATTCACTTGGCATATAAAATGTAATGGGATTGGTATTCTTTATCTGTGATCTGAATTCTGCTAAAGTAATTTCACAGTTGAGAAAGTAAATGGGAAAAACTGATAGCTCTAAACTACTATCTTAAGACAAGAGAGCAAAATCCTTTCTGAACAGAAGTAATAACCATATCATATTACTTAAGGCATTTTATAAACATTAGCCCAATTTTCTGGAAGATGGTAAAGTGTGAGATTGCAAGTGTGCTTGCCTTCCATTCTCTTATAATTTTTATAGTATGATATATAATATTTAGGTCACATATCCGGTGAGAACATTGGGACACTGGTAGACATAAACCTAAACCAATGTCTGCCCCTTCCAAAATGACTAACAATCTCTTAATTGCTAAATCGAATGACCTTTTCTCAATCTTTATTCTTCTTAAACTGTTTCCAATCTTTGACACTGTCAATAACCCTCTTCTCCTTTATACTCTCTTCTCTCTAGGTTTTTGGGATACCATTTTCTCTGATTCTCCTCCTATTCTAACTCTAACTATTCCTCAGTCTCCTTTGCTGGATCTTCATTCGGGTCACAAAGATAACTGTGAATATCTCATCATGCTCTGTCCTGGGTCCTCTTTTCTTTCCCCTCCATACAATTTTACTTGTATAGACAGCTCATCAGCTCCTCTGAATTATCATCTCTATGACGATTCTCAAATCTACTTATCCAGCCCTAACCTCTTAGCCGACCCGTAGTTTTGAATCTTCAGCTGCTTACTGGACATCTCAAGCTGTTCCGTTGACATCTTAAACTTAATATATACAAAACCAAACTCATTACCTTTCCCCCCAATCCTTTTTTTCCAAACTCCTCTATGACTCTTGAGGGTACCACCATTTTCCCAAGTCCCCAAACCCAGAAGACATCTTCAACTCCCTTCTCTCACTCATCATATCCAATATTTTGCCAAGTCCTGTTGATTTTAACTCTGTAACATCTTTCGAATATGCCTCCTTCCCTGCTGTGACATTGCCTCTGTCCTGGTGGAGGTCTTCATCATCTCACACCAGGATTCTTACAATAGCCTACTGATTGGTATGCCTGCCACAAGTCTCTCCCTATTCAAGTCCATCCTCCACTCAACTATCACATGATCTTCCTAAAGCACAGGTCAGACTAGGTCACCCCACTCCTGCCTTCCTACTCAGTAAACTCCATTAGCTCCTTATCCCTTCAGAATCAACTTTAAAGTCCTCTGTATGGTTTTTAAAACCCCTTCCCACCACCATGATCCTTCTAGTCTTTTTACACCTTGTACCCCGCCCCCATCCCTGGGCACTTTTACTGGCCTAGAATGCTCTGCCGCCTCATCTGTCTGGCTCTCAAGTCCCAACTAAAACCGTACCTTCTAAAGGAGCCCTTTCTGATTCCCATTTATTTCCAGTTTATCCTCCATTTACCTTGTTTGTACATATTCACTTGCATATTGTCTCTCAATTAGACTGAGTTCTTAGAGAGAAGGGACAGTCTTTTCTTTTTTCTGTATCCCTAGCACAATGCCTGACACAGAGTAGGTACTTAATAAACACTTACTGATAGACATACCCAGAAGTAAGCTGACCAAGTCTCTTCCAGGGTGAAATCAGGGAAGACATATTGTATATGCTTTAAGCCCTGGGTCCTTGCATGTAAAATGTGTGTGTGTGTGTGTGTGTGTGTGTGTGTGAACGACAGAGAGAGTGAGAGAGAAAATAAGAGAGAGAGGAAAAAGGTCAATAATCAACGATAATCAGTGCCTTGAGTGCTTTTCTCTGTATTGCCTTGCTAATCTTCCATCACCAATAATCATTACGATAAGAAATAATTGTGTGATGTATAGTAAGAACTTAGTCTGAGGAAAGAACAGACAAACTTGTATGTAACCAAACTATGATGGAGTCCCAGGGAAATTTCTGTGTTAGTTAACCTTAGAAATGTAACCAAATCATTATAAAGTATGTATCTTAAGTATGTGACCATAATAATCACATTTATATATTAATCCTTATATTAAAATGTAGCTATCCTGAGCTTATGATGAAAAGCACCCTGTTTTTCTCAAGAGCCTTCATAAGTAAAAGAGAATTGATTTGAACAATAGCAATTTTTAAAAACCATACACAAATCAAGGAAACTATAAATAATTGTGAATTTTGTATCTCAGGGTCTCAGGCCATACAGGACAGACCATAGATCCCACCTTTGTTTCTCTTAATAAAGGTTGGTTTCTGTGCCCAGAAGGCTTACCAATTTATATATATATATGTGTGTGTGTATACATATATGTATATGTACACACACGTGTGTGCATGTGTACACACATATGCATACATATACATATATTATATATGTGTGTGAACATGTATATATGTGTAAGTATGTATGTGTATGCATATATACATACACACATATATCCAATGATTAAAGAATAGTTGAACAAATTATTAAACATAAAAGCAATGGAATGTTGTTGTTCTTTAAGGAATAATTAATTATGAAGAAACCACACACGGGAAGACTTAAATGAAGTTAGGCAAAGTAAAAAAAGCAGAACCATGAAAGCAACATACCCAATGATTGTAACAAAATAATGTTAACATAGAGAGGAAAGGAGAAGATACCAAAGGAATGGGGAAAATAATTTGCACCTTGCTAATGAAATGGCTAAATGTATATAGCACTCTAATAACTGTTTCTCCGACCCAGGAACCCTCAGGGTCTTCTCCTCCCAGTTTTTTTTTTTTTTTTTTTTTTTTTTTTTATTGAAGGGAACATCCCTTCAGTAACTACTTAAAGAAGTCCATTCATTTGAATGGGTGTTATCTCACTGAAAGAGAGTGCTATAAGACTTTAGCCTGAAAGGGCCAGGGTCTCACACTGCATCCTGGGACATCTTCAGTCGTCCTGATGAATATCAGGCCACCAGACCCAGATGGCTCAGGAGAAGAAAGTGAGGTTGGTGACCTTGCACAGCCCTCCCTCACTCAAATCAAAATCAACTGCAAGTCATGTCATCATCTTGATGTCATGTTCCTCTTTGGGAACGAAAGATAAACACAAACACAACAACAAAGTGCTTTACATATTTTAACTCAATTTTTGCTCACAACAACCATAGGAGGTAAGTGCTACTATATTATCCCTATTCTACAGATGAAGAAACCTAGGTATAAAGAGAATAAAAGTGATTTGCCCAAGGTCACACTGCTAGTAAGTGTCTAGGGTAGAATTAGACCTTGAGTCTTTCTGACTCTAAATCCCACACTCTATGGGAACACTGGACCACTTAGATCCCTAGGTGACCAAGAAAACGTCAATAAATACTGACCTATGAGCCTACTACACAAAATCTTCTGAAGAATTATCTATACATGAATAGAAGGCAAGCTGAAAGAGAATATTGATAGGAAATGGGTGGACTTTCTCAAGTTATATTTAATAATGAACCATATCTTAAGCATTCCACAATGTATTAAAAGACATTTATGATATACAAATCATGCTTGGCCTCAGTTTTCTCATCTAAAAGAGGAGGGATTTAGAAAAGATGGTCTCTAGTCAATAAATCAAACAATAATCATTCTTTTAGATTTTTAGATTTACTGTGTGTGCATTTAAAAAGAACTGATATGGTCAAGCAAAGTATTGCCTTATATTGCTCTGGCAACAAGTTCAAAATATCAAGATCCTCCCAAATTTCTTGGAAGTTATAACCATCAAAATAATCCAGTTCAAATCACCCTCTGATAATAAACCTTGTTGAGTCATGTCAAAGCGTTGCCTTATATAGATTTTCTGCAACAAGTTCAAAATATCAAGATTCTCCCAAATTCCTTGGAAGGTATAACCATCAAAATAATCCAGTTCAAATCATCCTCTGATAACGAACCTGCTTGAGTCATGTCTGACTTTTTATGACCCATTTTCTTGGCAGAGATACTGAAACAGTTTGCCATTTCCTTTTGTAACTCATGAGGAAACAGAGGCAAACAGGGTTAAGTGACTTGCCCAGGGTCACACAGTATTTGAGTCCAGATCTGAACTCAGGTCTATCCTGACTTCAGGTTTGGTGCTCTATTTGAGTCACCTATATACCCTTAGGCAACTAGGTAAGGCATACGTATAAAACAGGGAGCTATGTGTTCACCAAAGGTTTTCATCACCATGATGAAGGAGATCTAGCAAATCAGTTTCCTTTTCTGTAAAACATGAGGATGAGGGGGGATATGGACTAGACAATGGGAGGAAAACTGACGCAGTAGAAACATACTAGATTTGGAAACAAGAAGCCAGTCTGTTCCTTCCTTCTTGTATGACATATCACTTTGGGCCTCAATGTTCTTATATATAAAATGAGAGTCAGAGAAGTTGGTCTCTACTCAATCTATCAAGTATTGTTGCACATGACTAATGTTTTACATGAATGCACATGATGTAACCTATATTAAATTACTTACTTCTTAGGGAAAAAAATAAAATACTATTAAAAAGCAAGTGTTGTATATTGTTATATATTATACACATAATATATACAATATTACATATTTGTGTTTATATACACATATACACAAATATTATATATACACAAAAATATATAGATACTTGATTTTTAGAGGGAAATGTGCTGTCAGCTAGGGGACTCTAGAAATAAATGGAAGTCCTTGAGCTGAGGCAGGTGAGAACTGGAGGGTGGGAGGGGAAAATACATGCCAGATATGGCATACAGATAACAGATGGAGGGTCAGACTGCTAAGGGTTTTAAATGCTGAACAAAGGTGTATATATTTGATCTTGGAGGTTATGGGAGTGTACTGAAATATACGGAATGAGGGAGTGTTGTGAAATGGAATTTATAAACAGAATGTGGCCTTGGTCTTAGCATCACCTAGGTTCAAAACCTGCCACTGCTAAGTACTGGTTATGTGACTGAGAAAGTCATCTAATGTCTCAGTAAGTACCCAAAGAAAAGGAGAGTATTAATTGCAGAAACTTTGCTGATGTGACTTGTTAGAGGGACTTTGCTCACTGGGAGCTTCCCCTACCGGATGGAATTCTAAGTCTGGATCAAACAAACAGAACTTTGTATGTTAAGAGAGACAAACACAGAGACAAAGTACTATACAGACCGAGACAGAAAGTGAGTCTTTCTGGTGACATTGGTTATTGGGGCTTTTTATTTTTTCGAAATTGTTTCGACTTAGAATAAAATTTTTTTAAACAATCTTTTCCCTTCACCCTCTAAAAAACCCATTTAGATAATTTGCTTTACAGTTGGAAGAGATCTTAGAAATCATCTGACCCAAGGCCCCCGTTTTGCGAAGGAAGATAGCCTTAAAAGGTGTCGTTTATTATTACTACTCTCCCAAGTGTCGATAGAAACTAAAGGAGAATGATCATGAGGTGTAATGGAAATTCTTTATCTGTGCAACAGTCATCACCGAAAGAAGAGTATTCATTACTAAATGGTGCCAGTCTGTTTCTAATTTCCGAGTTGGAATACCTTGTTGATATATTGTTTGACTTTGTTGAACATTTCTTCCCCCCCGCCCCTTTTTTTTTGAACAGGGAAATGCTTACTGGGGAGAAGGGTAGAGAGATTCTGAAAGGAAGGTGATAGAAAAACAAACGGTCTCAACCAAAGTAAGACCTCTAAACCTGATTCTTTGGCTCCAAGCACGAACCCCCAACTCCCTTCAACCTCACCTCTCGGATTACAAAAGTAGCAAAGATTGCCCTCCAGCTCCAAGACTTTTTTCTTTGCTCTGATGTCTCATTCTAGTCCCGTAAACCCGCGGCTGTGACTTCATGTCAACTCCCTCATGCGGGTTGTTTTTATAGCTAATGAATAATCCCTTATAAATAGGCATCCCTCCCTGGACGCGTGGACCAGCCAATAACCGTAAACGCGAAGTAATTCAGGCGGCGTTGGGGTGCGGGGAGAGGAGGTGGGGATGGAGCTGTCAGCTTTGGCTAATGACAGACCTGTGCTCAAATGAATGCCAACCCCTTCTCATGTGATTCCTCGCAGGCGCTCCAGCCCGGCGAGAGTGCGATCCATTGGCCGGCTTGCTCCATCAGCAGGCGGGCTCCGTGATTGGCTGGCGAGAGAAGCTGCGGCCAAAGAGATTGGAGGCCAGGGATTCCTCCTCCTCCTCCTCTTTCTCCCGAGCACCAGCCCTCCCTCCAGACCTTCCTCGGGCTGCCTGACAGTTAGGGGCCGGCCACCGCGCGGTTGCGGGCTATCTGCGCGCTCCCGGAGTCCCTGGCCTCCCTCCTGCGGACCCTGTGCGGTTTGGATCCAAACGAAGGCAAGTCTTTCTTTCTCATTTCCAGGAAAGGGGCGATCCGCACCTGGCTTAGAACGTCTGGAAGCCTCGGTTAGCCGTGCCTTTGCCACTGAGTCGCCTAGAGGAGGATTTGTTTGCGAGAATGAAAACCAGGGATTCCAGCCAGCGTGGGATAGGACCCAGCTGAGAGGGCAGCCACCTTGAGGGCTCTTTTGCCTCTGAGGGATGGCAGTTGTCCCTTTCTCGCCTTGGGGATACCGGTGCTGCTGAATAGTTGTTTGGGTGTCCTGAGTAGGTAGAAGGTGTGGAGGGGACAAGCCCATAGACCTGTCCAGCTTGGCCCTGATTTTTTTTTTATGCATCTGGGATTATGATTGAATGAGCAGAGGATGGTAATACGTGTATTGCGCCATGCAAGTAATTACTGAGAAGCGTGTGCGTGGGGTGGAAGAAAATGTTTTGCTTTATTACCCAGTGGGAGAACTTTGAGAATTGAGAATGTGCGAATAGCTGGGGGAGGGATGACTTCAGAAGTGGGCACTGCCAGAGATCTTGAGAACAGGTGTGTTTGTGTTGAGGGGGATGATAAGTGTTTCCATCAAGGTGTGAAAGAGACGTGTTTTGGATTGCATCAGTTGGCGTTAAAGAGTGCCTGCATTGTGACGGTGTGGGGAAGTGGAGAGATGCCGTGGGAGGCTTTACGCATGGACGATGTTTCACCTACGGAAAGGTGTGGGTTGCTCTAATAGAGACTGGTCCAGGGCTGATTAGTAGGTGAGGGAGGAGATGTCATGGAAACACCCCAGTTTTAGTCCTAGCCCTGCCCAGCTAGCCGATTGACCCAGCCTCTGACTCTATGGGCCTTGTCTCCTTTTTGAAAGGTTTTGGACCGGATGACCCCAAATCCTTTCTGGCTGTTTCTGTTAGTGTAGCACTTTTATCGGAGGACAGAAACCTAGGAGCAATGTGTGTCATGGAGCCTACTCCCTTTTCCCTAAGCAGTGAAGCCTACTTACAGATCTGGTAACCTGTTGGAAGCGGGGCTATTGTGAGGTTCAAACGAGATGAGAAAAACACTTGGTAAATGACGATGCTAAATATAACACGACAGCACACTGCACCGTCCTTGGAAGGTTGTGCTGAAAACAGATTGATACAGAGGGCTGGAACTGGGCCCTAGAGACTAATCTATTCCACAGCCCACATTTGACATGCAAGAGTTATCTAATTCAACATTAAAGGAAGGGGCAGAGGGTGAGACTGGATGGCCAAAGACATACCTTACAGGATGGGGAGGAGGAAGGCTGGATATGGTAACGGATTCAGGGAGGGCAGGGGAGGAGCGCCAAACCCCACGGGAATGAGCCGAGGAACTGCGTAGCAGCTGCGGCAGGAAAATATTCAGTCAGCCGCTCCTAGAATTCTTTCCTCCAGAGGACCCCGTCCCAGGGACGCCCACATCTCCCCCGCCCCAGTGTCTCCCAACGACCCATCCTCTTGGAATTGAGGGGAAAAGGAATCCATAGATCTTAGGGAGGGAAGGCAGGGAGAGGTTGGGGTGCTTTGACTTCGCAGCCCTCCGAGCGGAGGGGAAGGTGTGCGGACCCGCCAGGTGAGGAAGCGGCTGGGGGCGGGTGCTGAAAAGACCGCGCCCGCTTGGTTGCTGGCACCTTCTAGAAAGAAACATTGTAGCCCGGCGTGGCGTCCTGAGTGCAGGCGGTGGGGGAGGGGCCGGGAGGGAGAGAAGCTGCCAGGTCGGGGTGCCAGGCTCTGGAAATGTAAAGATTAATTTAAAACAAAGGGGGCGGGGCTCAGTAAAGCCGCTGTAAGGGGGAAAGGAATGAACATCTAATTGAATGAGACTCCAGAGGGACGTTAAATCTGGTGGGATGGGGAGGCGTGGGTTCGAATGCAGCCTCGGAACACTTAGGAGCTGTGCTACTTGGACAAGTCACTTCCTCTCTAAAAAAATGAGCCGAGGAGGAGGTGAACCAGAGACTTCTAAGGTCCCTTTTTAGCATCACTGATTCTGAATCGGAAAAAATTTTAAAGATATTTTTTTTTAAAATTAGTAACTTTTAATATAATTGATTTTCGTTTTAATCATATATATTCTATGCATTTAAAAGCTGTATTCTGAGAAGGGTTCTATGAGCTTTGCTGGGTATGCCAAAAGGGGCCTTGATCCAAAAACGGTTAAGAACCCTTGGTTCTAGCCCAGCTGCAGTTTACGGCTGAATAAACTGAGGCTCATAGAGGTTTGGTGACTTGCCCAAGGTCACACATATAAGTGGCAGTTAAGATTCATATTAGGGTCCTCTGATTTCAGATATAGCTCTTCCTATTCCACCATCTTGTCTCTGATAGACTTTTATGTTTTATTGGGGGGGAGGGGTAGCTGGATGAAGGAAGGAGCCCTTTGACCTCGTGGAGGATCTTGAGGTGGTAGGACCAGCATTCACTCTGCCTTAGGGTCAGTCCCTTCTCACCTGCTGTGTGGACTGTTGAAACAGCCTCTAAATTAGACTTCTTTACTCCTGTCCCTCACCTGCTGATCCCTTCACTGAGTGATTGTCACAGCTGGGGGGTGACCCTCTTTTAGGACCCTAGAATCAAATACAAATTCTAATACTCATTACTTAATGCCCTTTGCCATCTGGCTCCAGGTGACGTTTCCAGACTTATTACCCATAACAATATTTCACATTGGCTTTCCAAATACAAAGACTTTACAATTTTATCCGAGAGGTTATAGGGAGTCACTAGAGATTTTTGAGCAGAGAAATATCCAGGTGAGATGTACTTTCGGGAAGTAATTTTGGCAGCTGTGTGGAGGGTGGATATGGGAGGGAAGATAACTGGAATCGGGAAATTGGCAAACGTTTCTGGTGAGAGGTGAGGAAAGCCTGAATTCATCTGGTGCCTGATTGAATCTGGGGGGAGGAGAGGAAAGGAGCAAGAATCCCCCAAAGTTTTACACCTAGATCAGTGGACCAGAAAGGACAGACACTAAATATTCATTCCCATTGAAAAATCACTCCACTGAGACTACAGAGGAAGCAGATTTAAGGTTTCTGCATTGTGTGTATGTGTGTGTGTGTGTGTGTGTGTGTGTGTGTGTGTGTGCCTGCCCTCCCCATATAGAAGCTGATGTCACCAGCACAGAAGAGGAAATGGACAAAAGAGTTTTAAGTACAGTTATCCCTTGCACATCTCAGGGGTTAGGGGAATGACACCCTCCATTCCCCCCCAAAATTTGGAAAATTCACATAAAATTTTTTGGCTCTCCCATTGTACCAGAGAAGAAATCTGATTTTCTCTCTGGTACAATACTGGGTTTACAGTACCTTATTGTGAAATTTGTGTTAAGCATTTGGTCATAGACTCTATCATCAGCTGGTCTTCCAGTGTTGTCTGCAGCTTTTGCGAAACTCCCCAAAAATGTACTTTCTTATGCCAGTCCCTGGTATACCAAAACCACAAAGGGGAAGGGATAACTGTAATTCCACCCCTAGCACACAGTAAACTTTCACACAAATTCAATTTAACGAACATTAAGAGTCTACTTACTAGCAAGGAGGATATTGGGAGTCATTGGGGAAGAAACAACATGTAGATAAAGATAGTCTCTGCTGTCCTGCAACAAATATGACTGGTTTTCTTTACTTTCTTAGTGCATTTAAAGACATTATTCTGGAAAAGGGTTCCTAGACTTGACCAGACTAAAAGTTTTAAAACTCTTGCTATAAATAAATCTTTGTTTCAGACACGGAGAGGGGTGAGAGCAAGTAAGCCCAGATAAGGACACTAAGATAGGAGAACCTGGAAAACCCCTAAGCTCACAGTTGTACTTGAAGGCTGATTCTCTAGAGACTTCCCCAAGCCCTTGATTCAGCGTCTCAGTGGGTGACCAGGCCCAGGAGACACTCCCTGTGCAGAGTCAGCTCCCTCTGCTCCCAGCCCTTCCTTAAATAACAAGCTGGGAATGTGCAAGAAGAATTAACAAGTTGCTGCATCAGGAGAGTCTTGCATGTTTTTCTGAACAACAACCAAAGAAAATTCATAGATTGTCTATGTGTGTATTTATATATTTATATATGTAAATTTGGGTACACATCTATGTATATATAATTGTTCTGTTGTTGTCCAACTCTTCATGACCCCATTTGGGGTTTTCTTAGCAAAAATGTTAGAGTGGTTTGCCATGTCCTTCTTCAGTTCATTTTACAGGTAAGAAAACTGAGGCAAACAGAGTTAAGTGACTTGCCCAGGGTCAACACTGTAAGTGCCTGATTTGAACTCAACAAAGAAGAGTCTTCCTGACTCCAGACTCAGCTCTCTGTCTACTGTACCACCTAATTGCCCCAATGCATATATTTCACATGCCATAAATATTTATGTATGTACTACATGTACGCCTACGTGTCTGTATATGTATGTGTATTATTTATGAATGTAAATACCTACACATCTATCCATGTATGGTTGTTTACTTGTTGCAGTCAGGCCCAGCTCTGAAATGTCTCCTTCTTTATATAGAGCATACCATAAATATTTGTGTGTATAGGGATACACCACACACCACACACACACACACACACACAGGAGAGAGGAAGAGGAAAGAGAGAAGAGAGAGATAAAGACACAGAGACAGAGAGAGGTGACATTCCTTATCTTCCAGAAGGTCTCAGGTCCCATTGGCCTGGGATAGAACATTTTGTTCTTGCAATTTTCCTGCTGTATTTGCTTCAAAGTTTTGTTTGGTTTTGTTTCTTAATTGGAGCATGGATTTCAGAGGGAGAGGAATCTTAAGTATCATGATGCCCAAAACCAGAAGAGAAAGAAGGCAATCTGTGACATTTTTTTTAATGTACGAAATAGGAGTTTCAGAAAGAGTCATAAAGTAAAACTTTGAAACTAAGTTGTAAATTTTTTAAAAATGCAGTCTGTGTGTAAGTGAGAGATTTGGAGCTTTCTCAGTCTTAATTTTACATTCTTCTCTGCATGTGGAAATGTTTGGGCTTTGCCGCAGTTTTGAACATCGAAAAAGTTTAAAGATTTTTTTTAAAGTCATTGAGTTGTTATTAGGAAGGCTGTGGGGGAGGGGAGAGAAGGGTGGAGGAAGCCACAGTAAAACTAAAACCACCATAGGACCTATTTTCAGCCGACTCTACCATTCACCACCCGGGTGACCTTGGCCAAGTTTCATTGCCTTATTGGTTTCGGTCTTTTTCTTCATCTCTCAAAGAGGGTGTTGGACTTGGTGTGCTCCAGAATCCCTTTCAATTTTCCATCAATTATTCTCTGATCCCTTAACACCCTCAAAGTTCCCCTTCATATGTGGTTTTCATCCATGATTAATCCATGATTAATGATCATGGTTGAAGAGGTAGAAAAAAACCTCCAAGGCCTGTAGTCCAACCCCCATTATACAAATGATGAAACAGACCCAGAGGGGTGGAAGTGATGTGGCCTAGATGGAGTTGGTAGAGGTGAGATTCGAATCCAGTTCTCTGACTTCAAAGTCAGTGCTCTTTTCCTTGTACCAAAATATCTCCATTGCACCATGTTTTCCATATGTTAATGTGGTTTTAAACAGATGGGATTTCTAAAATTAATTTTTTTCAAGAACTGCCCTTAGTTATGTATTTTTCAGTTGGCAACCACTTAAAAATTAACAAAGGCTTGTTTATGCCCTAAATAATGACAAAAGTTTGTAGATCTTAAGAGAAAATGAAGATAAGGTTTTGTGAGATCTGTTCCAATAATAGCTGACATCATTGATGAAGCACGTTAAGATTTGCAAAACATTTTACATAACTATCTCATTTTAGGCCTCACAATGTTCCTGTAAAGTAGGTACTAGAGGAATCATCCCGATTTTACAGACAAGCGAACTGAGGCCCAGAGAAATTCAGTAACTTGCCCTGGGTCATACAGCTAGCAAGGGTGGAAGGCCAGATTTGAACCTGAGCCTTCTTGACTCTAACTGGAGCATGATTTCTATCCCTTGCCCCATTTTGCCCATTCAGCCCTCAGACTGCTGTCCAAAGTCTTGCTACCTGGCAACAATAGCAGCATTAAATATTCAAAATGCTTTCACATGTAAAGTGAAGGGGTGGCCACATGACAGTGCTATTAAATGCCTAGTCAACCCTGCTCCCTGTGAAGTCACCTTGGTGCCATGTCTCAGTCAAAATGAGTGTCCCACACAGGACACCACAGTTGTGGAATGCCAAGGGAGAGGCTGTGTAAGTGCCCTTTCCCCAGGTGAGCAAAGTATTTTAAAATATGAAGTACTGCGAGGATGATGTGGGCTACCTGAGAGGGTGACTGAGTTTAGTTGCCAAGTTGAGAGCTAACTTACTCTGCTTCTGCCTTTCCGGTCTCCTTACACCTTAACCCCCTTCTCCACTTACCCTACAATCAAGCGGTGCTGGCCTACTTGTAATTCTTCCAGCATGACACTCCTGCTCCCGTCTGTGTACCTCTACGCCAGCTGTCCCCATGCCCAGGCTGTTCTGGCCCCTCAGCTCTGCCTCTCTGTTTCTTTGGACGGCACTCATTCAGTTCAGATGCTGCCTTCCGCAGGACCCCATACCTGGCCTCCCTAACTGCTGGTCGTTGTTGTTGGATAGTTTCGGTCTGATCCAACTCTTCATGAGCCCATTTGAGGTTTTCTTTTCAAACATACTAGAATGGTTTGCCATTTCCTTGTCCAGCTCATTTTACAAATGAGGAAACAGAGTCCAGCAGTGACTTGCCCAGAGTCACACAGCTTACTAGCTCAGATATTTACTAATATCTGAGGCCAAATTTGAACTGAGGAAGATGAGTCTTCCTGACTCTGGGCCCTCAAAGGACATCAACACAGGCTACCCCAGTAGTAGAATGATGAAGGAGACCCTATTTAAATGTCCTTTCCCCATTTACTTGTAAAGCACTTAGCACAAGGCCTAGCACATATGATGTCCTTAATAAATGTGCCACTAGCTACCCCAGCAATGATGGTAGCTAGCGGTTATACAGGCTTTAAGGTTTCTGAAGTACTTTCTCTGACCTCATTAGAAAGTAAGCTTTCTTGAGGGAAGGGATTATTTTGACCTTTCTTTGTATTCCCCAGCCCATAATAAGCATTGATTATTGCTTATTGACTGTTGACTGACTGAAATTTTTTATTTCATCAGCCTTTCTGATGGGTATCCATACTTTCTCATCCTGTCAGATTCTTATTCATGGATGTCCTCCCTTAAATCCTATGAAGGCTCCATGTCCAACTCACATGCTGAGAATGCCGAAAGAGAGCAGAGTTGGGCTATGTTCTTTTACTTTATACCATCTGCCCTCAGCAGACTGTTAGCGCCTTGAGGGAAGGAGCTGCTGTTTACTTCCTTTATCCCCAGGGCCTAAGTATAGTACCTTGCACAAAGAAAGGGCTTGATTAAATTCTTTGTTGTGCAGGAGTGGATAGTCACTGAATGATGGAACTAGCCGTGACTTCATTAGGCCACAAATGCCTTCTCTTTCTGGGGTTTTAAAATCGTGGTACAATGGGAAGAACACTGGGTCTGGAGACAGGGCAGCTGGGCTCAAATCATGGCTCTGTCACTCACTGCCTGTGTGGCCCTGGGAAAATCGGTCAGTTTCTCCAGGTCTCATTTTCTTCAACTGTAAAATGAGAGGGGTGAGCTAGTTGACCTCTGGATTCCTTTCCAGCAAAACCAAGTAAGCAAAGAGCAGATGAAAAGTGCTATGGGTGCAATTACTCACTGCTGTTCAGCATATCATAGGGGTTACACTGCTGGGTCTGGAGCTGGGAAGACTTGGGTTCACATCCTGCTTCTGATACTGAGTGACCATATCACCTAAATTGACAAGCATTTATTAAGCACCTGCTGTGTGCTAGGCGTTGTGCTAAGTGCTTTACGTATAGATCACAACAACCCCAAGAGATAGGTGGTATTACCCTCATTTTACAGAAGTAGAAACTGAGGCTAAGGCGAGATTAAATTACTCAGTCACATAGCTTATTAGTGTTTGAGGCAGGATCCAAACCTAGCTCTTCTAACTCCAAGTACAGTATTCTACCTACTGTGCCCCATAGTAGCCTTTAGTTGCTCAAGGACAGATTTCATTTCCCCCATGCTATTCTGGTTAATTGAGCTTTACAGACAAAATAGAATTGAACTAGTTCTCAAGTTCCAAAAAAAAAGAAAAAGAAAAATCATATTAGATTTGGAGTCAGGAGACCCAAGTTTGAATTATTTTCTGTTCCTTACAACCTGTGTGATGTTGACCAATTCTCTTAACCTTTTCTGGGCCTTAGTTTCCTCCTCTGTAAAACAAAGGGGTTCTGTGAAATGATCTCTAAGATCTGCCCTGGCTCTAATTGAACATGACCCAGTGATTTCAGTAAATTGGACAGAGGGAAGGAGAATGCCTTTTACAGCTCACTAGAGATAGGAAGACAGCATGGCCTGAGGCATAACTATATAGCTCAACATATGTATGTGCCTTGGCCTCAACAACTTCCAGGACCCATTCAGTTTGCCATGCCCAGCTAATTAGGGACATCTCTGTAAAACATGATAGAGTTCTGGCTACCTGGGCCTGGTCCAAGAGCCTTGGGTCTGGAGATGAAGGGAAAGAGGATAAAGAAGCATTAGACATCTTTGAGTTAGTTAAGAGGCTAACCAGAACTGTCATCAGATAAGAGACCCAAGTCCCCAAACTAGGAGAAAGCCCTTCTCTCTACAACTCAGTCATCCCTGAATGGGACAATGGGGTAATGGGGGCATGCTCCTCTGGGTCTTCTCTCCCGGCCTGCCTTCAGAGGAGAGGAGCCCTTCCCATTGGGTCTCGAAGAGGCAGGCTGGGATTTCAGATGGGTAGAAGGGGTTGTCTTTGAGAGTTTTCCATTTCCATTATCATTTCCCTCATTCTGAACTCGGAGCAACAGACAGACAAAAGCAATTTTGACCCAGTGTAAGGAAAGCCTTTATGACAACTAGAGCTATTTAAGAAGGAAAGAGGCTACTTTAGGAAGTAATGAATTTCTTCCCCATTGGTGGAAGTCTTCAGGTATAGGTTGGAGGACCACTTTTCAGCAGTCTGGTAGAGGAGATTTCTGCTTAGTTATGGGTTGGACAAGATGGGGGTTCTTAACTTTTTTGTCATCAACCCCCTTGAGTAGTCTGGTGATGCCCATGGACCATTTCTCAGAATACTGTTTTTAAATGCATAAAATAAAATATGCAGGATAACAAAGGAAACAAATTATATTGAAATACAGTTACCACGATGTTTTTGAAAAACAAATTTATCACAAGTATTGTTCATACAACTTTGGTTGTTACTTATATTCATAATAGAAGGAAATGCTAAATTTCAGTTAATGAAGCTAAAGATGTAATTTTCCCGCCATCAAAGTTCATGGATTTCTTGAAATCTATCCATGAACCCTTTAGGGTAGGGCGTCTGTAGACCTTGAATCCCTGGACTGTAGGACCCATTCAACTCCAATATTCTGTGACCTTTCCCTTCTCCTGATGTGTTGTATCTCCTTATGATATGCTTCTCACTTCATGCCTGTCCCCCGGGCTGTCAGCACCTCCTTCTCCTACCTCAGAGTTAGGGACTAGCTCTGTTGTAAACCTCTACACTCAGGTCTCCTCATCTCCAACAAGGTATAGCTGATGATAGTGTGACCCCCTCCTTCCTTCCTCTATCCCTCACCTCTCTAAACTTCCCGTCACCCCAGTAGACAGGCCACAGGCTCACAGATCATAGGCCCCATGGGTGTAGAGCTGGAAGGCTTCTCAGATGCCTTCTGGGGTGGTAACCTCCTCATTTTAAAGAAGAGGACACACGCTTGGGGACATTGAGTGACTTGCCCAACAGTCATACAGCATCACACGTCAGCTTTGAACCTAAGGCCTCTCACTCAAGTATTTTTCTTTTCCATTGTACCATGCTATGTAAAGCTTTGTTCTTAAACTAGGTTACACAGAGGAATAAATGACTAATATCCCTCATTTTAAAAATGAGCTGCTGTTGCTCAGTCCTTCCAGTCATGGCTGGCTCTTCTTGGCCTCATTTGGGATTTTCTTGGCAAAGATACTGGAGTGGTTTGTCATTTCCTTCTCCAGCTCATTTTACAGGTGAGGAAACAAACATGGTTAAGTGACTTGCCCAGGGTCACACGGGTAGTAAGTGTCTGAGGCTGGATTTGAACTTAGGAAGTTGAGTCTTCCTGACTCTAGGCCTGCAACTCTATCTACTGCACCACCTAACTGCCTTTTAAAATAGATATTTCTTTTTTAAAATTTTGTATCTATATGTATTATTTTTATGTTATCTAAATTTCTCCCAGTTATTCCTCTCCTTTCCCAATCATCCTATATAGTAAGGAATATTTTGAAGAAACAAAGGAAGAAGGGGCTGAGGGGCAGGGAAATCAGCAATACCTGTTAATACACTGAAAAAAATCTGAAGAGATATACAATCTTCCCCACCCATAGAAGGAGTGGAATGGAAACGTCTTCTCAAATCTCTACTTTGGAGCCACATTTGATTTTAATTTTTGACATTTTTTGCCTTTGCAGCTTTCACTTTTAATTGTTCTGAGGCTGTTCTTTCCATTTTCGTTGATCTAATTGTGTTCATTGTGTTCTTTGCTCTGTTTACTGAGCTCTGCGTTTGTCTGTAGTTCTCTGTACTCACCACACATCGCTTCTGACAGCACAGTAATATTCCATTTTTCATTTATCACAATGTGTTTGACCATCCCCAATCGATGGGTATCTGCTTTGTGTCCAGGTAAAAGAGTGATCTTTTTAAGTGAATCCCTAGCAGGCAGATTTTTGGTTACTGTGAATATTGACGCAGCAATCTTGGAAAGGAGAGGAGGAAAGAAGGTTGAAAACAGAAGGGAACAGCAGAGTACAATTTTATGAGTTCAATAATGGAGGTTTTGTTTTGGGTTTTTGGCTGTTGTTTTAATCTCTCTGAAAAGCTCCACTGGGGCTTTTTTTAATGGTCCCAGAAGAGGATTAGTGACTAAGTCATGAACATGTATATTCAGACAGTCAGCAAGCATTTACTACGTTCCTACTATGTGTCAGGCTCTGTACTCCTGGCTAACTCATTGTCTCTGCTGTCCAAGGGCTTATATTTTAATGGGAGAGATGCCAGGGACATGTGGGATACATACAGAGTGGATGAAAGGACATGCTTAGGGAAAGGCAACAGCTCTTACTGTAGTCAGACATTTAATTAGTATTTGTTAAATTAATAAATGGATCCTTATATCCTCTTTTCATGTCTCCTCATGACTTAGAAGGAGCTCTGGTTTCTTAAAGGCCAGGCCAGCAGAGCATCATCACCTCTGCCAGGTCTAACCAAGCAGGACAGACATCGAGAGCCTGCCAGACAGTGGACTAGATGGATGTCCTCTGTCCAAGGACCAGTCTAACTAAGCTTAGAAAGTTTGGCCAAGTTCACCCCAGGCGGCTGATTTTTTTCATCCCACCCTTCTTCTCCTCATAAGTTACAACTCTGATAGGTCTTCCACTCACCTGTAGAGGGATTTTTATCTGCTTCACTGGGTCACTGATCCCTAAAGTAGTAAAGAAATGAATGACTATATTGACCTCTATGCCCCTGACAACCTCCTTTTTGTTCAGATCTGTATGACTGCAGATGATTAAAGTAGTTTATCTTAAGCCTTTAACCCATCTGTTGGCAAGAGATAAAGGATCTACATGTAATATTTTTGTGAGAGGAAGTAATGGCAATGTAAACATTGGAAGTGGCCATTACTTAAAAAGTAATTTTGTCATATTTATAAATTTTATTTATTTAGGGTAAGGAACTGTTAGTGGACCCTCCAATCTCCCAGTGTTTTTTCTCTCTCTTCTCTCCTCTGTCCCTTCTCTCCCTTCTTTCTCCTCTCTCTCTGTCTCTTTCTCCCTCTTTTCCTCTTGCTCCTCTCTCTCTCATCTGTTTCTCTCCATATTTTTTCCACTATACTGGGCTTAAAGTAATCTACTTTTAAAAACAAACATTTTTTTTAAAGATATACTCATAGCACTTCAATCAACAGTCATTCATTAAATCCCTACTTATGTGCCAGGCAGGATAAAAAGACAAGCATGAGATATGCCTTCCCTCAAAGAGCTTATTTTGTCTTGAAGACAATATATGCATATGTAACTATGTATGAACTATATACAAAATAAAAAGTGATTTTAGTAAAGAGGGGAGGGGACAGTTAGGAAAGAAAGAAGAAAACAAGCATTTATTAAACACCAGTCATTATGCTAAGCACTTTACAAATATTATCATGCTTGATTCTCACAACAGCTGAGCAGCTGAGGCAGACAAAGGTTAAATGACTTGCTCAGGGACACACAGGGCTGGAGGCTGGATTTGAATGAGATCTCATTCTAGCCACTCTAAGTACTCCAGAAGAGGGCAACAATATCATGGAGGACCTGGGAGCCATGGCTGTTGAGGATCAGGAGAAGCAGCTGAGCGTGTTCAGCCTGGAAAAGTCTTAGTGAGAACGTGCTAGCCATCTTCTAATATGTGCAGGGCTGCCACATGGAAGGATATAAAGGATTCTGCTGGACCCCAGAGGGAGGAATTGAAACCTTGTGAGGCTTGGAAAAGGATGGCCCCTTCCCTACCATCAGAGCCATTGGACAGTGTATGAGCTCCCTCAGGAGGTAGCAGGCAGCCCCTTGTTTTGGGCTCCAGGCCTCCAGGCCTCCAGGTAAAGACTGGACAGGGTGGCCAGGAGGTGCTGGTTGACTGAGTGACCTAAAGGCCCCTTACAATGCTGAGATTCCCTGAAAATCTTCCCAGGGTGTCATGTCCAGAGGCTTCCCTGACCCCAAGTTAACATCTCTGTAGGAAAGGGAAAATGGTTCTATAGCTGCGGTCACTGGGCCATATCCGCAAGTAGGTGGGCACCTAGATCTGGGGCTCCTCAGTCACTGGCAGGATTCTCAGCTCATTGGTAGATTTGGCAAGGGTGAAAGGGTATCCAGATATTGGGCATTCTTGTGTGTGGGCAAGGAGGCCTATCTTTAAGAACTCCTACAGGCTCCTTCAGTGGTTCAGGAGCCAGCGTTATGGGTTGGTGTGACCAGAGGCCCAGAACCTACAGGTCCTCTTATGGGGTAGAGCATAAGCAAGGCTGTGTGAGAGCCAGCATTTATACCTGGGGAATCAGCTACAAATCAAGGCTTAAATTATTATTTTGTTGATTGTCTAGACCTAAGAAAGTGATGGACAAAACAGTAATATATATTGTACTTAAAAATGGGTCATGAGTACATTTTTTCTCCTGGAGAAAACATTTCCCAACATGCCCTGCCTACAGCTATCCTATGACTATAGCTCCTCACCTCTCTTCACCTCTGCTTTTGAGAATCCCTCCTTTCTTTTAAGGTTCATTTCAAATCCTACTTTCTATGTGAAGCCATTTGTGATCTTTCACTTGATAGTTTCCTTTCTTTACTCAATTACTTTGTCTTTATTTATCTGTGTATATATTGTATTTCCTCAGTGGGGTTCAGTTCAGTAAGCATTTCTTAATTACCTGCCATGGAAGTAATTATTAGAGAAATTATTATTTTACTGTCATACTAATAACCAATTATCAGATGGGCATCTAGGTTTTTCTCCTCAGTTTCTTCACTGAGGCCCAGCTCTTGTCTCCAAAGGACATGACTAATTGAGGAGATTACCCTTACCCTCTTCAGTCTTGGGCAGGACCACACCCAACTAGGACATCCCACTTCTGTTTAAAGCACAGACAGAATCCAGTCTGGGAGAGTTCTTATCCTGGGGAAAGGAGCCCCTATCCTTGTACCCCTCCATTAGAGTTTACGGTGACCCAGCTCATGAAGCAGCAAACCAACCAGAGTGACCTGGATGGTGATGGATTCCCCAGTTCAGATGGCTAGAGGCAGCTGAGCCTCAGGATCAAGTCATATTCTCAGCAGGAGGAGCTGTAGACTAGTAGCCCACTTCTCCACCAACCAAGTTGAAGATTCATTAGTCAGGGGGGTTCCTTGTCAGAAGGTATACATCCAGTGTAAGGCGTTTCAGAGCCTCCCTCGAGTCTTGGTTAGAGAGAAAGCACTGGTCATCAATTTGTTGATTGTTAGCTAACCTAATTAATACATTGATGATTAATTACCCAGAAACTCTGTGTCTTGGAGTTTTACATTTGTAACATACCAGGCACCGTGCTAGACCCTGAGGATAAACAGAAAGGCACCCCCCGCCTTCAAGCATCTTACATTCTCCTGGAAGTAAGGGAGTGGGGAGAGGACATAGAGCAGTCCATGTAAGGTATATACAAAGTATTGGGAGGGGCAGATATGGGACAGGAGGGAGGGAGGGCTTCATGTAGGAGGTGGCACTTGGGCTGAGCCCAGAATGGAGCTAGGGATCCCTGGGCACATGTGAGGAGAGAGACAACTCTGAACATGGAAGCTAGTTTGCACAAAGGGAAAAGAGGGCATTTCACTTACAGGAAAAAGCAGGCCACTTTGACTGGAATGTTGAGGAGTCAGAGGGAGTCATGGGAAGTCAGCCTAGCAGGAAAGTTGGAGTCAGGGTTTTCATGTCAAACAGAGGAGCAGTAGGAAGCTGTACGGAAGTTAAATTAGGTAGGGTAGAGTCTTTTTAGGAGGATTGTCCTGGCAAGATGTACCGAGGGCCATGGACCAGAGATGTTGCCGAGATAGAATCAGCAAAATGGGGCAACTGATGGGATTATGGGGAGAATGGAGAACTGAGGATGGCTTTGTGGTTGTGAGACTGGGAGACTGGAGGGATGTTGGTTCCCATGATGGAAATAGGGAATGTAAGGAGAATGTACGCCCCTTAGGGGCCAACTTGCATTTGGGGCTTTGTATTTTTCAATTAATGCTTGCTTTTTGTTCATTTTAATGAGTTGAATTTTCTCCTGTCCTGTAGTAGGACTTTCCCATCTCCCTCTTCCTGGGCAGCCTGGTAAGAATTGTGGGAACAAGAGCCCAGTTTCCAATAGCCCTGTGGCAACATAGGGCTAGAAAATGGAGAAGGTAGGGATTCCATGATTGCCCCACTCCCGTCCCCTCTCCAGCCAAAGGTTGGGAGAGTTAAGACTTCATCCTATACCCTCAAAATAAGGGTCATTTCTTTTTATCCGTGAGGAGCAATGTGGTGTAATGACAGCAGCCTTGGAGTCAGGAAGCCCTGGGGGGATGAGCGAATGGGCAGATCAGTACATCTGCTGCCTGCATCCTACCCTCTGGTGATTAACTGTTCTACAGCAGCAGAAAGATCTTCTACCCTGAGGAGTATACCACACTGATAAAAAGACAGCTCTGAATCTGTAGACATGCACATGCATATAAAAACACATAATAGGTCCTAAATAACAACAGGAACCATGTGTACATATTACATAGTGTGCACATGCATGTATATAGATATATATGCACACACAATATAGTTATATATTATGTGCATGTGTTTGTATATATAATGTGTATTATATACATATATGTTATATATAAATTATATCTATGTAATCCATGCTGTTTAGTATTGCTATTACATATAGTTTATATACTTGTATGGTTTATAAGCATACATACTATAATAATACAGAATTCATACTATAATGGCTAGGTGGCCCCATGTATAGAGTATGGGACCTGGAGTCAGGAAAACAGATCTTCCTGAGTTCAAATCTGGCCTCAGATACTTACTAGCTGTGTGACCCTGGGCAAGTCACGTAACCCTGTTTGCCTTAATTCCTCATCTGTAAAGTGAGCTACGGGTCACAAAGAGTTGAACATGACTGAAAAACAACTAAACAAATATATACTATATATAGTATAAGAGCATATATACATATGTATGAACATATTAGATATTTCTGTTTGTGTATATATCACACATGTGCATGCAAGCATGTGTATATATGCACATATATGTGTGATCCATGTAGTTTGGTGATACATATGTATGTGTGTAAATATAAAACATATATCATATATACTTGTGTAACAGATATTTCGTAGGTGTATGTTATATATACATATAGCTATATTAGAGATGTATATATAGTATATGTAATATATAATATATAAAATACACATATGTATATAATATATAAAATATATAACATACATATATGTATATAATATATACAATACATACATATATATGTATGTATTGTCATTACTCAGATGTTTTTAGTCATGTCTGACTCTTTGTGACCCCATTTGGAGTTTCCTTGGCAGAGATACTGGAGAGGTTTGCCATTTTATTTTCCTGCTCATTTTACAGATAGGGAAACTGAGGCACACTGGGTAAAGTGACTTGCCCAGGGTCACACAGCTAGGAAATGTCTGAGACCAGATTGAACTCAGAAAGATGAATCTTCCTGATGCCATACTTGATGTTCTATCCACTGTTCCACTTAGCTGCCTATGTGTATTATGCAGGTATGTTTGCGGGTGGGGGTGGGGGTGTATACATGCACTAATGGTATGCATACATGCATGCATATATGTAAACACACAATACGTCCTCAGTAACAGGAAGCAGATGTATGTCTATGTAATCTGTGCCACTTGGTGCTCTTAAGGGCTCTGAGGTCACAGTCGGTGCATACACTTAATTGGGAACCAGCTGTGTGACACCTGGAATGTGCCCAGGATTATGTAGTGCCCTTTGGGGATTATAAACTAAGTGAAAGCCTCAAGGAGCTGCCAGTCTAGCTGGGAAACAAAGTTTTTCTCCACATAACATCCTTCCATGTGGTCCACACTGTTTCCCTAGCTAGCATGGAAGTGCTTGGAGAGCAAGCTGCATTTTTGTTCCTGTTCTGCAGTGCCCAGAACTGGCATCCATGAGGCAGATGATGGAATTAGAGCTCACTCGCTTTCTTGTTATTAAATATTGTAATAATGATAATAAATTCAGAAAAGGGAGGGCTCAGGCAGTTAGCAGCCATACATGAAGTACTTCCTGTGTGCAGGGTTTGGTGTAAGGTGCTGGGACTCAGAGACAGGTGAGGGAGAGGAGGGCACCAGCAGCCCAGGAATCGGGGGGCACCAAGAATGGCCTACTATAGCCGGTGGTGCTCCTTGTAGGAAGTATGTGATTCCGTGAGGCAGAAGCAGGGATGGCTTGTGTGAAGGTGGCAGACAGCAGTGGAGAGAATGGATGAAAAGGCATTGATTAAGTCTGATGATACATGTCAAGTACAAAGTTAGACCCTCGGGAAGCATGGACTTTAACAGGAGAAAACACGTAGAGGAAAGGGTTGTGCAGGGAGGGGCATGTGGGCTGTTACTGGGATGGCAAATGGGGAATTGGGGGACTCAGTGGCACCCCCTTTCTAGGAACTATCATAGAGAGAAGCTGATGATCGTTCCCGATCTGGAAGTGGAAAGAGAGGAGCTCCTGGTGTCTGACACAGTGGGCCAGGTGAGGCAATCGCTGGTCAGGAGAGTAGGATCCCAGGGCACAGGTGCCAGAGATGAAAAGGTTAAAACCACTTGGGCATAGTCTCTGGCATGCACAAATGGACCAGGTAGCAAAATGGTTGGTCAAGAGGATGACTAGGGAAGAAGGAGTACTTGCTGTCTGAGGGATGGCTGGAATTCTCCTTGGATTAGACCCTAAAGCTTCAGCTGGCTGGTGTCCAAAGAAGGTTAAGTATCAAAGAGAGTTTACACCTCATATTGCATTCAAGGTTGCCAATTTTTGCTGTTTTTTTTTTAATAGAAGCATCTTACTCCTTCCTGATATCGTATTATGGCCATTTTAAAAAATTTTACATGATGTATATGTGTCTTAATTGTGTTTCTTTCTTCTTCCTCCTTTTCCTTTAGTGGTTTCTAAATAAAATTAGAATTTTTATGTCTTTTTTTTTTCCAGATCAACTACCATGGCAAAAATCCACTTGGGATACTGGATCTTGGCTCTCTTCATTGTGACCTGGAGTGAACTAGGCCTCTGTAAGAAGCCAAAGACAAGGCCCGGAGGGGGATGGAACAGCGGAGGAAGCAACCGCTACCCAGGACAGCCTGGTAGCCCTGGAGGCAACAGATACCCTGGCTGGGGGCACCCTCAGGGAGGTGGCACCAACTGGGGTCAGCCCCATCCTGGGGGTTCCAGCTGGGGTCAACCCCATGCCGGAGGTTCCAGCTGGGGTCAGCCTCATGGTGGATCTAACTGGGGTCAGGGTGGTAGCAGCTACAACAAGTGGAAACCAGATAAACCCAAAACCAACCTAAAACATGTAGCTGGGGCTGCTGCTGCTGGGGCAGTTGTGGGAGGGCTTGGTGGCTACATGCTGGGGAGTGCCATGAGCAGGCCTGTCATACACTTCGGCAATGAATACGAAGACCGCTACTATCGTGAAAACCAGTACCGCTACCCCAACCAAGTTATGTACCGGCCCATTGACCAGTACAACGGCCAGAACAGTTTTGTTCATGATTGCGTCAATATCACCGTGAAGCAACACACCACCACCACCACCACCAAAGGGGAGAACTTCACAGAAACTGACATCAAGATCATGGAGCGTGTGGTTGAGCAGATGTGCATCACGCAGTACCAGAATGAGTACCAGGCTGCTCAGCGCTACTACAATATGGCTTTCTTCTCTGCCCCACCAGTGACCCTCCTCTTCCTCAGCTTCCTTATTTTCCTGATCGTGAGCTAAGAAGCCTTCCAATGTTTACTCTCTTAATGTTTATTCTCTTAATCTTTGCAGAGAAGGAAATTGTTCAATCTGCAAGGGCAGCCCAAATAGACGCAGTTCTTTTCATTTCTACGTTGGTCGGTCACCCATAGGTTAAGGCCCTTATCACTCATGAGCCCTGGGGAATGTACAGTAGATCCCAGATGCCCAGCCACCACTCTCCCTCCAAACCATCTTTATCACGCATCTGTCAGATCAATGCTGCCTTTGGCAGCATCCCTCCCGAGGGAGATCACTGGGTAACTTCTGATCCATCTAGAGACTTCAATAGTGTAGCAAGTTGAGGCCAAACCAGAAATAATTTCAAAACTTATTTTCCAAATTGGCGCAACTATGGGTCCTTTTGCTTGCTGAAATACCACCTAAATGTTCTCCCTGCTTGTAGTTCATTAAATAGTAGATAAGGGAGTAGCAAACTCACACTAGCTACAACTCTTCATTTCTTCTTTGTCTTATCAACTGTGTATCATAGCCAGTTAGATGCTTTTAGGGAACTCATTCATACATTTCAATATACCCTGATGCATTTTCCTCTTCCAACAATAATTTTCATCATTTGGGAAAAGGCTGGAGACTGTATAGGCAAACTATAGAAATCACCCAGTGTGTAAATCCAAGCTCTAGCTGCCAAATCAGGCACAGCTATTGCTACACAGTACTGTGACTATTGTCTTGAATTTTATAACGGGACTCACTCAGCAGAGGCTGCACCAAAAAATGTATCTGGCCCAGCGACCGGCTCTATTCGTCAACCATGGAATGAGCATGGAGACTGTTCTTTTGGGTAAACCACAATTTGGAAAGTAGTGTTACTTTGGGTGTGCTTTTGTGGTCATTTCAGACCATTTTGGTATATACATATTGTTCAAATCCAGTATAAACCATGTCTACCAGTGCATCCCACCCAAGAACATGACAAAGCAAAGCAGATACTCCCAGATAACTAAGGAAGCCCTCTTCAGTGCTAGCAAACACCAAAGGCCCACAGCACCATGGTTGGGTCTATTTGCCTGCAAGCCCAGAGAGGTACCAGCATTGATAGGCTTAAGGCAAGGGCTGATTAGCCCAGAGCAACCAGCAACTGGCTGAAGTGTCATTTGTCTTTTAGGATTAAAGGAGACAGTTTGGTGAATTTATAAACAAAGAAAACACTTGTAGCTTTTTATTTTTCTGTCTCAAGATAAAGTAGCAACTATACTGGATAAGCACTTAAAGTCAGATTAAAAGAAGAATCCTTCTGATGGAAAAATTGGAAGAAATTAGCCTTTTTTTAAAAAAATTTAATTCAGTCCCCAAAAACAGTATCTCAGAAAAGGGTAGGAGAGGGGAGGGAGAAGACAGGGAGATGATCTGTCTAAATGATTTTTGTCTGAGTTGTGAAAAAGTTGTTCTCATAGAATAAATTATTAGGTTTTCATTGTCACTTCTGCATTTTGATTGGCTTGCAATGTAAAGGTAGTCTTTGTAATCAGTAAATATTGGGTATGATAAACTAGGAGTTCTACTCAGAACACTTGTTACCCAGAGTAGTATCCAGTGTAGTATGTTTCTTTCCAAGGTTCCAAATGCCTATTCCATGGAAAAAGTATCCTGAAGCATTCAGCGCCAGATGCTGAATGGACTCCTGTGTGAGTCCACAATGCACAGGGGAAAGTGGTCTTTGAAATTTGCATGCACTTAGTAATGTAAGGACATTTTATAGATTTGTAACTTCGCACGTACTTGTTTTGATGTATTAAAAATTTATAAATGTTTAATATCTGACTAAAAATTAAACAGGCAGAAGATGAAGTAAGCACCTTTTGTAAAGTCTCTTCTCTTACCGAATATTAGGCACTGACTTGTGTGGCTGTCTCCTTTTTGGAATCCCATTTCTAGTTTCTGGAGTCCTTTTTTAAAACTTAAATTTTCCCTCCCATGGGAAACTTTTTGGGAAAATTTCTTTGTCTTTGTGATAGTACAGATACAGTTATCCCTTCCACATCACAACTTTCCCCATTGTGCTTTTGATATATCATGGGTTAGCATAAGAAATTAAATGAGAATTTTGGGGGAGTTTTGCTACAGAGGATGTGTGAAAGCCAGCAGGTAACTCAGAGACAAGACCAAATACTTAACCCAAATTTTACAATAAGGTACTACAAACACCCCATAAAAGAAAAAAAAAATCAGCCTTCTCTGGTATGAAAGGAGGGTCAAAAACTTTTACATGGGTTTTCCAGATTGGGGTGAGGGGGGGAGAAGTGCTTTGCTTCTAATCGCCCCCTCCCATGTGGAAGGGATACCCATATTCTGTCCCCTAATGCTGGAGCCCAGCCTCACTTTCACTCTCTAGCAGCCAACATTCTGGCAATGAATCAGTGTACTTAGCAACTGATCCTTAGCCTAAAGAGAGTTCACCGCCAGGCCTGTGCTTGAAGCCTCGCCAGTCTCGGCGGCAGGGTTATGCTTTGGCAAACACAGCCTTTAAGACCCCAGACTCACCTTTACACCATGATGAGGCCTCAGAGAAGGACTTTTAGAGAAGGATCAGATTATACACCAAAACAATAAGATGACTATGTGAGCAAAATATAATTATCGATGCAACTACAGTCCCACAAGGTACAAATTTCATGAGCATGCTATCTGTGCTGTTATTGAAGTCATTAATAAAAATGTTAAACCGCATAGGACCTACTACAGATTCCTTAAGCACCCCACCAGAAACCTTCCAATATGACACTGAACCATTTTTTTCCTGGGCCCAGCAACTCAATAATGTTCAATTATTTTTCAGTTGTGTCCAACTCTTCATGACTCATTTTAGGGTTTTCTTGGTAAAGAACTGGAGTGGTTGGCCATTTTCTTCTCTAGCTCATTGTCCAGATGAGGAAACTGAGACAGAGTTAAGTGACTTGTCCAGGGTCACACAGCTAGAAAGCACTTTCAAATCTGAAGCCAGATTTGAACTCAGGAAGATGAGTCTTCCAGACTCTAGGTTCAACACTCTATCCATTGCACCACCTAGTTGCCACCAATTGGTTCTAAGTCTCCATAATTATGGTAGCTATCTCATACCTCTCCACAATTACCACAATAGCATACTCTCTTCTCAGAGGTATTTCCTTGGGAATAATATTGTTTCTTGGCCAGAATCAGCATCCCACCAGTATAACCTCACCAGCCACCAATCTTGTCTCCAAGTCAACTGTCAACTGTCCATAATGGATATCCCTCCCATTCCTTGGATATAGGCTTTGGGGTTATTCCCTTTATGGAAGTCATGGCTGAGTGATTCCCATCTCTTGACAATCATGGCATCCTTAACCTTTTTCTAGCATATTCATCTATCTACCACATACAGCACTCCATCTTGAAGAGTCTGTACCTTCAAAACAATGCTTAAGGACTGGACTACCCATGTCTCATTCTGACTCAAAAACATTCCATCTCACTATCCACTAGGCAACAGAAAAACAGCTTTATTTGAAAACACTTGTTAGAAATTCAACTTCCTTTTTGTGGTTTCCATTACTATGCCATACCTGGGGACATTCCACCTTTCCTCTGCAACCTCTCAAATCTGCATGTGATCCAGCAATCACTAGTTCATTCCCTCAGTAATCTCCATGGGAGAGTGAGGGTGATGACTTTGTACAGCTCTCTGCCTCACTTAAATCCAATTTACGGGCAAATCAAGACATTGATCCTCTTTGAGAAGGAAGAACCACCACCACCAACAACAAGAAATTACCAACATGGGATAACCACGCTTGTGTCCCCTAAATTAACAGTCCATGGTGAATGTATCCAAAAACCTACCTGAGAAAACATTAAATTCAATGTATTCCCTCTCCTTAGGTAAGATTCCCTTTCCTTGCCAAACACCTTGCCGTAAATATCCAGTGTAAACCTAAATAACAGAACAGTTTCAGTAAGACATATTATAACTCAGTTTTTGTCTGCTTATAATTTGAAATCCATCAAACCCATATTCAACAAAAAGGTACCTTAGTTTCAGTATAGAAAGTAAAAACAGCAAAAAAGGCTGGTTAGAAAAACGACATTTGTAAAGCCACGCTTTTGTCTGAAGGATGATTCAGACCACCTTTGGATCCTCTATGAAGAGAAATGACTATAGGGGAGGGATCTAAAGGGGAAAGGATTTTATATTATCCCATGATGGGACTTAACAGGGAAGGGGAGGTTTGAGTTGGTGCTCCAGACAGCATTGGATGGTGAGAGAAGGTAAGTTTTGGTAATGACTTGGGCCACAAGACAGATTGCTTACAAGAGACTGATGACCTCTTAACTCGTTTTCTACCCTGACCCAAGATGAGACTCAGCTGCTGTTGTAGATGTCATTGTTGGCCTGGGTATTCTTGACATTATGCCTATTTATCCTCACTGCTTGGACCCATTGTGACCTGCCCCTAATATCTCTTAGTCCAGTGCTAGGCACATAATAGACACTTAATAAATTTTATTGATTGATATAATCCCTACCACATAGATTGTATTTTTAAAAAGACTCTTATATTGCTTGATATTTTTCTCTTTTAAAAAAATTGTAATAAATTCCCCTTCCGGTGCTGCCTTTACTAGACTTTCTAGATCTCAAAGGCCAGTTAAGTTGTGTAAAGCACTCTGAAAGATTTGGAGGACATTTATCACCAAAGGGTATGGTATATGTGGTAGTAGCAATATCTGTTTTACACAGGCTGGCTTGATTCATGATTATTATAATTGTATTAGTAATAAAATTATTGTAATATCACATTGTTACAATGTGCTCTGTATTACTGTAATAATAATTCTATCAATACAATAATGATGATGATGATAGCTGGCATTTGTGTAGCACCCACTATAGGCCAGGCACTGTGCTAAAAGCTTTATGAATATCGTCTCATTTGATCCTCACAACCACCCTGGGAAGTAGGTGCTGTTATTATCCCCATTTTACATTTGAGGAAACTGAGGCAAGCAGATGTGAAGTAATTTGTCTATGATCACACGACTCATAAGTGTCAGAGGCTGAATTTGAACTCAGGTCTTCCTGAGTTCAGTCCAGTTGCGCCACCTTGCTGTGTCTCCCCTTAGGAGGGCAAGGAGGCCATCCTCAACATTTCTGTGACCCGGAGGACCAGCACTCAAAGTCGAAAGAATCCAGCCTGTGGGGAGCTGACACTCCTGAGGTTTGGCAAAGTTCCCACCACCCTGTGAGACATCTCTCCAACGCCGCATTACTGTCCTGGTGAATTCAGAGACAAGGGGAGCAGCTCAAATCTAGCCTTAGAAAGTTGTGTTCTTTTCATCAATATTATTATAATGTATTCTTATTGATGCTTATCATCTAAATGGATTTCACTGATTTCTGGTCCTGAGCCTTGCGAGTTACATATTGACATACTGCCTTAGAAAATCACAACCTAGTATTATGTGGTATTTTTATTTATTTTATCAAAAATTTCCCAGTTCCTTTTTAATGTGGGTTTGTGTTCACAAATTGAACACTGCTGCCTGACATCAGGCTGTAGAGAGCTTATACTAACCAAGAAAGTGAGCTTTTCTGAATGTGCTTCAGTGCTGTAAAACAGAACTCACAAATGTATGAGAAAGTGCCCCTCCCTTTTCAGGTTCTTTAAAGCCTCAGTTTACCTTTCATAATTTTTCCCTGAGTCCACACTTCCATCCCAATTTTTTTTTGCCAAGCTTAAGGCCAGACAATGGATTTCAAAGATTTCTTTCCAATCCTTATTTTCCCTTCTGAATTATCTACATACAGTGAATTAACTACTTCTTAAAGCTTTTTCTTTCTGAGGACAACCATGCCATTCTTTGAGAATTCTAGGTCCCTTTCTATTCCACCTCGTCTTCAATTGCTGATTATCAGCCAAATCCACCATGACTGTCAGAATCAGCTGCAGATACAAACAACATGGCTCCCTGCCAACCAAGTGAAGCCCAACCCTCAAAATGCAGAGGAGTCCAAGTAGAAAAGTTTTATTAGGAAAATCAGACACTAGTGCAGAGGCTCCTAGTATAAGGTACAAAGAGGGCCACAGTCCAGGAGAGGCAGGGGAGATTTATACTTGAAAACCACAAAGGGGTGGTTCAGGGAGAGGTTGGGAAAAAGAATAGACAATCTTTCTAAAGAACAGGTGGATATAGAAGCAGGATGTTTGCAGAAACAGTTGGCCTCAAGGCTGGCTTGGGCCAGTTTGGCAGGGGAGGGCATAGTTCAGCAAGGCTAGCCATCAAACACCAGCAAAGGTGCCTGGGAGTGAGGAAGACTTTGGCTCACTGTAGTCTCTTGATTGGCTCCTTTCAGCAAACAGGCTTCCTCTGTGTCCAGTGCATGTGCCTAGTAAGCTAACTCATAGAAAACAAATGTATTAATCTCAGGGGGTACTGCAACATTCCCTCATGTCCACCACCCCATGCTTGTGCTCTTATCCCAAATCACCAATATCTTCAAGATGAGTCCATCAATCTATCCTATGGGGTTTTACTTCAGAGATACAGACCTGTATAGCAGAATTGGGACTCAAAATGATGTCAGCAGGCTAACATTGGGCCTAACCTAGTAAAAATCAATCAGTAAGCATTTATTAATCTACTGCTATGTACCAGCCACTACGCTAAATGATGGGGATATAATAAGAGGCAAAAACCCTGCACTCAGGGAGCTTACAATCCAATGGGGAAGACAACACACAAATGAATATATACAAACAAGCTACATACAGGATAGATAGGAAATCATTAACAGAGGGAAAGCACTAGAATAAGATGGAATTTTAGTTTAACAGGGATAAATTTAGAGGCTTACACTTGAATTCAAGAAAATCGGGTTTGTAAATACAAGACACAGGAGATACTGCAAAGGGGTAGCCCATCTGAAAAAAAAGATATGGGACTTCTCTTGGACTATATGATCAGTATAAATTTGCAATGTGGTTCAGCAGCCACCAACACTAAAGCAATCTTGGACTATGTTAAGAGGAGGGAGGCACAGCTTCCAGGAATACAGAAGTGATAATCCCACTCTACCCCATTTTGATCAGGTCACATCTAGAATTCAGAATTCAGTTCTAAGCACATATTTTATGAAAAATATTGATAACCTGTTGAGTGCTCAAGAAGAGGTCATGTCATATGAAAATCCACTGAAAGAATTTGGGATGTCTTACCTGGGCGGGACACTCAGGGGAACTTGAGAACTGCCCCCCAAAACTTGAAAGACAGAATTAAGAAGGATGAGCGAGTACAACTGGCAGAGGCAAATTTAGACTTGGATTAAGAAAAACTTTCTAACTCCCAAATAATTAACTCCTAATTAAATAACTCCTAATTCAGAGCTACTGAAAAGTAAAAGTGCCTGCTTTGGGCAATTATTGGGTGTATCAGTCAGTCCATAAATATTGATCACCTACTATGTGATGGTATGGTGACACGTCTTAGGCAGTCCTACTCTCAAGGAGGTCACATGTAAATACGTGAGCCCATTAAGAGGGAGACAATGTGCAGACTATATATACAAACAAGCTATCTATAGGAGAAATCGGAAATAATCAACAGAGGGAAATCACTAATGACAGCTAAGACTTAACAATGATATAGCACTTTGTGTCAGATACCTTATAATTATCGCAGTTAAATCCTCATCACAACCCTGGGAGATGGGTGCTACTATTACTCCTGTTTTACAGAAGAAGCAAACAGAAGCTAACTGTCTTACCCAGGGCTGCCCATCTAGGAAGTGTCTAAGGCAGGTTTTCACTCACATATTCCTGCCTCTCAGTGCAGTGTTTCCTCCTCTGCACCATCTAGTTGCACTAGCATTAAGGGAATTGAGAAAGGTTTCTTTAGAAGCTGTGACTTAAAGGAAGGCACAAAGCAAAGATGATGGGGTTGCTTATTCCACTCCCCAATTAACTGGATGACAACATTTTCAATGAAAATTTCAATTCCATGAAGTTGGAATGTCTCTTTAGAGGAATGACAAGGAGGCCAGAAAATAGATCTTTCCTAGGGAGATCTCCTCCCAAAACCCCAAAGTATCTCCCCAAAAAAGTTTCTCCAAAAGAAGGGTCAGGATTTCTTATGTAATCTTTTTTATATCCATAGAGCCCTAATGCCTCCAAATACTCAGGTTCAAGACTGTCTTCATAGGATGTTAATTAAGTCTCATGTGCCTTCCTCTAGTCCCCTGCCTCATAGTTAGAGGCCCTCGAAGCACAAATTAACTTGGACACTTTATAATGTAAGCAATTGGCATGATGTTGTTGTATCGTTTCAGTTGTGTCCAACTTCTCATGATCTCATTTGGGGTTTTCTTGGGGTGGCTTTTCATTTCTTTCTCCAGCTCATTTTCCAAATAGGGCAGCTAAGTGTCTCAGTGGATAGAACACTGAAGTCAGGAGGACCTGAATTCCAGTGTGACCTCAGATATTTACTAGCTGTGTGGTCTGGTCAAGTCATGTAGCCCTGTTCGTCTCGGTTTCCTCATCTGTAAAATGAGCCGAAGAAGGAAATGGCGAAACAAATCTTTACCAAGAAAATCCCAAATGGGGTCATGAAGAGTCACACGTGACTGAAACAATTAAATGAATGACAATTGGTGTGATTCCCTTGGCCACTCATTGGGCAGCACATGTAAGGAATGAGTTGGTACATATTCCAGCTCCAACTCAACTCTGGTTATTTTTGCAGGAACCTCTACAATGTTAACACTGCTCCAAATTGTACACAAAATCCTTTCATCCTTTCCTCTGTGGTCCCTTTTTCTCAGGTAAATCCCATTTATAGCCAGTTCTTCTTATAGAGATTATAGGGTCAAATTCCCTTCCCAAGAGGAACTTTCCAATTCATCAATGAATACTCTTTGTTTATAAGATGAGACTTGGCCCCAAATAGGCAGAGAAAACAATTAGGGTACATTGCTTATATGTTGTCTCATTTGATGTGTCTCTCATTGACAATCCCCTGTGTGCCCAACAGAACCTAAGACCTTGCCTATCCCATCCCATGGTGGAAGGGCTCTTTGAGACTGCTTACTTCAACCTTTGAACTCTCCCTACCCACA
The DNA here is from genome assembly GCA_023548195.1 of Bettongia penicillata ogilbyi. Lineage (NCBI taxonomy): Eukaryota > Metazoa > Chordata > Mammalia > Diprotodontia > Potoroidae > Bettongia > Bettongia penicillata. The sequence continues at coordinate 4,159,157 of JAJHZJ010000283.1, forward strand.
CACTTGGCAGATGAGAAAACTGACCTGAAGGCTGAGGAAATTTGATCAAGGTCACATAACTAGTTAGTAGCAGAACTACTTGGGGTGGGTGGAGTACTCAGGAGGACTAGCACTTCTGATGTGAGGGGTTGCTGAGCCCTTTTCAGGGTCACTCATCCACCTTTGGTATCCACCTGATTCCTCCAACTCTCACATGTGGTTCCAAGAAGTGGTCGCCTGTACAGTGGCCACACCCTAGCAGACAGGCTAAACCAGGTAACCAACAGGCTTCTAATGTATTGGTGAGTTAGAGGGATGTCTCCTCCAAGCATGTGAAAACTTTTCCCAGAAGAATGGGTGGATGAGAACAATTTGTTCCAGGGGTCATGAAGGGGCCCAAAGCAGGCACTGTGGAGCACTTAAAACTTGGTCAAACATCAAAGATGCCAAGGTCACCCATTGCATCCTGAGGATGACTCTGGATTTGGATGACTCAGGAAGAGAGAGTGAAGCTGATGACTTTGTGCACCTCCGCCTCACTTAAGCCAGGTTCATGAGTAAGTTCAAGATATCCCCCTATGATGTTATTGGTTCTCTGTGAAAATGAAGGACCAATTACATAGAGCTGAGACTCAAATCCATGCCTTCCACTGCCCTTTCCACCACACCACATTGCCTTTAGTGCAAAGAAATTAGGATGAGTCACACTGAGACCCTAATCCAGCCTTTCTCAAGGTGGTCCTTTGGGTAACTCCCAAGCATATCCTTTGTTCTTCATCAAGTCCAGGTTCATAGAATTTGGTTTTGACAAGAACCTCACTGGCATATTGGAACAATGCCCTCATTTTACACATAAAGAAACTGGGGCCAGAAGAAGTGTAGTTGCTCCCCAAGGTCATACATAACAGAAATGGTATTTGAAATCAGCAATAAGCTAAGTATCTGTCTTCTGAGGACCAGCCTAACCAAATGAAGCAGGGTTTGCCAGTACAGCACTGACCATCCTAGGATTGATGTGTTTTTTTTTTTTATTACAACTAGACACAGGACCATCAACTAACACATGAATGTTTGTGTTGTTCTATATTAGTGGGAGGATTACCCAGACTGCTAAAATCACAGATCTAAGTATTTGTGTGAGTATACTTATCTACTCTATCAGGTGAAAATATTTAGCTGCCTTTAAGTACTCCAATTATGGATTAATATAGATATCCTGGGGAAGTTAATAGAGCTTTGGTCTAGGAATCAGAAAAAAATCTGGGTTCTAATTCTGCCTCTGACGCAACTAGCTGTGTGATCATGGGAAAGTCACAACCACAGGACCCTCACCAGGACTTATCTCCCAAGTCACCAACAGATTGCTTTTACGTATTCACTTATTGGCCTCAAACTTTGGAGTGATATCAGCACTTAGCTATCAACACCCCATTATTATTGTATGCTATAAAACTGTGAAACAGGTTCTCCAGACATAGGGAACAAAGAATGATCACACGGCTTTATCTGTCACAGTAAACACAGACTAAGTCTAAGAATATTAAGTTGGTTAAAAAATTAACCAAATCATTTCTCAGGGTGCAGGTCTTGACTAGTTTATTACTCTGGAGGTGTTTGCTTTTCTCACACACTTTTTGATTTGTAGCAAGAACTTAGGGAACGCCCGCCCTTTGCCTAAGCAGGTCAAAACTTATCGTTATAAACAGGTTTGGACCTGTCAGAATGGTCTTTGAGAGTTGCTCTGTTCTGGAAGAGGCCTGATGAGATCACATAGGGATGTCTTAACTTGCACATAAGTTGGATTTAAGTGAGGCAGAGCAGCCCAAAGTCATCAGCCTCACTCTCTTCTCTAGAATTATCAAAGTCCAACTGCAAGACAAGAGTCAAGATGACTGACAATGACCCAGGATGCAGTAACCTGAGTCTTCCAGAGGCTTAGGCACGGCTCTAGAGCTGGTATCAGTCCTTTACTCTGAGTCCAGCACTCCATCCATCACCTTAGGCTGCCTATCATTCTCCCTGATAACATTCCCATTATCTGAATAACTAGGACAAGGAGATGCATTACTAGAACAGAGAACAATAAAAAAAATCATATTTCTATGGTGTTTTAAGCCAAAGGGAGTTGGATGGCACAGCAAACAAAGCACTGAACTTGGATTAAGACTCGGATTCAAATCCTTTGTCAGATACTCAGTAGCTGTATCACTCTGGTCAAGTCATTTTACATCTCTGTGCCTTCATTTCCTCATCTTTAAGATGAGGAGAGTGGACTTAGGGTCCCTTCTAGCCCTAAGTGTATGTTCCAACAAGCTCTCTAGTATAAATTTTACAAGGTACTTTCCTCACAACAATCCTTCATTAGGACTATTTGGGTGTCAAGTCCTATCCCACTTCCATAGTAGATCTGGCATCTATTCCTTATCTACACTCACATAGCCACCAACCTAATTCATGCCCTCTTCAGCTCTCTCTCACCTGGAGCATTAAAATAAATGGATTTTCAGCTTCCGGTCTCTCCTCTCTCAGGTCCATCCCAAACACTATTTCTAAATACATCTTCCCAGAACACAGAGACACTTTCTTTTTTTTAAGTAATTTGTTTTCAGTTTTCTACAATTACTCCATAAGTCTTAGATTTTTCTCCTCTCCCTCCTCCCTCCCTCCCTGAGATGGTATGCAATCTTATATGAGTTCTACACATCCATTCTTATTAACCACATTTTCACATTAGTCTTGTTTCAGAAGAAATAAAATGAATGGAAGAAACCATGAGAAAAAAAACATAACACAAGAGAAAATATTTTGCTTCATTCTGCATTCTGATTCCATAGTTGTTTCTCTGGATGTGAATGACATTTTGCCTCAAGAATCCTTTGGAAATATTTTAGGTTCTTGCATTTTTGTGAAGGGCTAAGAAGGAAACATTCTCTTGCTCAAAAACTTTCAATGAGTCCCTGTTGCCTCTAACATAAATTATGAACCCCTTAGCCTTACATTTAAAAACCTTTACAGTCTGGTTCTAGACACAAATTTTCTGGTTTTGTTTCACATTATTCCCTTTCAGATGCTCTGTGTTCCAGCCAAAATGACCTACTTCCTGCTGTCCCAGCTCAGCTTTCATCTCTTCTCTATGTGCCTTGCTTTGTCTTGCTGCCATGCCTGAAATACTCTCCTTTCTTAGTACTATTCCTTAGACTCTCAGCTTTCCATCAAGGCCCAGCTCAGGGCTCCTCCAGGAAGTCTTTCCTCATCCCCTAGTTGTTACTATTATCTCCTTCATCAAATTAGTAAACACACACACAAAGACATACAAAAGTATACATATGTGTGTATACGCATGTATGTGTATGCGTATTTATATGTGCATGCATATATATACAGACACATTTTGTCTATATTACACACATATATATACCTAAAAGCAGTAGTAAGGAGGGCGGCTAGGTGCAGTAGATAGAGCATCAGGCCTGGATTCAGGAAATCTAAGTCCAAATCCAGCCTCAGAAACTTATTAGCTGTGTGACCCTGGGCAAATCACTTAACATCTGTTTGCCTCAGTTCTACATCTATAAAATGTGTGTGTTCATCCTTCATTGCCGAAGAAGACCATGCCATCAGAGAGAAATGATGACATGACTTGCACTTGACTATATTTTTTTTTGGAGCGAGGGAGGGCTGTGCAGGTCACTAGTCTCACTTCTCCTCCAGAGCCATCTGGATCCAGTGACCAGATATTTGTCAGAATGACTGGAGATGACCCAGGATGAGGCAATTGGGGTTAAGTGACTTGCCCAAGGTCACACAGCTAGTGAGTGTCAAGTATCTGAGGTGAAATTTGAACTCAGTTCTTCCTGATTCCTGCACTGGTGCTCTATCCACTGCACCACCTAGCTGCCCCTCTCACCTATAAAATAGGGACACTCTGGAGAAAGAAATAGCAAACTACTCCAATATCTCTGCCAACAAAACCCTAAGGGCAAAGTCCATGGGGTCACATAGGGTTGGGTGGCTGAATGACTAACAGTGACAAAGCAGTGAGAAAGGAGAGTATTTCAGGTATGGGAGCCATTTTGTAGGCCATTTGGGTTGCAATGGACAGTGCATGAAGGGGAGTAGATAGATAGATAGATAGATAGATAGATAGATAGATAGATAGATAGATAGATGACAGATAAATAGACAGATACATGTATACATATATATGTATACATACATGTTGTAAGCTTCTTGGAGTCAAGGACTGATTTTCATGTTGTCTGTGTGTCTCTAAGGCTTAGCCTAGTGTCTTGCATACAGTAGGTACTGAATAAATGACAGTTAGATGTGATTAGATTTTGAACATGCATACAGTAGGTACTGAATAAATGACAGTTAGATGTGATTAGATTTTGAACATGCATACAGTAGGTACTGAATAAATGACAGTTAGATGTGATTAGATTTTGAACATGCATACAGTAGGTACTGAATAAATGACAGTTAGATGTGATTAGATTTTGAACATGCATACAGTAGGTACTGAACATGAGGCTCAGAATAAGCCCTACTTCAGAAAGGCAGCCAGGTGTTTCTCTGACAAGCATTCTCATCATCATTTCAGACCTCCTTGGAAGAACCGACCCCCTTGCCTTCAGACCAAGGACTGCCATAGTCAGTGAACAAGCATTTATTAAGTACTAACTATGTACTGGGCACAGTGCCAGGTGCCAGGAATACAGAGAAAGGCAAAGAATAGTCCTTACCCTCAAGAAGTTTACAATCTAATGGAAGAGACAACATGCAAATAACTACGTACTTGCAAGATATATGCAAGGGAAATGGGAGGGAATCTCAGAGCAGTAGAAAGGACCAGGAAGAGCCTTTGGCCAAAGGTGGGATTTGAACTGAGTCTCAGAGGAAGCCAGTGAATGCAGGAGGCAGAGGAGAGGAGGGGGAGTGCTCCAGGGATGGAGTCAGGAGATGGAATGGCACATGTGTGTGTGTGTGTGTGTGTGTGTGTGTGTGTGTGTGTGTGTGTGTAAGAATAGCAAGGAGCCCCAGCACTGCTGGGTTACATACTGCATAAAGGGGAATAAAAGGATATAAAGGAATAAAAATAATAAAAAAGGAATAAAATAATAAAAGATGGAATGGTCTTTATATTCCAACAGAGCCCCTTCTATCTGATTCTGGAGGTAATTGCATGTGAGGTCAGGGCCAGGGAAAGCAGAAAGGGTTACATGGTCAGATCTGTGCTTCACAAAAATCATTTAGCATTCTAGGAGCCAAGATGGCAGAGTAGTAGGAATCTGTACAGTTTGAGATCTCCTTAACAAAATTTCCCCAAAAAGATCTTTAAAAATGCATCAGATCAGACCAAATCCTGAAAATACTGAAAATATAGAACATAAGAAAATGTATGGTATCTTCCATTTTTAAAAAACTGACTTGGAAAATAGATTGAGGAGAAAAAAATTAAAAATTAAAATAAAAAATTAAGATCCGAACACCATGACCTTCCCCCCAAAAGCCTAAATATTATAGTTCAAGAACTCTTAAAAGAAAACTGCTCAGATTTCTTTAGAATCAGAGAACAGAGTGGAAATTAAAAATCCACCAGCCACCTCCTAAAAGAAACCCACAAAAACTCCTAGGTACATATCGTAACAAAAATCCAGAGTTTTCAGTTCAAAGAAAAAACATTGCAAGTAGCCAGAAAGATAGGAAAAACAAGGAAACTAATCAACTGTAACAATTCAGAGACAAGGAAATGAGGGCTTGTACCAGGGCAGGGGTTGTGTTTGTTAAGAGATAAGAACATATATGAGAGGTGTTGTAAAGCTTGAGACGAAAAGACTTGGCACCAGATTGTCTGTGAGGGAAATGTGTGAGTGAGGAGCCAAGAATTATACTGAAGTTGGGATCCTGGGTGGTATAGAGGATGGGGGCACCTTTAAGAGTGATAGGGAGCTTCAGAAATTGGAAGGGCTAGGTCAGGGGGGGAGGTTGGGGGGAGAATATGGGTTCTGTTCACCCAGAAAAGCAATTGTAGGGTATACTCTCTCTTCCAGCCATTTCCCTACTAGTTAGTGCCCCAACAAAGAGATCCAGAGGATATCCTCCTACATCAATAAAAATTCTTCTCTGGAAAACCTGGGCAATTCAGTGGTTGTTCTCATGTTTTGGGGGATTCACCATGTTTCTTACTCCAAAAAAAGAATTCAAACCACAAAAGGACAGCTCACTATCCGACTCTCCACAGTGGCTCTTCCAAACCTTTTCATGCCCCCTCAATTTTCCCATGGCCCTCTTTCCCCCGAAACTCTCCTCACTCCTACCTTTCCTATAACTGAAAAGGACAACACCACCCTCCCTGTCCTTTGGGCTCACAACCTAGAAGTCATCCTGGTGTTGTCACTATCTCTTACCACAGCCTCTAACCACCTCAAGTATCTAAAGCTGCTACCAAGGCCTGTTCATCTTTGCAATGTCTCTCTAGAACAAATCCCCTTCCCTCCTCTGTCCCTGCCACTTCTCTAGTTCACCTCATACTTGGACTACTGTAATAGCCTGCCAATGGGTCTACCTGCCTCAAGTCTCTACTCATTCCAATCCATCCTCCATTCAGCCACTTAAGTGATTTTCCCAAACCATGGGACTGAGCATAAAGTCAATGAACTTCAGTGGTTCCTACTATCTCTAGAGAACAAATACAAAATGTTCTGTTTGGCCTTCGAATCCCTTCATAATGCAGCCCCCTCCTACTTTTCAGTCTTCTTTTACCCTACCCGCCCACCACATACTCTTTAATCCAGTGACACTAGCTTCTTTGCTGTTCTACTTACTTCCGTTTTCAAAACTCATTTATAAATTTTAAGGATTCTTTATAGAAGACACTAAATCCCCACCCCATCCCTGCCCCAATTCAACAAATGTTTATCAAGTGCCACTTATTTACCAGGTATTAGGGATAAAAGGCAAAAATGATGGCGCTCATAATCTACTGGAGGGGGCTGGGGGAGACTCACAAACATTGCCTATCCATGTGCAGAGAGGTGGTTGTAAACCATATCTAGCAAGACACCAATAAAATCACAGGTCCTTGAACTGTTCTATTATTAATAATGTTACTAATAATAGAACAAAGATATAAATATTATACTATACATTAAATGTAATAATAAAAAGAATAATGATGATGATGAGTTTAGGTCCTGGGGTGTTGCATTAGCCTTGTTCTAGAAAGTCTTCCTGTCAGGGATCTCTGGGTCTCTCCCTGACAGTCCACCATACGGTGGGGAAAGTCAAAAGGTAAAGCAAGACCAGTGATTACATGCTAGAAATTTAAGAGCTTACTATAATAGAATCCCAAAGAGGTGAGTCAATGACCAGGTGTCAAATGAGACCAGTTATACAAGGGTTAATGACTATGGACCCTTTTTCTCCCTCTCAAACTGTCCAATCTTACAGCTTAGGATAGGGCCAAAATAGGAGACTGCACAAAACAAGCACTTCTAGCTAAGCAAAGCTTACAGCAAAAAAAGAAAATAAATCAGGCTCACATCTGGATAATAACTTTAGCATCAGTTCCCTTTTTTCCATTGCCATTATCAACATAGTAGTATAGACACTCATTACCACTGACCTAGATTGGTACGACAGTGTCTTTTACAAGCCTTCTCCTACCCATCCTTTCCCTGCTCCAATACTTTGTCCATACCAATAGCAGAATAACCTTCTTTATACATAAGGATGGGCATTTCAACTTCTCTGCTCAAATATGAAAGATGCTAAATTGTTACATACGGCATACTCACATGCAACGTACTCAAAATGCAGCATGCCTGGAGCAATGCCAGTGTACTTACTGTGTACTAAATAGTTCATTAAAGAGATGATGCATTGCAACCAATTGATTTTTTTATTTTAATTTTCCCTAAGTTCCTAATGGAACATAACATTTCCAAGGCATTCCATTGAAGAGGCCATCACAGTCTGTTTAGGTCTTTGGTTTCATTGTCTATTTTTTATGACGGTATCTTCAGTGATAGCTAGGGCACTGAAAGTCTTTAGCTCTGAAGCACCAAGGTCATCTTCAAGAAGATAGAGCTCTGAGTCTATAGAGTCTAGAAAGTACATTCTCATCTGTTAGTTTTTTCCTCCCTCCTTCCCCCCCTCCACTCTCCTTTAGATTTAAGTCACTTCTTATTTGGAATGCTGCTTCATCTGGAACAATGAAATAGTGAGGGTCTGGTTACAATAGTTTTATTTTTTCACTGTTATTGATTCTTTCCAAGAAGCGGTGGCATGCACAGCAGGCACACCCTGGTAAAACCATCTCAGCAGATGAGCTAAACCAGGCCGAGGATAACCAACATGCCTCAGACTTCTTGTTGAGGCCAACAACTTTGTGCAACTCTGCCTCACAGAAATCCAACTCATGCGCAAGTCAAGACAAGCATGTAAAGATTTCCCCTGGTGGAATGGGCAGATGAGAACAATTTGTTCCTAAAGTCATGAGGGTGGCTGAAGGAAATGCCATGGAGCACTTGTGTTCATCCTTCATTGCAGAAGAAGACCATGCCATCTAAGAAATGATGAAATGACTTGCACTTGACTTTGTTTTGAGTGAGGGAGGGCTGTGCAGGTCAGCAGTCTCACTTCGCCTCCAGAGCCATCTGAATCCAGTGAGCACTTAGAGCTTGGTTGGACATTGAAGATGCCAAGCTCTAAGTGTTCCACAGCATTTGCGCTGGCAATTTGGGTTCCCAGACCAGCAAATGCCAGGTCAGATTTTAGGGGCAACTCAAAAGGTTACTACTCTTCGGTCCCTACCAGTATGTTTCCCATTAATAATCACTTAATAGACTAAGTTTTCTCTTAGAAAAAATATATTATTTATAATAGTAGTTAACAAAAGTACTAAAAACAACAACTCTAGGATGTATTCTCCTACAAATACACACCATTTGGGGGTACAGTCATGGAAATAAACTTAAAGTACGATGGTAGTCAACATGTGTGACAAAAACAACTCAGAAATAACCATGTACCAATGACCATCCTTTCTCTCTCTGTAAAGTACTAGTGAAGTTACTGAAGTGAGGAAATCCATGTTGGTAGTAAACAAGCCACTCAGGGGGTGGAGCCAAGATGGCAGAGTAGAAGGACACATCTCTAGAAGTTCTCCTCCCAAAGTCCATGAAATACCTGTAAAAAATGACTCTAAACAAATTCTAGAGCAGCAGAAGCCACAAAATGACAGAGTGAAAGATATTTCCAGCCCAAGGCAGCCTGGAAGGCTGACAGGAAAGGTCTATCACACCAGGGGCAGAACAGAGTGCAGCAAAGCCTTGGCCATGAGGCAGTGAGGAGAGGATTGGAGCAGGCTTCAAGGCATCACCAGCAGCAACTGCAGGTCCCAGATTCCTCAACTCACAAATGCCAAAGACAGCCTCAAAGGTCAGTGAAAAAGCTCTTTCACCTGTGTGAGAAGGGAACACAGCAGTCTAACCTTGGCCCCAGGTGGTGGCAGATTTCATTGTTGGAGCCCTGACCTAAAGACCCTGGGGGAATTGAGTAGTTGATCTGGTTCTCAGCCCTGAGTGGTTGCCCTGGGGTGAGGAGGAGTGCTGACTGGTGTGGTGGAGCTGGTGGAGGCTCTGGAGAAGGAATCCTGCTCACAGACCAGAGTACAGACCAGGAGAGGAATAAATTCCTCCCTCTTGATTGTGCCACCTTGGAAGTACTAAGATCTTATAGGTCCCCAGAGAGGACCCAAAAAAGGGAAAAAGAATAAGACAATAGAAGGTTACTTTCTTGGTAAGCAGGTTTTTTCTTCCATCCTTTTGTTTGAGGAGGAACAAGGCATACCATTAGAGGAAGACCTAAAAATCAAGGCTTCTGCCTGCTAAACCTCCAAAGTAAATATTCAATGGTCTCAGGCCATAGAACAGCTCAAAAAGGATTTTGAAAATCAAGTAAGAGAAGTGGAAGAAAAATTGGGAAGATAAATGAGAGCAATGCAAGAAAATCACGAAAAGCAAGTCAACAGCTTGCTAAAGGAGACCCAAAGAAATGCTGAAGAAATTAACATCTTTAAAAATAGACTAACTCAAATGTCAAAAGAGGCCCAAAAAACAATGAGGAGAAGAATGCTTTCAAAAGCAGAATTAGCCAAATGGTAAAGGAGGTTCAAAACCTCATTGAAGAAAATAGTTTTTTAAAAATTAGAATGGAAAAGATGGAAGGTAATGACTTTATGAGAAACCAAGAAATTACAAAACAAAACCAAAAGAATTAAAAAATAGAAGACAATGTGAAATATCTCAATGGAAAAATAACTGACCTGGAAAATAGATCCAGGAGAGACAATTTAAAAATTATGGGACCACCTGAAAGCCTTGACCAAAAAAAGAGCCTAGACATCATCTTTCATGAAATTATCAAGGAAAACTGCCCTGGTATTCTGGAACCAGATGGCAAAATAAATATTGAAGGAACCCACTGATCACCTCCTGAAAGAGATGCAAAAAGAGAAACTCCAAGGAACATGGTAGCCAAATTCCAGAGTCCCCAGGTCAAGGACAAAATAGTACAAGCAGCTATAAAGAAACAATTCAAGTATTGTGGAAATACAATCAGGATAACATAAGATCTAGCAGCTTCTACATTAAGGGATGGAAGGGGGTAGAATATGATATTCCAGAAATCAAAGGAACTAGGACTAAAACCAAGAATCACCTACCCAGCAAAACTGAGTATAATACTTCAGGGGAAAAAATGGTTTTCCAAGGAAATAGAGGACTTTCAAGCATTCTTGATGAAAAGACCAGAGCTGAAAAGAAAATTTAACTTTCAAACACAAGAATCAAGAGAAGCATGAAAAGGCAAATAGCAAAGAGAAGTCATAAAGGACTTACTAAATTTGAACTATTTACATTCCAACAGGGAAAGACAATATTTGTAACTCTTGGAACTTTTTTCAGTAACTGGATAGTTAGTGGGATCACACACACACACAGAGACAGAGACAGAGAACATAGGGTGAATTGAATAGGATGGGATCATATCTTAAAATAATGAAATTAAACAGTGAGAGAGAAACATATTGGGAGGGTAAAGGGAGAAATGGAATGAGGCAAATTATCTCTCATAAAAGAGGCAAGTAAAAGACTTTTCAGTGGAGGGAAAAAGGGGGGAGGTGAGAAAAAAACACGAAGCTTACTCTCATCACATTCGACTCAAGGAAGGAATAAAATACATGGAAACCTATCTTACAATACAGGATAATGGGGGGAAAGTGGATAAGCAGGATGGGGGGGATAATGGAAGGGAGGGCAGTGGGAGGAGGGAACACTCTTGGGGAGGGATAGGATCAAAAGAAAGAATAGAAGAAACAGGGGGCAGGATAGGAAGGAAGGAAATATAGTCAGTCTTATAGAACACGACTATTATGGAAGTCATTTGCAAAACTGCACAGATATGGTCTATATTGAATTGATTGGCTTCCCAAAGGGGTAGGGAGGGATGAAGAGAAGCCGGAACTCGAAGTTTTAGGGACAATTGTTGAGTATTTTTCTTGCAACTAAGAAATAAGAAATACAGGTAATGGCGTATAGGAATTTATCTTGCCCTTCAGGACAAAAGAGAAGATGGGGATAAGGGAAGGGAAGACAGATTAGTGATAGGGGTAATTAGAATCCTTGATGTTGTGGGGTGGGGGGAGGAGAGAAATGGGGAGAAAATTTGCAAGCCAAAATTTTGTGTAAATGAATGTTGAAAACTTAAATAAATTTAAAAAGAAAGAAAGAAAGAAAGAAAGTAACCTACTATACACTGGTCTGGAAACAACCAGAAACTTTTGCGGCCAGAATCTGCAAGCAGTAGAATTTCTTCTCCACAACCTCCTTGCCTCCAGTTCCACCACACCAGTACTCCCTGTGAGATTAAGATCAGCTGGTCAACTCCTCCAGGGACTGTGGGGGGGTGGGGGTGGGGCAAATCAGCCACTTAATGTGAGATTAAGATCAGCTGCTCAATTCCTCCAGGGGTTTTGGGGGTGAGGGGAAGGGTCACCACTCAGTGTGAGATTAAGATCAGCTGCTCAATATTTCCAGAGGCTTTGGGGGGGGGGGGGGGGTCCACCATCTTGTCTCCTCCTGAGTTCCATTATACTCCATTCTGAGCATAATACTTCAAGGGAAAAAGTGGTCATTCAACGAAATAGAGGATTTTCAACCATTCTTGATGAAAAGACCAGAGCTGAATAGAAAATCTGACTTTCAAACACAAGAATTAAGAGAAGCATAAAAAGATAAACAGGAAATAGAAATCATAAGGGACTAACTAAAGCAGAACTGTTTGCATTCCTACATGGAAAGATAATATTTGTAACTCTTGAAACTTTTCTAAGTATTTGGGTAGTTGGAGGGATGATTCACACACACACACACACACACATATGTATAGACAGAGGGCAAAGGGTGAGTTGAATAGGAAAGAATGATATGTAAAAAAATAAAATTAAGGAGTGAGAGAGGAGAAGAAAGGGAGAAATGGAATGGGGCAAATTATCTCTCATAACAAAGGCAAGAAAAAGCTTTTTCAATGGAGGGGAAAAGGGGGAGGTGAGAGGGATAAAGTAAAGCTTACTCTCATCACATTGGCTTAAGGAGGAAATGACATGCTCACTCCATTTGGTATGAAAATCTATCTTACAGTACAGGAAAGTAGGGGAGAAGGGGATAAGTGATGTGTGGAGGAATGATAGAAGGGAGGGTAAATGAGATGAGGGGGGAATTAGAAGTAAACACTTTTGGGGGGATAAGGTCAAAAGAGAGAATAGAATAAATGGGGGGCAGGATAGGATGGAGGAAAATATAGTCTTTAACAACCTGACTATTATGGAAATCTTTAGCAAAACTACACACATATAGCCTATATTAAATTGCTTGCCTTCTCAATGGAGATGGGTGAGGAGGGAGGAAGGGAGAGAAGTTACAACTCAAAGATTTAAGAACAAATGGTGAGAATTGTTTTTGCATGTAACTGGGAAATAAGAAATACAGGTAATGGGGTATAGAAATCTATCTTGTGCTACAAGAAAAGAAAGTAGATGGGGATAAAGGAAAGGAGGGGTATGATAGAAGAGAGGGTAGATTGAGGGAAGAAGTAATCAGAATGCACACTGTTTTGGGGCGCAGGGAGGGGAGAGCTAGGGAGAAAATTTGAAACTCAAAATTTTGTGGAAATAAATATTGAAAACTAAAAATAAATAAATAAATTGGAAAAAAAAACAAAAAACAAGCCGCTCAGCTTAACATCTCTGTTAGATGGATCAATCTACTGCCAGACTGGGCCAGAAGGTTGCTAGGCTTCTGTACTGGCTCCTTACAGGGCATGTTTTCTCTACTAGACATGTTGGATTGAGCAGGCAGCTAGACTTCTGGACAAGACCCTCTTAAGGCTTAGCTTCTGTGTTTTGTTTGACTATACTTATTTGTTACAGAGAAGGGTTTTTATTAATGGAAAGGAAGGTGAAGTGAGAGTTGTGATAGATATGTGAAAGAGAAGACTGTCAATGAAATATTTCAATAGAAGCAGAAGAGCACAGAAGGAGGTCCAGAAGGGGACACAGTAATGAGGGTAATGTTAGTACTACAGTGTTCAATTTAATATATTCTTTAAAAATAACCTATAATATCAATTTATGGCTTTATTGGCAACCCTTTTTTCTGTTTTTTGTGTTTGTGTATGTGGAAATGTTCAACATTTGTTGATGTTTGTCAAATTTATAATAAAATAAAGAAATTTTAGGGAGAAGTAAATGAACAGCACTTGAACTGTCCATCTGTTGTCCCTCCTTCACACCACATTGCTAATCCACCTCCTTTTCTAATCATATATTTCCTGAATGGTTTTTGCTTGCTTCTTTGTTTTGCTATTTCTTGCACACAGGACACCATTAATTATAGAGGCAACTACAAGGTGGTCCAGTGAATAGAATGCTGGACCAAGAACCAAGAAGACCTGGGCTCAAATCTAGACTCAGACATTTAACTAGTGGTGTGGCCCTCAACTAGTTATTTAACCTTTGCCTCAGTTTCCTCATCTGCAAAATGGGGCCAATAGTAGCACCTACCACCCAGAGTTGTGAGGATCAAATGAGGTAATATATGTAAATCACTTCGCAAATCTTAAAGCACTATACAAATGCTAGTAATTGTTGTATAAAGTCTACTTACACCCACCATCTTTCTCTCCATTTTCCTTTGGGAGAATTTTTAGTCCTTGGATAGTGTAGTGATTACATAATTTTCAATCACAGATCATCATAGGAAGAATATTGATGCTTTAAAAACAGACTTTTGTTTCAGAAAGAGGCTTAGAGTAATTAAAAGCAATGTACAATTTTCCAAAGGCAGTCCAGCACACTTTCTTCCTTCTGGTCCCAGGTCATTGTTAATTTCTAATTCCTGCCCAAAATATGCATGTTGATTAACTAATTGGGCTTCCCATCCAACTATATATTATAGTCTAGACAGTAGTAATTCTTCATCTACTTTTTTATTTTCTTGTGTGGATTGTTAGGATGATTTTTTTGAGTTGCCATAGATCTCATTTAGAAGGTATTATATTTATTATGCATGTGATATGGTCATCATAGTTGGATTGCTCTTTGTGCCACCTATCATCTAGATAATCTCACCATTTGGAAAAGGGGAGTCCTCTTCCCCTTGAACTCTGTGATGGACATGCTTTGTGTTCAGAGAAGCCAACAGAGTTACTTCGAGTTGTTTTGTTGGAAAAGAATTAAAAACAAATCTATCTAAATATATATAAATATAAAGAAGCATCTTGAATAAATGGACTCTCACTATGGCTTAAAATATCACCTATCTGCCACCATTTCCAAGATGACAAAACATTACAAGAATTTTCATGGCTCAAGGCAATGTTGAAATGAGAGATCTGATAATTTATATGAGTACGCAGGGCCCTTCTACAGATGGGAAACAGATACTATTCTGGGAAGGTAAATATCTGTACTGGGATATGCAGTAATTTCACGGGCAGAAGAATCCTCTTGCTAATGGAAATATATTTCACTTTTTCAAAGATCTATCTAATCATTTGTTATGTACCTTTATACTATTTCCTCACCAACTTTCAAGATACAAAAAGAAAAAAATTAACCCCAGTCAATCACCAATAGAAACCTTTCCTTCTGCACTGGTGTTTATATTTATCTATAAACTTTCTTCAATAAGTTATAGATTCCTGAGTTTCATTTTCTTTTATATTACAACATGAGTTCTTAATTTTTACTGAGTCATGGACCTCTTTGGTAGTCTGATAAAGCCTATGGATCCTTTCCCAAAATCACATTTTTAAATGCATAAAATAAGATACATATGATTACAGGAAAAATACAATTATAGTGAAATACAGTTCTCAAAACTTTTTAAAAAGCAAGTTCATAGACCTCAGATTAAGAATCTTTGTATTTTACCAAGTTTGAAGAATTTCCACCCATTTGGGGATTAGATTTACTTCTTTTTTTTTAGATATCTCCTTATTTGTCATACTTGGGGGATTTTCCATTTTCTCATAGAGAAAAACTTTTAATTCAATATTAATCCAGATTTAATCATAAAATTTTCATATATTTTCCACTTACTATCCCTGCCATAATGGCATCTAGGTGGTACAGTGGATAGAGTGACAGGCCTGGAGTCAGGAAGACTCATCTTTATGAGTTCAAATCTGACCTCACACCCTGCCTCAGTTTCCTCATCTGTAAAACAAGAAGGAAAATGGCAAACCACTCCAGTATCTTTGCCAAGAAAATCCCAACTGGGGTCATGAAAACAACTGAACAACAAATTTCTGCCACAAAAGATTAGAGAGAACATTTGTTGTGCCATCTTAATTTCTAAAGCACAGAGAAGGAAATATCAGTAAGAATTATCTAAAATAATCACATGAGAAGTCTTACAGGAGATGTTTTTCCCTCGATGATGATATCTTGTCTTTGGTCCCTTGCCTTACCTATTTAATTTTCTAATGTAAATTACTCTCTAGTTCTTCCCACTCATTGTTTGGCAGCTGTTGAACTTTTTCTTCCTGTAAAATAATACAGCCTCTCCACAACGAAGATGGAAAATTTCCCACTGAATATTGTCTTGTAGTTCCTTTGTGCCACTAAATCCTGTTTTTTAGTCTTGGATGTGTCCTTCACAGACTTGTAGGTTTATAGATATAGAACAGGAAAGAATATGAAAGGTCATCTAATCCAAGCCCCTCATTT
Organism: Bettongia penicillata ogilbyi; assembly: GCA_023548195.1. Lineage (NCBI taxonomy): Eukaryota > Metazoa > Chordata > Mammalia > Diprotodontia > Potoroidae > Bettongia > Bettongia penicillata. The sequence continues at coordinate 4,175,430 of JAJHZJ010000283.1, forward strand.
TACAGATAAGGAAATTGAGGCCTGGAGTGGTAAAGTGCCTTGTTAGATGCTTCACAGGGAGTTAAGTGACCAAGCTGGGATTTGAACCCAGGTCATCAAACTTGAAATCCAACAACATTCTTTCCCCTGTTTTTCCTTTCTGGGGCTCCTTCCTGACTCAGTAGTAATCTTTATTGTTGCTTCTGTTTAATGAAAAAGTGTTTATTGAGTACTTAGGTGCCAAGCAAAATGCAAAGCCCTAAAAATAGAAATTGAGAAAGTAAGACAGCCCCGGCTCAAGTTCACCCTCTGTAGACAGTTCAATTTTAGGGCAGATAAAAGTTAAAAGTACTAGGAGTACAGGGGAAGGGCAGATGAATAAAGCTGGAAATTCATCAATGGGAGAAGAGGGCTACCATGTGCATGACATAATAGTGAAATGGTCTGGGTGATGTCTTTTGATTCGTGTGTAAATTGGATTTAAGTGACATAGAGTTGCACAAAGTTGTCATCCTCACTCTCTCCTCCAGAGTCATCATGATACGGTGGCAAGACAGAGTCAAGATGGCTGGCAGTGGTTCAGGATGCAGTGGATGACCTTGGTGTCTTCAGTGGCTAATCAAGCTTGAAGTGCTCCACATTGCCTGCTTCATCTGCCTTCATGGCCATTGGAACAAATTGTTCTCATTCACCCATTCCACCAGATGAAGTCATCAAATGCTTGGGGTAGACACCCCCCCCCTAACTCACCAATGAGTTTGAGAACCCTTGGTTACCCTCCACCTGGTTGGCCCCATCTGCCAAAACAGTTTACCAGGGTGTGGCCACTGCACATGCTGCAGCTTCTTGGAGCCACAAGTGAGAGTTAAATGGAACAGGTGGACACCAAAAGTGGAAAGAGCCCCAAAAAGGGCTCGGCAGCCATTAACCAAAGGTATTGGTCCTCCCTGAATACACCCTGCACAGCTCTGGGAGAGAAGGTTCCAGTGACTAAGGGAAGAGGTTGAATGAAAAGAAAGCTGAGTCATGGTGTCTAAATTCAAAGAGGACAGATTATAATAATAGCATTTGTGTAGCACTATAAGTTTTACAAAGTACTTTATAAATATCTAATATGTCCAGTCCTGGGAGGTTAGGTGCTGTTATTATCCTCAGTTTACAGATGAGAAAATTGAGGCACACAGAAGTTGAGTGACTTGCCTAGAGTCATACAACTATCAAGAGTCTAAGGTCAAATATGCATTCAGGTCTTCTTGAGTCTGTCCACTGAGCCATCCAGCTGCCTCTTTAAGACAACAGCAGCACTATTTCTCACAGTGGCTGCTGAATCACAAGATCTAAAAGGAAGCTGATAGGTCACCTAGAGTCAGGAGAATCTAACCATAAATCTTCCATCAGGCCTGAAGCAAGAGAACCCATACATCTCTGTTCCTTCATACCTCGAGTCCAGCCAATCTTAGGTTTAATCTGATTCGCACTCTACACCATGTACCTTTTTTACTCCCACCTTTTGGGGAGGCCCCAGATAAGAACCCTAATAAATAAAATCTTCCCAGGGATTAACTGAGTGTGGGGTTTAATGAACCAATGAGTTTAAGAAGAGGTACTTCCTAGGAACACCATGATCCCATTTATGATATTTATTTTTTTTCTTATTTTTATGAGTTTGGGGGCATTTTCTGTGCCCTGTCATCTCCCTTTCCCCCACCTTCCCATGGAGCATGTTTAGTTGACATTCCTGGTTCCAGTGACCATGTGGGTGCTTTGGGGTGCCATTTCTTGTGACCATCGGGTTACCTAAGGTTCAAAGGACTCTTAATTTTATTATGAGATGATAAACCCTGAGGAGTGCCTTGGTTGTCTTTCCACCTCATGACACAGGCAGGCAGCAGAGTCTGGTCAGCTAAAAGAACAGACTTTAGTGGATATGCACTCTTATTTATAACTTTTATGTTTTACATGTAGGATACTCTTTTCTTTGATTCTTCTATGCAGGAGGGATGGGGACGTTGGTGGCACTTGGTTGTGGGACAGAATACTGGTGGAACTGGGGAGGCATGAGTCAAACTCCCGAACATCATTTGGGACTGTTATTTGAAGGGGACTTACCCGGTAGACTTAATCCAGTTTGTGGATTTTGCCCCCAGGTGGATTGATCAGGATGCCACAGAGGGCCTTTGGCCAAGAAGAATATGGAAGTAGTTTTTGAGAACTTCGGCAGAAAGCGCCTAAGGCTCTAAGGAACCTCCAGGCCAACTGCTTTTAACTTACATGCTTGTGGCTTTTATCTTCCTGAAGTGCTTTTACTCTGGGGGATTTCAAAGAGTTTTTGTTAAAAGGATTGTTAGTTTGAGTCCAGGGACTGAGTAAACTATATACCAGATGCAGAATACTGATCTGGATATACTTGCCACCCCCTGCCCTCCCTACTCCTCTCTCCCCACTTCTGCTGCCCAAGTCCCTTTCCCAAAGTGAAGTAGGTCTTCCTGATTCAAGGTCCAGGGCTCTATCCACTTTGCTACCCAGCTCCTACAAAGAAGAGATAAATGAACCAGGGAAAAATTGCCAAAAAGATGAGCTTTGTCCCCTTTTCTTTCCAAGATTCCTCTCCATATCTCTCTTCCAACCTTTGACACCACCTGCACCCCACATCTCAGACATCCAGTGTCTTTATATTGCCCTTCTTGACACCAAGCCAACCCCTCTCCACGCCTAAAGTAACCTAGCTTCAGAACTCACCCTCCCTCTGGTCATCCAAGCCAAAGTCAACTTCCTCAGGTTAAAGGCTAGAGGGCATTTCAATGCTCTGGTAAATTGTAACCAAGAGGCCAGAGAAACTTAACTTTTCCTCTTTTATTTGCATTACAAAAGAGGAGATTGAGATTTGGTTAGCCTAAATTAATCTAAAAATAGTTTAAGGGAAGTAAGGCAGAAGGAAAAGAAATCAGTTACTTGCCAGCTCATTAATACCTAACCTGCCCCCTGGTTACCTTATACAGGGAAAGCAGAGGTCAGCGCTATGACACCCTATTTTTGACATAATACCTTGTTGCTTGGGAGCTTGCCAATTTTTCTTCATGGAGGCAACATTGGATTCCTGCCCATAGAGCTATGACATAACAATGCTCTCCCTCCTCAGCTCCACCTGCAAGTTCCAGCTAAAATTCTACCTCTACAAAAAACTTCTCCCAATCCCTCTTAATTCTAATGCCTTTATTCTGCTGATAATTTGCAATTTATCTGATATATAGCTTCTTTGTGTGTAGTTGTTTGCATTTTGGATTTCCCACAAGCAGGTGAGATATAGTCATCATATACCTAGACAAACACAATTTTTTTCATAAAGATGACAACACATAAGCAGATATCACGATTTCTACATAATCCATGTATAAGAAACAAGCAGCTTACCAAGAACTCCACCTGGCCATTAATGGATTCAGGAAAAAAGATTTTTATTTTACATCCTTTTGGATGGGTGGTCCCTAAGAAAAGACCCACCCTTTAAGACAATTACAAAGCCTCTTATTTCTATCCCAATTCTCATTTCCCTCCCCTGTTCCCCATTGGCTGGGTATTTCAGAGTTCACAGCCTATCTGAAAAACTCCTAAAACCCCCTACCGGGGTCGTTGCCCCTGCTTACATCTCCTATTCCCACATTTCAATGCCCTCCCCCCTCATCCTCATTTTTGTTGTACTTTATTTAGTAAAGGAATGACAAGTTATAAATACTTTTAATTCTAACTCAGGACATCTGCAACACTCAGATTTTATGATCTCCATAGCATAAGAAAGGGATTTTCTCAGTGGATAAGAAAACTGACAGAAGTGTGAGTTGAAGATTCAACCCAGGATATCTTTAAGAAAAGTCTCATTATCTACGATAGCATCTTAAGTTAATGGGTCTCATACTTAATGGAGCTTCACCTGGTCTGGCAGTTTTTGACACAGGAAAAAGACATTCTCAGAGAACAAAAAAGGGAAGTCTGCTCTCAACCTCTGAGCTACATCTCCCAACTACATTTACTTTATGTCAGGTATTACATGATTTATGTGGAAACAAAAGTTCAATCATCTCTTACACATGGGGAATGGGAAGTGGGAAATGGTGGGTAGCTAAGTGACACAGTGGATAGATTACTGGGCTTGGATGCAGGAAAACTCCTCTTCCTGAGTCCAAATTGGCCTCAGAAACTTACTAGTGATGTGACCATAGGCAAGTCACTTAAAACTGTTCACCTCCATTTCCTTATCTGCAAAATCATCTGGAGAAGGAAATGGTAAACCACTCCAATATCATTGCCAAGAAAACCCCAAATGGGATCATGGAGCCTCAAACACAACCGAGCAACCCCAACAACACGGGTGTCATAAATAATGATCCCAGGCTCAATTCTGAAGACTGGTATCTCAAAGTTTCTTTATTAGAAAGGTTGAATTCTAGAGAAGCATACACACCCCCCCGAGTAAAGCGAGAGTGTGTCAATGCAAAAACAAGAACAGGCTTTATAAAGTTAATAATCCTAACTCTTCCCTTCTGGATCAGGATTGGTCCCAATCCTTCCAAGTTCCTTTCTTTTCCTTACATGTTTCCCATTCACGTGTATTCCCTTCTAGTCATGCGTCACATGTTGCTCTAATGAGGCTATAATTTTATGTGGGGAGTTTCCTGTTACGTGCATGAGATTCATTAAGCATGTTCTGTAGTAAAAGAATGGCTGATCATTCATTACCCCAAACTGACGTGTTCCAGTTTGCCTAGGACCCTTGAGTTTGTGGCTTCTGAACCTCCTGGTTTGCTACTGATTGGCTGATAACTTTTATCTAAACTTCTGTTTCCCCCAAGACTGATGATTTTAGCAGTGTGGAAACCTTAACTCTTTCATATCTCTCACAATGGAGAATGAATGACATCAACCCACAACTCTCTCCAGGCTCACTCCTCTGAAGCCGGAGCAGTCTTATTTACCTCCCTTCAATCCTCTTTGATAAATTGAGGGAGTTCCTATAGAGAGTGGCCATGCTCCCCTGATGTAGGAGGAGACATATATCTAATACTCACTGATATACTTCCTGAGGTCTAGCTGGTACACTTCCCATTTAAATAAATCAACCAAAATGATACCATTAACTCTTAATTAGGAAACATTTACCAAATATAACACAAAACAATAATGATCACAATATGATAGTCTACCCCATAAACATGACATATCCTCCCATGACGCAAAGAAGGCCAGTGGGGTAGGGTGGGCACAAACTTATAGAAGCCCGCTAGTGAGGCTTGAGTCTGCTTTTCAGTTTACTTACTGGACTAGATGATTCCTTCCTAACAGATGGAGCTATTTTCTGTGATTTTTGTGCTACTGATGCAATGTTATACTCTTTCAGCAAGTAGCAACCTTAAGCTTGTGATCCTCAGAGCTTCCCAGGTCTGTTTCCTTGGCTGAGCACAGGGGCAGTATTACATTTTCAGTGCAAAACCTGGGATATGCAAAGCTATTCAGCTCTGTTTTCAGGCTTTGAAGGGACCTCTTCAAGCAAAAAGGTCAAAAATGGGCAAAGTGAACAAGCCTCTGAAGAGCTTCTCCTTTCTCAAGCAATGGAGACCTTTCACCAGTCAGTCCTTCAAAAAAGCAGAAAATTCTGCTTTCTCCAATAAGCTCTCAGCATCAGAGCTTTCCTGCAATCAGATCAGCTCTCCACATTGATTTTAATACCTGTCTATCCCTGGTGAGCTAGTCTTGGCTGGGCTAGGGTTCTGTCAATATTTCAAGTCCTATCAATTTCTGTGCTCTGTGTTTTGTTTTCCAATGTCTTAGCTTTTGTAAACATTGTTTACTCTTGTTGGTGTCTACCTTCTAATTCCCTGGCTTATCATCTGGCTTCACAGTAGTTCTCCAGTCTCAAATTAAGGCTTCTTTGTATATAATGATCCACTTCTGACATAGATTTAGCAGCTCACAATCTATATGTCTGCCAGAAATGACTCAAATACTCAACGTACAATTTCCCCATAGTACCTAAACAGTTTCTCTGATTTATCGTTTTCCAGAAATAAAATTTACCATTCCTAAAGACAATTATATGTCAATTAGCTACTGGGAAACAGCAGGCATCATTCAGTATCTTTCTTTTAACCTCAGAAAGAGACTGTTTCCACTCAGGTCCTCTCAGAACTATCTATATGTCTCCACAAGCTGCTTTTCTTGGTACCTTTTGCTGTCCTTTTCAGTAAAACATACACACACACATGCATACACACAAGTTCAAGTGGACAGGTAGTACTGTATAGGTGTGTGTATCTATGTATACATGTACACTTGCATATATACATACAAGCAAATGTACATATATACAAGCATATTCCTATGTGAACGTAATGCAGATCAATGTGTTTATATGTATTTGTTCAGTTGTGTATGATTCTTAATGACCCCATTTTGGGGCATTTTCTTCACAAAGATACTAGAGTGGTTTACTATTTCCTTCTCCAGCTCATTTTACAGATGAGAAAACTGAGGCAAACAAGGTCTTGCCAAGGGTCACATACTATGTCTGAAGCCAAGACTTAAACTCATCTTCATGATGGATGAGTTCCTGATTCCAAGTTCAGTGCTTTATCCACTGTACTATCATATACATAGGGATATATGTATGTTTATATGAGTATACACATATGTGTGTATGTATACATGTGTACATACATATGTACAAACACAGATAAGAGAGTGGGAGACATAACTCACTGACTAGCTAGCCATATCCCTAGACCTTATAGAGATAAATGTTTGAGGCAAATGGTAGCTTACTAAGTAGGACCAGACACCTGGAGTAAAGATTTCCGACTTCCTTTCTTAATTCTATCAGTTTCATTTGTTACCATAATACTATATTGGAGTTCCCCTACATCTACAAGAATCCCGGCGACCACATCTATCACAAATGGGCTTGTTGCTTCTAAAAGAAGCATTGAGGAGGACTCATATTTCCCACCACTATTTCTCTTTATGTAACATATTCATCCTTAGGGACCAATCCTCCCTTGTTTTTGAGATTCATGTTTTATGATTTTTGAAATGCTATTTGTTCCTTTCTTGTGACTGGAATTTTTAATGATTTTTGTGAATGTTAAATTGATCCCTAGATTAGCTTCTGTCATTGTGGCTGAAAGAAATTTTCTCATTCATTTTTCTTGTACTTTTACATCTGAATTGTTCACTTTTAAGTGTCAAGTGTTTGTTAACTGATTTTTTTTCCAGTGTGATATTTAATATCCTGTTTAATTCTTGTCTTGTATATATTTTGCTTTTTTTTTGCCTTCCACAAAATTTCTACGCCACCTCCACTTCGTAAATTTTATTTGATTTTGTCTTTTCTTTTCTCTATTGTTACCAAACTATTACTTCAGCTCTTTTTGAAGAACTGTAGTTTTCCCCTTTTATTGCACACATATTTTATTCTATACATTCTGATTTAGATTGTTACTGATTGTATTATGGATATATTATTACTGATAGTTACCGATTACACATTGTCATATTTTACTTTTTATTCCAAGAAAGTCCTATTTACTACTTTGTTTTCCACTTTGGGAAAATTCTCAGAGTCAAAGGGACAACCCTTTCTCCCATAATCAATCTATTATTTAGATGGAAATACTATTATACACAACGTATTGATGCATTAGGTTGATGTGGCCATGACCTTGAGCATGTGTTTTTGATTTATGGCATGCTGCTGTTTGCTTTCTTAGTTCATGAAAAAAATGATTGATACAATTTTTCATGATCTTGAGTTTCTTTCCATCGCATCGATATGAATTTTTACATCTGTGTATTGCTTATACGTCATATGTTAATTGCATATAGCCTTGCTTATTGCGTTACAACTTTCTATAGTTACTGCTTAAATGACACTGTTGGTTTTTCTGAATATTTCAAACATGGAGCAGTCTCTTAAAATGATAGGTACTGAAATGGTTAAGATGTATTATTGTATAATAAACATTGACATTCATAGAGGCTTCCTAATATTAGTAGTAGATGCAGAATATAAGACTAAAGGAATTAGAAACATTGGAAAGGAATATAATAACAACCGCTAACATTTATAAAGTGCTTACTATGAGCCAAGCACTGTATGCTAAGCATTTTACAGTTATTTCATCTAAACTTCATAATAACCCTGGGAGGTAGGTGCTATTATGTTGTCCATTTTACAGATGTGGAAACTGAGGCAAATAGCAGTTAAGTGACTCTTAAAAATAAAAATCTTAATTTATTGGAACTCATTTATATACAGCAAATTTTCCAAAGTCATGGGAAATATCACTTAAATAGTTAGCATGTCAATTATATAAAACAGGTTAAGTGACTTGCCTAGGTCACATTGATAATCATAGCCAACATTTATATAGTATTTACCATGTGCCAGGAATTGTACTAAGTACTATACAATTATCTCTTTTGAGTCTCCCAATAACCCTGGGAAGTGGGTGCTATTATTATCCCCATTTTACAGATAAGGAAACTGAGGCAAATAAGGTTAAATGACTTGCCCAGGGTCACACAACTCCTGAGTGTCTGAGGCCAGATTTGAACTCAGGTCTTCCTGACTCTGGGGCTACTACCACTTAGCTGTCCTGGGGCTACTTTAGAAATTAGAAGCCTTTCTGAGCTAATCTAGAGTCCCATTTAAACCTGGAAATGACATTTTTCCCTATAAGGTTGAGCAAAGCCAGACTTCTTGCGCCAGAAATACTGCTGACCCTAATTAGAGACATTTTCTGGATAGGAGCCATGCCTCTCAAGAGAAGGGATCAATAAATTTGATAAAGAGTCTTAAAGGAATGGTTCTGCCTTGGTGAAGGGCAGCCAGGAATTACATGACAAGCATGCTTGCAAAACCTCAAGACCCAATGTAGTCTTGGTAAGACTACTTACTCTTCACCAAAAAGGAGAAAGCCTTCTGACTTCATAGTCAGATCTGTGAATGTACAGATCGATCAGAGAGGTTCGATGACCCTAGAGAAAATGATTTAAGTTAAATGCCAACAAAATGCAGAACTCTGATAAACAACTGTGAACTGTTCCAGTCATCATCAATCTTGAACCCCAGTTCCTGTCCCCATGATTAACAGAGATGAGGCAAATACCAACAGAGATGGAGAACCACGGTAATTCTGCAAAGAAAGGCTCAACCAAGACGCACTTAGAGACATCCTCTTGGGTGTGGACCATAAAAGCGAAGCAAAGGAATCGTGAAAATGTGGATTGGAAATCAGATGCCCACAAATCAGATGAGAAATAGAAGAGTAGACAAAGCTGTTGTCTGTGGAAAGGTTAAAAAAAAAATCAGGAAATCAGCATCAGAAAAGGAAATGGGGACAAGAGAGGAGGTTACTTGAGACTCTAAGAACAGGGAAAAGACTATGAGTCTATTATGTAGGGACTCACAGAAGCCTGCTTAAAGATGGCAGGGAAGACTGAGGATGTGATTTCACCACTGACCTTGACAGTGTATCTCAAGGGATTGTTACAGTCCAATCATTCTACCAGAGGCATCAGAGGGAAAGAGCATTATTGACATTAAAGGGGCTGAGACTTGGTGATTCACAATATGTGGACTGAGAATTACCAGAAGAGCAGGCTGATTTTAGAAGAGGAGCTAGAGACCAAATTGCCAACATTTACTGGATTATGGAAAAAACAAGGGAGTTCCAGCAAAACAACCTTTAATCTATTGCTTTATCAACAGTGATTCGTAAATATCTTTTAGGATCTGTATCACAAAGAACAACTGACGATGTTTATCAGGTTACAGGCATATTGTTCTTTTTTGCACTGAAATCACTGGAGAATCAACCAGAATAAGATTGTTGGGAGATATCAAATTCGAATGCAGAAACACTGAAACTGAGATAGAATTCTGATGAGATAAGCCGCGGGAAAATGAAGTCCGTCTTAAGAGCAGTATTGTGAGCAGTGTCGAAGATAGACAAGGGGCATCCAAGATAGAAGAGGTGATAAGGAACCTGGGAGAAGATAATTCAAATCAAAAAATCGTAATCAATGAACTTAAAAGAGATAAGGATTGATTTCGCTAACTCTGAATAATTAAGTAAAAACAAATCTGATAGGCAAAACTGGAGCCAAGAGCAGCCAATAGAATATTCAAGGTTCGAAATGACGAAAGGAATAGGCTAACGAAACTATAACGAATTGTCATTGTCCTTCATTAATAGAGAAACTTTTAAAGAATACGAGTTGACGTGAAGAAAAAGCAGTAGAATATTGCAGCAAGATGAGTGGACGCACGTTACGACTGAAACACGCAATAATAAAGAGACCCAATTCTGACAAAAGGTGCGAACGGAGTAAGAGATTTTGTCTAACGTCCCCATGCTGGCGAAAGCCACCGTGCTCTCGGGTCCCAGAAATGACCGGAGTAGGCAATCGCAGCCGAGGTCTCCCCGATCAGAGTGGAATGTGCGAAGAGGACACGGGTGTCTGGAGCCCTCGGGGGGGCGGAGGGGGGAGCGGCAGGGCAAGGTGGGCATGGACATGCCCGACCGAACTCGCAAGCAGATCTTATTAGAAAGTTCTCTCTAGAGACTGAGCTGGAGAGCCTCCACCCGCCTTTCGAGGTCAAAAGCCCTGGGAGACCCTGGAGGCGCCCGACGCGTCCTGAAGCGCTAAAGCCCTAGGAGCCAAGCCAAGCGCTGCCCAAGCAAGTCATTTTACAGCTGGGCTCAGTACTTTGAGCCCGCAAGGCGATTAGGATGAGGAACTCAGAGTCGTACTGAATGCCTAGAAGGGAAATGCTTAGACCACAAGCAATGATCTGCGGTCTGAGACCTATTTGACACAGGAAAACGTAGCGGACCTCAGTCCGACACCCAGGAGGTGGCTCAGGCCTGAACAGCTCAAAAGGATTTTGAAAACAAGTAGACAGTGGAGAAAAACTGGAAGAAAATGACAGAATGCAAGAAAAGTAGAAAAAGTCAATACTTGTAAAGGAGACCCAAAAAAATGCAAGGAAATTAACACTTGAAAAATAGGCTACTCAATTCAAAAGAGGCAAAAACCAATGAGGAGAAGAATGCTTTCAAAAGCAGAATGAGCCAAATGGAAAGAGGTTCAAAACTCATGAAGAGAATAGTTTTAAAATTAGAATGGAACAGATGGAGTAATGACTTTTGAGAAACCAAGAAATCAAAACAAAACCAAAAGAATGAAAAAATGAGAAATGTGAAATATCTCATGGAAAAAAACTGACCTGGAAAATAGATCCAGGAGAGACAATTTAAAAATTATGGGACTACCTGAAACTCTGATCAAAAAAAGAGCTAGACATCATCTTCATGAAATTATCAAGGAAAACTGCCCTGAATTCTAACCAGAGGCAAAATAATATTGAAAGAACCATGATCACCACCTGAAAGAGATCAAAAAGAGAAACTCCAGGAACATGTGCCAAATTCCAGACCCCAGTCAATGAGAAAATTGCAACAGCTAAAAGAAACAATTCCAGTATGTGGAAATAAATCAGGATAACTCAAGATCTAGCAGCTTCTACATAAGGGATGAAGGGCGTGAATAAGATATTCCAGAATCAAAGGAACTAGGACTAAACCAAGAATCACCTACCCAGCAAAACTGAGTATAATACTTCGGGGAAAATGGTCTTTCAATGAAAAGAGGACATCAAGCTTCTTGATGAAAAGACCAGAGCTGAAAAGAAAATTTGACTTTCAAACACAAGAATAGAGAAGCATGAAAAGTAAAAGCAAAGAGAAGTCTTAAGGACTTACAAATGAACTGTTTACATTCCACATGGAAAGACAATATTTGTAACTCTTAAACTTTTCAGTACTGGTAGTAGTGGGTCACACACACACAGCATGAGAATACATGAACATTAGAACAAGGCGTGAACTGAATAGGATGGGACATATCTTAAAAGAAATTAAAAGTGAGAGAGAAATTTGGGGGGGAAGAGGGAAATGGAAGGGGAATATATTCATTAAGAGGCAAGTAAGACTTTTATGGAGGGAAAAAGGGAGAGCTGAGAAAAAAACAGGAAGTTTGCTCATCACATTTGACTAGGAAGGAATAAATATCATGGAAACCTATCTTACAATAAGAAATGGGGGAAAGGGATAAGCAAGGGGGGGCATATAGGAGGGCAGGGAGAAGGGAGCAGAATCACACTTGGGAGGGAAGGATCAAAAGACAGAAGAGAAACAAGAGGGGCAGGTAGGAGGAGGTAATTAGTAGTCTTAAAACAGACTATAGGAAGTCATTTGTAAAACTCACAGATATGGCCTATATTGAATTGCCTGCTTCCCAAAGTGGGTAGGGAGGGATGGAGAAGGAACTCAAGTTTAGGAACAATTGTTTAGTATTTTTTGCTCTAGAAAGAAGATACAGTAATGGGATAGAAATCATTGCCCTACAGGAAAAAGAGAAGATGGGGAGAAGGGAGTGGAAGACAGATTGGATAGGGAATTAGATCTTGGTTTGGGGTGGGGGGAGGGGAAAGGGGAAAAATTTGGAACCAAAATTTTGTGAAATGAATGTAAAAAGTTAAATAAATAATAAAATTAAAAAAGCCTGAATACAGCATGGAAGTGGAAATATTCAAAAAGTGTTATTATAAAGGAAAAAATATAATCTCTTTACATGCAAAGCACATTGCTCTTGAAGACAAGCTGTATAGAGACAGTTTAAGAATTATAGGTCTCCCAGAAAAAGATAAATCAAAAAACTGGAACAACATAATACAAGAAGACTGTCCAAAACTTCTGAACAAAGGGGGGAAAAAGAGCTAATCAAAATAATCTACAGATGTGCTCCAGAAAAACCCTGAGCTGCAAACTCCAAGACACATGTAGGTCTCCAGTTGAACAACTCCAATGACAAATAACAAATTCTGCAAGTGACCAGGAGAAAGACTTTGAAATGTGAGGGAAAGGAAAATAACAACAGAAAACTATTCTGCGCCAAAAACTACAGAAGGAATGGAATACTTTGTTCCAAAGAGCAAAGAGGTCAAAGATGCAACCCAAGATGATAGATCTACCCTGCAAAACAGCCTAATCATCAGTGAAGTAAAGATGGATATCCAATAAAAGAAAGGCATCTGAAACATTCCTATAAAGAAAGACCAGATGTGAAGTAGATTGCTTATTTTGCAAACACCCATGACAACAAAAATACAAGAAAAGTAAGCAAATGTACAGTCACACACACACTCACACATTCATACACACATGCACACACACACACACACACATGCACACTCACACACACACACTCTCTCATCACACACACACAAGGAGCAGGAGGAAAGATTTACAAAACAGTAACATAGAAAATGTTTAGAAGATGGAACTCAAAATGGGTACCTTGGAAATTTTAATTCTGTGCAGAACAAAAAAACCTAAAGAAGGAATGAATAATTATAAAGGCCACGAATCAAAGAACAAAAGTCTTCAATTGAAAGGGAAGATAATTAATAAGTAAACAAGCAAAAGAAATATTTTTGTAAAAAGACACATCAAATGAAAAAACCTACAAATAAAACAAACTGAGAGAAAGAATGATTTTACTTCTAATTGGAGAAAAAATTGGAGAAATTTGGAGAATTGGAGAAATTGGAGAAAAAAAGAGGGGAAGAATTAGAAAACTAGATGAAAGGAAGAAAGAAAAGAGAATCAATATATTAGACAAAACTTCCAAGCCAGGGAAAGGAGTGACCCATAGGAAGGTGAAAGCCTTGGTGAAGGGAAGAGACCCTGTTGAAATAAGTCGTACCTTAAAGTCTGAGTGGAAATAACTAGAGACAAGAGGTCTGTCTTTATAGAAGAAGAGGGGAAGAAAATCTTAATTTGGGAGGTAAATGAGGCAAATGGAGGAAAATATAAACCTAGTTCTAATAATGTAGGTTAAACAATTTAATATTTAGGACAAACTTTCATAAGATTGTTAATAATTTGTGATTCTTCTGAGAATTGTTTATCTCCTTTGACCACTTATGCATGGGGGAATGGCTCTTTGTCTTATATGTGTTAATTTCATGTATGTGAGCACATATATATATATATGTACATATATATGTATATATATATATATATATGTACACACACACACATATATTTATCTGGATATTAGATCCATAGCCCAGATGGTTGGTGCAAAGAATTTTTTCCCAGTTGATTGCTACCCTTTTGATCCTGGTAACCCTAATTTTTTTCTCACATTTTCCAATTTCATTCAGTTTAAAGTGTTGTTAATCTTTTGTAATATCCATCCCATATTTGTTTAAAAAGCTTTTCTCTTCCCTTCTATCTCAGCCGTAGTAGTAAAAGGTACCTGATCTACTTTGCTATGGCATGACTTTTATTACTGAGGATATGTTTTCAATTACAACAACATCATAAAAAATTAATCACTTTGAAAGACGAGAATTCTGATCAACACAATTACCAACTATGAGTCCAGAGGAACAGTGATGAAGAATACCGTCCACTTGCTGAGAGAGGTAATATGCTAAATATACAGAATGAGAAAAATATTTTAGATACAGCCGATATGGCTTTGTTTTATTTTACTATGCATTTTTGTTGAGTTTTGTTTTCCTTTCCTTCTTTCTTTTCTTTTCTTTTTAGTAAGGGAGAAAAATGAAGAGTTTTTAATTGAAAAAAGTTTAATAAAAAATATAGTTCATATATCCATTTTGAACTTATTGTAGTATATATTGTAGGATGTTGTTACAAATCTAATTTCTGTTAGTATAATCCTAATTTCTGCCTAATAGCTTTCTAGTTTTCCCAATTTTTCTGGTTTACTTGTCAAATGGTAAATTCTTCCTAATATATTTTATCCTCTTGAATTTACTGAACACTGAATTATTGAGTTCAATTGTTTCTAATTCTTTCTTATCTCATTGTCTCTGTGGATCTATGGAATTTTTTTCTAACCCATACTAAACAGTTTTGATGATTACCGCTTTATAAGGTTTAGAAGTATCACTGGGGAAAGAAGTCTTAACAAGTCTATGATAATTATCATCAACCAAAGGAGATGACAATTATTAGGTATTTAAGATTTCTTCTCTTCTTTTCGGGGGTGGGAGGTGGAGAGCAGTATTTTAAGCCCTTGTTTCCTTGTAGTTACATAGCAGTCAGAGCACTTAGAAAACCTTGAAAAAAAGAGTTGTGTGGTTGGTTTTTTTTTCGTATAGCAGGACAAGAAAAGGTGGGAAATTGATTCACATCCCATAGTTGGCTTAAGAGGAAGGAAACCCAGGTCAAAGAACTGGCCCAGACAACCACGCAGACAGGTAAATCAAGTCATGGGGCTCAAAAGAGAAAGAAAGTGGAGCAGGGGCAACTGATCTGAAACAGAGGAATAATTACAGGGTTTTCACTCTGGCAGGATCGTAGAAGGATCAGATTTAAAGTTGCGAGCTATCTTAGAAATCTTCAAAGAGGCAGCGAGGTGGTGCAATGGATAGAGAGAGCTGGCCCTAGAGTCAGGAAGATCTGAGGTTAAATCTGACCTCAGACACTATCTCAGTAGTTCAGATAGGGTCTCTCCAGGTATGTGACACAGTCCCTGGGCAAGGCATTGATCCTCTATCTGCCTCATCTGAAAAATGGGAATAATTGTAGCATCTAACTCAGCTGTCATGAGAATTAAATGAGATCACATTTGTAAAGCATTTTGCATATCCTGAAGAGTTTTATAAATGCTATTTTTAAATAGTTTTATGGATAAAGGAAGGGATGCCCAAAGATGAAAACTCATTCGTTTCCCATCACATAGGTTTATTGTCCAGTTAGTTGCGTCTGATCCTATTTGGGATTTTCTTGGCAAAGATACCAGAGTGGTTTGTCATTTCCTTCTCTAGGTCATTTTACAGATGAGGGAACTGAGGCAAACAGGATTGAGTGACTTACTCAGGGTCTGGTATTCAAACCCAAGTCTTCTGATTCCAGTGTTAGTGCTTTGTCTGCTACACCACATGAAGATGCCTTCTGTGCCCCAAACCAGACCACTGGGAAATTTCCAGGGACAATAAGCTCTCCTGACCCTCCCAAAGTGGTTAAAGAGCTGTTGACTACCTAGAATGCCTAAGAAGTATCCAATAGTCCTTTATAGGTGGCCCTAATTCCTAACACAATCTGGACATTCAACAACCACTTTAAAACAATAACCTGCCTAAGGAATTAATAGGGAAAGTATTTTCCTTTAACTATTTTTAACTTAACTATCTTACTTTCATGAAGGAGATTGAAATATGAGATGCATTTTTCTCTTGACACATTCTAAGGTTCTTATAAATCTCAGAGTCTTCAAAGAGGAGTGATGAGAATGTCCATCTGGACAAACAGGGAACCACCTAGATTAGACTTCCAGGTTGCTACTACCAGGAAGTGAATAACATCATACCATATTTGGAGATGAGTATCAGTGCCATCTCCTTCTCTCACTATATAGCTGTTGAGTTACAACTGATAATGAATCAGTTCTGTGGGGAGAATTTTACTTCTTCTGGCTCCCAAGGCAACCTCCTCCAACAACGAATAAGAGGTAAGTGACAACAAACCTAGAGACTGGCAACAGGACTACATGGTATCCCAAAAGGTTAAGGCAATCTCAGGTTGCGTTACCAGATAGAGGCAAGGTATCTAGAATGAAGATAATAACTGCACTATTTTCTGTTCTGGTCAAACCATAGCCAGAAGATTATATGTAGTTCTGGTAATATTTTAGTAAGGATATTAACAAATTAAAGTACATGTAAAGCAGCCTGAGGAGAAATTCGAGGTGCCTTAAAACTACATTATTCAAAGATTCTTTGAAGAAACTAGGGATGTTTAACCTAGAAAAGAAGGTTCTGGAGAAACAGGCTAGCCATCATCAATCATTTCCAGGGCTGTGATATGGAAAAATAAACCAATTTGTTCTGCTTGATCCCAAAGGGAAGGACAAGCAACCCAGTGGATGTTTGCTGCTTTTGGTTCTGTATACAGAGACATTTCCTAACAAGTAAAATTGCCCCCAAATACTATGGACTGCTTTTTAAGTTCCGTTTCTCTAGAGATCTTTAAGTAGACATTGGATGGTCTCCCATCAGGGATCTCAGAGAAAGGATTCCTGTGCAGGGATGGGTTGAACTAGAGGATCGCTGAGGTTCTTTCCAGGTCTGAGGTTATATAAATCTATCCCAGATGCTCTAGAAATTGATTGCTTGTTTCAAATGGTTTCTCTATCCTTGGAGAAAACTATGCAGAGATTCAGTTTCAATTCTTACTACCTGTAACTGATAACTAGGTGGGTGAGAGTCTTTTTTTCTCTTCTAAAAAAGGGTAATCATCCTCTGGGAAGTGCAGTACTTTTTGTGTTTTCAGCTATGAGGGGGGGAAGTGTTCTCTTGTCTGTTTTTCTTTTTTCCCAATTCTTGAAAAAGCCTTGCACTTGAAAAAGGCTCACTTTTAAATTCTCTTGGAGGTTTTTATGCAAATGGTTATATAATAGGTCAATTATATCTTTATTATTAATTTATCCTACCAAGTGGGTGCAGAATTATTATGTGGGGTGTGACCGCCTATTTTGTCTTTTCTGAGGTAAATGAAAGCAGTTTTCATGTCTGAGTCTATAGACATCCAGTCAATTTTCACCTTGATTAGAGGTTTGTGGGCCCTTGGTAAGTACTTCAGTAGAACTGACATTATACGTAAATATTCTCATGAGTCAAGTGGATTGGAATGCAAATTAATATAATGAGCCAAGGCAAAACCTAGGGGGGAAGGCTGAACACTGTTGATAAACACCAGCTTCTCCTCAATTGTATGTGTTCCTCCTTCATTGCCGAAGAATACCTTGCCATCAGAGAAATGATGACATGACTTGCACTTGACTTTGTTTTGAGTGAGGGAGGGCTGTGCAGATCACCAGCCTCACTTCTCCTCCAGAGGCATCTGAATTCAGTGACCAGATATTCATGAGGATGACTAGAGATGATCCAGGATGAGGCAATTGGGGTTAAGTGACTTGCTCAAGGCCACACAGCTAGTGAGTGTCAAGTGTCTGAGGTGAGATTTGAACTCAAGTCCTCCTGACTCCTGCACTGGTACTCTATCCACTGCACCACCTAGCTGCCCCAAGGGTTGTTATGAGGAATAATGGGATATATAAAACCCTTTGCAAGCCCTAAAATACAGAGAAGAACTTAGAGAGAAAACACTTTCTCATATCTTCTGACTAATCTGAAATCAATCCTTACTAGCAATCACTAACCCTGAGTACACTGACTGGTGTAAGACCAACTTTTAGATTACCTCCAGTCCAAGACAGCACACATGGATGAGTCAAGCCCAACTCTGGAGTTCTGTGATACGGTATACCATATATCAACCATGTCTCCCTTTTACCAGAATACAAAATACTGGCCCAGGAAGAAACACGCAGGCATACCACAAAGAGCAGTGGTATTCTACCTTCCAGGGCCTCAGCATTTTATGAGAAATATGGCCCTGCTATAACCTTATGTCAAATGGACTGTGGTCCTGGTTTCTAATAAGCTGCCCAAAATCTTGTATATTTTGAAATGAAGAGTAGCTAGGGGCCTCAGTGGACAGAGCACTAGGCTTGGAACCAGGATGACATACTGCTGAGTTCAATTTGGCCTCTGATGCTTACTAACTGTATGACCCTGGGCAAGTCACTTAACCCTGTTTACCTCAGTTTTCTCATCTGTAAAATGAAGTGGAGAAGGAAACAGCAAGCCACTGCATTATCTGTGCCAAGAAAACTCCAGATGGGGACACAAAGAATCGAGCATGATTGAAATGGCTTAATAACAAAAATGTATTATCTAACAGTGGTTATAGCTGGTCAAAAGTGGAGACAACTACCCTTAAGACTGGAGGTGTGAGGGTAAATGACCCATCTGTGGGGTATCAGAATTCTGATTATCTGTAGCTATTGTCAGGAAGGGCTCACCTGCCACTTGCCCACCTGTATCAGTGGTGTCCATTTTAAGAAAGACATCGACAAGTTGGGACTCAGCAAGAGAAACGTGAACAAGGTGGTAGAAGAAATATAGTCCATGCCATAAGGAATCCGCTGAAAGAAATAGGGATGGTATCATGTAAAAGAGAAGACTTAGGGGACGGGAGAGGTCATAATGGTTGTGCACAAGTATTTAAAGACTGTCATATAAAAGAGGGACGAGATTTACTCTTCCAGTCCGCAGATGACAGACCTAGAAGTATTGGGGAGAAGTGCAGAGACAGATTTCAGCTCAATTAAATTAAATAGTTACTAAATATGTACAATCTATAAAACTAGATGTTAGGAACACGAGACAAAAATGAAACAGTCCTTGCCCTCGGGGAGTTTAAATTCTATTTTCTAATAATTAGGGCTGAGAGTGGAAGGGACCATAGTGCAAGACCATTAGTGCCCCCATTAACAGAGTCTTGCTGGAGATCATAGGATCAAACAGCTCGAGTTGGAAGGGACTTCAGAGGTCATCTAGCTCAAACTTCTCATTTTACAGATGAGGAAACTGAGGCCCAGGGAGGTAGGATTTGAACCCTACATTCTCTGACTCCAGAGTCAGTCCTCTTTCCACTGTATTACCCCACAGCATTCTAGACAAGTTTCTTGCTCATATACAGCTTAGATTCAACGACCTCTAAGGTACTTTCCAACTCTGAGATTCTGTGACTCTGAGTATTCCTTAAAATCAGTCCACTGGTGTTTTCTTCCCAATGTTCACATGAACTTATTTTATTCTTATCTTGAGAACCAGATGCACACTTTTGCCAAAGGACTTAGGCTGCAAAGTGATTCCAGTGGATAATTTATGTTGCATTTATTTAGTCTCTATTCAAGAAATAAAAGGGGGCCATTCTCTGGAATAACCTGCCTGTGGTATGTATTACCTCCCCTAAAGTGCTCTTTCAATTCCTGTGCTCCTGAGGATTATATCAGGGGAGGACATGCTCTAGCAGGTCCTAATAACCTGGAAATTGTTGGTATTACTGCAGAAGGCCAAACCACCCTTCTAATCCCTTGGGCTCACAACCTAGGATCCCCGTTGGATTCCTCACCATCTCTCACCTCCCATATCCAAGCTGTTACCAAGCCTGTTGATTTCACCTTTGCAACCTCTCTCTAATAAGCCCCCTTCTCTCCTCTGACACTGTTACTACTCTGGTATAGAACCTCATGACCTCCTACCTGGACTACTGAAATAGCCTGCTGGTGGATCTGTCTGCCTCAAGTCTCTCCCCACTTCAATCTATCCTCCCTTTAGCCACTTAGGTGATTTTTCCTAATGTGCAGGTCCAACCATGTCAACCCCCAACTCCAGTCACTCACACATTCAATAAAGTCTAATGCCTTCGTGTTGTCTCCAGGATCAAATACATTCATCTATGAGTAGTAGTAGCTGTCCCACTGGGGACCCAACAGTCCAGTTCCAGCTGGGCACTTCAGCTCCTTCCTTCCTTCTTCCCTTCCTTCCTTCTTTCTTTCCTTCCTTTCCTCCCTCCCTCTATGCACATAGGGTATCATACCCTTACCTGCCAGCACTCTGCCCAAAGTCATACAAACTTTGATTGTGGAAACCTTGCAAGATATCTTGAGGTTTATGGGCTAAATTTCTTTTTTTAAGGACCATGCCTTAAACCTAAATCACTCTGACACTCACTGATTGACCAATCATTGCGTGTTCGTCCCTTGTTGCTAAAGAAGACCATGCCACCAGAGAAATGATGACATGACTTGCACCTGACTTTGGTCTCAGTCCAAGCCTACCATGGTCATTGTTTGAATTCTGAGGGCTCAGAGTGAATGTCATTAGCAATTGTTTCTGTTTTGATTTTTTTTTTTTTACTAGGTAAAAGAGGACATTTTTTTTGCCTCTTTTCTTACCAAGACTTAATCACTGAACGGGTGCTGCCTCAGACAAATTGAGACCTGGGAAAGACCTTAGTTTTAAAGGCCAAGATCTCCAACTGCATTTGGGCCATCTCCAGTGCCTGGTATATAGAAATCACTAACTACATAAAGGATAGTTATTATTATTATTTGCATAGATAAGTTCAGTTCAGTATCATTCATGGCTGGTAGCAGCAGAGACAGTACTTTAAGCTAAGTTGGGGTTTTTTTTGGAGGCAATTTTCCTAGGGTCACACAGCTAGTAAGCATTTGAGGTTGGATTGTAACTCAGGTCTTCCTGACTCCAGTATGGAGCTCTATCTATTGTGCCACCCAGCTGCCCCACCTAAGTCTTTTGACTCCAAATTTTAGCAACTTTCCACTAAATCTCATTCACTATAGTACCATCAATTAACATTTCAATAACACAACAAATATTTATTGAGTGTCTTCATCAAGGGCCATGTGTTAGGCTCAGAAATTATTAATCTAGCTCTTCCCACTGCTGGGAGGGAATTTCTCACAATTTACAAGATGAAGGAAAATTAAATATCACTTTTTTGTACTTTCAGGTTTTAATACAATGAGGAAACATTGGGGGACTTGGTGGACAGCCATTTTCTTTGCCGTACTCTTTAGTGATCTCTCCTTGGCCAAGGCCAAAAGTACAAGACAGAGGAACAAGTCAAACAGAAAAAACCTGCAAACCAATCGGGTCAACCCAACCACAGCCCAGCCATCAGAGATACTCCAGGGAGCTTTCATCAGGCAAGGCAGAAAGCTTTCCATTGACTTTGGGGAGGAGGGCAATAGCTACTATGAGACCCATTACCAACTGTTTCCTGATGAAATCCATTATGTTGGATGCACTGAGTCTAATGTAACAAAGGATATCTTCATCAGCAACTGCATGAA
Source organism: Bettongia penicillata ogilbyi (assembly GCA_023548195.1). NCBI lineage: Eukaryota > Metazoa > Chordata > Mammalia > Diprotodontia > Potoroidae > Bettongia > Bettongia penicillata. The sequence continues at coordinate 4,197,288 of JAJHZJ010000283.1, forward strand.
TGCCACCCACACAGCCAACAATCTGGAGACCCTAGAAGAAAAAAATGCAAGTGATATTCACTCGAGGGTGCTGGAGCAATTAATAAAGGAATTATGTGCCCTTAAGTACTGTGAACTTCAGGTAGAGACAGGAGCTGGCCTTAAGCTCTCATTGGACCAACCTGTTATGGTCTACTTGGTTATTCTGACTTGCTTTATAGTGAAATAAGCAAGCTCAGAGTCTGACAAGGAAAGATGGGAAAGCAAGCCACTCACAGGCAAAAACCATGTTATCCCAGGCCCTCTTCCTGCTCTAATGAACCCACTCCTCTCTTAAAGAAAAGCAAAAAACTACCAAATAGTAGTGAGTGTTGGCATGTCATAAGCAAGATGTTTTATGATCTGATAATGTTCATTCCATGCTTAACATATTCCATCCTTCTCACTCTGATGTCCTTCAGGATGACTTTCAACTATGGAGGTGATCCTGGGTCCTCAAAGACCAGGGCAAAAAAGTTCCAGATCTGTCAGTTTCCACCAAGATGAAAAGAATTTATGCACTGACTCACTGATAGGTTTTCTATATCCAAGGATCAGGCTGGCTTAGTCTAAAGAGTCTCATTGCCAGAAGGCCACCCACCGGATGATAACTCTTTTTAGTCATAGAAACTATTGAAGGCTGCCAACATAGTCCTCAGTAGGACACCCCAATGAAACCATAGGTCTATTGTAATATCAAATGTACACCTAACTCCAAAACAATGGCTTTTGAACCCTTTTAGAAAGACTTTGCTCCATCCATCCTGGACCAGTCCCACTTACCAGTTGAGAAGGATGTTTGTGAGAATGATTGGGAAGAAACCACAGTGCTTTTAAAGAGATGCTAATAAGTATTACATTCATTTATTCTGGAACAAGATCACAGACAGTGCCATCGTATAAAAATGTCAGTACCATAAGAGACTCCTAGTGGTCCATGAACCATATATTGAGAGAATCTAAAGTATCACTTAAAGCAAATATTGTGTATAGGTACACAGCTATAGTTATTTTTCTGGAATTGGATTGCCCACTGTTTGGAGTGTTCTTAATATGGATGAGCTGGACTTAATGGTGGTGGCGGCTCGCTCTTCCATACTCCTCACTCTTTCTCATGTTTCTATAGCACCTAGCGTGATATCTGAGTAAGAGGATATTAGGACAGTTAGCCACAAAAAAGACAATTTCCAGGCTCCGTATGCCTGACACTGATCAAAGTAATTGTGTCACTATTAGCAGCCTAATCACATAGCTCATCACCAGTAACAGACAGTATAGTCACTGTGTTCTATGTCCACAGCTTCTCTCTAATTCAAAGATGCAGCTGACCTCTAAGTCTGACAGTAAAAGAGCCTCCGTGGACAAACAGCAGCTTAGCAGACAGCAGCTAAGTTCTCCTGGTTCATTCTGATGCTCCAATTTAATGCTATATTTCTGACAAAGAAGTGAATATTCATGGTCTGTGACTGGAATTTCTAGTTCTATATGTCTCAGTCTAGTACTCATCATTGGGGAGAACTGTTCTTTGGAGAAGAAATAATGACTTTTAAAAAAAATTATCTGTAAGTGGTTGTAACGGTAAATAGTTTCAAGTATCTCTGTATAGTATATTTCCTGACCTTGGTACCTACTCTTATTCTAAAAACAGTAGCTTAGGAAACCAGACCTTAGGTCAACAGATTTAATTTGGACATCATGCATTTAATGGCAGAAGAAAGTTATTTCTTCAGCTTTTAGCCAGTTTTTTACAATGGTTTCTCCACATGTTCTACATACTTCATGTTCTATGAAGACTACATCCCAATAAAGATATAAAAATCTTTCCCATAGAGTTCCTGGAGTCATTCTTCACGGATTCATTGTTGAAAGTAAGTTGACTAGCTTCAGCTTTCCTGACCTCATCACCTTGTTGTATTGACTGTTCTTACACCCGTCCACCAAAGTCCTCTTCTGATGCCTCCCTCCTCCTGATGTGGAGATGACCCGAGGTCCTCAAAGGCTCTTCCGGTCAATCTAAACTCCAGTGGTTCCCTTGAAGCTAGAAAGTCTTCTAGTACAGTCCAGGTGGCAGATTTTGTGTCTGTCACAAGAGGCCCAGCCTAGCTGAGTTCAGAGAAATTCATTAGAAAAGGCTGACCATTAACTGGTGAATTGTAAACGGATTCTGTTCCTGTATGGGTAGTGACATCACTTGGTAAACCTTTAAGGGCTACAGAATGAAAATTATTGTTATTAGGAATGGCCCTGAAGGGAGATAGAAGGGGAAGAGATGTTAAAATATGTCGAGTACAGTTGAAGGAATGTTATTTTATGGGTGAAGGGAAGGGTGGTTCTACTGCTTTTGCCTTATTAAGGTGTGTGGAAGGTTGTGAGTTGGTTGTGTGTATAAGAGTCTTCTTCTCCTCCTCCTCCTCCTCCTTCTTCTTCTTCTTCTTGTTCTTGTTCTTCGTGTTCTTGTTCTTCTTCTTCTTCTTCTTGTTCTTCTTCTTCTTTTTCTTCTTCTTCCTCCTCCTCCTCCTCTCTTCATTAACCAGGAAAGTCACTTCCCTACTTTTATTTCTCCAACACACTGACCTGATACAACTTCCTTGGGAGATGGTAGGAATGAGAGTGGGAGTCAATTTCTCTGATTCAATGTACCAATAGGATAATAACTTCAAAGCTGAAAAAATTCTTAAACACCACTGACCCCCTTACTTTGCAGATGAACAAACTGAGGCCCTGTCTCCATAAGTAACTAAACACATTGGGGATTTAAATGCCAGGATATGAATCTGAGTCCTCAGACTCAAAACCAAATACTTTCCACTCTATAATGCTGCCTTGCCACTCTAGTACATCTTGGAAATAAACTCACTGAGCTCTCATTTTCAATTAAATACAGAATTCCGAAGCCATAGCTTGGCTTTTTTGGTCATTGGTTTTCTCAAATCCCATAGCGGAAAGAGGACTATTTTTAAAATAGAAGACTCGATGCATATCCTAACTCTCCCACTTACTGTGTGACCTGGGCCTAGTACATCACCTTCCTTAGTCTCAGACTCCATCTGTGAAATGGGAGCATGAATATTTGCACAATCTTGCAGAATAATTGTGAATAAAGTACTTGTAAACTAGAAGTATAAACTATTGTTTGCAGCATGTCAGAGATTCTGGGACAAGGCCTTGTAATAGTTACAAAGTGTTTATCTTGACTCTATCACCATTACCACCACCTCCACATTTTTAGCAGATAATGAGTTAACTCTGTTCATTTCTTTCAGCCCCTAAACTTTTGTGGTTGACTTAATTACTTCAATGAGTCCATAATGTGATAGGTTTGGAAATTCTTTTGGATGATGCAGACCATAATCATAACATAAGAATCTTGTCAACTCTGTTAGGCTCTTGCCTATAAATCAACTTCAAGCTGGTTAATGAATATAATCACAGTTTGCTCTCATAAGTTAGTTATCACTTGCAGGAGAAATCATTATTCTTCCACCTCCCCACAGGCAGGCCTCTTAGGAGAGGTTGGATGCATCTTCTATTTTCCCCAGATTGACCAGACTCCACAGTCTCTATCCGTGGTACTAGCATTGAAGAGGAAACAAGGATTTGTGGCCACTGATTCCTTTAAATAAAAGAAACAGATAACTCATTAACAGCAGGCAAAGTGAAAGGGCAAATGGGCACAGTTTGTTGACTCTAACAGTTGCCAGTGCCAAGTGCTTTTGACCACTGAAGCAGAAAATTACTTTTTCTGCTTGGATTCCTTCTCTCCTGGGAGAAGAATGGAAAGATAAGGCTCAAAGGAGTTGCTCATCTAAAAGCACAGCATCTTTCCTCAACTCAGATGAAGGTGGGGGAGGTTGTGTGTCTGAGGGGTATTTGGATTATCGAACCAATCATTGTCCTTAATCAATGCAACAAACAACCTCATCAGCCTCAACACCTGTAGTTCAGCTGTTTGTTACCATCTTTCTGATGGGAAAAGTTACATCTGTACATTTGGCATCTCCTCAGAGGGTGCCAAGGTGGAGAACACTATATAACCACCTTTTTTACCCCTCTCTTTCCACAGTCTTTTTCCAAGAATTCTCCAGGCAAAATCCCTCAATCACCCAGTTCTACATCAGTGCTGATGCATTCTGGGAAAGTATCACGTACCTCCTTGGCAATTCCAATGCAAATTTATATGTATGACATATTAACACTTGTATTACTACATCAGTGGCTTAAAGAAGTCTATGGTGAAAATTAGGAATGGGGAGCATAATTTTCCAAACTTGACTTGTTCCAGTTTTGCTCAAAGCCAGATATTGTTGAGTCTTGCCTCACATTCTCATATATATAGGAGTTTCCCAATGGGCAGTTTATATGCTTAATTTTTATAGGCAATTAATGCCAAAAACCACAGTTCATTTAACGGCATGTCCTGTAAGGTTCAGAAACGTGCTTTCAGTTAAGGGAGAACTGACTTGTGGTCTTTACCCCTACCTTAGTCTGCACATGCACACTCAGGCAGAACATTCCCATGGAACCTTCTCCTTTCCTTCAAGATGAGAGCCAATGGAAATGCTGCCCCAAGGTATGCCTGCATACCTGCCCAAACATGTATATCTGTGGTCCCCTAAAACCTTGCCCAAATAAAAGGCCTAATTTACTCCTAACCCCACTGGGAATGAGGCCATAAATGCTGAATTTCCTCCTAACCACCAAGTTTTCCCTTCAAATGGCTAAACCTCAATAAGGATACACACTCCCAGTTAGGAGGTTAAAAAAAAACCACAAGGCTTTCTGATCCTCACTTGGATGTTTGGGACTTTGGGACTTTTCTACCATTCCCTAGGAAGCTCATTATTGGGAAAACTTCATCATCCTGCAAGATTCCATCACCATTGGTACTCCATCTTATCAATACCCCTCTTATGGGAGGGTGGGGCTATAAACTCCAAACCTTCCATTTAAAGAGGGAATTCAGCTCAGATCTCATTTCGCACCTGACTGTACTAGTTTGGGATTTCTCTATCACGTTCCCACTATCTTTTCCTCACCACTTTCCAGTTTTCTTTTATATATTGTCTTCTCCAATTTGTTTGTAAGCTCCTTGAGGGCAGGGACTATTTTTTTATTTCTAAATTTTTTATCCCCACCACTTAGTTCAGGGCTAAATAAATATTTATTGATGGAATGAATTCATTTTCAAAATATGAAGTTCATCTATCCTTCCCTAAATTGCTACCCTTTCCATTCTCCTGGAGCTGAAACGGACTTTAGAGATCACCTAGTTCTAACTCCTCATTCTACAGATGAGGCCCCAAAAGGCATCATGACTTACCCAAAGTCACATTAGTGGTCAGAAGCAGAGCTATAGATTAAATCTAGGTATCCATACTCCACATCCAATATTCATTCTACTGTATCACATGAAGGCAGTCTCTGGCTTCAGGAGTATTGTCTGACATAAGCTCACTAGCATGTTTCCTAAATAAAACTGTCAGAGTAGGAGGTTGTGAGCTTGAGGCTAAGGGCCATGACTCTTTTGTGGGAAGCCATTTAAAATTCTAACTCTGTAGTATCTGGATTGTACAGCGGGACCCCATAGAAGCATAGTCCTTGATATCTCACTATTCAATAGACAAAGTAACTGAACTACAGCTAGGAATTATACAGTTCTGAGGTCCTAGAAATAGTGAGGGGGTGGAATGTTCAATAGAAGCTCCCAATAGAATGCAGATGCCCCAAACTGAGCAAAGACTATAAATGCCTGCGTGATAATAAACCCTGTCTAGGGTGTGCTCATAAATGTTTAACAATTGACTTTCTACAAAACAAAAAGCATCTACAACACACTTTTAAATTTAATTTTCATTATTAACATTTTCCCCATGACTTTCTTAAGCTAGGTAATCAATAAAAACAATAATGAATCAAGCCTTGGTTTGTTGTTTTTGCCACTTTCCAGGGAAATCCCTAGTATGCTCACACACAAAATCTAACAATTAGCTCTCAAGAGCTAGTTCCAGCACAACCCTGGCCCTGTTCAAATTGAAACCAACTCATCAGTTAGGGACCAACAGAAGAGTCTAGATTCCTATCCTCCTGCCCTGATAGACCACACCAATGACGTTTTCAATGCACCATCTAGTTGCAACTTTAGCATTTAAAGAAATCATCACTACTAATAGGACGTTTCCAAATGGCAGCCCAAGATTCACAGAAACATAGACTATCTGAGTTTGAAGGTTCCTTGGTGTCATACATGTTCTCATACTCACACTTTGGCTTTGGGTTCACCCTTCGCACCCCGTACCCCAGGTGCTCTATTTTCTGGTACATCAAATACTGAGGGTTCAAAAACATATATCATCAAGGCTTTGTTGTCACTGATCTCAAATACTGGAACACCCCATGGGGAGGTCACTCAATCTAACTAGCTAGAGGGGGAGAGAGCTAGGATTAAAGGCTGTAAGATTCCATTGTGTCTTCTACAATAACGGCTGAATCACGGGCTTCTAAGCTCTTCCCTGTTTCTATTTCATGGGGAGAGGGAGCCCTAGGATGAAGTGAGTTATTCATGGACAGTCAGGACAGTCACTGTCCTCTGAATACACTCCAGTTGGTCAGTGAAGTTCCTAAACCAAATCCAGTATTCTCCATGTAGTTTCACCAGGCACGGGATCAATCCCTGCTCTCATTCTTCCTCTTAATTCTTCCTGTCTTAATTTAGCCCAGGTATTTTTCATATGAACTTCAGACACAACATCTGGGACAGTCTCCCTCAAACAGCAGCATGTGAAATAAATATATTCTTGCCATAAGTTTACTTTTCATTGATATAACCAATATTTCCTTACATTTCTCTTATTTTTCGTAATTTACAAAGTATGTTTATGTACATCATTTCACTGAATGCTCATGACAACTTTAGAAAGAATTTTAAAAATTTATTTTATTCTGACTTTCAGAAATAGAACAAGCATTTCCATAACATAGTAGAAGAGAAAAAAATGGTTGCCCATGAACTGCAACTCGATTATGTACAACTTGCTAATTCTTTTAAAAATGTAATAAAGTTGTCAGGTAACTTTCTTCTTTTTCCTGTTTTTCTTCCCTCCCCTCCCCCTGCCCTAGAGATGATTGCCATCAGACACAAACATATGTGTGTGCATTTTTGTATGCATATATATATATGTGTGTATATATATATATATATACATATATATATATATAAAATCATTCTCTCCATGCTTGTATTTCTTCCCCTGGATGCAGATGGCATCTGCCTTGATAGGTCTTTGGTAGTTAATTTGGATATATATAATAGTCAAAATGAGTCAACAGGATGGGGTTTTTTAGTCCTTTTATAGTTGAGGAAACTGAGCCTCAGAGGTTTTAATTGACTCACTCAAGAGCCCACAGATAGCAAATAGCAGATCCAGGATTAGAACTCTTCTGTTTGAAGTTTTGATTTTGGTTTTGGATTTTTTTGGAAGGGGGAAGGCAAGGAAATTAGAGTTAAGTGGCTTGCCCAAGGTTATACAGCTAGTAAGTGTCAAGTGTCTTAAGTTGGATTTGAACTCAGGTCTTCCTGACTCCAGGGTGGGCACTCTATTCCCTGAACCTCCTAGCTGCCCCTCTGTTTGAAGTTTGATGCTCTTTCCACTGAACATTGAACCCTGTGGCCTCTCACCTTACACAGCAAGCATGTGGACGGCCATGACGCCACACTCCCCCATGTCTTTATCCTTTGACTTTGCTGAAGCAGACCTCTGCTTCCCACGTTGGGACAACTGCCTTCCCCAGCTTCAGACCTCTTGCCTATGTTTGGATCTTCCTTTTCTTTCTGATCCTGTTGTCTGCTTTGAAAAGGTGCCCCTTTTCCCACTCTTCTGTTCTCTGTGCTGTCTCCTGGTTTCTCCTCTAGCCCAACTCAGGATAGGCTAGTCCATCTTCAGGGGAGGACACTTTCCTGACCTTCTTGCCTAGAGTTCTGCTAAGACTCACTACTCCAGGCTCCTCATGGGTTAGGATAAAATAAGTGGAACTGAATAGTACAGGAGGCACCCAAATAGTTCAGTGGATAGAAAGATGAACGTGGAGCAGGAAGATCTGAGTTCAAATCTGACCTTACTAGCTATGTGATCCAGGGCAAGTTAAGTGATCTTTATCACTTAACCTTGCTTGCCTCAGTTTCCTCATCTATACATGATCTGGAGAAGGAAATGGCAAACCACTCCAGTGTCTTTGCCAAGAAAACCCCAAAAGGGGTCACAAAGAATCAGACATGACTAAAACAACTGAACAACAAAAATAGCCAATAGGGTCGTTTTACACAAAAGCAGGAAATGTCAGTATCGATGGTGATGAGCATTTTGTCTTGAAGTGGTAATGGTGCACTGTAACTGTCTCATTTTACAGTTCTTTACAGTGACAGGCGCAGAGTAGGAGCTTAATGAATGCTTGTAGATTGGCTAAACAAATGCCTAAATACTACAAGGATGTGTAATTTCATGAGGGTGGGCACTCTCTCCACCAAGCACATTTAAAATCCTCTTCACATCTCAGTAAATGATCATCATCAGTTGTTCTTCCAAAATCCATCCTCTAGTAGTCAAATTTTGGTAATGGAATTTTTTATTTAAAAAATGACTATGATGGAGCTCCAATAACAGATGAGTAGTTCATCACTGGTTCTGTATGTCAATCCTTTCCAACTAGACAGGATGACTTGTCTCTTTAGAACTTGAGAGCCCAAAGTCTCTTCTGCGTCACACAAGGCATCAGGGAAAGACCTCAGGAGAGGGCAATCAAATATGGGCATTTAACAAGCTGAATGGTCAATATCCAGAGGTACCAGATGAAAAAAAGTAGTCCTCCCCATCCCCACCACCCATCCACCCACCTACCCACCATCCATACAGCCAGGAAGATTAAAGTAACAGGAGATTGGGGCAAGGGTGGGGGGGAGGGTGAGCTACTTCATTAATATTTAGATAATGCTGTGTGGAATCCATAGCACTAAGAGACTGAAAGTTCTTCCTAAAGGTGATTTCACTCCTTCTAAAGCCATTCTAGCAAAGAGGTGAAAAGTTCTCTCTTGAATATTGCCAGCAGGTCCAGGTAACATTGTGGAGTAAATGACCCACGACAATGTTATTAATACTTTGTTCTGGATGATCATCACCATGTCACTCATGAAAAACTCTTTATTCAGGACTGGAACTACCCAGTCTTACCACATGTCCAAATGGTGGGAGAAGGAAACAGAGAAAGAATGAGAAAGTGAAGACATTGAGTCATTTGAGGGAAAACTGAACCTGATTGAGATCTTCCCATGCAGCACTACCCATTTATTAAATACCATATCTTTAAACCACCCACCTACACCAAGACTGAACCAGTCAGTGAAGCTATGAACACCAAAGAACTACTTGAATAAAAAGTGATGGGACTAGCAAAAGTCTAGGAAGATTTCATGTGTAGCAACTGGGGGCACCTCCAAATCCAAGTGTGGTTGAAACAAAGAAGCATAAGAAGTATCTCCAAAGCTGAATTTGTTAGCTTACTCCGTTACTTAGACCTCTCACAGACCAGAGAGTTTGTCAACATGGATACACCTTCTATGGACATAGTTCATACCCTGATCCACGCTTTGGTGGATGACTTTCAATCATTGCTGTGGCCATCCCTCTAGGGAATGAACCCATTCACATTAGGTAGGTTGATCTTTGGAAAACAGACCAAATACCTCATCTTTCTCCTAAACACAAGGTTAAGTACATTTCCACTGCTGTGACTGGAAAAAAAAAATCCATCTCCTGATAACCAATGATGAGTCTACCTCTGTACCTAAATTGGGATTTTAGTCAACACAATGACTATTACTGGGCATGAAGCCTTTTCATTTTCATAAGACCTTCTAGAAGTTGGGCTATAGTGATACAGCCATAGAGAACCCAAGATCATCTCCACACTGCAAGGAAGGCTTGTGAGAAAGCTTCATTACTTTCTGTAATACAGATTACTTTTTAATATCTCATCAGGGACCAGCCATAAGTCTTTTAAACCACACAAGTGGGCTTACAGGTTAAAATGAGGGGTTGCAAGTCAACCAAAGCATTTCATATCTAAGCAAAGGATCAAATGAAAGCAACAGGAGGACCCAAAGTAACCAGTTTCTAATTACATACTGTCTTTCATTAAGGAGATGAAAGGGTTTGAAGGGTATTACTTAGTTCTTCTGTATCATATCACAGTATCACAGAGACATAACTAGTACCTTCGAGGCCCAGACTAAAAAAAAAAATCATTCAAAGTCACAAAGCATGGGCACACCATGGCTAGGAATAAAGCACAGGCCTGGATCTCTGGGATTAGGACCAGCAAGGCTTGCCCATTGCTCTCCTATGCTGCATGGGTAATGCTGAGTCACTTATCCATGTAGGTATATACACACATATACATGTATGTATATATACATGTATACATATATGTGTGTGCATATATGTATATGTATACATACATATGTGTGTATATTTTTTAAATTTTTTTAATACCTTCACTAAAGTCCTTTGGTGCCTCATCACGTCATGGAGAGGATGATTCTGGGTTTTGGAAGTCTACATAAGAGAAACAGGAGTTCTAAAAGGTCTTACCAAGATGAAAAAGTTTCTAGTCCAGGCTGGGTGAAAGGCAGTGCCTATGAATCAACAAAAGTGCCAGCTGGAATATAGAGACAGACACATCCCCAGAAGGTTGACCACCCCTTGATGATTTTTTTTTTCCAGCTGTAACAACTATGAAAGTGATCTGCCTGGTCTTGAGGGAGGGAGGGGATGAGAAGGTACTGGTTTTCAGGTGCTTGTAATTATGGCTTTTTCATGAGCATGTGAACACTATGGCCTCAATGTTTCAGCTGTCTTCATGCATACTCTGCCTCCTTGCTCTTTGCCTCTGTCTTTGTTCATGCCATCCCCATCTCACCTTTTATACTCAGGTCTTCCTCCAGCCCATCATGGAATGGCTCCAGATTCCTCTGGACCAGCCTAGGCTCATCCCTTCCGTCATGATCTGGCTCAGGATAAGCCTGATGAAAGGAGTATTCCCTACCTCCACACTTAGGCAAAAGTTGTTCCACATATCATCTTCACTTGATGAAGTTCATAAATTATCTTTTAAACATCTGTCATCTCTCCCAAAATGAGTGTAAATTCTCCACTGGCAAAGAATAACAAGAAAAGCCAAGTAGTGTAGTGGAAAGAGCTCTGGGTTTGGAGCCAGGCCTAGGGTTCAAGCCTCAGTTCTGTTAGTTACGACCTGGGTTGTCTTGGACAACTCATTCTCCTCTTTATGGGCCTATTTTCCTTATCTACAAAATGAGGAATCTGGACTAGACAATTGCTACAGTGCCTCCCTGGCCCCCTCCTATCTTTCTAGTCTTCTTATATCTTGCTCAGCCCCCACCACCTCCATACTCTCTGATCCAGTAGCTGTGGCCTCTTTTGCTGTTCTCTGAACATCTCCAGACTCCAGGCACCTGAACTGGAATTCTCTCCCTCCTCAACTCCACCTCCTGACTTCCCTGACTTCCTTCAAGTGTCTGGCTAAAGTCCCACCTCCTACAGGAAGCCTTCCCCCATTCCTCTTAATTCTAATGCCTTCTTTTTATTAACCATCTCTGATTTCTCCTGTGTTTATCTGGTATATCCATGGTTGTTTGCACATCTTTCCTTCCATTAGACTATTTGTTCCTTGAGGACAGGGCCTGTCTCTGGCTTTTCTTCATATTCCCAGCACTTGGATCAGGGCTTGGCACACAATGAACATGATCTTTTCCTCTAGATTTTGTAGACATCAGTATTTCAGAAACATGCCCTTTAAACCTGAGCCAGAACCACTGAGGCATGATGCAACTAGATTCAAGGCAATCTGACTCCACTTCTCTGACCTCCCAACAACATGAAAAGCACTCTGAGTCAAATCCCAGCCTTGGCTGAGACACATTTCTGGGGCCAAAATATAAGCTACAATAGAAATATACGGTACCTCCCCTGACTGTGTCAGACTCTACCAAAGGGAATTTGGACAATGTCAAAACCTTAAGGCTTCATGGGAGTCAAGCAGCATGTTTCTGTAGCATTTTCAGGTTACCAAGCCTTTCTACCACAACAGACAAGTACTGTTATCCTCACTGTATGGGAGAGGAACAAGCACTTACTAAGCACCTACTATGTGCCAGGCACTGTGCTCAGAGCTTTACAAATATCTCATCTGAACCTCACAACAGCCCTTAGAGGTGGGTGTTATTTTCCTTTTATAGTTGAGGAAACAAAGGTTAAGCGACTTGCTTAGGACCACACAACTAGCAAGTGTATGAGGCCAGATTTGAACCCAGCTCTCCTAGACTTTAAGATCCCTGTGTTACAAAGCTGTCCTTGTAAGAAAATGAGTTCAGAGAGGTTGTGACTTGTCAATAATCAATCACACAGCTAATACACTGTGAAGCTGAGATTGGACTGAGGAGGTTTTTGATTGAGTCGAGGAGTTTCCCTGATATCAAGTCCAATTTTCTTTCCATTGTATCATTCCTCCTATCCAAGGCTTAAGTGAAGGGGCACAATAAGAAAAAAAGCATTATAAATTTAATTTAAAAATAAGAAAAGAAAAAGAGCATTAGCATTGCCATGTGCACAACAGAAGGAGAGGATTCAAAATACACAACAATAAAGTTCCATTTCAAAAAACCTATATAATAAATACTATGCATTGTGTTGAGTTGTCCATCTTTGCTTTCAAGATAACACTTTTAAAGTGCTTTATAATCAGTAAATGCTTGATTAATGCTAAGTACTATTGTTTTTATTACTATTATTATCTCTTCTCTAGTTCTGTTTCAGCTCCAAAGTCTTCTGTTCTAGGAATCTGGACATCTTTGGCATGTACAAGGTAAGCAAGATTCTCTGACCCCTCAGAACCTTTGAACCAAGTTTAACACTACAGATCAACTAGCCTTCAGGACCGCGGTGGTCTGGAAGCTTGAACAGTTGAGAAGCTTGAACCAGCTGCTTTGGGCTGTCCCTGTTCCATTCTGCACATCGTATAGTTTGATGTAGCTTGAATTTCTTATTACTCAAATCTGAGTAATTACAAATCCAAAACAAAGAAGACAAAGCAGAAAAGGAAAACTATCCCCTTTTAGATAGATAAAGCATTTAAGGTTTTACTATGCTAAGTCCAGAGAAATAAATATAAGTAAAAAAAAGAAATTCCTCTTCTCAAGGGGTAATGAAAGAAGATAATAAGGGGGAACTGGAAGAGGGGAAGAGGAAATGACACCTAAAAGGGAATGGGGCATGCTAAGGGAACTAGAGAAAGTAACCTAGAGGCAATCAGACAAGAAGAGATAAAAGATTGACTTATCAGAGGGATGGAGTGGTAAGTAGAGGGTAAGTTTCTAATTGGAAAGAGATGGTTGGAAAATATGGTCATGGCAAAGAGACTTCAGGAAGTCTTTCACCTTTGTTTCTCCCAGTTCCTTTACTTTTTAAAGTTCTGGACTCCCAAGTTGGATGAGACCTCAGAGGACACTCAGTCCAACCCATAACTCTGTAGGAATTCCTTTTATCCCTTCACCAGCATACGGTCAGCCAGCCTCTGCTCAAAGATATCCAGTGAAGGAAAACTCTGTATCACTTGAGGCAACCTCTCCCACTTTAAAACATGAGCTCCCTGAAAACAGGCGCCATCTTGTTTTTCTACTTGTGTCTGCAGTACTTATCACAGTGCTCTGTACATAGTAGCTCTTAGCAAGTTCTTCATTCATTCATTCATTTAACAGCTTGACTTAACATAAAATTTTTCCATAGGTGGGCTCAAAGCTTCTCTCTCTTTACCTTTGAACCCTGGTTCCTAGTTCTGTCTTCTAGAGCTAAGGAGAGCAAATCTAACCTTTCTGCAAAATTCTATTAGGATGCGAGCTCCTTGAGGGCAGGGGCTATATCATTTTTGTCTTTGAATCCTCAAAAATTTGCATGAGGGCTGACACATGGTAGGTATTAATTAAATGTTGTTGATTCACTGATTGGTTGATGACAGTTTTTTCAAAACTTGAGGATGCGATCATGCACCTCCCTCAGTTGAATGGCAGGACTGATTTAGGACTTATGTGAAAGAGCTGAGGCAATGAGGATGTCTGTCAATACAGGGGTATGGAGTAGTGGATAGAGAGCCAACCTTGAAATCTGAAAGACCTGGGTTCTGTTTCTGCTTCCAACCTCTTCTCTCTGTGGGACACCAGATGACTCATCAAATGTCTCGGTTCCCCAGATACTTCTTGTACAGATGCAGAGCAGGTGCCAAGCTATATTGGTAGAGGGAGTTTTCTCATGGGAAATTTTCTACATTGATAAAAATCAAAGATCAAGTTTAAAAAATAAAACAAAAAGATCTCATGGATGCTGGATGCTCTAACTTGGAACTGTGATTAAATTTTCTGTTAAATTTTCACCTTTGACACCTCAGAAATCTGCAAATCAGGGTTCGATCTATTGTTTTCTGAATTGCCTAGACTTGAGAATGAAGGAAAAGATGTTAATAACATGGATTAAATTTAAAAGTGTATCTTGCATACATTGAAAAGCAATTGCTAAACATTCGTCAGCACACTTCTAATAATAACCACTCACCCAACACCCCTTTCACATACTCTTTTTAAAAAATATATTTTAAAAGTATTTTCCCAGTCACATGCTGAAACCATTTTTAACATTTTTTTTTAAGTTTTTGAAAGTTCCGAATTCTATCTTTCCCTCGCCTCCCTTCCCCCATCCCTGAGATGGTAAGTCATCTGATAAAGGTTATATATGTGTAATCATGTAAAACATTTCTTTTAAAGATAAAGTCAGCTGACTTGAAAAATCTGAAGACTTGTCATATGGAAGGGGGATTAGCTGTGTTCCACTTGGCCTCAAAGGGCAGACTTGGTCTCTCTGGGTAGAAATTGCAGAGACAGACTTCGGTTCTAATGTGAAGAAAATATTTCTAACAATTATAGCTCTCTGCAAATGGAACAGGCAGCTTTAAGTGGGGGGTGAAAACTAAAAACATAAAGCAGAGACTGGCTAGCCCCTGGTGGTAGAGGGGATTACTGCTCAGCCTGGCTGGGTCACTTCTGGCGATTGGAGTCTGTGATTCGGTGACATGTTTATAGTTCCCTCTGCTGGAAAAAATGACAAATGGCCTCCTGGGATCTAAATTCCTCTCCTGAATTGTAAGTCCCTTGAAGTCAAAGACCACATCTGGAGCAGTTCTCTACGTAATACCTCACTGGTGTGGGGAATTTTCCATGTGAAAACTCACTCTACTGACGCAAATGAGCAAATCTCGGTACCTTATTGTCCTAGGGAGTTCCTGGGATGATGAGAAGTTGAGTGCCTTGCCTGCAATTATACAACTAAGTGAGTTAGAGCAGAGGTGCTCTAGGAGTCCTTGGGACCCTTTCAGAAAGTGTTTTACACAATTGTTTTCATAATAGTGAAACTATTTGCTTTTTTCATTTCCGTTTTCTCATGTGAATAATGCAGTTTTCCGGAGGCTACATGAACTCTGAATGGAGGATTTAGCTGCAAGTGAGAAGACTGCAATTAGTAGCACATCTGCAGGACTGTAGTTTTGCCTTACAAATGGATGAACCTACAGGCGTGGCTGGACTTGCTGCTCTGTTTGTATTCATCTGATACCAGCACCAACGAATCATTAAAGAAAATCTTTGATGTGAATGCTTGGCAGCAAACACAAGAGATGAGGAAAGATTCGAAGTGTTGAATAATTTTTTGGAATCTCATGGCTTCACCTGAAACAACTGCTTTGCCATTTGCACTGATGGTATAAAAACAATGGGGGAGGAGTAGGAAAAGGGTGAGGGGATGTAAAACTGCTGGCACGTACACAGGAATCAAGGCAGTGACATCAAACCGTACTAATTATTCATTGCCATGTTCCAGATGGCACAGGAGAAGAAAGTGGGGCTGGTGACCTTGCACAGCCCTCCCTCACTCAAATCAAAGTCAACTACAAGTCATGTCATCATCTTGATGCCGTCGTCCTCTTTGAGAATGAAGGACAAATGCAAAAACAACAACTTGCAACAACAGATAGCTAGCTAGACAGATAAGTAAATAAATGAATGAATGAGTAAATGAAAAAAATGGATAGATAAATAAATGATAATTTTTTAAAAGTCGTTTTCCCTTAAGAATGTTCTGGATGAAGCAATAAAAATGATTTAGTAAATCTTGACCCTTAAATATATCTTTTCAGTACTCTGTGGGATAAAATCAGAAGTCTGCATAAGCAACAGTTACATTCGACTCTCCATGACCCCAGTTTGAGGTTTTCTTGGCAAAAATCCTAGAATATTTGCCATTTCCTTCTCCAGCTCATTTTACAGATGAGGAACTGAGACAAATAGAGTTAAGTGACTTCCCCAGGGTCACATAGCTAGTAAGTATTGAGGTCAGATTTGAACTCAGGTCCTCCTGACGTCAGGGCAGGTGCTCTATCCACCGTGTCACCTAGTTTCCCCTGTAAAGCTCATAGTAAGTGCTTAATAATTGATTGATTGATGACACCTATTCTACAAACTTGACAAGCTGTTTAAAGAACCTTCAAGTCCAGGGGTCAGACTTAGTAGGGAAATCCCAAAGAGGAAACTCCTTCTACCTATGCAGGTCAGCACCTCTTCTGCAGATCTTATAGGGTTGCCTAGAGCAGTGAAAAGGAGGCAGCTAGGTGGCTCAGTGGATGAAGCACTGGGCTTGGAGTCAGGAAGACCAGAGTTAAAATCCAGCCTCACACACCCACTAGCTGTGTGACCTTGGGCAAGTCATTTAACCTCTATTTGCCTTGTTATTGTGTTTGTCCTTCGTTTTCAAAGAGGACCATGACATCAGCGAAATGATGACATGCCTTAATCCACTAGAGAAGGAAATGGCAAACCACTCCAGTATCCTTGCCAAGAAAACGCCATTGATAGTATTGGTGAGCCATGCATGGTCCATGGGGTCATGAAGAGTCTGACACGACTGAATGATTGAACAAGAGCACTGAAAAGAGAAGTGACTTACCCAAGGTCTCACCACCAGTATGTGTCAGGGGTGAGACTCAAATCCAAGTCTTCTTATTTCTGAGGCCAGTTCTCTCTCACTCCATCACACTGCCTCTCTTGTTAATACAGGCTCTCATCATCATCATCATTTTTGTCATCATTACGGAAGGAAGGAAGGAAGGAAGGAAGGAAGGAAGGAAGGAAGGAAGGAAGGAAGGAAGGAAGGAAGGAAGGAAGGAAGGAAGGAAGGAAGGAAGGAAGGAAGGAGTGGAGGAAGGAAGGAAGGAAGGAAGGAAGGAAGGAAGGAAGGAAGGAAGGAAGGAAGGAAGGAAGGAGTGGAGGAAGGAAGGAAGGAAGGAAGGAAGGAAGGAAGGAAGGAAGGAAGGAAGGAAGGAAGGAAGGAAGGAAGGAAGGAAGGGAGTGCCTCAAGCACTTAGCTGTGTGACCATGAGCAAGTCACTTAACTTTTGTCTGTTTCAGTTCCTTTATTTGCATTGTGCCAGGCTCTGTGCTAAGTACTGGGCATTTAAGAAAGACAAAACCAGTAGCCACTTTCAGAGAGTTCTCAGTCTACTGAGGAAGACATCATGCAAACAACTAAGGACAAATAAGTTATGAACAGGATGAAATGGATGTAATAAATCTCCAATTGATTGGAGATCAATCAATCCAGTCAGAAAAGACTTCCTGTAGAAGCAGGATTTTAGCTAGAACTTGGAAGAAGCCAGAATGGAGGAATGAGGAGGGAGAGCATTCCTGGCATAGGGAGCAGTCAGAGAAAAAGTCTCCCCCAATCCCACTTGCTAGATCTTTGTACAGTTTCGCCAGGTGGGTGGAGAAAGTAGCGAACTTCTTCTACATGTGTTGCTGCTTAGAGATGGTGGCACAGCCTTTGGATTCAAATTTATCTTTACAACTTACAGCCTGTAGGACTACCTCAGACTTCCTCTCTCTGGCTCCAAGTTTCCTCCTCTAAAATGAGGCGGGGTCTGATCAGATGTTCTATAAATTCCCATCTAGTTCTAAATCCTGGGGTTCTACGGTGAGCTCATCACACACTTGAATTTTCTACAGGCATTTGCAATATGCTGTCATCACCACTAGGTGGTGATTGTGTCTTTAGTTGATGTTGGGAATGGGTGTCCAGCTGTACAGGGATGGGGTGGAGGGTATTCTTTTGGCTCTTTTAGGTGCGTGTTTGCAAGAGGAGCTCTGAGACGCATCTTCCCAATTGAGACTGCGGAAATTACAGAATTCTTCCTCAGTTCCTCGAGGACCCCTGGAGCACAAGTACTCCAACTGTAAGTTTCATCATGGGAATCCTCAGTAGATCATTTCATGAGTTGCAGGACATAGCACAATGCCAAATACATAACGTAGCAGGTGGCTGGTAAATGCTTAATTAATCTGGGAAATAGAGACTTTGAAGAAATGAGAAGAGCACAAACTGGGAAAGCTGGCTTACCTTACAGTCTCAGATCCTGCTGAGAGCTGAGAGTGGAAGGACAAAGGGACAGGCAGAGACTTAACTAGTCATTTCTGCACCTGGGGCAAGGCGGGGTAGGTTGGGATGCAGCTTCTCCTGAGTTGCTGCTGAAGAGAGAGACGGTGACATGCCCAGAGTCTAAGTTAGGAAGTAGCAGGGATAGAATTCCAAATTATGCATGCCAATGTTTTAAAGCCTGACTCACCTTCGTTGTGTAATTCTTACTATGGCTCAGAGGATTATTAAATCTCAGAGATGGAAAGGACTTAAAAAGTCATGGAAGCTTAGATTTGGAGCTGTAAGAGACCTTGGAGAAAAATCAAGTCCAACTCCCTCATTTTAGAGATGTAACTGAGGCATGGAGAGTGTGACTTCATCACGGTCACACAGTCAGTGTCTGTCTCCAAGCCCGGTGTTCTATCCTCTACACCATGCTGACTTTCCTTTTTCCTTTTTTTAAAATTAATTTATTTGTTTTCAGTTTTCTACAATCACTTAAATAAGTTTTAAATTTTCTCCCCCTTCCTCCCCGAGATGACATGCAATCTTATATGGGTTCTGAACATACATTTTTATTAAATACATTTTCACATTAGTCATGTTGCATAGAAGAATTAAAACAAATGGGAGAAACTGTGAGAGAAAAAAAGCATAACGCAAGAGAAAATAGTCTGCTTCATTCGGCATTCTGATTCCATAGTTCTTTCTCTGGATGTGGATGGCATTTTGCATCGAGTCCTTTGGGAATGTTTTAGGTCCTTGCATTGCTGAGAAGGGCTGAGTCTATCAGAAACAGTTCTCACACACTGTGGCTGTTACCGTGTATAATGTTCTCCTGGTTCTGCTCATTTCACTCAACATTAGTTCATATATGTCTTTCCAGGTTTTTCTGACGTCCATCTGTTTTCATTTCTTCTAATTCAATACAATTCCATTGCATTCATATACCACAACTTGTTCAGCCATTCCCCAATTGAGGGGCTTTCCTTGATTCTCAGTTCTTGGCCACCACAAAAAGATCCACTATGAATATTTTTGTCCTTACCATGATGCCTTTCTAATCTATCTACCTCCTCATCAGACACAGCCAGGTAATGCAGTGAGAGAACACCAAACCTGGAGTCAGAAAAAAGCCTGAGTTCAAATTTGGCCTCAGAACCTTACTAGCTGTGTGAAAGTCATTTAACCTCTATTTGTTCCAGTTTCTCCAACAGCACAATGGGAATAGCAATAGTACCTATCTCCGAGGATTGTTGTGAAGATGAAAAGAAAGTATTTTCTTATTCTCTCCCTCTGCCAGATGCATAAAGCTCCTCTGTAACATCCCAGCAAAGCACTTAAACACCTCTAGCAATGGGAAACTCACATCTCGTAATATAAGATCCTTCACAAATCTAGCTCCTACAATTCTGGAAACTTCAACCAATACTGGTGTGGCTTGGTTTTAGGTCCATCTTAGTCCCAGGTCACTTTCTTCTAGACTCACTCTAGCATGTCAATATTCCTTCTAATATATGGTACCCAGTATTGAACACAGGACTTCAGATGAGGTCTCTCTCTCATACTAGGTACTGCCTTTCTTAATGCTCTCTGAGATATTAGCTTTTTGCCTACCAAGTCATAACATTATCTCATGCTGAGCTTGTCATCCCCTGGAACCCTCAGGCCTTTCTCCTTTTCACTACTACCAAGTCTGTGCTAGTAGACTGGATTTTATGACCCTAAGCACATGACTTTATAATTAACCCCATTAAATGTCATCCTATTAATTTTTACCCTTCCTTCCATTGCACTGGTTCTGTCATCAGCATATTAATTATCCCAGCTTTTGGTTATCCACAGTTCTGGAATTCCTCATCTCTTATAAAAGAGGGATTGGACTAATAGTCTTTCCAAGACTCCTTACATCAATCCAATACTGTGGACCTAAGTGTGGCCTATAATAGTAGATAATTAACATATATATATGTAAAATTTCATCTCATCTGAGCCACACTTCTATGAGGATAGGTGCTACAAGTGTTATTTTTCTCATTTTATAAAGGAAGAACTTGAGACCTAGAAAACTAAGTGACTTACTCAAGGATATACAGCTACTGTCAAAAACGGAAATACAATCAAGGTCTTCCTAATTCTAAATCCAGCATTCTGTCTAATATTAAGCCTCGTATATGCTACTATGCTAGAACTATTTACATCTGCACAATACATTTTCACCTTCATCACATTTATTGATAAAAGTATTGATCAGAACAAGACCAAGAACACATTTCTGGGACACGTCACTACAGACTTCTCTACAGATTGACATCTGTCCAGGGATGTGCTGCTAAATGTTTAACAGCCCCCCTCTCTGAAAAAAAAAATGTGCCATAATATAGTTTAAAGTTTAATTTAACATTTTCTCTATTACTTTCTTAAGTCTAGAAAATTAACAAAATAAAAAATCAAAACCCAATGTGTAGTGTTTGCTGATTTCCAAAATGTAAATGCTCACATTAAAATTTTAACAATCAGCTCTCCAAGTTGGTTCCAGCACACACCTGCATCCATCCATTAATCACCACTTGGATGATTTAACGAACTTTGATACTTACTCCATCTCTCTAATTCCTTTCTATCACCTACCCACCCCTATCACCCATCCCACTCTTCTCCATTCTTGTTATCACCTACCCTACACCTCTCCATCTCATATATGAGGATATTTACAAAAATTTTTGACCACTTGATGATACCATCTCAGCCCAAATTTATGGAGTATAATGTCAAAATAAAAGAATCTCACATTTGGCAAAGACCCTGGAAGTCATGAAGTCCAAGCCATGCTTGTTTTTACAAGCATCATAGGTTTATGGACCCGTAAGGGACCTTAGAGGTCATCTCATCCAACTCCCCTCATTTTACAAATAAGGAACTAAGGCAAACAGAGGTTAATTGGCTTGCCCAAAATCACACTAGGAAATAAGTCGCCGAATATGGATTTAAACCCAGGTGCTCTGATTCCATATGAAATGCTCTTAACTGTTCTTCCCCTGCATCCCCTGCACAATATCCGCAACAGGGGTCATTGCTGGTCTTTCCTTAAAGATCTACTATGTCCTAAGACAGCCCATTCCATTTTGGAGGATAGGTCTAATCATTAACATTAATACCTAGCATTACAGCTCACAACCCTAAGAGATAGGTGCTATTATGATCCCCATTTTATAGCTGGGGAAACTGAGACAGGCAGAAGTTAACGTTCTGACTTTCCCAGGATCACATAGCTGGTAAGTATCTGAAGCCGGATTTGAGCTCAGGAACTTTGTGAGTCTAGGCTCAGCTCTCTACCCACTGCAACACTTCACTGCCTTTTCAGGCTCATGAGAACTTAACAAACCAAGACCCTATATATGGGCATAGCTTCCTTAACTGCCAAGCCAACCCTCCCTTTGGGCAAGCTCTCGTTCCAGTTGATGCACCCATGATCTCCAGAAATAAATCAACCTCTGTATCTGAAATGTTCAATAGTAAAGTATCAGTCAAAGGTCCTAGAGACCAGGTCACTAAGTGCTAAGGATGGGAGGTTGGTGATTATCCAGCTTTGCACTACACAAAGGTACAGGGTCAATTTACTCATGAAATATGGGACTTGTGGCTTCTCAGATGAGCAGCATCTATTTCAGACGTAGCAGAAATCTGCTCTGGTCTGGCTACTTAAACTCAACTCTCTGGGTTCTACCTGCTTGGTTCTTCAGAGTGGTTGGATCTCCCCCATATTTCAGCCCAGCTTGTTGAAACCTATCTTGTTCACCCTTGCTCTAGATTCATGTCACAGATTGGAACCTATTTCCCCTAATTCTCCTGCTATAACCATCATCTTGGACTATATCTTCCAAGTACTTCTTCAAGAGGGATGTTCTGTTGGCCAACATTTTGTCTACTAATAAAACTTCCATTTTCCCCCACGAGGGAAATTTCTGGAAGGTAGCCAAGGATGTAGTGGTAAATGTTTAACAACCAGCCCTGGTGAAGGGGACAGGAAATATATACACCGGATATATGTTTAAGTTAGATTTGCAGTTTCATGTACAATCTTTTTTTAAAATTCTACTGTGCTATGGAAAGGCTTGTTTTATTTCATAAATTAAAAATAAAATATATTTTGAAAAGAAAGAACAAATAAGTATAATCTGCATTATTGACCTGCTCTCCATCACTTTCTTCAATCTAAATATTCAACACAACAATAAACCAAGCCCTGGCTGGTAGCATTTGCTGGTTTCTCAAGTGTAAATGCTTACACTGAAAATTTAACAATACTCTTAGGAGTTAATTGGAGCTGGTTGCCACATACCCCTGACATGGCAGCCTGTCTAGTTTTGGTGGCCAAGATAATGGAAAAGTAACATGAAAAAGGCCAGCCCTAGAAAGAAGAAATACAAAGAATAATCTCTCACCTCAAAGAGGTTATGCTCCATTTGAGGAGATGGGACACAGACAAATAAGGAAATGACGAAATAATATAAGATGATGAAAATTCAGGAGCTAAATTCTGCAACTGATGATAAATGATAGAGAAGTCCCAGTTCCCTGCTGTCTTGGGGGATATTAATGACACAAATAGCTTAGCTAAAGAGGTTGGAACCTAAGGTCAGTCTAATCTCATTCTGTCAGGGATGTTTGTAGAGGGATGTAGAACCAGAGAAAGACACAGAGAGAAGACACAGAGAGAGACAGAGACAAAAAGAAAGAGAGACAAAGATAGAGAAAACATGCAAGACTGCAAATCTCCTTTATGGACTGTTTGCTTCGCCTAAGTTTATAATAAATTCAACATGTAACTTTTAAAACTGTCCTTGTCTGTGTTTCCTCTCTAGAAGAGACCTTAAAAGACCATTGAGAGCATTGTATTTGGGGTCCAAAGACCTGAGTTTGCATCCCAGTTCTGTCCTTTACTCTGTGACTTTGGGCAGGGCACTTAACCTGTTTAGACTTTGGTTTCTATAAATGAGGGAGTTGGCTAGATTTCCCTTAGACTCTCTTCAAACACTAATTATATGACTAAATAAGAGTTAGGGTGGCACAGTGGATACAGTACAGGGCCTAGAGACGGTTCAAATCCAGCCTCACTCAGACTCTTACTAGTTGTGAATCTAGGCAAGTCACTTTACCCTGTTTGCCTCAGTTTCCTCATCTGTAAAAAGAATGAGCTAGAAAAAGAAATGACAGATCATTTCAGTATCATTGCCAAGAAAACCCCATGATAGAGGGGAAGGGGAGTCACAAGCAGATAACTGAACAATATTTACAGGATTATAACACTATGGTTTAATTTAACCACCAGGGGGAACACCTGGACCTTTTTTGTGTTAAGAGCCCAAATTCTGATGGTTGCGTTTGTCCTTCATTCTCGAAGAGGACCATGACATCAAGATGGTGACATGACTTGCAGTTGACTTTGACTTGAGTGAGGGAGGGCTGTGCAAGGTCACCAACCTCACCTTCTCTTCCCAAATTCTGTTCATCTCACACTCTCCTTGGAGGTTGTCAGTTCTACTCAACACAATTGGGGTTTAGGGGAAACCATCAAACTCTGCTATGGTTCTCAGAGAATGGCTATTATTATTCTAAACCTCATTAGTTTAGGACAGGGGTTCATAACCTAGAGTCTGGAACGTCTAAAAATGTGTGTGTATTCATTTATACAGATATAGATACATATATAGATACATACACATGCATACATACACCCATATGTATGTTTATATATATAAATATATATTTATTATATTTAAATATATAATATAAACATATATATGTGTGTATGTGTGTAGGTATGTGTATATATAATATGTATATATAAATGGATAGAGATGGAGATAAATACATCTATAGATAACTATATTCCAACATAATTGATTTCTTTATTTTATTTTACTTAAAAACATTATTCTGAAAAGGGGTCTGTAGGCATCCATGGCACAAATAAAAGTTGAAGAACCCCATGGTCTAGGGGCTGTAGTCAGGGAAAATTTGTTCAGTTATAGTCTGGGCTTCAGGTCCTACTCAACATGAAAATGCAATCTTTCTCCATGGTTGGCCATATTTCAATGTAATCATATGAATACACCATAAGTATGGCTTACTTACAGTCTTTACTCAGGACATAATCAAAGAAATAAAATACAAATATATTAAATATATAATTATACAATAAATATACAATACAAATATATTAAAATAACTACCACATGTTTCCAGCCTCTCCCAGATTATAGCCACATACACATAGGCACGCTCCAAATCTAGGCGTTCCCAGAGATAGTTTCAGGCGACTAGACTCAGTGATTTACACTGAGAGCTGGGAGCATTCCAAATGTTGGATTTAACAAACATCTCTTTGTTTTCTCATTCATGGGCCCAGGAACTTCTCTACTTAAAGCTTCCTGGATGACCAAGTCAAGTCACCAAGGTGACTTCCAATGCCATGGCTGGTCTGTTCGCATATTTGTTGCTAGAAGCAACCTCTGAACCTATTATCCAACTGCTACTAGATATGGCTTTTCATCAGATAAGCTGTATAGGATACCAATCATGCCATGTGACTTAGTCATCCTTAGGGGAGCAATGCAATAGAGTTGATTGATGTTTCAAGGTCAAGGGAAAATCAGGTGCAAAGAGAACTCTTCTGTACTTTCTTTCCTCTCGACCTTGAAACACCAATCTGGCCATCCATGCCACCCATACTTCATGTCATTTTGACCCCTGATTCCTCTGATTTTTAGCTGTCTTTGGTCTCAGTTTTGTAAGTTGTCATGACCAGAGGCCCAGGGTTCACAGCTCATTAGAGGGAATATAGATATAAGCAGAGGTGTGCTGGAGCCAGCTCAAACTGGCTCTTAAGAGCTGATGGTTAAATTTTCAGTGTGAGTTAATGTACCTTGAAAATTGGAAAATGTTAAAAATCAGGGCTTGATTTATTATTTAATTGCTTGTCTAGATTTAAGAAAGAAAAAATGTGAAGAACACAGATTAAGCTTAAGTGTTGTCCATTTTTTTCTAGAGAGCTAGTTGTTAATCATTTACCTACATACCCTTGGGATATAAACTCTTGTGATATTATAGTCCTATTCCAACACTTTCATTTTGTAGATAAAAAAAATTGAGACCCATAGGGTGCCTGAAGTCACAGTATTAGTTGATAGTGCTGGATGCTGGTCTTTATCCACAAAGCACAAAGTTCAGGGCTCTCAACCTTCTTCTCCATCCAGATGACTAGGGTTTTTACTTTTCACCTACTTTGGGAGCCTACCAGGTCTTGAAAGCCTCCCAAACAATGAAGTCATCTGGAGGGCAATCCCTGCCCCAGGGCCTACAGGGGTTGTATTGTTTACATTTTCTGGAAGGGTACCTTCTAAGCTATTGAGAAATTGAGAGTGAGATGAGTTGCTACTGAGGATTTCCCCTGAAGCAAATCTTCTGTAGGGTAATAAGTGGGGCCTCTTCAAAGAAGCTAGGCCAGCTCCTGCCACAGCACCCACAAATGCCCCCTGAGACCCAGACAGCTTCACCCCCAAGGAAGAGCTCCCATATCTTCCAGGTGGTCCCATGCTGCCCAGGTGGAGTCGTCCCCTTGTTGCCAAGTGAAGAGGTCTTCCAGCCATCCCCACTCTAGGCCTTGGGGTGCTGTTAGTGAAGGCCACCATCAACATTGCCCCATAGCACCAGGTTGCAGGAGTCCACCTCATTGTCATGAACCTGTAGAGGGACACCAGGCACCAAAATGAGCCCCTAGGTAAAGAAGAAGACAGGCATATCAGCGCATGTCCTGCCCAATATCCATGTAACCATTAATGGAGAAAATAAGTCCAAATTTAGAGAAATAACAAAGAAAGGAGAAATCAGAAACTTGACCATCAGAATCTAGAGGAAAAAAATCACTTGGGCTGCTAGATAGAGATGGTCATAAAATCACAGTAACAAGAGATTTGGAGTCAGAGGACTTGGAGTCTAATCCTGGCTCATCCCACTACCTGTCTTGACTTTTGGCATAACACTTAACTCCTCAGGGACTTAATTTCCTCAGCTATAAAATGAAGGGGCTAGATTAAATGATCTCTAAATGCCCTTTTCCAGGTCTAAAATCCCCTGATTCAGAGTTAGATAGAACCCTAGAAACACCAACTAATTACCAAAGAAAGAAGCACAATCTCACAACAAGAATTGTGACTAATTGTGAACTAATTGTTCCCTCATTATAGGAATCACAGACTATTTAGGACTGGAAGAGGAACTGGAAATGAGATAGATTTTAAGTATGGGGGAAAGGAATGAGTTTGGAATGAGAGTGTGAATTTAAATCCTGACCCTGTGACTTACTACCTTGGTGAATCTGAGCAGGCACTTCTGTAAACCTCAGTTTCTTCATCTGTTAAATGAAAGTGAAAACATGAAAATAGAATGAAGGCATTGAACTAGATGATCTCTGAAACCTCTGAGTTCAGGCTCTCACTTTAAGTTTAAGATCCTATGAGTCCCCTGGTTTGACAAGCAACAAAACTAAAACCCAAAGAGACATCTCCAATAATTCAGACTGCTTCCAGGATGTTATATTCTGTTTGGGGGGCCCTATTTTAGGGCCATTGGGATGGTGAGCAGGACTTTCACAAGCACCCATCAATATTTTACTCTTACTCATGAGATACAGACTAGTTCATATCAAAGGCATTTATTAAATGACGATTTAATAATAGAAAGAACAAAGCACTCTCTCCTGCTCCAAATAAAGCTTGAACTTATTGTCTCAAAAACGTGTACATAACTTACAGAAAGATAAGACCTTTGGGGCACACACTCATGGGAAACATTTGTTCAGGGCGACTGTGTAAAGGAGTGCTCACACTGGGAATGAAGGTGAGCAGAGAACTTATGAGGAAGTTCCACTCACACCTGTAATCCTAAATGTGCTATTACTACTTTCCAGTGTCGTTTCTTGTACTGCTCTCTCCTGGACCTGCCCAACACTTACTATTGCTCTGTTCCTCCCCATCAGATGTTGAGTCTCACCTGTTCCTCACTGGGCAGTGAACCATTCCATGGTGGGCCAGGAACCATTCCATGATGGGCCCTTTGTCATGGCTTCAGCTGGTCTTCAACTCAACCCATCCAGTAATCACTAGGGATAAGATGATTACAACTCTTTTATTGGGTCTTTAATTGTCACTGTGGTAGATAGGAGCAGCACTTATTCCACATAGATTAAACTGACTTTCCCAAAAATGGTGATGAAACCATCTTTGAAACTTAATTAATTCAGAAGACTATGATTCAAACGGTATTTTCCAGTCCCCTAAGTATAGAAGCTTGGTGCATAAGTGGGCAGGGATCTTCAGTCCATCAAGTCTTGCCATACAAACTAACATACCCTTCTGATTAGGCATACCAACATGGTCAAGTCAAAGGTGGTAGGAGCACATTTACCTCAATCAATGCTCTACCCTTGCTGAATATCATTCCCATGTCATTATTAAGTAAGTATGCTTTTGTAAAATGTTATATGAGCTGCAAGTGTCTCTTTTTAGTCTAATTCTGAACCTAAACTACTGATTTGGCCAAAGTCAAGCCTGACCCAGTACAGTAATCTACTGAGAAGTGTGATCAGTGATAATCATTTAATATCATTTTTGGACCTTAATGAGGTCCAGAACCTGAATTAACCAACCAGAGGAAGAACCTGGCCCTAACAGCTTCTTTGTTCCATGACTAAACTCAGAGAATACCTCTTCCTGTGTCAACAAGGCCAGATGGGGCTGACTTAGCATTCTTTATGAGTCCCTTAACATGAGACACTATCTTGAATAATGAAACATTTTTTGTATCTTAATATTTTGTGGACATATATTATGTCACAGTATATTAATGGGAAAGAAAACACAGATATCCTGGATCATAATTGCAATTGACACTTTATCAACTCTCTTGTCTTACTGTATTTACAACTTATTCAATTACGAAATTTCCTTTCTCAAGGTATAGTTAAACACATATAGAGATCATAAATCTGAGGGACACAGACATCCTGAGATTGTCCTAAAACAGATTTAAGCCTGGTCATTCTTGTATCAGACAGTCAGAAGTTTCTTTCTGGCTCCATGATCATGTATATGCTAGCTTTAAGGGAATAAACAGTACGGATTTACATTATCACCTAGCCTGTTTACCTCTTTGACAAAACTTTCAGGTCAACATCAGTAATAAGCATCATCATGAAGAAGAGGGACTATGGTCCTCAGCCTCATTTTGCATCTCGGCAGAGGGACTGTGCTATCTTCTGGCCCACCTGCAACTCTGTCCTTCATCTACAAGGAGTATTATGATTAGTAAGCTGTTCTACTGCAAAGAGAGCTACTCCCAGCCTCTGCTGGTGTTCTCAGTTATGAGCGAATAGAACTTTCTTCAGGCTTCTCTACTAGTAATTATGAAGTTCTCTTTCCTTCAGGCAGCTTGTACCCTTCGGCCCAGAGGTTTAGGCTGAGATCCAGCCTACTCTGTGATCTCTTCTTAAAATTCTCCTATTTTCACTCTTCTGTGAACTTATGTTGTTTTCTTCCTTGTCATGTACTGTTTCCCTGAGTCTCTCAGTCTAAATGTCATCTAGCCTATGGTCTGAAATCTATTTTAATTTTAGTTAAATTAAAATTAACCAATTAATTAAAATTAACCTAATTTAAAAAACATCTTATCCCCCTGGTTGAGATAAATCTCAGGGGTTCTATTTCCTCAAATAGGAAAAGGATTGAGAGATGCCATTGGTAGGAAACATCATCTGATCAGCCCTTATCTGCTGTTGACCTTTGCCCTGCTTGTCTTCAACATCACATGGCCTTGTCTCTCTCAGGAATCCCTCCATGTATAATATTAGATGACCTTTATGATTTCTTCTAGTTCTAAGTTATATGATCATAAGGAGGATATATGCTTAATAAGAGCATTTGTACCGAGCTCTTTTAAGTACTAAATACAATTTAATACGCTTAAATTAAGATATGATTTAGAATGTAATTTTCTGAGGATAGAAACTTGGAGTAATAGAACTTGAAGAAGGGAAAAATCTAGGTTTGAATAACATCTTTGCCATTAACTAACTGAGTAAGCTTGGGCAAGTCAATTAACCTCTAGGTAGAACTTCAGTTTTTTTCACCTATAAAATGGGTGGGCATAAAAATATTTGTGTTTTTTCAACATCGTGGAGTTGCTGTCAGGGAAGTGCTTTGTAAACCTTAAAGTTGATACTTCACTGTATCTGTGATCCCACTGAGATATGTGTGTCCTTTACACATAATAAAATTAAACTACTACTAAATACGCTGCCAGTAGAATGGGAGGTACTGTGATGCTAATGATGGTGTGAATTGTGTAGAGTAAGACCACATGTGTTGTAGGCACTTCATAGACCTATCAAATAACCATAATTATACTGTTGTTTCATTCTCAAGCATTACTTTATTTATTCTCCCCAATCCTTTGAAAGCCCAACAGAGGGCCAGGCTATGGAGAAGAGGAGAGTCTCTTTCCCAGAGTCTCCAGCAGTCAACAGCACAGCTTGGCTGTATTTAGGATAAAATACAAACTCAAGACAGTTTACAGACTGGATCCTTTCCAGACTTATTTTGCACCAATCTTCTACAGAAATACTTGACTCAAGCCAAGTTGGATTTTCTGGTGATTTCTCAATGTCATCCCATCCTTTCCCACTTTCATACATTTACACAGGTCTTATTCTGTGCTTTGACGTACCTCCTTCATACTTCTACCAGGTACTATCTCCTCCGTGAAGCCTTTGCTCATCCCCCCAGCTAAAGGTGATCTTTCCTTTCTCAAATATATCTTACACACTCATTTGGGATCTTGGAATCTCATCTTTGCCTCGTCACACACCACTTTGCATCATATTTGTAAAATACATGTCTAAAAATAAGTATAACGTGCTACTTGAGATGTTTTATTATTTTTTGTATTTGTTAATATGTCCCTATGAACCTTGCATCTTATATAATTCATGTAGTGATGAAAGTAATTCTCTGTCCTATACCTGGTTGTACCTTAGCTTGTATACTCCTTGGTCATACACACATCTTACTGTCCCCCAACACAATGCTTACTTAGCACACAGTAAGATAATAAACAGATGTTTGTTGAGTTGAATTTCTGTTCTTTAAAAAAAACCACTCACATTTACTAAATGACAGTAAGCAGCTAAGATTACAGAAAACTGATAAAGCACGCTATCCAACTCTTGACAGAAAGGGGATGGACTCATTTGCTATTGAGTGATATCAGTCATGTCCAACTCTTCTGGACCCCATTGAGGTTTATTTGTGTTTTCTTAATAGTATTTCACTTTTGGGGGTGAAGCCAAGATAGTAGAGTAAAAGCAGACTTGCTAGAGCTCTGTCCCCAAAGCCCTTCAAATACCTGTAAAAATGACTCTAAACAAATTCTAGAACTTTAAAACCACAAAATGACAAAGTGAAACAAATCTCCAGGCCAAGACAGCCTGGAAGGTCAACAGAAAGCTTCTATCACAGCAGGCTGAGTGCAGAGCAGAGGGCAGTCCAACAGGGCTGTGGTGGAACACATAGGGCTGGAACAGGCCTCAGGGGATTGAATCGCTGGCAGCTGTGTCCGTTTCCATACTTCTCAACCCACGAACACCAAAGACAGCATTACAACGGGAAAATTCTGTGGGTCCTGGTCTATCTGGGGTCTAGTCCCAGGGACTAGTATGGAAACGGACACAGCTGCCAGCTTTGTTGGAAGAGGAGGCAATGCCAGTGGTGGCAACAGTGGCAGCTGCTCTGGAGCTTGGGGTCCACAGATGGTGGGGGAATCTAGCAACTGATACAAAACCCTTGCAGTACACCCGTCCCCACATCCACCCCTACTGGAAGCAGAATCCTACCTTGGCAAAGAGATAGAAAGTCAAGTATTTGGCTGGGAACATGAGCAAACAGTGTAGAAAAAAAATCAGACTATAGAATCTTACTTCGGTGACAAAGATCAAAGCATAGCAAAAGAAAACAACAAAGTCAATAGTATTTCACTTTTTCCCAATTACATGTAAAGACAAATTTTAACATTTGTTTTTTATAAATTTTGAGTTCCAAATTTTCTCCCTCCCTCCTTCACTTCCCCCTCCCTAAAATAGTGAACAATTTGAAATAGGTTATATATGTGCAATCGTAGTTTCACATTAGTCATGTTGTGAAAGAAGAAACACATGAAAAAACATGAAAACATGAAAAAAGTAAAGTGAAAATAATATCTTTCAATATGCATTCAGATGCCATCAGGTCTTTCTGTGTATGTGACCCCTTGGGATTTTCTTGGCAAAGATACTGCAGTGGTTTGCCATGTCCTTCTCCAGCTCATTTTTCAGATAAGGAGACTGAAGCAAACAGAGGTAAGTGACTTTCCCAAGGTCATATAGCTAGTGAGTGTCTGAGGCCAGATTTGAACTCATAAAGATAAGTTCTCTTGACTTCAGGTCTGGCATTTTATCTACTGTACCACCTAGCCAATCCATAGACTCATGGTGCAGACACACTTTTTTTATACTTCCAATGAATGTGTTTTGCTTAGGACTTCATTTTTCTTTAATGGGAGAAGGATATATGAAAGTAAAACAGATTTTTGCTAGTTGAAAAAAATTAAAGTAACTTTTTTTAATAACAGAGGGTTCTGGTTCTGATCATTATACTCCACATCAGCTTATATAAGTCTTCCCAATTTTCTCTGAAACTGTCTCTTTATTTCTTAGAATATAGTATAAATCATAGTATAAGTTATACTTATTATACTTCTCCCAGGGAGGAAAGACAGGATCATTAATCAGATCTTTCTCATTTACACCAGTCCAAGAGAGAGAAAGTTCCAAATAAAGGGTGAAAGGTCCATAAGAGAGAGCCAAAGGTACTTCCACAGATCTTAGAGACTGGGGAAAGAGATGAGTGACTCCTTTAAGAAAGGTTCATCCTCCTGAATCTCAGTCCCCCACTGGCAAAACTCTACTCACTCAGAACCCATCAGGAGTTAGGGTGATCCTGGCAAGGTGTATGTAGGACTTTTAGCAAAGGGTCAGGGCACATGTCCAGTTCTAGCCCATGAAAGATATACCATGCACTCTGGTATATCAAGGTCCCCCTATCACCCTTGCTGGGATAACACGCAAAGGTCTTAAAAGGGGAAACCATAGCTTGCAAGCATATGGGTCAGGGACAGCACCTAATCTGGGGATAAATGGGAGAGTGAGTAGGAAGGAGGAAATGGTCCCAGAGTTCTCCATTTCCTCATTCAGTGGCAACTTCTCCCACGCCCCCTTGGATACTCAGTCCTTGAGTTTCCTCCTCAAAATCTGTTCTCAAAAAAATTTCTAAAACTAAGTCACAGAGACATTGAGAGTCACAAATGACAAATTTAGGGGCCTCACAGGACATTTTACAGAGGAGGAAACTGAAACCCAGAGACATTAAGTGACCTTCCCATCATCACACAGGTAATAAATAGCAGAGCTGAGATTTGAACCCCTAGTCTTCTGACTCCAAAGCCATACTAAATTCCATTGCTCCATGAGGTAACTTGAGTAGTCCCTTTCTATGCCTCTATTTCCTTCTTTATAAATGTAACTGTTGAATTAAATGATCTTTAATGCCCCAGATAGGAGGTACAGTATGGATAGAGTGCTGGGCTTGGAGTCAGGAAGTCTCATCTTCCAGGTTCAAATGTGGTTTCAGAGATTTACTAGCTGTGTGACCCTAGATAAGTCACTTTATCTTGTTTGCCTCAGTTTCCTCATCTGTAAAATGTATCAGGGAAGGAAATGGTAAGCCACTTCAATATATTTGCCAAGAAAACCCCAAATGGGTCCAGGAAAAGTCAGACACAACTGAAATAACTGAATGGCAACAATGCTCCTTACAGATCTATCAGCCCAAATAATACCTTTCCTTCCCAGAAGTGTAAGGACGCTGCAGGTTATCTACATGCCTGCGACATCCCATCCAGGTCAAATGCTTTCTCTTTGAGAAACTCCACTCTCAAGACTAGAACAGAGATTGCTTCTTCCCCATGGAGGGGGAGAGAGGGAAGAGCATAGTTTGGTGTGGCCTCTGTTCCAAAGCCCCTCCCCTGTCCCCCTAGCCAAAGCTGACTCTGGGCCCTCCCTGGCCAAGTATGAGCAAATTCATCTTACTCACTGTACTTGGGACAAGTTGGACAGCGGACACAGTTCTCTCCAGCACATATATATATACACACATACATAGTCTGGATGAGGAATTACCCAAAGCTGAAAAGTTCTTGGAAAATGAGGTCATCTCTCCATTAGAATAAGAGGATTAAAATCTTTTATAATCACTTTGCATACTTATAAGTCCCACTTAGCTCTAGGATTCTGTATGGGACAGATGTTAGAAATCTTCTCAAGTTTTACTGGAATAGAAAGCTGCTAGAAATTTTCTGGTTAAGTGACATCTCCCTACTGTAGGTTTTTTTTTCCTTAGTTAAAATAACACAAATTTCTTACTGAATCTATCAACACAGTGCACAAAAACAAAATGGCAGAATTGGTCTCTGAATGGCAAGTTTCTTATATCTGCTCCTCTGCAGTTTCCAAAAAGGGAGGATAGTAACGTTGACTTCTTATTGGTGTCAGATGATAAGGTGTTTGGGCTTCATACAGGTCATAGGATGCAGCTGAAAGAATGAATACAAATTCCAGCTTTGTTACTGATTAGCCTGTGTGGCCTTGGAAAAGTAATAATAATAATAAACAGCAATAACGACTAGCATTTACATAACATCTTCCAGTACCAGACACTGGGCTAAGTTCTTGTAATGTTAATAGAATAGGAAGATCTTCCCCGCCTGTTAATAGGGCTAATGCAGGAAGCCTGTGATCACATGGAGCCTGGGTCACATGGACCTCAAACTGGGAGGAGCTTGCCCAAGGAGGAGGGGGGAGAGAGAGAGAAAGAGAGAGAGAGAGCACAAGCAGAGAGTGAGAGCAGGCAGAGCAGAGAGAGAGAGAGAGCAAGAGAGCACAAGCAGAGAGTGAGAGCAGGAAGAGTAGAGAGAGAGAAGCAAGCTGTGAGTGGGCAGAAGGAGGAATCTGGCTAGGGAAACTTGTTTTTGTGGGAAGGTCTGACAGAAAGAAGGTTTAAGATGTTGGTGCTCCCTGGATTAGTGATAAGTCCTGTCAAATCTTACCTCCTAGTATCGTAATGATGTCCCAAATAAATATTTTGGTTTTGTCTTTAATAATAGAGTTTATAGAGGTGGAGCCAAGATGGTGGAGTAGAAAGACTCATGTATGCTAGCTCCAAGCCCACAGCCCATATATTTCCTGCAAGAAGAACTCCCCACGAATTCTGGATCACTGCAAGGCACGCAGAAACACAGTGGAAAAGATCTCCATTCCAGAGAGTCCTGGAGAGCTGTCTCCAGGGTCCATCACGCCCCGGAAAGCGGAGTCCACCCCAGCGCTGCCCTGGCCAAGGCCCCAGAGGAGCAGATCCAACCAGGCTTCAGGGACGGAACCTCTGGCGGCCGGGAAGGTCCCTCCACCCACAGACGCTACAGGTCAGTGAGAGAGACGTCTAGGCTGGCCAAGAGGGGAGCCGGGTGTCTCCATGACTCGGGGCCCCTTGGGAGGAAGCGGTGGAGGCAGAGGCAGGGGCAGGAAGCAGCAGAGGCAGTGGTAGGGGCAGGAAGCGGCAGAGGCAGCGTCGGCGGCCTGGGACTCCCTGAGCAGGCAGGCAGAAGCTCAGGTCTCTGCATAAACCCCCTGAGGGAGCTGAGCCTAGGAGACAGCCCTGCCCCCACCCGCCCCATTACTGAAGGTCTCTACATAAAGCCCCTGAGGGAACTGAGACTGGGAGGCGGCCCTGCCCCCACCCCAGCACCAGAACTTAAGCTCACATTGAATAGCAGCCATGCCTGCCGCGGAAAGCCCATTTGAATCTCAGACTCCAAGCACTAGCTGGGCGGATCTAGGCGGGGGTGGAAAGGAATCTCAGAAGTCAAGGAACTGGCTGGGAAAATGCCCAGAAAAGAGAAGAAAAATAAGACTATAGAGAGCTTCTTTGAGCGGGTGCAAATGTTCCCGCCTTTTAATTCTGATGACAAGGAAATATTCTCACCATCAGGGAAAGATGTGGAGGGCGGGGCCTCTGTATCCCAGACATCCCAGGGGGATGTCGGGTGGGCTCAGGCTTTGGAACAGCTCAAAAAGGATTTTGAAAAGCAAGTTAGACAGGTGGAGGAAAAACTGGGAAGAGAAATGACAGAGATGCAAGAAAAGTATGAAAAATGGGTCAATACCTTGGTAAAGGAGACCCAAAAAAATGCTGAAGAAAATAACACCTTGAAAAATAGACTCACTCAATTGGCAAAAGAGGTTCAAAAAGCCAATGAGGAGAAGAATGCTTTCAAAAGCAGAATTAGCCAAATGGAAAAAGAGGTTCACAAGCTCACTGAAGATAATAGTTCTCTCAAAATTAGAATGGAACAGATGGAGGCTAATGACTTTCTGAGAAACCAAGAAATCACAAAACAAAACCAAAAGAATGAAAAAGTGGAAGAGAATGTGAAATATCTCATGGGAAAAAGAACTGACCTGGAAAATAGATCCAGGAGAGACAATTTAAAAATTATGGGACTACCTGAAAGTCATGATCAAAAAAAGAGCCTAGACATCATCTTCCATGAAATTATCGAGGAAAACTGCCCTGATATTCTACAACCAGAGGGCAAAATAAGTATTGAAAGAATCCATAGATCACCACCTGAAAGAGATCCAAAAAGAGAAACTCCTAGGAACATTGTGGCCAAATTCCAGAATTCCCATGTCAAGGAGAAAATCTTGCAAGCAGCTAGAAAGAAACAATTCCAGTATTGTGGAAATACAATCAGGATAACTCAAGATCTAGCAGCTTCTACATTAAGGGATTGAAGGGCATGGAATAGGATATTCCAGAAGTCCAAGGAGCTAGGACTCAAACCAAGAATCACCTACCCAGCAAAACTGAGTATAATACTTCAGGGGAAAATATGGTCTTTCAATGAAACAGAGAACTTTTAAGCATTCTTGATGAAAAGACCAGAGCTGAAAAGAAAATTTGACTTTCAAACACAAGAATGAGAAGAAGCATGAAAAAGTAAACAGCAAAGAGAAGTCATAAGGGACCTACCAAAAGTGAACTGTTTACATTCCTACATGGAAAGACAATATTTGTAACTCTTAAAACTTTTCAGTATCTGGGTAGTTGGTGGGACCACACACACACATACACACACACACGTACACGCATGCATTCACACACATACACACATGCATGCGCACACAGAGACAGAGAGCACAGAGTGAATTGAATAGGATGGGACCATATATTAAAAGAAATTAAGGTAAATGGTGAGAGAGAAATGTAGTGGGAGGAAAGAGGGTGAAATGGAATGGGGTAAATTATATGTCATTCAAGAGGCAAGCAGGAGACTTTTTAGTGGAGGGAAAAAGAGGAGAGTTGAGAAAAAAAACAAGAAGTTTACCCTCATCACATTCTACTAAAGGAAGGAATAAAATGCACACTCAGTTTGGTATGAAAACCTATCTTACAATACAGGAAAGTGGGGGAGAAGGAGATAAGCAAGGGGGTGGGGATGATGGAAGGGAGGGCAATGGGAGGAGGGAGCAATTTGAAATCAACACTCGGGGAGGGACAGGATCAAAAGACAAAATAGAAACAATGGGGGGCAGGATAGGATGGAGGGAAATACAGTTAGTCTTACACAACACGACTATTATGGAAGTCATTTGCAAAACTACACAGATATGGCCTATATTGAATTGCCTGCCTTCCCAAAGGGAATGGGTGGGGAGGGAGGGATGGGGAGAATTTGGAACTCAAAGTTTTAGGAACAACTGTTGAGTACTGTTTTTGCTACTAGGAAATAAGACATACAGTTAATGAGGAATAGAAAGTCATCTGGCCCTACAAGACAAAAGAGAAGAAGGGGATAAGAGAAGGGAGGGATGATAGAAGAAAGGGCAGATTGGTGATAGGGAAAATTAGAATGTTCGGTGTATTGGGGTGGGGGGGAAGGGATAAAAGGGGAGAAAATTTGGAACTCAAAATTTTGTGAAAATGAATGTAAAATGTTAAATAAATAAATTTTTATTAAAAATAATAATAATAATAATAGAGTTTATTATATTTTGCAAATTTACCTTGGAAATATGAACACATATTTATAGTGGTTGCTATGGGTATTGCATTGGTGTTACAGATATTATCTCACTTGAACCTCGCACATACAGCTCCCTCTCTGGACCTCAGTTTTCCCTCATGACTAAAATGAGTGTTAGAGCAGAGAAATTCTAAGGCACCTTGCCACTCTGCATCTGTGATGTCTGTATGTTGGTAGTTCCTCACAAGCCTAGTTTGGTCCTTCTACAGTATCTCCCCTTGGAACTGTCCACTTGGAATTGCCATTTATTTCATGTGAATTCAGTGAGAGATGGGACAATGTTGATCCTCTTTCTTGGCCAAGAACCTCTGGATCCTAAAAAGCTACAGCACCAACAATGGTGAAGAGACCAATGAAAAGGAAACATGGACAACTCCCTTCCAAGAGACTAGAATCACTCACCAGAGTCTAAAGTGTTTGTGTGTTTGCTTGGTTGACTTTTGACTGGATCTGTGATTTCATTGGCACAGGGAACTCTTGAGGACATGCAGCTCAACCCCTACTCTGTTCCTCCTGGTCATAGGGAGTGGCCTGGGACAGCGAAAGGTTAAGTCACTTGCCCAGGGCCATCTAATTTACTCTTTCCATCCACTATGCAGCTAAGTGGTCCAGTGCATAGAGCACCTGACCTAGAATAGGATGACCTGGGTTTGGTTCAGGTCTCACCAGCTGGGTTACTCTAGGCAAGTCCCTTAATCTTTGTTTGCCTCGGTTTCCTCATCTATGAAAATGGGATAATAATAGTACCTCCCTCTCAGGGCTGTTATGAAGATCAGATGATACTCATTTGAAAAGAGCTTTGCAAACCTTAAAGTACTATATAAATGACAGCAATTATTTATTGTGTCACAGCAGCTTCCCAAGTATGAGGTTTTTTAAAAGCTTGAATCACTTTATTTAGATTCACTTTTAGTTTGTTATGCTATACTGGAAAGAGCATAGGATTTAGAGAAGAGGTGGATTCAAATCTTTTTTAATTATAATTAGTTTATTTATTTTTAGTTTTCAACATTCACTTCCATAAGTTTTCAATTTTCTCCCCCTCCCCAAGATGGCATACAATCTGTATAGGCTCTACATATACATTCTCATTAAATATATTTTCACATCAGTCTTGTTGCATAGAAGAATTATAAAGAAGAATTATTATGGGAGAAACCATGAGAAACAAAATAAAACAAAAAAGAAAATTGTCTGCTTCTCTCTGCATTCAGATTCCATAGTTCTTTCTCTGGATGTGGATGGCATTTTTCATCATGAATCCTTTGGAATTGTTTTAGGTCCTTGCATTGCTGAGAAGGGCTAAGTCTATGGAAATCAGTCATTGCACATTATGGCTGTTACTGTGTACAATGTTCTCCTGGTTCTGCTCACTTCACTCAGCATCAGTTCATATAAGTCTTTCCAGGATTTTCTGAAGTCTGCCTGTTCGTCATTTCTTATAGCATAATAGTATTCCATTACATTCATATACCACAACTTGTTCAGCCATTTGGTGGGTTCAAATCTTGACATTTAGTTTCCTCCTTTGTAAAATAAAGGAACTAGATAAGACAGTGTCCTGGATCCCTTCTAGACTTAAATCCTAAGAAACCTATTAATTCAACGATAAGTATTTTTTATGGATCTCTCATATGCTAGGCTCTGTTTGTTGTGGGAAATAAAAAGCCAAAACATGACACAATCCGTGCCCTTCTAGGAGCTTACACATCTATTAGAGGGTTGCAACACATTCACCAAATAAAGCTATGATACAAGGTCAAATGTTCTAGGGACAAAAGAGAAATCTAGGCCCAGTGTTCTAACCCAGGTGTTAAACACTGGGGCTAGCGACACTCTCATGTGGACTCAGCAAAATTAAAAAGTAACTGGAAAATATTTAACAAAATAAACAAAAATACAATAGAGCAAAGGGAAAGCTAATATGTGGTTTTCTGAGTCAAGATGTGGCCCACAGGGATCAAAAAGTGACGTGGAGGTGGGCCCTGTACAGAGGGTGCATGCCAGGGAAGGGAGAGAGATTTCCAGATCTATGTATCTAGCCCTTGTCTCTATCCTGAGCCACATCACTATCTGCCCATTGGATGTTTTGAACTGGCTAGCACACTGCTAACTCAACTGTCCAAGAGAGAACTCATCTTTTTTCTGTCTGTCTTCCAAAAGTCTTTATTACCATTGGCACCACCATCCTTCCAGTCATCCAAATTTTCGATTTTAGTACCCTCCTTGCTTCCTCATTCTCACTCACCCCACATATTTATTCCACTACAAAATCTCACCATTTCTATCTTCACAGTCTCTCTCCTCTTTAACCCTCATCACCTTTTTCTTAGATAGTAGCAAGAGCCTCTTAATTTAACCTCCCTACCTCAAGTCTCTCCCCTTTCCAATCTATCCTCCTCAGAGCTGCCAAGGTGGTTTTCCTAAGTATAGATCTGACTATGTCTCTCCCTTACCCAATAAACTCCACTGGCTCCCTATTAACTCTAAAATCAAACATTAACTCATCTTTTAGACTTCTTAAAATCCTTTGCAACCTGGACCCAAACTATCTTTCTAGTTATATTTTGCATTAACTCCACTTCACAATTGCCATACGCTGGTCAAACTGACCTTCTTTCCTATTCCTTATATGTGGTGGATCTCCATGCCTTTGCACTACCCCACCCCCACTTCTACCTATTGGAATGCCCAGTCACCTCACCTTTTACATGAGGTCTTTTCTGATCCCCCAGCTCTTTCCCTCTTCCTTTCCCCCAAATCACTATATGTACATGTCTCCCCTGAGAGAACAAGTTTCACTTTTGCATTTTTATCTTCAATGCCTGGCACATAGTAGGTGCTTCCTGAATTCTTGTTGATTGATGGCTTGGAAGAGAATAGATAAATGTGAGATTGAGATTGATGAATAGCACATGGCCTCCTTTGCCTACAGAATCAGAGTGAGAATACTGAGACTTTGACTGAGTTGCCACTATATTTATATAGTGATGGATTTAGAAGGCTCATGTTAAACGCAACACATCTCTGCACCCCCATTCCGGGAAAGTAGGTATCAGGGGAATGATGACTGATGGATAGATGGGAGGATGGCAGAAGAGCTAGGACAATCAACACTTAATGTTCCTCCAGCAAAAAGGATTAATTTGCCGCCAACTTTCCACCACTTCTAAAGACTCCTGAACTAAGTGTTTTTCTCTTTTCTTAAGCTTTGTGTGACTCGAATACCAAATATTACCCTTAACACCAAAGATCACCCTTAACAACAAGCACTGAGTCTGGCAAAGTATCCAACAGAGAAGAGGTTTTATTTACAGTGAATACAGAAAAGATTTTCACTGAAATCCACAGTAGTTTTTGTCCCCATATCTTTCCTCTTGTCAACTTTTTCTAGTGAACTTCTGTCTCTTCTTTGGGGACCAGTATAGTCCAAATGACTTTTATTTCTCTAAGTTACTACCAATATAGTAGTGACATATTTCTACAATTCTACAATTTGACTATATTGAGGGTAATGACATATTTCTACAATTCTACAATTGGACTATATTGAGGGAAATTTACATTGCCAGTAACTAGTAATTTGGTAGTAATTTTTTAGGTAACTACCTTAGAAAAGACTCCCATAAAGGGGAAGAAACTCAGGGGCACAAGTATTTAAGCAACCTTCTGGTACAGTAGGCAAAGCTTTAAGATTTTCAACACTGCCCTGAAGAGGGCCCTTGGTGGGTATTCCATTAATTATGCCTGTATTATGTTGATATGCCTGTATTATATTAATATGCCTATAGACTATCTCAGAAGGTCCAGAGTGATGCCATTTCTGCCCTAAGAGGCTGTCATCTCTTAGATGAATGATCTGTTAGATCAGAAGGGAAATAATGAAAGAATATTTTAATAGTGGAAGAGAATTTCATTGTGGGTGGTGATAGAGGATGAGAATAGAATTTATCACAATGGTACCATCCCAGTTGCCAACTTGGCAACTAAGTGACCAAGAGTACCAGGGCTTGGGTCAGGGAAATTGGACTTCAAATCTGGCCTCAGATACTTAGTAACTGTGTGACCCTGAGCACTTAGCTTCTGCCTCAGTTTCCTCAACTGTAAAATAGGAATCATAATGGCATTCTAGGTCACAGGGTTATTGTGGGGATCAAATGAGATAATACTTGCAAAGTACTTAGTATAATGCCTGGCACATAAGTATTAAGCATTAACAAATGCCTTTGAGGAAGGCTCTTGATCTATTTGTTTTAGTTCCTTAATCATCTTGAATACCAGATTCTTATCACAGATACTTGATGCTGTTTTCCCCCATCTACAGCTTCCTTTTGGCTTTATTTGCATTGATTTTGTTTGTACAAAAGCTTTTCAGTTTCATATAATTGAAAGTTTCTGTTTTATCTCTTGTAATCACTTCTGTCCCTTGTTCACTTAAGAAGGTTACCCCCTACCCATAGCTTAGAAAGTTCTAGTGACTTCTTTTTTTTTTAGTGACTTCTTGTTTACCAGGGGCATCTAAATTCGTTTAGTCCTGAACACCAAACCAGAAATCTGAATGCCAGAGTAAGTAAAACTGTCAACAGAGGATTTACAAAATGTTGTTAACTTAAAGAAAAGCAAATTCTGGCAGCATTTTCACAGATTTGAGCATAATGGATTACAAATAGGAAAGATAAGCTTAAAAAGCACTTCTTTTTAAAGCCCAGAAACAGGAAGTACTTTGCTCTAGTTCGTGCCTCTAACGAATAGCAGAGCCAGCAGCTCAGATCTGACACTCAGAAGGTGGTTCTTTCCATTACAGTGTATTGCTGATGAGAGTACCTGCGTTACAGAGATATTCAACTTGCTGAGTTTATTAGAGGTTTTCCCTAGGAATTTAAAACTGTCAAAGAGTGCTTGGCACTTACTCTTTCCCATGAAAGGAAAAATGGGCATCCAATACTTTTTCTCCATGAGGGCATCACACACCAAGAAATACTGGCAGCCTCAGGACAAAATGGTGCCTAGACCGATGATTGGGCATGTCACCACGGTGGTTGGCAAGAATTCACAGAAAGCTTTATATTAAAAAAAAAACCAACAAGTTAGAACAACTGGTTCAGTGGAACCATTATTAATTCTCCACTATATAACATCCAGAGGCAGGTGTGCCAAAAGCCTGCAGAAGAATCACAGAATGGAAACTCATTGAAGTTGTCAATTCCATTCATGAAAAATGATTGAGCTATTCATGTGAGGTCATTCAACTGTCAAAGGGAACTCAACACCGGTACAGAATGTTTGGGAAAAATGCCACATGGTAAGTTGTGGATTTGTCCCGAAGTCATGTTTGAACAGTAGAAGGAAATACAGAGTTTTAGTTTATTTCATGGTTTGGGAAAGCAACCAAAAACATTAAAGAATTAAGCAACTGTCTATGGATAAGTGAAGGAGGCTTTTGTTTTCATTTTCATTTTTTTCTTTTCTTTTCTTTTCTTTTCTCTGATGGTTATAACACAAGAAATGGCCATTTGGTATAAAAGAGTGGGGAATCTACAGTTGGGTGCCTTGACTTCAAATTCCAGTGCCTGTGAGCTGTATGACCATGAGTAAGTCATTTTAGATGCAGTAGAAAGTGTTCTAAATTTGGGGTTAGAGGACCTGGCTTCATATCCTAGCTTTACTTCTGGGTAACCCTGAGAAAATTAAACTCTC
Source organism: Bettongia penicillata ogilbyi (assembly GCA_023548195.1). Taxonomy (NCBI): domain Eukaryota; kingdom Metazoa; phylum Chordata; class Mammalia; order Diprotodontia; family Potoroidae; genus Bettongia; species Bettongia penicillata. The sequence continues at coordinate 4,240,865 of JAJHZJ010000283.1, forward strand.
TGAACCTCAGATCTTCATCTTGTAAAGGGGTTTCACTTGATGAACTCTGAGATCTCTTCCAGACTGAATTTTCACTCCTATAACCTGCTACCATAAGTAGTAATTTTTATTTTGAAGACAAAGAACACCTCAAAGACATACAAAACACACCCTTGATTTGGCTGGGGATGTTAGGACACTGTAGAGATACTGGGATGCTACAAGGCCAGTGCTACACAAGTCACTACTCCCTTGAAGTGGAATGCAGAGGAATAGGATGAGCAGGGTACAAAACAAAAACCATCTGGTAATAAGGAATATTTATATTTTAACTAATTTTTCTTGCTACCTAGAGGCTAAGCAGAATTATTTCAAAGTTGCTGGAGAACTGAAGGTGCTAGCATAGCAGTATATGCTTCAAATTCTGATATCCTAGGACAAAGCACCAATTTCTCCCACCCTAATCATTGCCTTGGTTTCCTTCCCTATAAAATTCATTTATTCTTCCCTTGGTAAGGAAGAAAGCTCTTTGCACACCTTTGTACTGATAATATATTTTTGCTTATTGCTAATGTAATTTTGCTTCTTAATGGGAAGATCTTTCCCATCCATTAATAGGCCTATATGACCTGCTTAAGTCATGTGGAAGCCTGAGACACCTGAGTCAACGCACATGGAACAGGATGGGGTGGAGCAGGAAGGATGGAATAGAAAGAGGCAGAGATAGGGCTGAGCTGAGAGAAAATTAGAACAATTAGAGCTGGGAAGAAGACAGGAAGCAGGCAAACAGGCTAGTGAGTGTTTGTAGGAAGGCCTTGGTTACTATGGTGATATTCTTTGTAACTACGATGGATTTGGTTTTCTGGTGTTGGGATTCAGTTTTCTGGTATCTGAACAAATATTTTGGTTCTGTCTTCCTTGAGGAGAGTCTGTTACATTTTGTGATTCAGAACTGTGCTGGCATATTTATAGTCACCTTAGGTGCTGTGAATATCAGGTTGGTGCTACAACCTTAATAACTAAAAAATTAGAGTAGTCATCATTAGCATTTGAATTATCTAAATAAAAAAGCTAGAAATAAAACACAGTCATAGACAGGGAAAATTTCACCGAGTGAAGGCTTAACGCTAAGTTTAATGCTAAAATCTCATTATTTTGGTATTTCTTACCCACCATTCATCCCCTTTCCTCTCACCCCCAATTTTATAAGTATCATAGGCAGAAGCAGAAAGTACCAGATTTGGAGTCAGAGCAAGGTTCAAATCCAGACTCTACTACTTACGACTTGTGTGACCTTGGACAAGTTACCACTTCTCGGGGCCTCAGTTTCTTCATTTGTTAAAAGAATGAATTAGACTAAATAGCGTCTAAAGGAGACAGAGTTCTGATACCTGGAGCTATCCATAGGGTGTAATATAATCAGTGGCACTCAAGTCATGCTTTAAAGAAAGCTAGGAATTCTTGAAGGTAGAGGCGAGGGTGGGGGTGCATTTCAAACATGGGAAACCAACTGTGCAAAGACATGGAGAAGGGAGAACATGTACAAGGAACAGCACCAGGCCCACTGTTGTGTAGTTCAGTCATTTCAGTTGTGTCCAGCTCTTCTTGATTCTGTTTGGGGGGTTTCTTGGCAAGGATACTGGCATGGTTTGCCATTTCCTTCTCCAGTTCCTTTATCAATGAGGAAACTGAAGCAAAAGGGGTTAAGTGATTGCCCAGGGTCACGCAGCTAGTAAGTGTCTGAGGCCAGATTTGAACTCAGGAAGATGAATCTTCTTGCCTCCAGACCTGGTACTCTGAAGTGGAATAATAGAGAACTGTCCCAAATCCTTATAACTTGTGATACCAGGATAAAATTTTATTGATTTATAAATCGAAAATTCTATACTAAGGTATTTTTATTTCTTCTTTTGCTATCCTGCTAGAAAAGTTCTTTAAAAAAAAAAAAGACATATTCTTGAGAAGGAAAATACAAAGAAACTTCTACTCCAATGGTTTTAAAGATTGGTAAGTGGAAAATGAATGTGTTTGTCCTTCATTGCCGAAGAAGACCATGCCATCAGAGAAATGATGACATGACTTGCACTTGACTTTGTTTTGAGTGAGGAAGGGCTGTACAGGTCACCAGCCTCACTTCTCCTCCAGAGCCATCTGAATCCAGTGACCAGATACTCATCAGGATGACTGGAGATGACCCTGGATGAGGCAATTTGGGTTAAGTGACTTGCCCAAGGTCACACAGCTAGTGAGTGTCAAGTGTCTGAGATGAGATTTGAGCTCAGGTCCTCTTGACTCCTGCACTGGCTCTCTATTCACTATACCACCTAGCTGCCCAAAGACAATGAATGAATGAAGTAGATGAAGAAATACTTGGGTTGGGCTGATCACAGATGAAACCTGGAGAGCCTGATCCTGTACTGGACTATGAAGGGATAAGTGGGTCTTACTTTCAAAGTACTTACTAAATGCTCATTCATCTGATCTTAAAAACCTTTGAGATGGGTCATGTCAATACAGAACAGAAAGAATGTAGGTCTTAAATTTGGAGTCAGTGGATCTGGGTTCAAATCTTGATACTTATACTAATTTTGTGGCCATGAGTAAGTATTTCAGCCTCTTTGAGTTTTGGTTTTCTCATTCTCAAAATGAGGCAGTTGGACTAGATAAAAGATTTGTAACCTTTTTGGTACCATGAATCTTTCCTAAAATAATGTTTTTATTGCACAAAATAACATTCAAGTACTTTGGTACATAAGAAGCCTTTTTGTTAATGACTGCCTTCAAGTATGCCTCATAAAAAACTCTTTGGGTAATAGGATATGGACATTTTTGTCACTTTACTCACATAACTCTAAATTGCTTTCCTGAATAATTGTACCAATTCACAGCACCACAAGCAATGCATTAGTGTGCCTGTCTTTCCATAACTCTTCTAACATTCATTGTTCCTATCTTTTGACATCTTTGCCAGCTTGCTAGGTGGTAGGTGGAAACCTCAGGGTTGTTTTGATTTATTTGTCATATTATTAGTGGTTTGGAATGTTCTTTCATAGTATTTTTTACATAGTATTTTATTTTTCCCCCCACTTATATGTCAAGAAAATTTTTGGCATTCATTTTTACAAGATTTTGAGTTCCAAATTTTCCTCCTTCTCTCCCTCTCTCCCCTTCCCTCTTCTGAAAATGGTAGGCAGTTTGATATAGTTAATACATCGGCTATCATGTAAAAATATTTCTATATTAGTCACAGTTGTGAAAGCAAGGGAAAAAACATGAGAAAGAATAAAGTAAGTGAAAAAAATATGCTTCATTCTGCATTTAGAGTTCATCAGTTCTTTATCTGGATGTGGATAGTATATGGATATGGATAGTACAAAGGACCATTCCAGTCCTTTGTACTGATCTTGGATCACTGTGTTGCTGAGAAGAGCTGAGTCATTCACAATTGATCATTACACAATATTGCTGGTACTGTATACAATGTTTTATTGGTTCTGCTCATTTCACTTTGTATCAGTTAGTAAAAATCTTTCCAGGTTTTTCTGAAATCTGCCTGTTCATCATTTCTTACCGCACAATAGCTTTCCATTACATTCATATACCATAGATTGTTCCATTCCTCAGTTAATAGGCAAACCCCTCACTTTCTAATATTTTGCCACCATGGAAAGGACTGCTATAAATATTTTTGCATATGTGGTTCTTTCCCCTTTTTTATGATCTCTTTGGGATTCAGATCTAGTAGTGGTATTGCTGGATCAAAGGGTATGCAGTTTAGTTGCCCTCCGGGCATAGTTCCAAATTGCTCTCCAGAATAGTTGAATCAGTTTACAACTCCACTAACTATGCTTTAGTGTCCCAGTTTTCCCACATCCTCTCCAACATTTATCATTTTCCATTTTTGTCATATTGGTCAATCTGACAGGTGTGAGGTGGTTTCTCAGAGTTGTTTTAATTTGTATTTTTCTAATCAAAAGTGATTTGGAGTACTTCATATGCCTATAAACAGCTTTGATTGTTTTTTTCATCTGAAAAGTGCCTGTTCACATCCTTCAACCATTTATCAGTTGGAGAATGGCTTCTTTCATAATATTATTGATGATTTGCAATTCTTTTGAAAATTATTTATCCCTCTCCTCTGGTCACTTTTTTATTGGGGAATGACTTGGTCTTATATATTTGTTAGTTCTCTATGTGTCTTGGACACTAAATCTTCATCAGAGATACATGATACAAATATTTTTTTCCTCAGTTGGCTATTTTCTTTATTATTTGAAATGCATTATTTTTATGCAAGAGCTTCTCAATGTCATATACTCAAATTTACCTACATTGTATTTTGTAATTTCCTCTATTTTTTGTTTAAGAATTTATCTCTACCTATGGCTGTGAAAGTTATGATTTGCTTCTCTTCTCATCTATTTTATGGTGTGAGCTTTAATATTTAGCTTACTTATGTTTTGAATTTGTTATGGAATATAGTAGTCTAAGCTCTGATTGGTGGGTGTGCTTTTCCTTTGTCTTGCCAAGGTCAGGTATTTTCCAGCATCAGTGTATTATGCTCTCTATGAACACCTTTTTCATCAACCTTTGTGTTTTGTTTCCCTTTATTAGAATATAAACTCTCTGAAGGGAAGGATGGTTGAGTTTGTTTATATTGGTATCCCTAGCACTTGTGGTTATCTGGCAAATATTAAGCACTTACTAGATGTTTTATCTATCTATTTACCTGGAGGTTCACAGCCACCTCATTGTGTTCTAAAATTTCCCAAGATTTCAAAGTCAATCTCACTGGTCTGTAGTTCGCTGACTCTGTTTTCTTCCCTTTTCTGAAAACAGGGATATTTTCCCTTCTCCACTATGGAGGTACTTCTCCCATATTTATAATTATTCTGGAGAAGAAAGAAGGAAATATAACATTCCTTTCACTGGAGAAGTAGGAGACTGTGCAACTCTATACATTCTGTGGGATGTGGCTGACACATCAATTGGTTTTGTTGAACTTCCTTGTTACAAGGATTGGTTCATTGGAAAGAAGTACAAGGATAGGGCTTATTCAGAAATGACTACCATGTAAAAGACATCAATAAAGATTCAAAAAATGTAATAAGATGTAAAATGTTGTTCAGTTGTGTCCAACTCTTCATGAGCCCATTTGGGGTTTTCTTGGCAAAGATACTGGAGTGGCTTGCCATTTGCTTCTCCAGCTCATTTTATAGATTTGGAAATGGAGGCAAACAAGGTTAAGTGACTTCCCCAGGGTCACAAAGCTAGGAAGTGTCTGAGGCCAGATTTGACCTCAGAAAGATGAGTCTTCCTCACTCCAGTGGCCCCCAAAATGTAAAATAACTGTATTTTAAAGGTCAAATGTTGATAAATTGATCTAACACAATAATGCCATCTCATACCATGTTAAACACTCCTGTTAGGAGTCCAACTTCATCTCATAAAAGTACCAAAACAGGGGAATAATCAGGCACCTCTTGTATCAAGGGCAGTACAACACTAGGCTTGGGAGGCTGAGGATGTCTTACCCTACGTCTTCTTTCAAACAAGAAATGCCATTAGTGGCAGGTGCATGCTGTGGCCCATGGGGCAGAATGCCATCCTCTCCTCTGCCATGCTCTGTCTATATGCTCCACCCATGCTCCCAATCCATCATTGTAACTGGGATTAATCACAGTCCACTCCTGCCCTCCCCTAATAATCACCATTGGGTAGATCTCTACCAGAACTGGTTTCACAGTATGGCTGACAACACGATAAGAAGGCTTTACTCTCACACTCTACTCTCGTTAGATGTTTCCACCTCCGTAACCTCATTTGAACCTCCTATTAACCCTCTGAAGCAGGTAGAGGAGGTAGTAGGAAGCACATTTTGCAATGAAAGAACTGAGATCTAGAGTGATCTGTCAGTATCACACAGCTAGGCAATAGCCTGGTTTCCCCAACCTCAATTCAGAGCTCTTCCTGCTATTTTTATCTCTCCACTAGGGACAGTCAGGTGGCACAGTGGACAGAGCATTGGGTCTGGAGTCAGTAAGACCTGAGTTCGAATTCAGCCTCAGATGCCTACTCGTGCGACCTTTGATAAGTCACTTAGCCTCTGTTTGCTTCAGCCGCCTCATCTGTAAAATGGGGATAATAATAGCAGCTATCTCTCAGGGTGGTTGTGAAGATCCAATGGGACTAGAATTGTAAAGAGCTTAGCACGATGCCTGGCACATAGTAAATGCCATATGTTGTCGTTCAGCCATTTTAGTAGTGTCCAACGCCATGACCCCATTTGGGGTTTTCGTGGCAAGGGTACTAGAGCAGTTTACCATTTCCTTCTGTAGGTCATTTTACTGACAAGGAAACTGAGGCAAACAGGGTTAAGTGACTTGTCCAGGGTCACACAGCTAGTAAGTGTCTGAGGCCAGATATGAACTCAGAAAGAGGAGTCTTCCTGATTTCAGGTCCACACTCCAGGTGTCACACTGCTGCCCAGAAACTCTTTATGTTAGTAACTATTATTTTAATAGAACACAGAATGTTAAAGGTTAAGGGAAACTGGGAGATCTTAGACCTAAAACCATTTTACAGATGAGGAAATCCAGGGAAGTTAAGATTCCTGTCTGAAGTCAAACAGGTAGTAAGCATCAGAAGTACGCTTTGGTCCCCAGACATCTCACCAAGTTCAACACCAGCATTTTGCAAATGAAGAAGTTGGGTACAAGGGACAAAAAACATGATTGTGAAGTCCAAGTCCTGGGTTCAAGTTCTAATCCCAGTCTCTCCCACTAATGAACTCTATGCCTCTGACCAAGTCATTGCCCTCTCTGGGTCTCAGTTTCCTCAGCTATGCAGTGAAATGGTTGGACAAGATGGTATCCGAGTTTCTTCAGGCTGTGGTATTCTCTTATTTTATGAGATCATATGAGTTGAGCTTTTTCCTTCTAAGACTCACTTCCCACTTTACAGGATATTATGAGGAAATGGCTATATAAAGCACCAGATACAGTCCTTTCAGGAATTCATGTTTTTGGCAAGGCTGGCTGGGTAGTCCCTCCACTGATGCAGATCCTCACCCCTGTTTCCTAGTTGTCTGTGGTTGAGTCCTTGAGTCTGAAAAAAAAAATCACCAAATACCTGGAAATAGACCTCTCCACACCTAACCAAACAAGCCCTTGGAAGAAAGATCTATGGTTTATCCCCAGACATATTCTTGGAGTATATCCATCTTATGCAAGTTCTGTTGAGGCTATACTCCACTAACATAGATTTTGAGAACCCAGGATTACCTCTACAACATGGTTAGGCAGCAGAGGACTTCAGTTCTGTTAAGAGGCAGTGGTGGAGGAACAGTTAGGCAGTTCAGCAGATAGAGCACCAGCCCTAGAAACAGGAGGACCTGGGTTAAAGTCCCACTTCTTTCACATACTGGCTGTGTAACATGAAACAAGTTACTTAACTTCTAAAGCAACTCTCTGCAACTGCTAGGTTGAAAAACATGCTGACCTTCGTTGACTGAAGCTATATCCTCACTAGGAGTTCCCTATACCAATAAGAGGGCAGATAGGTGGTACTATGGATAGAATACTATTCCTGAAGTTAGGAAGACTATTCTTCAAATCTAGCCTCAGATAGGCACTAGCTGTGTAACCTGGGCAAGTTAATTAATCCTGTCTGCCTCATTTCCTCATCTGTCAAATGGGCTGGAGAAGGAAATGCAAACTACTTCAGTATCCTTGCCAAGAAAATGCCAATTTGGGTCATGAAGAGTCAGACAACTGAAATATCAATGAAATCAGGGATCCAGGTGAAAATTAAGAATTACTTTTAAAATAGGAGTTACGATAGGCATAATAGCTGGAATTTCTACAGCATTTTAAGGTTTACAAAGCAATTTACATTTTATTTCATTGGATCCTTGGGAGGTAGGCACTATTATTGTTAACGTTTTACAGTCATGAGAAAACTGAAATACATAGAGGTTAGTTAAGTGACTTATCCAGGTCACAAACTAAAGTGTCTGAGGTAGGATTTGACCTCAGGGCTTCCTGACTCCAAGTTTAGCATTGTATGCACCATGCAGCTGCTCAAACATAAGAGATGTAGAGGACAGAGGACCAGACCCAGAGTCAGGAAGACCTGCCTGTAATCCTTCAAATCCCGCTTGAAAGATATATCTTAGTTTTTTGATTATGAATTCCTCAGGGCAGGGTCCTTTCTCCTAGTTTTTCTCCTTTCTTTGCATCTTCAGTGATTAGCACCGTGTCTGGCACATAGTAGGGGCTTAATAAATACTCATTGACAGACCATGGGCAAATCACTTTAACCAGTCATTGCCTCCAAGGCAAGAATCTCAGCCTACATGTAGCAGGTGAGTTACCTGTTTGCAGATGTGAATCAGTGAAGGGGTTTCCATACTGGGAACCACAACAAATCACAGGCTCTATTACCTCACTCACCTTGATTCATTAGCCATGGTTTGGATCTTATAACCAAGTTTCAACCAGTTTAATACCTCATGGATCCAGGAACAGAATAAAAAGTCACCCTTCCCATTTTCTACTACCTCCCCACCCATCCCTAAAGGGCCAGGATCATGTCAGACAGCTGAGGCATGAGTGAACCATGCTCCACAAAGTGCTTTATTTAAACAAGACTAAATCATGTGGTTCAGACTGTTTCCATGAATTACATCAACATTCACTGTTCGTTTCCAACTGAGGCAGTGTCGAATCTTGTGCTTAAAATACAAAAAAATAAAAGCAGTGTCCCTTTATAAGTTCATGTACCATCTTTGAGGCATAAGTTCTAGGTAAATAAAGGATATTTTACAAAGCTAAAAGGAGGAAAGGAAGGGAGGGAGCCCAGGAAAAGATTCTCAATTACATGGGAGAAACCACTTCTAAGTCAACTTTAGAAACAGAAATGCCTACAGATTGGCTGACTGTACTGCTGGAAATACAACCCTGTGTTCACTCTTCTCACTTTGCCATCTCAGAGAAAGGAAATAACTCTTAGTGTCTCTTCCTCCATGATCTCTCCACCACATGTGACCTAGTAATGCTGCATGGGAAACCTTATTTAAAATATTCACTTTCAGTTAAGAATCCAAAGCTCTTTTCCTTTCTCATAAACTTCAAAAAAGTGACCATCTCTCCCTTCCACTAACCACTTCCCATTTCCCATAATCAGTATTTGGTCACCAAGAAGCCCTGCCATGTTCTGCCATCATTCACAGATGGCTGGTGTCTCATGGTCCCAGGCTCTTTCCAGAAGGGAACTTCTCTTCATCAACACCTGCAGCTCTCCAACCAGTCTTCCCCCACCTACTCTATCCAGTCCACTGGAACTGTCAAGTCACAATCAGAAGATTAAGAAAATCCTTAATCCTAAAGAAAATTAAAGTGGAAAGCAGATTAACATGTTTATGCCAAGATTATTGTTCGTACTTATAGGACACCGTTTGGGTTACTAAGGCAAGATTTTTGTTGTTCTTGTTGCCTTCTGGTTGAGGGGGCAAAGAGCTTTCTCTTTGGCATCAACAGGTCTTGAAGAAACAATTATACTCTCAGAGTGATGGTCTTAAAATAACTTAACAAAGTAGAGAGCAATTCCAACACCCTAGCCAAATCACCAAGCCTCCAACCTCTAGTACTTGTTAAAACTTAGTTTTCCAGTGTTATTATTGTGCACAAAATCTCCCTACACAGAGTCCCCATGGACGATGAATTCTGTTTTGTGTCACCTGATCCCCTTAACACTACCCTATTAAAAACTTGATCATTCAAGGCAAACCACAGGCCCTCCCCTGTGACGTGAACACAGATTAACAACATCATGTGCTTCTTCCATCAGCACCTGTGGAACCAGCTCCAGCTCCTTCTCTGTCACTGAGATTAAGACGTTATTCTTTTCATTTGATCAGCCAATAAACAAGGTGGATCCCTTTTTGAGAGAGAGAGGGGGGGGGGGAGGGAGGGAGAGAGGGAGGGAGGGAGGAAGAGAGAGAGAGGGAGAGAGAGAAGTGAGGGAGAAAAGGAAGGGATTTTTAAAAACAAAAGGAAAGGAAAAGGGAAAAAAGACAACTTGCTTTTCATCTTAACCACATTTCAGGGCTCACAGCAAACAGCTGCAGAGCCTTACAAATCAGTTTAGCATTTCAAAGAATCAAAATTCACATGATACTGGTGGGAAAAGCTTAACTCACTTAACTCACTTTGTAGCATTCAAGACATCCCCCCTTGCCATCTGCCAACACTCATAGCCCAATTTCGTATGGCATGTACAACATGGCTGAGACATGGGCAGTTTGTAAATCAGAATGAGAGCAGATGAAGTAGGAGTTTGCTATGCTGTATTTATTCCTTTCCTCCTCCTTTCCATTTCCAAAAAAGCATATTTTAGAACTTTGGGGAAGTGGTAGGATAAGGAGAGGTTTGGAGTAACTTGACCAACCAAATGTTCATAATATTTAACACTAATTAATACTAGTGGAATCGTAAGCCTAAATCAGAAACAGCTTTGGCATCACAGATGTGGTGTCCAAAAAAAAAAAAAAATACAGATAATGGTTAGTGACAGATAAATCTAGATACTTCTCCCAACTCCTGCCAGAAAATTTATAGGGGCCACAAGAAGTCAGAGTATAGCTGGGAAAATATAAATGTACCTATGGATAAGAAATTTAGCAAGTTAAATTTTTGAAAGGACAAAAGCAGAAAATTCAGGGCACTTACTTTACTGTCCAGAAACCTGTTGTTACATTTATTAGAATAGGGAATATCTTTCATTTTGGCCTACCTCTCCAGAAAGACAAACTGTTTGCCAAGTTATGGAGTTGGACTGTAGAAAGACTGCTGGTTCCTACCTGAACCTTAAGTTAGGAAACTTCCTCTAGAGGTGTCATGTGGGATGATGCCCACGGAGGAAGTTGACTTACTACAGTCTCAGATGATGGATAGTCCTATGGGACCCTTTATTAGTACTGAGGAGGAAACCAAAGCCTAGAGTGGTTGACTGATCGGCCCAAGATCACACAGTTGTCAAAAGACAAGGTCAGGATTCGAAGTCCAAAGCCAGAGCTCTTTCCACTACACTAATTATTCTCCCTAATGATGCTGGTCACTTCTCAAGTTAAAAGAGAAAGATGCCAGATGGTCCTTAAACCAGTTCCGAAACTCAATAACGAGGTTGAATTTTTTAAAGGGAAAAAGAAGATGGGAAGCATCTCATCAGAGCTGGAAATTCTCATTCTAAACAATCATTCTGCACTCTAGCCAGCTGGGTGGGAGCTAGGTGGTACAGTGCATAGACTCAGAGTTAAGGAAGCTTGAGTACAAAATCTGCCTCAGTCACCTCACTTCTTTCTCCCTCAGTTTCCCTACCTGTAAAACAAGATTAAAAGCAGCCCCTGCCTCCCAGTACTGCTGTTGTGAGGATCAAATGAGAGAATGTATGTAAAGCTTTGTGTAAACCTTTAAAACATTACATAACTCTTAGTTATTATAACAGCCCTGTCTCCTACAGTCAACACACAAATGAACTTTTGAAATGCAACCCATTTCTAAACTTTCCTGTATACTCCCTACTTTGCTTTAATTGGGATTATACTTAAAAGTTTAAAATCTGATAGTTTTCTCTTTAAGAAACAAGCAACAAAGCTGCACCAGTTTGTGTACTCTAGGGATTTCTTAGCATTCCAATAATTCTGGTGGAAGCTGACACTGTGGAGGGGTCACGAAATGACCTCCAAGGTCCCTTCTTCCTTTTAGGTCTATGATGCTTTGAGAAAGCCATGGTACAGTGGAAAGAATGGTAGATTTTGATGCTCCCCAAAGATGGAATTGCAATCCCAGCTCTATTTCTTACTACCTTATGTCCTTAGGCAAGTGAATTAACCATCTCTGGGCCTCAGTTTCCTCCTCTATAAAATGAGGGGGTTGGGCTCAATGCGCTTCATGGCTAGATTCTATCCTAAGTCCCCAGGTAGTATCATTTTAAAATGTTGTCTCAGGCTGACATAAATGATCTTATCCTTCTGGACAAAGACAAGGGAAGGATTTTTTTTTTTTAATCACGAGGATGGAGGCAGTAAGTGCTGTCAGTACTAATTAATGATTCTAAAGGAATGAAGCTTAAACCCTGAAACCTCTGGCCTCAGCTCAAAAACCCAAGGAGATCCCTGAGTGACAGGAAACAAAGCCTTCTCCTGCTTCCTTCCTTTACTGCACAAAGCAAATATGCCACCTTCCACTTGGGGATCAAGGGGGAGGGCCCTGACGGCCCCTTCTCATAGAAACACACTGTCCATTTAGCACAGAGCAAGCAGAGGCCTAACAAGAAACTCTTCACTCTTGCCACCGAAGCAATCTTTTCTCTAACTTGATAATAAAACAGAGGTTTGGGAGGGAAAGTCCTCAGTTGGCTAAAAAGTGACCCTCTTTCTTTATTCTAAGTTTCTAGAAGATCCACCTCCCACCTACCTCCCACCTCCAAGTATGGTAAGTGGAAAGTATACTGAATTTGGAGTCAAAAGATCTGGGTTCAAATCCTAGCTCTTCCACTTAACTACCCATGTGACTTTAAGCAAGTCCTGATATCTTTAGACTTCAGTTTCTTTGTCTATGAAATAAGGGAATTGGACTTGAAGGCTCAAATGGACCTCTCACTTCAAATCTAGGATTCTATAAACAGAAGGGCAGTTTCTCCAGGGTTGGTAACTTTGAGTCCTACCTTGGTGATGTAGGCATTGCTAATGATGCCAGAGATCTCAAGAAAGGCCACAATGCTAGAAATTTCACTGAAGAACCATCCTTAGCAGCACGCATCCTGCTCCAGTCTCTATGTGTTCAAATGCACTCCCAAGCCGTCTTTCCCATTTGTCTTGCTTTGAGTTTCAAAGGCCTTCTAAAACATTCTGGTTGACATCTAAAAGTTCTGAATAAGCCCTTCTTATTGAGAAGGCAGGAATATGCTAGTTCATTCCTTGATTTATACAAAGACCCAGTAAATACTTTGGATAAATTATAGGATATTTAGAGATACCACCATAGTGTATTACATACATTTTTGTTTTCAGGAAGGTCAAAATTTCCGGGCAACAAACCAGAATTGAAGGGTCACACTGATGGTCAATTGGGCAACTGCACTGTCCAGCTCTGTTGGTTCTGTCAGACACACTAGGAGCTTGGGCACTGACTCATGCCTTTGCAAAAGGAATTCTGTAAAGGATTCTCAGTATACAAAATGAGATATATTTTTCAGAACTAGTAGGCTAATTGATTTTTCTTGACTATATATATTTGTTATAAGGATTTTCTTTTCTTTTTTTTTAATGAGGTGGGAGTAGAAGGGATAGGAAATATATTTTTAATTGAAAAAATATATTTAATTGAAAAACTTAAAAACTTTTTTTTTAAGAAATCTTGCAAGGATTTATCTATCAGCCAATTTTTACACATCTGTCAGGACTAACTGGAAATGCTGATCTTGACTACTCCTGTGTTAGAGAGGCAGATGTGACGTCATGGAAAGAGCTATGGGTTTTGAGGCATTAGGGCTGGATTTGAATCCTGACACACTGCTACCTGTGTGGTTTTCAACTCTTCCTTCTGTTCTGTGTGCCTCAGTTTCACTGTCAGTAAAATAAAGAGACCAAATCATCTTTAAATGCTAAAATGTAATTCCCCAAATGGTAGCACAATTTAGAATGAAACAGCAGGAACCAGGGTCTCTGAACAACTAGCCCCTTTTCTAATCAAGCGCCTTAACTGATCCTGGGGCCCTGGCCCTTACTTCAGCCTGAATCTAGAAAAAACACACGATCCAGGTCTGAAGCAACCAGATTAATGGCCCAGTTGCTGGTTGCTTGGAATTAAATTGCATGTGAAAATACTCTTAATATTCAAAAAGACAATTCCCCACTCCCACTCACCCCCAAAACATATACATACATCTCTCTCCTTCCCTTCTCCTCCACCTAAACCAAACATACATGTAAGTGTCCTCTCACACAACTGCACATACACACACAATCACCGAAACATACACATAGGTCAAGTCCTCTAGACATCCCAAATCAAGATTCTCTCCCAGAGAGGGAAAAGAGTTGATTGAGAGTATCTAGGAGTTGTCTGCTGGTGCATCTGCTTCCAGGTCCAAGAAAAGGAGGGCCGTTGGACAAGGGTTTTGCATTCAGAAAGTTCCAGGTTGGGGGAAGGGTTTTACAAGGTCCTTCAGCAGGCCTTCATCCTTCTCCATCTCAGTATTTCTTCATGTAAACAAAGGCTGAAGTCTCCTCTTTTTTCCAAGGGCTGTGACCTGGCTGGTTAGAATTCAGGGGTGGGGGAAGCTGCGCATTCGAGGCAACATGAGGCCTCATTTTTGGTTTAGATTGTTGCTGGACTTTCCGCTATCTCTTCTAATCTCTGTTCAATCATTAGTCTCAGCACAGTATATCTGTGAAAAGGAAAATAAAGCATCGGTCGTCAGCTACCTGCAAAATGCTACCTTCAACTAAGGCTTGAGTTTCTGATGATTTGTGGAATTGTCCAGGCTCCTTTTCAAGCATTAGACCTAGGGAGAGACCTTAGAGACAAAGTCTAATTTCCTTATGTGGAAGAAAGAGAACCAAATTTGAGGTTTAAAGAGACCTGGGTTTGAATAGAACTTTTGAAAATGACACTGTGAGGCCACGGGCAAATCACTTGACCTTTCCTGAGCCTCGGTTTCTCCATCTGTAAAATAAGGGTAATGGTATTTGTACTATCTATTTCATAGGTGCTTGTGAGGAAGAAAGTGTTTTATAAACTTTAAAGTATTATAAAGAAAAGCTCACCTAAACCCTGTGGACCTCAGTTTTCTAATCTGTAATATAATAATGATAATAACTAGCATTTACATATCATTTTATAGTTTGTGAAACATTTTACAAATATTATCTCACTTTATCCTCTCAGCATAGGGAGGTACATGCTATTACTGTTGCCTCTTTACAGGTGAGGAGACTGAGATATACAGAGGTTAAGTGACTTGGCTAGGATCACTATACCAGTAAGCCTCTTAGGCCACATTTGAACTCAGGTCCTCCTAACTCTGGAACTGACCTATCCAAAGTGTTGAAGTAGATCAGGTATTTTTAACCTTTTTTGTATCATGGTCCTCTATGGCCAATTTAGCCCCCAGACTCCTCCTCAGAATCATATTTTTAAGTGCATCAAGTAAAATACATAGGATTACCAAAGAAACCACTTGTACTGGAGTATGGTTATCAAAATATTTTAAAAACAAGTTCACAGACCCCAGATAAAGAACCTCTGAACCAGATAACTTTTAAGATTCCCATCCAGTATTAACATTTCTGAAATATATTGTAATCAACAATTCACTATAGAAAGGTCTAGTCCAAGGGAACCTGCTGCCTCAAGGCCCCATGTGACCTTCTAAATCCTCAAGTGTAGCCCTTTGACTGACTAAACTTCACTGAAGAAATTCCCTTTAAAAAAAAAAAAGGGTTTGTTCTGTAAAACGTGGACTCAGTCAAAAGGCATACCCAAGGACTTAGAAGGTCACATGTAGACTTGAGGTCACAGGTTCCCTGCCCCTGGAGTCCAGTAGTTGTTAAACTTTTGGGTCTCTGGAGCCCTTTATACTTTTAAAAAATAGAGTTTCCTTGCTCCCTGAGCTTATGTTTATGTGAGTTCCAACTACTGATATCAACCATATTGGAAACGAAAATGTCTTAGTGTTATTATGAAAATAGTTATGACCCCTTGTTAGAGTCTCAAGGACCCCAAGGATTCCTGGCTCATATTTTGAGAACTACTGGTCTAGAGTATTCCTTTGACAAAGACAACATTTTAAGATGTCAAAGACATTCCAGATTTCATCCATGTAGATATGTAGTCCCTCTACTGATGCCATTATAACAAATTGGTCAATCAACAGTGCCTTATTAATACCTTCTATGAGCTACACTCTATGCTAGGCACTAGTAAGAACACTGCAACGAAAGGTTACACAATCAAGGAGCCGACATTCTATTACAACCCCACTAGAATTAAGCAGTTGTTATTCAAGAATTGCCATGGCTAAAAAAAACCCAAAACAAAAAATCATCGCCCCATGACCAAGGTGATGAGCCTTTCACCTCTTCGCCAATCTGATCTTTGAACAAACATACTGTCTGTGTCACAGGGCACAAGATGAATCAGATATAAACTAGGATGTTCCAGACAATCCAGGCACCTCACAGAGGTGACTCAGTCCTGAGAGGAGTCAGCACTGTTTGCTACTCTGACTCCATCCCAGCTTCAAATCTAACTGCTTATTAAGACAGCTTAACTCCAGGCATGTGGAATTCCTGACTCGGGTGATTGTCCTCCTTTCTCCTAAGAGCTTTCTCTTTGTTACTCCCCCACCCCCCCCCACCCCCAACTCTCGCTTATTAATCATCCCAAAGAAAGAGACATTGCTAGGGGCTCACTTCCTTAATTAATGCAGTGACGGACAGGAACGGACAAGAATACTTTAGAGAGGCACATGGGAGGCAAGCCTAGAAGATGAATATAAAGAACAGTCACTCATTCTTGAGACAGATATGTGCTAAAGCCTGCATCATTGATCTGTAGCCCAAAAGATGAAGAAGGTTCATTGTGAAACAGGAGGGATTCAATGCTGGGAGGTAGGAGGGGAAGGGAGATAAAAGGGAGCCCTAAGAAATTAAAATAATTGATGTGAGGAATAGGAGTTTTTGCATTTCTGTCTCTCCTCCCTGTCTGGAGAGAGTTTACAAAGACAGTTAAGACCTGAGAGACCCAGAACCAAGCGGGCCCAGGGCATTGCCTGGAAACTAGATCATGACAGTGAAAGGGGTACTTGCCTTAGAGTCAGAAGAGTCAAGTTCAAATCTGGGCTCAGATCCTTAATGGTACTGGATGGCCCAGGAATAGTAAAACTGCTGAGAGGGTGGAACTAGATGACCTCCAAAGTCCCTCCCAGCCCTAAATTGATTATTTAGGATCCCAGGATACAGGCCTTGAATGTTGGGAAGTTCCTCTGGGCCAGAAGCAAGGACCTGACTGGCACAGGTTAAGTAGGCATTGGTTGGTTTGGGGAAGGAATGTCTGCCTCATAGATGGTACTGATCCATTCAAAAAGTGAGAAAAAAAAAGCTTGTGTTTACTAGCTGTGTGACCCTTGGCTCCCACTTAATTTCTCTCTGCCTCAGTTTTTCCATCCATAAAATCAAGAGTATGACAAATGAACCGCCTCCCAAGAATCTTGTGGGAACAGTGCTTGGAGAACTTGAATATAATAATGTAAATTATTATCTAATTATGGTTAATTATGGGCAGTTTTATAATATAGTAATACATCTCCATGGGCATATTTTTCCTTTTAAGGACTGTCCCCAGATGCCTCATGGCCCTTGCCACCCTAGCACCTGCCCTGGAATGTGCACATGGCCATGAAACACTGAATCAAAGCAGCCTCTCCCCAGGCCTCAGGCACTCACTTGCGCATTAGTTTCTTTACTTCCCGGTCTTCCTCCTCTTTGAGTTTTTGAATGAAGCTCTTCAGGACTGGCATTTCGAATTTGATGTACTGGGCTACCTGTGTGGAGAGGTCAGAGACAAAGGGAGAAGGTAAGGGTAGGAAGAGGAAGCAGCTAGGAGGTTCCGGGGCGGGACAACTGGGCCTGGCGTCAGGAAGACTCATCTTCCTGAGTTCAAATCTAGCCTCAGACAATCGCTAGCTGTGTGACCCTAGGCAAGTCACTTAACCTCTGTTTACCCTTAAGCTGATGGAGAAAGAAATGGAAAGCCACTCCAGTATCTTTCCCAAAAAAATCCCATGGGCAGTATGGGCAGCCAGACATGACTGAATAACCAAGCCACAAGGGTAGGAAAGGTGAGAGGGAAGGAAGGGGAGGAGGAGATAAGTCTGACCAGGAAAACTTCTCAGTTGACACATGAGCTCTAGGCTCCGCTGGGCCAACTTCCTCCCAGTGCTTAAGCAAATTGCTTTAGCCTTCCTAATCCTCTTAGCACCTCTTAGACAGCAGATTCAAGCTACTGCCCCTCCATTATGCTGTCAGAGCCTTATCATGTACCTTATTTCTCTTCTGACTCATTGACTCTGAAATGAAACGAAAGCATCTTCCCTCAACTTGCTGATGGTGAGACAGGAAAAAGCACAAAGCAGAACCTCCTTCAATCAGGAATTCCTGTCATCTCTCTTAAGGGTAGAGCAAGTGATCCTCCACAAAGGTGGGATGAGGGCAGTAAAGATAATAGGAACCCAGGACTCCTGGAACATACTTATCAGCAGCAAACAAGACTGATTCCTCTCAGGACTGAGTCACCCCTTTGAGACCAGATTGTCTGGAACATCCTAGTTTATTTCTGGTTCATTTTGTGCTCCATGACACAGACGGGGTGTGTTTGTCCAAAGACCAGACTAGTGAAGGGCTGAGAGGTTCATCACCTTGGTCACAGGGCAATGGTTTTTTTGTTTTGTTTTGTTTTGGTTTTTTTTGATCTAGCCATGGCAGCTCTTGAATACCATCTGCTTAGCTCTAGTAGGGTTATAATAGAATGTAGGACCCTTGAGGTCAGGGATCATTTAATCCTTGTGAAATAAGAACTAAGAGATGGCTGTTCCCTTTCAGGAAGCCCACAGTATACCTCAACCACCTCCCATTCTATGAGGACAAAGCACACCAGGAAGCATGTGACACAACTCAACCATGTCCAAGTTCCCAGGCAGAATTCTAACATTTTGAAAGATCTGGGATTTCACAGGCTCATATGACTTAGAGCTAGGAAAGACTTTATAGACTATGCAAAATCAACTCCAGCATGTTATAGATGAGCAAAATGAAACCTCGGGAGGGGAGAAACTTGCTTAAAGTCCCACCTTGTGAGTTAGCACAGCGGAGCATTCTTTCTACTACAACAGTCACTCATCTTTATGGATACTCCCTCCACTAAAAAACTGTGATCCTTCTCTCTCTTCGCTCCTTCTCTCCACCCCAATCTTGGTAGAGAATATCATCAGTTGATGTGACCTAAACATTCAACATCCTGTGACCTGCCTGGTGATGAGCCTTTAAAAATGGAGCAAGGCTGGTCCTTCCACAACAGATACACATTCCATCCTGGACCCATAACTGAAGTCTGTCCAGTGTGGAAGGATCTGTCAGAGCTCATGCTCTGATATACAGCTCATGCTCTGATAGCCTTCAAGAGCCCAAGTCCACCTGCATGCTACCATGAGGATTCAGAAATGGATCTCTGTGGACATAGAAAGGAAAAGTGCAAATGTCAGCATCAGGAAACTTTCTGCTTCCATGTCTCAGGATGGACACCAGGGGGCAAAAGCCAACTATTTTCCAAAAGCTTCCCCATAAAGCAACCCTGTAACCAAAGCTAATGTCACTTTAGATTCTTTCACCAGCTAGGTAATGAACATTATTCCTCAGCTGATGGTGGGTCTCTGCTGTGAAGATGGACCCCGAGGGTCCAATTCTGCCACCAACAACTCAACAAGCCAAGTCATCTCAGTGAGCTAAACAACACACAGATTTCTGCCCTGCTAGTCACAGAGAGCTTGAGGATTTCATACAAACTGAATGTTCAATCCACATCAAGGTCTGGGCTCATTTGCCCAATGGCACAGGTCATAGTTTTGCCCCAAGGAGAATCAATAATTGCTTAGGACAGGATCTTGCTGGAGTCCACATCCTATAGTAAGCATAAGGTTTTGCAATAAGGAAGACCTGGAAAGCCTTAAAGGACAACTGGTGCCGAAGGGTCAATCAAAGAAAAGCCAATTATGTGAAATCACATGGGAAACAGGTACAGAGTCATCCTGACTGGGTGGATGGTGTGGCCTATAGCCTAAGGGCTGTTCTCCTGTGTAGGCACCAACCACAACCCCAGAGCACAACCTGTTCTCCATTGATTTATGCTACTGACAGCCAGCTAGACACTTGGTGATGGGGGCTAATACCAGCTTGCTGAGGAAGGGTTGTTTTCAAGATCAAATGAGGTGGGTGAAAGGACTTTTAAAAATATAATTATTTTACACACACACACACACACACACACACACACACACACACACAGAGTATTATTTTTCTCAAAAGTAAGAAAAAGCTCCCTGACCATTCTGTTGCTTACTTTGAATCTATTTGCCCACCTTTAAGCAAAAGATGGCCTTAAAATGCCCTGGCACCCTCTGCTTTTCTTCTCCCCATCTTTTTTCATCAACCACAGTGGTAGATGGGGAAGAATTACTCGTTTCCTTCATAAGGTGGCAGAATGTGCTAGAGAGAAAAGTCAAAGTCAAAGACCCTATATTCAAATCCTGGCTCTACTGTTTATAATCTAAGTGATATTGGGCAAATAACAATCTCTTTTGACCCCAGTTACAAGTAATTAGACTTGTTAACCTCAAAGATCCCTTCCAGTTCTGAATTCTATGATTCTGTGTTTCTCTTCCTTAGACAACTCCTCTATCCTATATACTCATCCACCTGACTCCTCTTTTCTCTCTGGTCTTCAGGCTTGTGAGCTACCCAACTTGCAATTGCTTCAAGAATGGGAGGGAGGAGGATAGTTGGGAAAGAAGTCATTCCTCCAAACACATAGATGCAAAAACTTGGGGATGAAACACAAGCCAATAACATTCCACAGGTCAGTGTCCAAAGGTAACTCACATCATAGGTGACCTCTTCCACTTGGTCCTTCTCCATAAGGAAGACCTTAGACACCTGTTCACATGGGCCTTGAAGTATTCTGGCAATCAGAGGGTAATCTGTGACCTTTAGCTTCTGTTTCTCTGTAATAGATAATCATAGGACCGGTCATCCTTCAGAGCACAAAGTTTCTCAGTTCAATCCCCACTTCTCACACTCCCATGGCTCACATAGACTCTGTGGCATTTCTGCCTTCTTAGGACAATCTGAGCTGGACCCTGGGCAAGTCACTTAATGCTGTTTGCCTCTGTTTCTTCATCTGTAAGATGAGCTGGAGAAGGAGATGGCAAACCATTCTGGTATCTGTGCCAAGAAAACCCCAAGCAGGGTCATGAAGGAAAACAACAGCAACAAAATAGGGATGATAATAACACCAACTTCACAGTGTTGTCATGAGGATCAAAGGGGATCATGTATATAAAATGTTTGTAAATCATAAAGTGATGTGTAAAGGTTATCTATTCTCATTATTATCATTAGCTAATTTAATTGGTCTGAGTATGAAGTAATGAAACTCTAATTTCTGAGTTTTCTTCTATCTCCTTGGTATATATTTTGTATGAACATGATGTTGCCTTCCCCAATTCCTTGAAGGCAAAGAATCATTTTTACCTCCCTTTGTATCCCCAGAACTTGACACAGTGACTGGCACACAGTAAGCCCTTCATAAATGCTTACTGACTTGATATTTTAAGCAATTATGTATGACCAAAGATTCTTAGAAATATAAGATTATCACCATCCACTGCACAGATTGTACAGATGAGAAGATAGAAGCCAAAAAGCCATGTACAGAGTTGGGATTGAAACTCATGTTTTCTGATACTAAAAACAGAGTTTCCTCCCCTGGACCTCACTACCCTATTTAAATAGCCAAAGAAATATTTCCTTTCTAGCCACCTCTCACTAGGGTTGCTTATCTAGCTCAAATTCTTTAAGCTAAGGAGTTTATGGCTAGATCAAAGACTTGCCACCATTAAGAAGCTCAAAAGGACAAGTCCTAACTAAGGGCTTGGATGTAATTTTACCTATGAAGTCATCTATAAGAAATGGTACTTTAAAAAGTTGACTTACAAACATTTTCAAGCTTACCTCCACTGGTATGAACGATATATAAAGCAAATTCCTCAGCAGAATTCTCAATCTGAAAACAAAGCAAATAATATCAAGAAGGGTTGTTAATCAATCAACACGTATTTATTAAGGCCCTATCATATATTGTTAGTTTTTTTTAAATGAGGCCATTTGATTTGAATTCCTTCTCCTATTATCTTCATATCAAAAACCCTTGACATCATTCCCCACTCTCCCCTTTCTCCCAGTCTTGAACAAAGAGTTATCCCATCTCCTTACCAAGGCTAGTCCCATTATATGTGTACTTGATCTCATCCCCTCTCATCTTCTCCAACATCATACAACCTCAATCATCAACTTTTCCCTATCAACTGGTACCTTCCCTACTGCCTTCAAATACACCCATGTTTAAAAACCTTTATTAGATTCTACCATCCTCTCAAGCTATTGTACTATATCTCTCCTCCCAATCTTAGATAGTCTCCTTGAAAAAGTTCTCTGTACTCAATATTATACTTCTTTCCTCTCACTCCTCAACTCTGCAATCTGGCTTTCAATTTCATCACTCAACAGAAACTTAGTTTTCATCACTCAAGAGAAACTTAGTTATCAATGATCTTGTAACCACCAACTGTGATGGTCTTTTCTCAGTTCCCATCCTTCTCAACCTGTCTACTGAATTTGACACTGATAACTATTTCTTCTCTGGGTTTGCAAGTTTCTCCTTCTATATGGTCAATTGCTCCTCTCTCTATTTTGATAGCTAATTATACATATGATGCTAGCTAAATGTCTCCCAAGATTCCATCCAGTTCTTTTTCTCTTCTTCCTCTATTTTCTTCCTTCTCTGCTTGCTCCCTCTTTCTGTCTCTCCCCCTCCTTCTCCCTCCATCTCCCTCTCTCCCTCCTCTCTCTCATCTCATCAGCTCCCATGGGTTTAACAATCATTTCTATGCAGATGATTCACACATAAAGACACAAATATGTAAGATATATGTATATATATATATGTGTGTGTGTGTATACACACATACATATATTGTATACACATACACACACAAACACAGACACCCAGTCTTTCCCCTGAAATTCAAACCTGCATCACTAATTGCCTACTGAACATTTCAAAATGGATGTTCCATACACATTTCAAATTCAACTTGACTTAAAAAAAAATCATTATCTTTTCAAGAAGCAACTAGTGGCACAGTAGATACAGCATTAGGCCTGGAATCAGGACGACCTGAGTTCAAATCTGATCTCAGACAATTACTAACTGTGTGTCCATTGGAAAGTCATTTAACCTCTGTTTGCCTTAGTTTCCTTTACTGTAAAAGGGGGATAATAATAGTAGCACCTACCTCCCAAGGTTGTTATGAGGATCAAATGAGTATTTGAAAAAGTCCCTTCGCACAGTACATGGTACACAGTAGGTATTTAGTAAGTGCTTATTCCCTTCCCCTTCCTTTTCCCCCCAGTACTAGACTTGCAAGATAGCCCTTCGAAAACACATGCTCCCTATATATGTACTTCACTACCATGATACTTTAAGTTTGAGCCCCCTCTCCCTAAAGATCTTATATCTAGATAGATAGATAAAGATATATGTAGATATCTATCTATCTCTATCTATCTATCTATCTATCTATCTATCTATCTATCTATCTATCTATCTATCTATCTACCTATCTCTGGGAAGAGTGCACACCTGATCTTGGGGGATTGTTTTGCAACTACTGTTCTTATTATGCCTTCTCATAAATTCCTTTTCTAAAAGTTATTAAGAGGTCATCTGGCTGATAGATAATTAGAAGCACCCAGGTGGGGGTTCAGGAAGTACAAGTGTTAGAAGCTTCAGTCTCCTCTCTGTTCTGTTCCTGACTTCTTCCTTTCCTTCCTTCCTATAACCTCTCAGGGTTACTCCTGAAACCCAGCTATCTTCAGAAGATCTAATCTGACAAAGTGAGTCAGGAGTGAGTCTAGAGAAGATGCTACACTTACACATGTACCTGTCTCCCTCACTAGACTGTAAGTCATTTCACATTTCCTTCTCCAGCTCATTTTACATATGAGGTAATGGAGGCAAACAGGGTTAAATGACCTGCCCAGGATCACACAGATAGTAAATTTCTGAGGGCAGATTTGAACTCATGAAGATAAGTCTTCTTGACTCTAGGCCTGGCACTCTATGCATTATGCCACCTATGTTCCCACTACACTGGCATAATGGATAGAGAG
This sequence comes from Bettongia penicillata ogilbyi, assembly GCA_023548195.1. Lineage (NCBI taxonomy): Eukaryota > Metazoa > Chordata > Mammalia > Diprotodontia > Potoroidae > Bettongia > Bettongia penicillata. The sequence goes on from JAJHZJ010000283.1 coordinate 4,264,911, forward strand.
TTGAGTGTGGAGTCAGGAAGACTTCAATTGAAATCTGACCTCAGATACTTATTAGTTTTGTGACTCTGGCAAGTCATTTATCCTGTTTGCCTCAGTGTCCTCAACTGCAAAGTAGGACTTATCAATAGCACCTCCCTCACAGGGTTATGATCAAATAAATGCTTGCTTCCTTACTTCCTAGACTGGAGTGTAGATTCTCGATATCTTGACCCTCAAATCTCTCATAGCTAAGGATCCTACTCTCCCTGCCTTTAGAGGAGGCTACTTGACTATGGCCCTGACTCTACCCATGAGAATCTCTTGGAAAACCCAACCAGTGCCATGGTACTCACTAAAAATCATCCCATGAGCCTCCTTCTGCACACTTACCATTAGCCATTGACCCCTTCTATTGGTCAGAACAGATCTTGAAGACCACTCACCTTAAATTTATTGAGTAGGAGCTTGAGGACCTGAGGTGTTGTCATGGTGCTGTTAATTCTGACATTGGTGATGGAGCCGTAGGCTGGGGTGAACACAGATGTCTACCAACAGAAGAGCACACTACTGCAGCTCTCATTAGAGTTCAGTGATGGGGGAAGGAGGAGAAAGAAAGGAAAAAAGGAAGGTCGTATTCCACACTTGGAATTGACCAGAAGGGCTAGAAGCCTGAGAGCTATGCTCTATTGACCAGGGCTTTCTGGATAGTTCCTCAGATCTCCCACAGGACCAAAGGAACCAAGCCAAGCCTAAGAAACACCACCAGGGTTAAAGACAAAATAACTTGGAAATGTAAATGTTTGTGATACAGGCAAATGGCTGTACAGACTTCTGCTTCTTCCTGTTGTAGCATCATAGCAGGAGGAATCTATAGGCTAGTTAACAGAGTAACTATAAAAGCCTTATTCATTCTAGGAGTCCAGATTCCCTATGTGGCTTGCCTTTTATAGGAGCTCTGGAGAGCCTTTCTGTTGGTGACTAGGTATTTGGTGACCACTCCTTCTCCTCTTGCTATAAAACATGTCATTCTGTGTCTCTTTATCATATTGGTGGCTTCTTGAGCAACATTTATTCCAATAGAGAGAACAGAAGGGGCAGGTTGTCAGGGGGTGACTCTTATTCCAACTCTTTTGCCCTCCATTGCCTTTTTCACTTTATCTCACCCAAATCAGTGCCATATGTGCCCTCCATAAAACTGCTTATCTTGTAGAGAGATTTGCACAAGGAGATAATACATGTAGAAGTTGTGTTTTACAAGGCATTGGTGGTTTTTGAGGACACCTTACTAAATATGCCCATGAGGACTTCTGCAAGCATGGCTGTCTAAATGGTATACTTGGACCAGTTTCATTCCTAAGCCCTTGTAGAAAGCATCTGAGCAGTAGCTACATCTGCTGCTATTCAATCTGCCAGTTCAAAATTAAAGAAATCAATGTTACCTCCCTAAGATGGGCTATCTGTGGACCCCATGCCCCTCTCCCTTTAAAGTGGACCATTCATCCACAGTCCTGACTATAACTACCCCCCTTCTTAAGAGAAGACATGACTTCCTTCTCCCCACCCACCCTCCTACCCTACCTTATGGTTGTAGTAGTGGCCATTGATGGAGAAACGGTGCCGCTTGATGCGCCGCTGGTCACTAGAGGTGCGCACATTGCCACGGCGCCGAACTCCAACATCACTGTGGGTCCTCATCAGCTGAGGAGTGTCTTCTTGTAGGGTTTTCAGGTCTCTGGTCCCTGGGAGGGAAGCGATATATTATGAGCCCCACTTAAGGGTCTAGCCATCATCTTCAGCCAGTCACAGCCCTTGGCAGGCCACTGGCTGCGTTTTCAAAATGCCATGCCTACAAAAATATATCCTAATACAAACTACTCTCTTTCTGTCAAAAAATCTCAAGAAATTATGAAAGGGATCACTCCTGCCTTCTCATCGGCTCTTCTGTAGGCAGCTAGTTAGTGGTACAGTGGATAGAGTACCGAACTTGGAGCCAGAAAAACTTGAGTTCAAATCTGGTGACCTCTTAACTTCTGTTTGCCTCAATTTCTTCATCTAAAAAAAGGAGGATAATAATAGCAACTGCCTCACAGGGTTGTTGTAAGGATCCAGGTAAAGCACTATACTAGCTACAATTATTATTTCCTAGCTCCATAACTCTGCACTGCCACAGCTCTCCTCCTACCTCTGTTCATTTCTTCTGTCCCCTGGGTTGTGACCTCTCCCTCTTGACCTTGAAACATGAGTGCCCTCTGAAGTTCAGGTGCATAAATTGCTTCTGGCATCCATAGTCTGGCTCTAATCTCCTTTCCCAGGCTCATCTCATACTATTTCCTTCCACAGTCAAATCAGACAACTCTCCATCTCATTTGCAACGTGCCTTTTACATCCTTTTTCCTTACTCATTCATCCCATCCCTTTTATGTGTATGCCCTCCCATCACCACCTGCTAAAGCACCCTTCTTTCAAGACCTAATTCAATGCCCACCTCCTCCACAAAGCCCTCATGACCAGCCCAGGTAAAAATGACTTCCCCATCCACAAAGTTCTCTCTTTTAATCTCTCTATCCTTTAAATTTATCTTAAGAGGTAGCATAACACAGTAGATAAAAAGTTGGCCCTAAACCAAGGACTGGGTTCAAGTCTTACCTCTTGACAGAAAATGGCTGTGACCTCAAGTATATTACATAATCTCAAAGTGCCCCCAACCAACTGTCTAAGATTATAAATTTAAGAATAATTGTCAGGTGCTTTACAAGAGGTGTTTCCTCTTTGAGTACTAGAGTCCTTGATAGATGAAATCACTGGTCTAAACCAAAATAAACAACTGAATCCCAAATACGTCAAAAGTCTCTCTTTTAAAGTGAAATGTCTTACAACCAACCTAATAAGAAGAGATCTCTGAATTTAGATGTATTTCCTTCAATATTAGAGACAGTATCAAGTATTTGAAAGACCACCAGACTAACAATACCTGCATTCAAATCCTGTCTCCAGCACTTACTATCTCGGTGATCATAAGTAAGTCAGGATCGGATAACTGCTTGGATTTCTTCCAACCTGTCACTTCACTGGAGTTCATGTATTTGACTTAGCTGTAACTTGGAGTCAATAGGACTCAACCTTTCATATTCTCCTTTCCCCAATCAACCAAGATTATTTCTTATTTTTCTTCTCCTTGCTATTAATAATAGCTAGTGTTCATAGTGTTTAGGGTTTGTATTTGTTATCTCATTTGATTCTAATACCTGTGATGTGAGTGTTATTACTATCTCCATTTTTACAGATGAAGAAATTGAGGCAGGCAAAGGCTAAGTGACTTGCCCAAGGTAAGTGTCTGAGGCTGAATTTGAACTCAGATCTTCCTGCCTCCAAGTCTAGCACTCTATCTACAATGCTATCTAATTGCCTCAAGAAAACTTCTTGTCACTTTTCTGAGTTTACAGCTCCCAGTGGCTCTGGAAGTAATATTTTCCTTAGTTATCACATTTATTAATTATCCAGGAGAATAAGCAGGTAGAAGAAAATTGTGAAGTCATGCTTCCAAGACTGCTCCCATGGACTAGTCAAGAAGATCCCCCAGAAAAAGAGAGTAAAGATATTAACCTCAAAGCATTGGGACTCAGTTGAGGTTTGAACCACCCCATCCTGCTTTAGGGTACACAGGAAGAGTTCCATGTGGGACCAGTCTTGCAAAGAGGCAAAGTTGACCATGTGTGGCATGACGTAAAGGACAGTCTTCCTCAATATCACCTGAAGGAGACAGGTGCCAGGGCTGACTCCCTAGCTCAGACTCTTAGCAACTCTCCAGTGACATTTTAACTTTACCCTAGGTGGACTCCAGCTACAAGTAACTCACTTTAAGCAGACAAGCAATGAGTCATTCCTTTGACTTAAGTAACACCTTTCTCTAGAGATCATTTTTTATTTATTGTCAAAGAAATGCCAAGATAAGGAACATATTAACTGTGATCCCAAGCCCCCACCACTTCAGTATAGCCAAAATGACTCATAAATTTCTTTAACAACAGACATCAGAACAATATCAGAACAAAGATATCCCTAGTAGTTTGGCATGGAGGAAGAAGTTTGGGGAGAGGGAAGAGGTGAGGAGGGAGCAGAGAACAGAAGGGAGTGGAAGGAAGCCCCACTCATTCACTCATTCTCTAGAACTAATCAGCATCCCTCATGGCTTCTGGGGAACTAGAAACCCTGGTCCTCTTCTAGCCTAGTGAATTTCTCTAAACTGATCTGATCTGTACTCATCGGGGAACACTCCCCATACACTGTATAAGTCTTTGGGAGCCAAACCAAAAGCAGAAGATATGCTCGCTACAAATTCATATGCGTGGCTCAGCAGACCTCCTTGCTCACATACAGTTCAAAGGCCATGGTCTACAGGCTCATCTTAAGATCATAGATTTAGAGCTACAAGTCTAAGAGAAAATCCAAATCCACATCCCCTCATTTTATAGATGAGGGAACCAAAGCTAAGACAGGTACAGTGGACAGGAGGAGATCAGGGTAATAGGTGACAGTCAGGATCCAAACCCAGGTCCTTGGACAGTAAATCCAGGGCCCCTTCCTTTCCAGGAAAGCACTGTCCTTAGGAGTTGGCACGTAGCGGATCCTGTGCCCTCCCTGGAAGGAAAGTGAGATTGTCTCTTATAACTACTGCTTACCCCAACACCCCCAGGCAGGAGAGACCTGAATTTAAATCCCAGTTATGCTCCTTATTAGTTGTGTAACTACAGAGAAGTTATCAAACCTCTACAAGTCTCAGTTTTCCATGTTGATAAGAGCGAGGAGCCTGGAGTCAGAGACTAGAGTTCAAATTTGTCCTCAAACACTTTTAGCTATGTGACCCTGACAGGTAAGTCACTTAACCCTGTTTACCTCAGTTTCCTCACCTATAAAATGAGCTGAAGAAGGAAATGGCAAATGACTCCCGGATCTTTGCCAAGAAAATCCCCAATGGGGTCACAAAGAGTTGGACACAACTAAAACAACCCCCTCTCATTAGATTGTTATGGGGATTGGAGAGACAGTTTTGGTGTAGACAAAAGAACAATAGATTTGGAGTTGGGAGCCTTGGGTTTGAATCTCAGTTCAACTGTTACTTACTATATGACTGGAAAATCCAACAAAAAATGAAAACAAAACTGGATGACTTCTCAAGTCCTCTCTAGCGATAAAGCTACTATTCTATGATTAAATGAGATACTGTAGCTGGGCCTGGAGTCAGGAAGACCTGCATTCAAATATGACCTCAGACAATTGAGAGTGATGCAACCTGCAGGAAGCCACTCAAGCTTTGTTTGCCTCAGTTTCCCACATCTAAATAGTAACAGCACCTCCCTCCCAGGGTCTTTGTGAGAATCAAATGAGATGACAATTATAAAGTACTCAGTCCAGTGCCTGCCACATAGTATGTACTATATAAATGTTGGCTGTTATTACATATGTCAGCTATCATTAACATCACTCAAGGATTCAAGCTGACCTCCTGAATAAAGTAAGTCTATTCTTTCTCCCTTAAAAAAATGGGCCACTGCTTCATTTCTTGGAGTTATGAAAGAGAGCAAGGATGGGAATTAGAGTGAATTAGTGACAGAACCTTCCTAGACATTCTGGCTCCCCATATAATCCTGCCCCTTTATGGGTGAGATTATATAGGCTGGCCCCTCCAATCTTCCCCAAGCCTGAAATTACTCATTTCTCAAACTAAGTCAAACTGAGAAAAAAAGTCAGGAAAACACAATGGCCTTGAGAACTAGTATTACATCTCTTAATGGGCCTGTCCCCGTGACCTTCCCTCCTACTTTCCTCACTCAACATTTCACCTGTTGGGCTAAGCCTTCTGTCACTTCCAGGGGCTGAGTCTGTGTCTGTTATTTGAATATCTGGGATGGCAACAGGCTTCATGATAGACCTAAGAGAGAGAAAACAGAGAGAAGGTGAGCTCCTTGATGGAGTTATTTTTGTCTTCATTTCCCCAGGGGTCTGGTATGCAGTCAGTGCTTAATAAATGCTTGCTGAATGGAACAGATAGGCCAGTTCAGCCCGCAGAAAGGCAGCTGATGTTTGGTTTCCTTGGTTCCTTCAGTGGTGACAAAGCAGGCTCTCAGAATGGTACTAGCATGTGGCAGGGAGAGGAGGGAAACTTCCTATTGGGCTGGCCCAGCTCCCAACACCTGAGAATGAAGGCCACCTACAGAAAAGAAAAAGGGTCCCACACGCCACATCTGCAGAGATACAATTGCCTATTTCATCAAACTCTGGGCCTGAGAACAAAGCCAATTTGTTGCCTGTGGTGGAGATTCTGAGTACATTTGGGTTGTGTTGTTTATTTGGGAAAATGCTAACAGAGCTCCTTTGTTCACCAGGGTGACATCCTGAAAAGGTTTCATCTCTGCACGATGAAGAACTTGGGGACCGCTTTTTGGAATCTTAAAAAAAAAAAAGCCCACCTGACAAAAAGCAGACCTTGTGGTAAAACAATACGGATGAGTACCTGGTGGGTACAATCATGCCTCATGTTTCTCTGTCTTTTCTCAGACAAAGTCCACCCACAGGGCTGGAAGAAAAGAAAGCTAGGTAGCAGATAGTCTCTTGGTGGCCTATGACTTGGTAAAATACTACATCATTTCTCCCCAAAGCCAAGGGGAGGGGGGAAATGGGAGAGAACACAGAACAACCCACTCAAAATCATCAAGAAAGCTAAAAAAAAATGTCACGCAGGAAAAAAAATATCTTTGGGGAATATCTGAAGCGTGATCAAAAATCACATATTTCACATAGTCCAGGAGATGAAATTTTTAAAAGGGGAAATTAAGACTGAAACTATGAATTCCTGAGCAGTTCATAAAAGTCTTCTGAAGCCCATCTCCCATATGGGAAATTTCCTGACCTCATTTCCATCTCACAAGAGGGAGAGGGCAAAGAGCAGACACTAGAGTGGCTGAAGGATGCTGCTCTGTGGAGATGTATTATCAAGGACAGAAGCACAGCCTGCACAGGCCTAGGCTGGGCCACTACCAGAGCCTTCTCATCCAGAGGTAAGTCCTTCCACATATGAGCCATGTAGACAGGGCACAGAACAGACTGGGACATACCAAGATTAGTGCCTGTGATTCTTAGGAGTGGTAGTTATGTGTTCCAACTCCCATGATGACTTCTCTTTCTTTTCTCCTTTCTTACCTTCTCCCAACAAAGCCCCAAAGACAAAGGGTTGCAGACTTATATTTGAAAGGGAACACAGAGTTTATGACTTGTTCAAGGTCACCCAGTGAATAAATATATGAGGTGGGATTTGAATCCAGGACTTCCTGACTCCAAGTCTAACTTTCTATCCATTACAAAAGAGAGAACAGATAAGGGAAAGGGAGGGTCATTGGACTTTATGACCCCATGTCTAACTTTCTATGCATTACCCCACACCAGGAACGGACAGGGAGAAGAGAGAAAAATGCATGAGTTTGGGGTTAAGGAGAGCCATTTGATACCCTTTCTTCCCCTACTCAAGCCTTTGGCATGTGCTCATGTGCACACATATGCACACACACAAACACACACAGAGGAATACACATATAGGACTATTCCCCTGAGAGGGATTACTACAATACTGACCCATGAGCTCCCAGGTTGCAGCCAGAGTGCCAAGAGGAAGAGGAGGGAGGAGGCCTGATCCGTTCATTGTCATCTTGCATCTGCAAACGGATAGGCCGGCGCAGGCCCCAGAAGATATTCAATAATCCCTCCACAATGAATTCATCTTCTTCCTGTCCCAGAAAAGCAATGAGCTCATCAAAGCCTAGATGAGGTGACCCTGTGTCCTCACTCTCTTGACCAAATGGTCTGTGCCCTAAAGCCTCATCCGACCTCTATGGAAGTCAGACCCTATCCTCGCTGAAGAGAGAAGGTATGTGTCTTGTGAGCCCCAGGGCCAGGGTAGAAGGGCCACAGCAGAACTGGAAGCAGATAGTAGATGAGTCTATTACAGCCATGGGAGGGAAACAATTAGCCAGTTCATGAATCTGACCTCTAGTTATATATTTGAATGATGGTACTTTGCTAATTTAAGTAAAACCCTAGGTTTGATTGATTAAAGGTAGCAGCCAAGGTCCCCACTATGGAAGTCAATAATGCTTCGGGAAATTCAGAAACATCATTAACATCTGGGTATGAATGTCTTTAAGAAAGGCAGAACCTCTTAAGTAAAAATACACAAGTGGGAAATCTTCTCTTTTGAAAAAAAAAGACCCTAAATATTCAATCAACTACTGTGTGTATATGTGTGTATGTATATATATATGTGTGTATATACATACATATATACATATACATTATGTCTATCTATATCAGACATATGCACATATGTATATGTATATGTTTATGTATATATATACATAAACATACACACACACATATATATGTGTGTATATATACATATATATATATATATATATATATATATATAAAATCTCCTCAATGACTACACCTAAATATTAAACAGGGATCCCAACTGTCGCAGCTCAAATCCTGCCTCGTCTAGGTTACCTTCTCCTGCTCTTTCCTGAGCCAGAAGTAATCTCTCCCTTAAATGAACTCCCAATCTACTTCACTGGTATCAGTGCGATGGGCCCTATCACAGCCTACCTTGTGTTACAGGTACAGTATTTCTGCAAATGTCCTCTTGCCTATTGGTCTATACACAGTGGGAAAAGCTGTGGATTTATTATCGGACCTGGGTTCAAATATTACCATTTCCTGTTAGTATGACCCTAACTAAATCACTTCCCCGCTCTAGACCTATTTCCTCATCTGTAAAATGGAGTGGTTGTTACCTGTAATGTCTACCTAGGTTCAGATCCCACTTTTGACATTTACGAGCCATGGGACATAAGCAGTTGCTTAATGTCTCTGCATCTCAATTTCCTTGGCTGTAACATGGAGGTAACAACACGCTACCAGACCCACCCCTTGGGGTTGTTTTTGCTTTGCCCAAACCTGTGATTTCACAGGATTGCTGTGAGGCCCAAGGGCCTAAACCTGTGTAAGATGTTCTCTATGGTGCCACATAAATGTCAGTTGTTTTATTACTGCTGTTGGCATAATAATAATAGTGCTTTCAAGCTCTGCAAAGTACTTTACAAATATTTTCTTATTCGGTCCTCACAAGCACCCTGGGAAGTGGGCACTATTATTATCCCTGTTTTACAGATGGGGAAACTGAAGCAAAGGTGAAACGATTTGCCCAGGGTTGCATAGCTAGCAAGTGTCTAAGACTAGATTTGAACTCAAGTCCTTCTAATTCCAAGTCCCATACTGTAGCCACTGAGCTGCTTCTCTCACTATCTCCTGAAGGGATTGAACTAGACAAGCTCTGAAGTCCCTTCCAGCTATAGATCTTACAAGCCTCAAAGCTTCAAAGATCTGGGACCTCATTACCCTAAGTCTTCCTTTCCCTAATACAGCTCATAAGTCTTCAATGATTTAATAGATGAGTTTTAAAAGAGCTTCTGTGGCCAAATGATTCATCAGACAGCAGCTAAACTGGTGCTGAAACTTTTTGCATTTATCCTGCCTGGTCCTCAGATGACAGGCAGACGGTCTATTCCCAGACCTGTCCTCAAAGACTTTCTAGCTTGGCAGCAGCTGCCAAAAACTGACATTCACCCGGCACGGCCTCCAAGAACCCAGGGTCACCTCCACACCATGATGAGGCATTGAAGTAGGATTTTAATGGAAGATAAGCCAATGTAGGAGCAGAAGTCAAAATTATATTTATAGAGTGTCCAGGATTGGCCTAGGAATCTGTGGTCAACAGAATGGGTAGTTGCTTCATACAGGGACACAGGGAAGGTGCCCCCCCATTCCCAAAATTATCTTTCAAAGGCTGTCATGGTGTCTGAAATTCTTTCATTAGAAATTCATTTCTTTACATTAAAGGATTAGCTCATGCTAATTCAGACATCTTGAAAAAGGTAATATTCCTTGTTCCCATCAATTATTAATACCTAGTTATGAATTAATTAATCAGAGTGCTTTTTAAACTTGACAGCTCACAGTACATAGGGCCCTTAGAGAGGAGGATACTAGATGGGTAAGTTTTGATTTGGAGTCAGAGTTTATCACATTGAGGCCTGATAAGATCTGACCTAATCAAGGGACTTTTTCAGGGGAGAAGAAGCCTGGAGAGCCATTACCAGAAGAGGCTAAGGGATTTTCTAAACATCATGACTCATCAGTGACATGAGTGAGAATTTATTCCCATACTTAAGACTCTAGAACCCTAGACAGGACTCCTGGCTTGAATATGGGAGAATAGCCTATTCTTAAACACAAATGTAACACATAAAATTGAATAGAAACCAAGCCTAGCAAGCATTTTTCATCATGTCTTTTCAGACTGATAACAGAGGAACAGGTTTCAACCTCATCTGAATATCACACAGCAGAGAAATGACGTGCCATTTACGTGCTATAAGGACCATGATAGCTCACATTTCTCTAGCAATTTAAGGTTTACAAAAAGGCTTTCCTCACTACTCTGAGAAGTAGGTGATCTAAGTTTTCTAATTTTCATTTTACAGAATAGGAAGCTAAGGCCCAAAAAGAGTGACTTGTCCAAGGTGGTACAGCTAATGGTAAATAATGAAAGAACAGATGTTCCTAGTAGAATATAAACCCCTTGGGGAAAGAATGGTTTGTTCATGATGATCTTATCAGTTTCCATGGGTTTAATCATCTCTATATAAATGATTCCCATCCAGCCCTAACCTCACTCCTGAGCTACAGTCACATATCACTGACTGCTTTTTGGACACTTCAAATCAATCATCACACAGTCATCTCAAACTCAACATGTCCAAAACTGAACTCATCAAAACCTCTCCCCTTCCAAACATCCCTGTTACTGTCAAGGGCACCACAACCCTCGGCCTGAAACCTTAGTGTCATGCTCAACTCCTCAAGCTGTGGTCAGATTCTGTCATCTCTACCTTCCTAATACTTGTCATATATTTCTCCTTCTTCTGTCTACTCACACAGCTTTCACCCTGGTACAGGCTTTTATCACCTCCTGCCTGGATTACTTCAACAGTCTTCTGATTGGAATTCCAATCCATCCTCCACTTGGCCGCCAAAGTGATTTTTCTAAAGGGTACATCACTCCACTGCTCAGTGAAATCCAATGGCTCCTTATTACCTCCAGGATCCATTATAAAGTCCTATGTTTGACACTGAGAGCTCTTCATAACTTGACTCCTTCCTATCTTTTCAGTCTCTTTATACCTTTTACCCACTCCCCATGTACTCTATAATCCAGCTATAGCAGCCTTCATGCTCCTCACACATAACACTCCATTCTCTACTGTCCCCAAACCTAGAATGCTCTTCTCTCTCATCTCTAATATCTTAGCTCAAGATTTGAACCCTCAACTTTTTCATAACAAAAAAGCCCATGGTTTCCTTCAAACAGACCACTGGGATTCACTGTTAACATGCCAAGATAAATACAGTCACCACTATTGGAGGCCCAGAAAAGGTAGTTCTTGCCACAAAATTCCTTGGTACTATCAAATGATTCAGCATCAGATACTCTGAAATGATTTTATCAGTGGAAATGACATGAAAAAAGAGGCCCTACTATCTGCTGAGCCTATGTACCCCTAAGGACCAGGGGACCTTCCCATCTGACTTGTAACTAACACCTTCCATATCTATTGTCTCCGCCATTAGAATGTCAGTCCTTGAAAGTGGGGATTATCTGTACCCCAGTGCCTTACACAGAGAAAGTGCTCAATAAATTCTTCATTCATTCATTCAATGAAAGGGTATCTAAACTGATGTAATTACTCTCATCATCTATTTGGGGGAGTCATAAGACATAAAGTTGAAAGGAACATTATATCATCTAATCCCACCTCTACATTTTACATATGAAGAAACTGAGTCTCAAAGAGAGATATGCCCACAGTCACATAGGTACTCAGTAGAAGAGCTAGTAGTTGAACATAAGGCCTTGGACTTAAATGTAGCACTCTTGACATTCCATTCCATTGTCTATCATTTAATCTCTTTGGATCTAAGCACTGCCATTTCTGGCTGGAGCCAGGCAACACCTGGTCCTTCAAAAAAAGTTCAAGTCACCCATGCCTGACACCATACACAAGAATAAAATCCAAATGGGTACATGATCTAGGTATAAAGATTGATACTATGGACAAATTGGAGGAGCAAGGAATAGTATATTTATCAGATTTATGGAGAAGGGAAGAATTTTTACTAAAAAAGAGATAGAAGGCATTATGAAGTGCAAGATGGATAATTTTGATTACATTAAACTGAAAAGTTTTTGCACAACCAAATCCAATGTAACCAAAATTTGGAGGGATGTAGAAAATTGGGAAAGAATTTTTACAGCTAATGCTGGGGATAAAGGCCTCATTCTAGAATATATAGAGAACTGAGTCAAATGTGCAAAAATACAAGTCATTCCCCAAATGACAAATGGTCAAAGGATATGAACAGGTAATTTTCAGAGGAAAAAATTAAAGCTATCTATAATCATATGAAAAAATGCTCTAAATCACTTTTGATTAGAGAGCTGAAAATCAAAACCAATTCTGAGGTAACACATCACACCTATCAGATTGGCAAACATGACAGAACAGGAAGATAATAAATGTTAGAAAGGATGTGGGAGAGTTGGAACACTAATACATTGTTAGTGGAGCTGTGAGTTGATCCGACCATTCTGGAGAGCAATTTGGAACTATGCCCAAAGGGCTACAAAAATGTGCATACCCTTTGACCCAGCAGTATCGCTTCTAGGACTGCATCTCCAAGAGATCATAAAAATGGAAAAGGGTCCCACATGTACAAAAATATTTATAGAAGCCCTCTTTGTGGTGGCCAAAAACTGGAAATCAAGGGGATGTCCATCAAATGGGGAATGGCTGAATAAATTATGGTATATGAATGTAATGGAATATTATTGTGCTATAAGAAATGATGAACAGGAAGACTTCAGAGAGGCCTGGAAAGACTTATATGATTTAATGCTGCGTAAAAGGAGCAGAACCAGGAGAACTTTGAGCACAGCAATGATCACAGTATGCAAGAATTTTTTCTGGTAGATTTGGAACTTTGTAGCAATGCAAGGACTTAAAAAAAAATTCCCAATGGTCTTCTAAGGCAAAATGCCTTTCACATCCAGAAAAAGAACTATGGAATTCAATTACAGAATACAGCAGATCACTTTTTTGTGTATGTATTATGTTTTTGTTTGTTATATAATTTTCCCCATTCATTATAATTCTTCTATACAGCATGACTATAGTGAAAATGTATTTAATAGGAATGTATATGTAGATCCTATATAAAATTGTATGCTGCCTCAGGGAGAGAAGGGAGAGGGAGGGGAAAAAATATAAGTAATATGGTAGTGATTGTAGAAATAAATTAGAAATTGTAGAAATAAAAAAATAAATAAAAGTAATATTAAAAAAGGTTCAATTCATCCCAATTATTATTCATTAGGAACCTACTCTTTGTAAGGTATTGTTTGTTAGGGACTGTGATTTCAAAGTAAGGAAGGTCATGTGCCACTTACCATCTTAGGATTTCTTACCTCTCGGTGTCGTAGCTGCAAGTTCTGACCCTCGTAATATAAATTGTAGGTCTTCAGATGTACCAGAAGTTCATTTCTTTAAAGCAGAGAGAAAAGACATGAATGAGAAGGCATGAGGTTGTTAAGCGTAATGAAAGTACTCAGTTGCTGAAAAGCTCTGCTCTCTCCTTCAACCTACCTTTGGCTCAGTCTTTTGAGAAACAGGGTTAGTTTTGGAAGAATCCAAGAATGATAGAGTTGAAAGGGAACCCAGGGTTATCTATTACAACCCAAACCTGGACAAGAGTACCCACTACAATGGCCTAGCCAATGGGTCACCTTTCCAGCTTTTGTTTGAAGATCTACAGCAAAATTCAAACCACTACTACCAAAGGCAATCTAATCCACCTTTGGAAAATGTTAATTTGGAAAATTAACTGGAAAGTGTTAAGCTTATTCTTAAATCTTTTCATTGATTCTCTTTTGGGGAGGAGGAGGAGGAGGAGGAAGAAGAAGAAGAGGAAGGAGAAGAGGAAGAAGAAGTAGAAGGAGAAGTGGAAGGAGAAGAGAAGAGGAAGGAGGAGGAGAAGAAGAAGAAGAAGAAGAAGAAGAAGAAGAAGAAGAAGAAGAAGAAGAGGAAGGAGAAGAAGAAGAAGGAGAAGAAAGAGAAGGAGGAAGAGGAGGAGATGGAGAAGATGCTAACATTTACACAGCACTTTAAGGTTTGCAAAGCACTTTAAATACACTAACTCATTTGATCTCTGCAACAACCCTGTGAGGTAGATGTAATTATTAACCCCATTTCACAGATGGGGAAACTGAGACTGAGAGAAGGTGGTGTCCCTTGCCCAAGTAGTGTCAGAAGCAGGATTCGCACCCAGGTCTTTCTAACTCCAAGTCCAGCACTCTATCCATTCTGCTAACCAGCTGTCTCATATTATACTAATACTGATCAGCTCACCACCAAAACAATTTTATAGTTACTTAAAACGTAGTTTCATATGGTTCACAGCATCTAGAACCAGAAAGGACCTTAGAGAAATTCAGCCCCCTCATTTTACCAAGAAGGAAACTGAGGCCCAGAATGCTAAATGATTTGCTCAAGATTTGCTCTTAAATGATTCAAACCCAGGTGTCTCCTGACTGACAGTAGCCTTCTTTCCATTATACCACCCTACACCCTTAAAGGTCTAACCATAAAGCAGAAGAGGACTCAAGATTATGGGTTCCAGAATTCCATTCCTTCTCTTTTTGTATTATTCCCCTCCCCATCCTGTAATCTATTCTCATTTCACCGTCTGGAAGGCCCTGTCCTTGACCTTATAGCTGGATCCATTATTTGTGAGTGTGTTCATCCTTTGTTGCCAAAGAAGACCGTGCCATCAGAGAAATGATAACATGACTTGCACTTGACTTTGTTTTGAGGGAGGGAGGGCTGTGCAGGTCACCAGCCTCACTTCTCCTCCAGAACCATCTGAATCCAGTGACCAGATATTCATCAGGATGACTGGAGATGAGGCAATTGGGGTTAAGTGACTTGCCCAAGGTCACACAGCTAGTGAGTGTCAAGTGTCTGAGGTGAGATTTGAACTCAGGTCCTCCTGACTCCTGCACTAGTGCTCTACCCACTCCACCACCTAGCTAGATAAGAGTAATGACTGACTTTAATTTTTAGTGTTTTTTTAAGGTTTGCAAAGCACTTTTCCTACATCATCTCCTTTGATTCTGTGAAGTCTATGGTTTAAAAAAATATATTAAGAAGCTTTCATTGCTGTTGTCTGCTAAAGCTAATGTAGCTTTTATTCTGGCATTCCCAAGCACTTTTTAAATCACTCTGCTGGTATTTCAATCATCTTCCAAAATGAATCTTTGTTTCTTTATGTCTTTCAAAGTCAATGGAGCCAAAAAAAGATCAGGACAACTCTACCTTTAAGCATCATCAATCAACAGAAATTCAATGACCCATAAACATTCATTAAACGCCTACTCTTTTCCAGGCACTATACTAAGCACACCTGGCCAGAGAGTGAGTTGCTTATTACTTTACCCTGCTATACTTGTTTGTTACAAGGGAAGGTTCTATTGGGCAAGAAAACGTCACTGGGAAAATGGCAGAGACATTAGAAAAGAGAAAACAAAAGCACCAAAACATTTTTTTCTAAATTAATTTCATTTTTTTCAGTTTCAAATTCCTTCCCACATCTGCCTCTCCTACCCATTGAGAAAGTAAATAAATAAATGAAACATGTTAACAATATGTACAGTCAAGTAAAAATAGTCAAGTAAAACAAATTCCCACATTAGCCAAGTCCAAAAAAAAAAAACAAACTCAAAAAAAAAACCCCTCCTCTCTATGTGGAGGTGGATAGCATGTTTCATCACGAGTCCTCAGGAAATGTGGTCGGGTTCATCTCAATAAAGCACCTTTAAAAATTTAAAGCATGATCTTTAAAGTTATGACTTTAATTCTGTATGCAAGAGTTTTCCTTTCAGTGTGTTCCTTCTAAGTCAATCAGCGTCATCCTCATAATTAGCATTTACTTAAGGCTTCAAAGTTTGTAAAGTACTTTACAAATATTAACTCATTTTATCTTCACAACAACCTTCTTCGTTGAGATGGGCAGGATTATTTTCCCCATTTTATAGACAGGGAAACTGAGGCAGACAGGGGTTAAGTCACCTGCCCAGGATAACCCAGGTAAGTGTCCAAGACCTGATTTGAACTCAGGTCTTCCTGCCTTTGGGTCTAACATTCTACCCACTGCACCACCTAGACAGTTTCTGATGTTTGTACCCTTATTTCTAACCCTTCCTGTCACTCCTCAAATCCAATCGATCACCAAATTATGTCACAAGATCTCATACCTATCTGTTCTCCCCTTTATCTTTTCCTATTGCCAACTTCTAGTAAAGGCCTTCGTTACCACTTATTAGCAAAGGCTCCTAACAGATTACCCTGACTCAACTTTCTCCCTTTTCCTCAGCCATCCTTTTGTAATACAAGTTAACTTGTCTTCCTTGTGCATGGAAATAGTCACATCAGTCCCAAGGGAAATTCTGCAATGGCTCCCTGGTGCCCTCTTGACCAAACTCAAATTCCTTGACCTACCTAACCTAGCATTCAAGGCCCTCCGTAATCTGGCACACAGCCATCAAAATCCAAAATAAAGGCTTCTCTTTAGCAACCAAAGTCCTTCCCAAGTTGACTGCTTCCTACTTTTCCAATCTTCTTATACTTTATTCCCTTCCATGCTACAGCTGCCATCCCTCACTACTTTCCATCCCTCAGATATGGGTCTCAGTACTGGCAGTATGCTCCCCATATCTGCTCCCTCCTCACCTCTGCCCTGACTCCTTAAAGACTCAGCTCAAATCCCACCTCAGCTAGGAGATCATTCCCAGTCTCTCACCATACTTCCGTATAGGAAAAGTGAGATCCTTGGGGTCCTTAGGAATCCTTCTTTGTCATCCTTTGTATCCACCATTCCTGCTATAGAGGAAGCCCTTAATATAAATGTCCACTGAATGATTATCCTTCCAATCTCAAGTCAAATTATCTAATGCTCCCTTCACACGCTACCCACAAGTCTAACCAGACAATTTCCTTGTTTTCTGTACACACCTTGAACTCCTGTGCTCTCCAGCCTTCATGTTTTTGATGAGGTTGTGCCCTGCACTGACATCGGCGGCAACTTGGAAGAGGAGGTCCAGAGACTGTCAATGACCTCTTTGTAGACATCAAATCAAGCGAACTCTGTCTTCTCTTCTGGTCATTTAAGGAGTATGAAAGATCACTGATCAAGCTCACATCTAAACAGCCTCTGACTTTTGACAGCCATGTTGAGACAGAAGCAGCCAAAAATGCATTGAACGCTATTCTTTTTGACCTCAAGCATCCACAAACTTTAAGGTTGGAATTTGCCAAGGCCAACACGAAACTGGCAGAGAACAAATTGATGGCAACCCCAAATTCCAACAGCATTCACCCCTCCCTGGGCACATACTTCATCATACGCCATCCCTATGACTTGACAGGAGCTGCTCTGGAGGCCTGGGCCCCTTACCTACTGTACACTATGGGGCTGACCCCTGCCATCCCAAGTGCTACATTCACCTACCCAGCTGCTGCCACCACTACCACTGCCCTGCATGCTCAGATATGCTGGTACCCTCCCTCTGAAGTCCTGAAACCAGCACGGAAATCACAATTCTGTTAGTTCCTCAGTAAGTGCCAGTACCTTCTTGCTTCCTCCTTCTCTCTAGCCCCATCTTCTCCCCCAATCCCAAGCCCTGTTTGAACCTTTTGTGCCCTTGACCTATATTTATCTCATTGGGTGTTT
The DNA here is from genome assembly GCA_023548195.1 of Bettongia penicillata ogilbyi. Classification (NCBI taxonomy): domain Eukaryota; kingdom Metazoa; phylum Chordata; class Mammalia; order Diprotodontia; family Potoroidae; genus Bettongia; species Bettongia penicillata. The sequence goes on from JAJHZJ010000283.1 coordinate 4,282,842, forward strand.
AATAAGTGATGCTCTCCACCTCTGATGTGGCAGCCTCTTCTGCCTTCCCTCTCCCTTGTGTTCAGGATCTATAGGCTGGAATTGTCCATTCCTTCTAGCAAAGGAAAGGAGTCTTTGACCTTCCAGCTCTAGTGGCTGGCCTAGGCCCGAGCCTCTCCACTAGAGCGGCCAGTAGCATTGGGCAGCTGAGTGGCTCAGGTGAACAGAGAGCTGGATGGGGAGTCACATCCCACCACAGATATTTATTAAGCTGTGTGACTCTGGGCAAGTCATTTCACTTCCACTGGCCTCAGTTTTCTAATGGGGATAAGTAGTAATCATCAGCCTCCCAAAGGTGTTAAGGATAAAATGAGTTAATATTTTTAAAGGGTTTTTTACTGCAAACTTTGAAGTGTTATTTACATACCGGTCATTATTATTGTTGCTACTTGGGCTTCACCAGTTTCTTGTCCCAAAACCCAGATATACTCTTATGATGATGCCATGGTGTAGAGCCCCCCTTTTTCTGTTTTTAGTAATCCACTCACTAACACCTATTTCCCTTCTCAGGTCTGAACACTACAGCTTGAAAGCCCAGTGTGAGTTCCCCCTGGAGCATCCAGCTAGGGAAAAAGTCATGGAGTCAATTTGCACATTGTTTTGGTGGGCATCAGCATTGATGCTTGGCATTTCTATCACCTCTTATGGCCCTCCCAAGATGCTGCCATCTGTCCTTTTAGATGAGGTTGTGCCCTGAACCTGCTGTGTCTTCTACCCCTGCTTTCTGCCAAAGGAAATCCTACCCATTCTTTAAGGTCCAGAAAAAAGCCACTTCTATAAAGTCTTCTCTCATCACTCCACGTGCAGCTAAGTGACACAATGGACAGAGGTCCAGGCCTGGAGTCAGGAAGATTCATCTCCCTGAGTTCAAATCTAGCCTCAGATACTTACTAACTGTGTGACCCTGGGCAAGTCACTTAACCCTGTTTGCCCCAGTTTCCTCAACTGTAAAATGAGCTGTAGAAGGCAATGGCGAACCATTCTAGTATCTGCCAAGAAAACCTCAGATGAGGCCTTGAAGAGTCAGACACAACAGAAACAACTTAACAAGTCATAGGACCATAGATTAAGAGCTGGAAGAGACCTTGGACCACCTTGAGTCAAACCCCCTCAGTTGATAGGTAAGAAAACTGAGATCCATAGAGGTTTAAGTAATTTGCCCAGCTAGTGAGTGTCTGAGGTAGAATCTGAACCCAGGTCTTCTTGACTCTAAATCCAGAGCTTACCCACTACACCATGATGCCTAATCCAACTGCACATGAAGAACAGAGACCTAGAGAGATTACATAATTTGCCCAAGGGCTCAGAGTTATCCCCCTACTTAATTGTGAACACTGACTGCAAGGACCATGTCTCATCATGCTTTTTGAAGTTAAAGGTTTAAGGGGTGGAGGCAGGAGGAAAAGCTCTTCCATCTTCTCATGTAATTCTGTCCTCCCAGTTCTGAGAGCTGCTGTGGAATACTTCTCCAGGTCCCTTCCCCCTCCTCCTTTCTCCCTCCTCCCTTTCCCTTCTCAAACTTCAAAGACACATACAAAAGTGGGAGTGAAGATAAAAGCGCAGGGAAGCAAAGGGAAGGAGACCAGGGTGGGAATTTGCTTTCCTTCCACCTTAAAACAGTCACTACTTGCTAGCTAACCAGTTTCCACCAGGGTTTGGATTCCGTTAAGTAATCAGTCTGGCTATCTTAAGCAAATCAAAATTAAGACCTTATCATCAAACAGCCTTCATGCTTGTTCTTCTTTTATCAGGCATCAACAAATGTAATGGATTTCAAAGACCACCAACATCTCCCAGGGTATCTAGACTCCCGGGCTAGAGCCATCTGGGCCAAATCTTATCCACAAGGGTGACTCAAGGGAAACAGGTTGGCCTTGTCTCTGCTAAGGAAGGGGGGTTACCCTCACAAAAGAACCAAGCCAAATGGACAATCAGCCAAGTAGCATATGTACCCACACTCCCAAGATAAGGTTTCTTTCCTTTCTCCTTGGACTCCAACCCAGATCAGCTACTTACTAACTTGGATAGGTCACAAACTCTCAGGGCCCCATTTTCCTCATCTATAAAACAAAGGAGGATGCCCTACATGATCTCTGAGCTCTTTTCTTGTTCTGAATCCTAAGATTCTCTGATCCCTTACAAATGTTAGTCACAAGGTACTGAAAAGTCACAGTGAATTCACAGAGCTCAGAAGGATTTGGATTCTTTTCAAATACTAAGATTAAGTCTAGGTCTTTGAATTTCACTCTGTATGGTCTTGGCCTTAATACACAATCCAGCCCAACAAGCATTTAATAATCTATATTTGTTCTTATGATATTATCATCTCCAAGTTTTTTTCAAGCATAGAATTCAAGCTCATTCAGCTGCCAACTCTTTCATTTCAGGACTAGAGGCTTAGGGCTGTAGGTGGTAGAAATGGAGAGGAAGAAGCATAGGCAATAACTCCCCCATCCTGATTTCCCCCAGTCTTTAGTGTCTCTTCCTCACTGCCATGTTGTTTCTACAGATATACATGTGTGGATTTATCTCAATATGTGTGTGTATATATGTGTGAAGAAGCTACCTCCTCGTAGTAGGGTATAAGCTCCTTTGAGGACAAGACTATAACTTCTGTAGGCTCACCACATAGTAGGTATCTAATAAACACTTCTATATTGACTGATTTGATTCTTAGAGTACTTTGATGTTTGCAAAATGGTTTTATTTCCCCCCACAGTAACCTTTTAAGGTAGGTCCCCCAGATACTATCATTACCACTTCACAGAGGGAGAAACTGAGTCTCCAAGGCATTAAAGTGACTTTCCCAGACTCACACAGTGACAGGTGGGATTCAAACCCAGGCTTCTTGACCATTACACCACAATGCCTTTTCAAATAGGGGGAAGGTCTAGCAAGTATGCTAATTCTCCTAGCTTTGGTAGGGGAGAGGGCATCTTCAAGCTTGTGGAAAAAGTCAATGAAGTTATAACTTAAACTAAAGTAGGCCTAAGCCTGCTAACTTGGTAAATCCTTGTTTCTAGAGGCTCTGGCATTAAGCACAGGGTGGTGACCCAGTAACTCTCCAATTAGCCACTCCCTAAATTTCTAAACATATGTCTGTCCCTAGGAATGTGGTCTGTCAGATTCTGGAGAGCCTAATATGGTCAGAATGTGAAAAAAAACCCCACTTAATTGGAGTCAGAAAACTCGAGTTTGAATTCTAACTCTGATACTAACTTATCTGTGTGACTTTGCTGGAGTCCCTTTTCCCCACCCCCATGCCTCAGTTTCTCCACTTGTAAGATAAGACAATTGTAAGGGCACTGTGCTTCCCTACAAGTGAAAAAGAGAAAAAGATGGAATATAGCTCCTGTGTTTCTGACCACCAGGTTCAAGATGATCTCATGATCAGGAAGCAGAAGATAAAGTTTTCACCTCGAAAAGTGGCACCATCAAATGGTTTAACATGGAGGAGATGATTTTCTCAGTAGAAATTATCTTAAAGAAGATGCATTATCACCTGCTTTGCCACATTCTCCTAAGGATTATGGGAGCTTTCCATCTGACTCAGCTGAAGCTAACATGGGCTATCTCTCCATTAGAATTGGAGCTCCTTGAGAGCAAGGATTGTCTTGCTTGACTATTTGCTTTGCTCTAAGTAAGCACTTAATAAATGCTTTCTCATTCATACATTCGCTTATCTTCAAGGTTTCTTCCAACTCTAAAAATCTCGTGATTCTTAAATCAATCCTCACTATGTTAGACTAGTTAGGTAGGGGAAGAGGGCACCAGTATAAACTGATGAAGTCTGAATGTGGAATATTTTTAAACAAATCCAATTTAGTACTTTTGAGCACATACAGTAACTTACATAAAATTGTCCTGAAAGACTTTAATGTAGACATATGAGTTGTCTAGAGGCAGCTACGTGGCTCAGCTGGACCTGGAATCAGGAAGATCTGAGTTCAAATCCAACCTCAAACACTCACTAGTTGTGTGACCCTGAATAAGTCACTTAACCCTGTTTGCCTTAATGCACAGGAGAGAGAAATGGAAAACTACTCTAATATCTTTGCCAAAAAAACAAAACTCATTTGGGGTTATGAAGAGTCAGACACATATGAATGACTGAATTTCAACAATAGGGATTTTGTACAACTAGCTCATCATGGTAAATATAATTTCTACTTTTATGTTTTCTGGGTCTATATAAGTAGTAAATGATACTCCATGATATAGGAGAGCAGTCTTCTCATAACAACCATGGCAAGGAGAGCAGACAGGTGAGCAGGGCAGTAGGAAGAACAATGGTTAAAAGAAGATGAAGAGTTTTCCTAGGCTCATCCAGCTGTTGAGAACCTAAAGTGAGACTGCCCTTGGACTCAGGATACCATGACTGCTTTTCACAATTGTCACAATTTACAATTGAGTGCTTCTAAAGAACTTGTAATTAATTCCTTTGCTCTCTCAAGTAGAATTTCTTATCTCATCTTGTTTCCATTAAAGTTTGCTTAGCAAATCAAGTCCTCTGGCCATAAATTCTGAATTAACAAGGCTTTAGCATATAATCAAACAGCAACCCCAGGCCCATCCATCAATATCTGCCTAAATCAGGCATTCCCCTACTTGGTAGGAAAAGTTAAAGAATCCCCCAGAGAATAAAGCCAGTGGAGAGGTTAACCTTCTCCTGGTTTCCTTTTTCCAAAGGACCAAGTCACAGACTTGGACAAAGGGTAATTTTCAACTGCATGATCCTGGTTAAGTCATTAAATCTCAGTTTCCTACTCTATAAAATGGAAATAATAATACATGCATAAACTACCTCAGAAAGTCATGTTACAAAATGCTATGTAAATGCTACAGTGCTATAAAAGGAGGCTTATTATTCTGAATCCCTCTTCTCTACTAAATACCCTTAAACTCATAATTTTGAAATTAGACAAAATGGACAAAAGTCCATTAGTCAAGATACAATGACACTAACTTAGGATCTTGGCATCTACATGGTGCCAAGGAGAGAACACTAGATTAGAAATTGGGAAACCTAGATCCTAGTCCCATTTCTAGCATGCATTTGCTGTGTTACCTTGGAAAATTACTCCCCCTCACTCTGGACCTATTTCTTCCTCTGTTAAACATGGGATTTATATCAGATGATCTCAAAGTTCCTTTTAAGTTCTGACATTCTGTGCTCTGAGATCTCTTCATTCTAACTTTCTATGTTATCAAGTCCTTTTCTAGCTCTGATATTCTGTGCTTTTTAAGCATCATCCCAGAATTCTAACATTTTATGTTCTATCTTTCAATAGTCTGCAATTGTTTTAAATTTTCACAGTCAACTCTTAATGATTTTTCTTAATTAAGGGAAGAGGTGGCACAGACAATCCAAAAGCTGTGTGTGTTGTGTGCTTATCTGAAGCCAAGTTCATAAATATATGTTCATATTGGTATCTAGAAAGCAATAAAAAAATTTTAATAGAAGATTTTTCTCTCTAATTATATCTACCTCAGGCTGGTACTAAAACAAAATTACAGTTAACAAAAAGAAGGAAAATGGCAAATGTTGGAATGGCTGTGGGAAAAGAGACTTGGTGCAGGCATTACAGAAAGCAATTTGGAACTATGCCCTCGAAAGTTATTAAAGCAGGCATATCCTTTGACTGAGTAATACAAGTATTAGGTTTTTAACCCCAAAGAGGTCAGAAAAAAAGGGCAATGTCCCAAATGTGTGTGTGTGTGTGTTTGGGGGGGGGGGGGGAGAGAGAGACAGAGAGACAGAGAGAGGGAGGGAAGGAGGGAGGGGGGAGAGAGAGAGAGAGGGAGGGAGGGAGAGAGAACACAGCTTTTTTGTAATATCGAAGAACTGGAAACTAAAGGATACCCATCAATTAGGGAATAACAACAAATTATGGTATATGAATGTAATGAAACATTTTTGTGCTGTAAGAAATTATGAAAGAGAAGACTTCGGAGAAATCTGGGAGGATTTATATGAACTGATACAGTGTTATGAGAACCAAGAGAATAATTTATGCAGTAACAATATTGTAAAACCAACAATTTTGAAAGACTTAAAGATTCTTATCAATGATCAACCATGACTCCGGAGTACCAGTGATGAAGAATGTTACCAAAGACCCAGATGTTAAACATTTACAAGCACATCTCTAGGTCTTCAGCTTCAAATCCAGGGCTCTTCTGAATGTGCAACACTATCTCTTCTTTCTATCCTGTCCTTGTACTTGAAAGAAACACCTGATTAATTGTCCTCTTCCTATTCTTAATACCCTTTCCTCATTCTATACATGAAATGGTAACAAAATCTCAAGGGAATTACTACAGCGTCTTGGCAGACTTGTCTCATAATGCAACGTGTTTAACCATCCAAAAAAAAAAAAACCTAAGATGACAGAAGGAAACTGAGAGGTCATGTGCACAAATTTCCTCATCTATATGGCTTTAGTATAGGTCATTTATGGCCAATAGTATTTTGCCATATGCAAGTCAAAGGTTCCCAGTTTTAATGTTGAGAAGCATCCTTAAGATCATACTGTTAGGAGAAGCAGGAGATTGGTGTAGAAATCTTATCAGAACCGCATAGAGGGGCACATATTTAGTACGTAATAGCTTATTCAATTACAAGAGCTCAACTACAGTACTTCTCATTAACTCAGGAAGTATCACTGATTCATTCCACAAATATGGGATCACAGGCATTAGGGCTGGAAAAGATCGTGGAGATCGTATAATCCAACTCTCTCTTTTTACAAATGAGGAAACTGAAGGCTGGATAGGTGAGGTATTTGCCTAAGGTCACAGAGATAGGGAAGGAAGGAGTCGGAATTTGAATTCAAGTCTTCTAGCTCCAAGTCAAATGCTCTTTCTATTTTAGAACTATACCACACATCTATTTATTAAATTTACACATAAAATTAATTTTTATTCTTCTTTGTTTAAAAAAAAGAAACAAGCTTTACTTTCAACCCCACTTCTTCTAGAGTGTGATTCAGTACAAAAGAAATTAATTCATCTAGAAATTCACATAGAAAAGGAAGGAAGGAAGGAATAGAGGAAGAAAGGAGAGAAAGAAGGAAGGAAGGAAGGAAGGAAGGAAGGAGGGAAGGAAGGAAGGAAGGAAGGAAGGAAGGAAGGAAGGAAGGAAGGAAGGAAGGAAGGAAGGAAGGAAGGAAGGAAGGGAGGGAGGGAGGGAGGGAGGAGAGAAGGAAATATTCATATGGGGATCTGGTTACCAGAGAACAGAGAGAAGATAAAACACTGGTAGTTTCATTTATGATATCCTTGCCTTGGGACCTAATAACAGTATAATGGTTATACCCTAAAATAGGTGTCATTCGACATTTGGAGACAAGATGAGGAAGGGGAATATCTCCTAAATTAAACAATGATAAGTTACAGAAATTGAAAAATTCTTGGGAATCACTGGTCTAGACCCTGAGAACTTTTATATCCAAACCTTACCACTTGATACCTCATGAGTGTCCATAATAACATCAATGTGCTTTTCCATCTGTAAGTTATAAAAGAAAATCTTACTTGGAAATGTATTTATCTTGTCCACATGGGACTAGAGCGGTCTGGCTGCAGTAATCCATTCTCAGTGCCTTCTTTCATTAGGAGGAGAGATCTGCAGCTGGAAGAAGAGGAGAAAGTTTAGCCTCATTAGGTCCTGGGAACATATACATGTCTTCATTTGTGTTCTACAAAGTCAAAAAAAAATACCACAGGAGGACTGACAATTCCACTACTGTATAAACCATTTTCCCTTGTAAGAACCATTCCCAGCGTCCATCAATATGGGTAAAGAGGCCAACAACCATGGCTCTTCCATAGGCCCTGTCACTCAATAAGGCTAGAAAAATGTCTGCCATTGGCCATTGATACAATATACTTATAGCTCCAATGAAATGACCTTCCAGAGGCCCTGACACCTTCTGGGTGCTGTTCACAAAAAAATTCCTAGAAGAAGGCATTCAGAAGACAGAAGAAGGAATTGCCTAAAGATTCACCCATGTTGACTATTCCCATTCTTCCTGGGAATTTTTAAAGAATATAATAGCTAGCAGTGCTATAGTATCTATATATGTGCCAGGCACTGTGCTAAGAATTTCATAATTATTATTTCATTTGATCTTTACAATAATACTTGGAGGTAGGGAATGTTTATTATCCCCATTTTATAGATGAGGACACTGAAGCAAACAGGGGTTTAGTGACCTGTCCAGGGTGCTAGATTTGACCTTAGGTCTTCCTATCTCCAGGCCCAGCCCTCAATCCACTGTGCCACCCAGCTGCCCAGAACAAGTTAAAATATTCTCTTTGAACAGGGATAATTAAAAATTTTGTTATAAATTCACAGAAAGAAAAGGTGTTGAAACTAGCAATAAGAAATTGGAGTGATAAGGCTTAAAAAAAGCTTTCCCAAAGAAGAGCCTCTTGATGTCAACAACTCAGTAGGAATCTAATTTCAAACTAGGCTTGCATTTACCAACTTCATTGCTACTAGTCCCCCAAAGGTATCATCAATCACAGAGTCACTGAAGCATAGGAATTTAGAACTGAAGGAACTTTAGAGACCATTCCCACCCATTACTGCTGTTGGCCCACAAGGTATCAGTCACAGAGTCAGTAGAGAGCTGGAAGAATACTTGGTCCAATCTCCTCATTGTAAAGATGGGAAGTTGAAGGCTCTAAAAAGATGAGGTGACTTACTAGTTCAAGGTCACATGGGAAGTTAGTGGCATACCTACACACACTCATCTTCCACACTACAAACTGTGTAACCTGGAGTGAAGTCCTCAGTCTCTTTAATTGGCAGTTTCCCAAGCTATAAAACAATAGGAGTGGATCTAAGCTCTTGACCCTTGGCATTCAGCTTTTTTGGCTCCCAAAATCTTGTCCTTCTTACTACATTAAGCTGCTTAGCATGCTTGTTGATGGTCTAAATTCAACTCATGTTCTCTCTTATAATAGTTTCATATATTTTAAGTCAGAAAGGAATTTAGAAATTATCGTGTCTTTGCTTTTCTTTACAGATGAAAAAATTGTAAAGGATTAGAGAGTCCAAGTAGCTGGCACAATGTCACAGAGGCAGTAAAAAATCACTGGCACTCAGTGAGCTCTGCTTCATCATAATAGGATAATCAACATCAACAACCCCATATATACATCTATACATATGTATACATACATATATGTACACAGAGATACACACAAACGAGTGTGTCAGGACAGATGCTGAGACAAGATAGGAGTACAAATCTCCATTAGGAAAAATAGGAGGGAGTAAGCATTTATACAGTACCTACTAGGTGCCAGACACTGCACTAAATACTTCACAAATATTATCTCACTATACTCTGCAACCCTGCAGAGTAGATGTTAATATCATTCCCATTTTATAGTAGAGAAGGCTAAAGCAAACAGAGGTTTAGTGACTTGTTCAGGGTTGTTCAGCCAGTTAAGTGATTTAAAAATCTTCCTAATTTTAGATGCAATACTGCCTCAAAGAGAAACTAGTTCATAGACACGAGTATATGTGAGCTGAGTAGAAGCTTCTTTTCTTACCTCCTGCTTTTCTTAGGATCCTAGACTTGGAGCTGTATTTTAGAAGTTACCTGGTTCTTTTAGTCATCTGTCTTTATTTTACAGATGGAGAAACTGAGGTCCAGAAAATTAAGTGATTTGCACAAGTTGCAAGTGGCAGTCAGGTTCAAGCCCAGATTCTCTGACTTAAAATTTACCCCTCTCTTTTCACTGAATGAGAACTAAAGCCAAGGGAGGAAGAACATTTACAAAAGCAGCATGATTTGGTTGGGGAAACTGAGGCACAAAGTGAAAATTCTGTAGCTGCCAGTAGCCAGCCCAGTACATGTGCAATGAGCTGGTCACAATGCAAGTCTCTGATACAAGTAGACTGGCTTGGTTGTTAGACAAATAACTTCTTCTTTCTGCAGTTACAACAACTGTACATTAACAAGCAGTAGTATTAATCTACTATTTTTTAAAGTTTGTTGAGAGCGGGGGTTCTTGACTTAGGTCTGTGAACTTTTTTTATATTTTGATAATAGTATTTCAATGTTATTGATTTTATTTTAGGATTTTAAAAATATAATTCCAAGAAGGGGTCCATAGGTTTCCCTGTGATGCTAAAGGGATCTATAACACAGAAAAAAATTAAGAGCCACTGGTTTAGAGAATGAAGACAGGAGAGAAGACAGGCTCGCTGCTTGGGCACTGATGGTGTAATGTCAATAGACAACAGAGAGAGGGTAGATACTACAGTGAGAGAAGAACTGGATTTGGAATCAAGGTGAATGGTCTTCAAAAAGGGGTAGAAGTTCGTAGAACTATCCCCAGGACAGGCAACACGACAATAATACGTAAGCACCCACCAAGCCTAAATGACCTACAATTTATATGAATTACATCAAAAGGATGCCAAAAGGACTTATGAAAGCAACTAAAGAAAATCATTACAGGCATGAGAAATGCTATTAGGATGAAGATGGTCAAATGTTCACCTTTTTCCCCAAATCAGGGAGACACTTTTCAGTATACCCTGCTGCCAAACATGCCACACTGATTCCTCAGTCATGCAAAGAAAAATAAGACTTAATATTATAACAGTATCTTGATCTGAAGTCTTCAGTCTTTTTTGAATGAAGACCTATAGGCATTCTTTAAAAAGAATACAATAAAAATAGGGAGTGTCTTTAATTATCTTTAGAAGGCAGAACCAAAAAAAAAGGGGAGAGATGATTAGAAGAGGTTTATGGTGGCCAAACTACAAATAGTTTTTTGTTGACCAAATGAAAAGAATCAGTCCTTTAATTTACCTTCATATAGACTTGAAGGAGGGAGTGGATAGTTTCAGGAAACCATGTTTCTAAATGAGTATTCACTTACATCATCATTTCTTCGTGTAGAAATTCTAAAAACCCTAAATGAAACTGTGGTTTTATTTTACCACCGTTGTGTAACTTCTCTTTTGTTTTAACAATTACTCTACAATATGAACTGAACCACTTAAGGGGAGAAGCCTGTTTTGATCTAGCAGGTGGATGAACAAAGCCAGTGTTAGCTTTTCTCCAAGCAGATGCTTGTACACTTAATAAATAATATATGTGGTAGGACTGGCAAAAATGCAAGAAGAGATGACTTTTTCTCCCACACTAGAGAGTAGCTGAACATTTAGGTGGGCACAGTGGATAAAGTACCTGGCCTGGTGTGTGGAAGACTCACCTTGGTGAGTTCAAATTTGGCCTCAGGCACTTACTAGCTTGTGTGATCATGGTCACTTAACTTTGTTTGCCTCCGTATCCTCATCTGTAAAATAAGCTGGAGAAGAAAATGAAAAACCATTCCAATATCTCTGCCAAGAAAACCCCAAATGGGGTCATGAAAAGTCAGACATGACTGAAATGACTGAACAATAACCAAAGAAAGCAGTTAGAATGAGTTAGGATCAAATGAGATATTTATAAAGTGCTTAGTCTGGCATAGGGTGAATGCTTAATAAAGACCTGGTCCCTTCCTCACCTTAGGATGTTATAAGAAGCTAGAGGGAAGCAGTGAGATATAATAGAAATAACAGTGCACTTAAAATTAGAAAACAGGAGATTAAGTCCCAGTTTCATCCCCTCCAAAAATAAACCAATAAATCAGAGCATAAATGTTGATATCATAATTTCTAATATGGATTATTAAACAGGTAGTTTATAAGCATCCAGGACGAGGAAAAAAGTGGTAATCGATAGCAGCTAACATGAATTCACTAAAAATAAATTATGCCAAACTAACCTCATTTCATTCATGGGTAAGGTTCTAGCCTAGTGAAAAGCAGAGTGGCTCAGTAGACAGAGTGCTGAACCTGCAGTCAGAAAGACCTGAGTTCAAATCTAGCCTTAGACACTTACTACCTGTGTGTGACCCAGGGCAAGTCAGTTACCCCTGTTTGTCTTAATACACTGGAGAGGAGAATGGAAAACCATTCCAGTATCTTTAATAAGAAAACTCCAAGGACAGCATGGTCTACAAGGTCACCAAGAGTCAGACATGACTGAATGAGTAAACAACAGGAGGGAGAGAGGCCTGAACTTGAAGGCAGGAAGGCCAGTGTTCAAATCCTGCTTCTAAACCAGAAGATCTCTATGATCATGAGTAACTCATTTAACTTCTTAGTTCTTCTTCCCTGCCCTCCCTCCAAAAAGAAAACAAAACCAATAACTCCAAGACTTTAACTTAGAGTTGAGTTGCCAATTTGTTTCTGTGGAGGGAACTTCCCTCATGTCCCTGACTGCAGTGGGTACAGTCCTCTACCTTAGAAGTTCCCAGATGAAATCCCAAGTACAGAACCCTCCCCACTCATCCTATCTTCCCCCCCCAAAAAAACCCCACAGACTAGTAGATCAAGAGAATGGGATAAACATGGTATTTCTTGATTCTAGCAAGGTATTTGACAGTTACTCACAAAATACACATGGGAGGGAGGGAGAGAGAGAGAGAGAGAGAGAGAGAGAGAGAGAGAGAGAGAGAGAGAGAGAGAGAGAGAGAGAGAGAGAGAGAGAGAGAGAGAGAGAGAGAGAGAGAGATGGACTAGATGATAGAACAGTTTGGTAGATTTTTACCTAAACAAAGATGACAAACATGGAGGAGCCTGTATTGGCAACTGACTCTGTCCTGTTCAATTCCATTAACAGAGAAGATGAAGACCCAAGAGCCATGTTTATCAAGGGAGCAGATAACACCTGACACATAGTAGCTATTCAGTACTGCTTACTTGTTGGTTGCTGTCCTTAGTGCTTGAAGAGGATCAAAATGACACCACAAATGAATGCACACATACAGGAAGTGCTCAATAAATGCCTGTTGAACTCTGCTTCTCAACAGGCTAGAATGGTGGCCCGATATTTACACAGGATTAAAAGTAAAGTCATGCACCTCAAAAAAAAAACAACTCACCTGTTCAAGGACAGGGAACATATGGCTTAAAAGCATATCACACAGAGCCTTGCATATAGTAGGCACTTAATAAATGCTTATGGAATTGAATTGCGTTTACAGGCACCATTGACACTATACAGTGGCTGAAATGAAACTGACACTATTGTGGGCTTACATTAAAGGAACAGTTATGTGCAGAACAAAGGTAATTAGAGTTCTATCATGTTCTATGTCACATTGAGGACATATTGTATCAATTTTAGGTTCCATGTTTTAAGGGGGGACATTGACACATTGGGGTGCAACCAGAAAAGATTGACCAAAATGGTTATCCAAGAGCTAAGTGAAGGAACTGGAGATATTTACAGAGAAGAGAAAATTTAAAGGAGACTTCATATCTGTCTTCGGATATCTGAAGGGCTACATCAAACAGAGATTAAGTTTATTCTGTATAGCTTCAGTGGGTCAAAGCAGGACCTTTGAGAGGCAGATTTAATCTCAGTAAATTAAAACAAATGAAACTGTTAAAAAAAAGAACTGTGGTGAGTTGGTGAGCTCTCCTTCGCTGGATATGTTCCTCCAGTGACTACACAACCATCTGTTAGGGTATGTTAATGAAAAGATGCCTAAAACTGGGTAGGAGAGCAGACTTGATGACTTCTAAGACCACTTCCAACTCTGGTAATCCTTTGATTATACATTACTCCTGAAAAAAACAGAAATTCTCTTGAGAAATTTTTAACCTACCATAATCACCTCTCTTTAAAGGCAGCTGAGGCACCACAGTGCACAAAGTGCTGGGCCTGGAATCAGGCCTGGAATCCAAATCCAATCTCAAGACATTTATTATCTGTCTGACAATGAGCAAGTCACTTAACTTCTGTCTGCCTTAGTTTCCTCAACTGTGAGATGGAGATGTTATATAACACTTACCTCCCAGGGTGATTGCGAAGGTCAAATGAGAAAATATCTGTTGAAAAAAATAAAGTGTTTATCACAGTGCAGGACACATAGTAGACATTTAATAAATGCTTGTTTCCTCCCTTTCTTCCAGGCCAAAAGAAAAGAAAAACAAATTCTAATAGCACCCTTGGATTAAAGCAGGTAGAAAAGCTAACAACCACAAAAACAGGAAATTCTGTGGTATAATAATAGTTATAATATCTCCCATTTCTATAGAGCCTTAGAGTTGCCTTCCTTTCTTGACAACTACCTTGGAGATAAGTTATACAAATATTATGCCCATTTTATAGATGAGGCATTTTATAGAGAACTAAGTGGCTAGCCCATGGTCAGAAAGCTAACAATGGCTAGAGAGCTAGAATTCACTCAAACCCGATCCCTCTTTTTAATGGAAAATTCCTCCCACACTTCCCCCAACCCGAGTTATGGCACTTTTCCTTCCTCGGAGTCTTATTTATCAAATCTCAAACATATATACAGAGGGAAAAGGAGAAGGAGGAGGAAGAAGGCGTATGAAGATGGAATGTAAATTGAGTTGGACATTTTGTCCTTAGGGTTACTTTTGTTTCAAGGTCTGCTGAGGCCCCACTCTCAGTCTGAGATTTCAAGCCTTGTTGGGCAGGGAGAGGATGAGGCACAATACCCAGGTTGCAATTAGTCAGCCTGCCCTATGATTAGTTAGCACTGATAGAGACCTCTTGTTTTCCAAAATGTCTCAGAAGAATTGCTTATTGTCATTTCAGACAAGAAAAAGTGGCAGTAACTATTACTTTGCCAAAGAGGGTACAGAGGGGGAAACCAGAGGAATGCCTTGTACATGGACATTCAGCATCCAGGAAACAGAGACGAAACTCATTGCCTGTAAGTATTAAGGGCCTAATATACGAAAGGTACTATGTCTAACCCACAGTTTAATCAAATGGATAGAAGGATAAGAGAGAAGGAGCAAGACTAAGGAGTAAAGAAAAGACATAACTCAAATTGGTTTTTTCTACAAACCTTTGGCAGTGAATGAACCTTGTCAAAAGCTTTTTGAAAGTCTAAATAAATTACATCCACTGGCTCCCCCGCTGATTTACCCCCTTCCAAGAATCCTAGGCTTGATTTCCCCTTACAAAAATTATACTGTCTTTCACTAGATAAATTACATTTACTTCAGCCCTGGGTGATTCTTCCCTTAATTATAATTTCTGCCAACTTGCCAAGAATGGAAATGAGACTCATTGGTCTACAGTTCCCAGGGTCCCCCTAAGCAGTGCTTATGAATGGAAGTCACGCTGACAAACTGCCAACATGCAGGCACAGTAGCTATTTGTAACAGGTTACACATTTTAGCCAAAAGTTTCTGTTTTTCACAGTTCCCTCAGAGTTGTTGGGAGGATGCCATCTGGTCACAGTGCTTTTATTCACATCTATTGGTCAATTGAATCTAGAGCATCCTGTGTGTTTACCATGACTTGAATATGCCCTACCTGCCTGCTCAAGAGTCACTTTGGGAGTGAGAACATCATCAAATACCTTGGAAAAGAATTAATTTTATCTCTACTATTCTCTTTGTCATCCCTGAGTGTGTTCTGTCTGGAGGACAAGACTCAGGTTGAAGGACTTTGGGAATCATATAATCATAGGGTCAGAGATCTGGAGCCAGAAGAAACCTTCATAGTCCCAGGGTTCTTAACCTGAGGTCCATGAACTTGCTTTTAAACAAATATTTTGGTAACTATCTTTCAATATAATTGGTTTTCCTTTGTAATTCTATACATTTTATTGTATCCATTTAAAAACATTACGCTGAGAAGGGGTCCATAGGTTTCAGCAGACTGCCAAAGGGGTCCATGAGACACAAAAAAGATTAAGTTAATTTGACCTAGTCCATGCTCCTGATTACTTAACAGACTTCTCTTGTGCCATCCTGAGTACCTCTAGGCTCTGACTTTATCCTTACTCTCCAGATAAGGTACAGGTCAAGTGAGTGTGGTAGAGAGTAAGTAATAGTAGGTCAGCACGAAGGTCAAAGGAAAAGCTCACTGGCTGGTCAGCGACAGTTCATGGAACTATCAATTCTGTATCCCACAGCCTTGAACTACAAGAGAACAATTTCATAGCCGGGACTGACAGAGCGGAGTTGAGGCAGGGGACAATGGGAGCAAATAACAGATAAAGAAACCCCAACCTTAATGTCTCTGACAAAACCTTTCCTTGTTTCTCACAAGCTCCCTCCTTCCAGCATGGCTCCTCTGCACAGAACTTCCCAGGGAGGACATACTTCCCCACTGAGCAGATGCTCACCAGTGGTCCAGACACCCAGGTGTGACCTCTGAAGCCTTTCATAGAGGCACACCCCAAGAAAACAAAGCAGGCCAATTCCCCTCCAGTCCTAATGTTCTGCTTTCACCAGTCCTGAGATGAGATGGAGACAGAGAGTCTAATGGAAATCCTCCAAGCTGGGCTGGAAAAACCCCATCCAAAAACAATTCTCTTCCTAAGAAAAAAGCAGAACCCTCAACTCAGCTGTTAACCCTTGGCTTTCCCCAATACTCAAGGCAGCCCTATGCCCTTAGGATTGGAGGAGCAAAGAGAAGGGAAGCTGCAGGCTTCCACCATGGTATCCACCGTGAAGTACCTGTGTACACCTGGCTCCATCAGAGCATGGGGAAACACAGAAAGCTCCCATTTTAACCTCAGCTTCACTTTACTAAATGTCATATAGTTCCCTTTCTAACCAACCAACTCAAATCTTAAATGTCATAGAAAAGATTCTCCCAGCTACTGAGGGCTACAGAGAATAGGGAAAAGTAAATCCCAAAAC
This sequence comes from Bettongia penicillata ogilbyi, assembly GCA_023548195.1. NCBI lineage: Eukaryota > Metazoa > Chordata > Mammalia > Diprotodontia > Potoroidae > Bettongia > Bettongia penicillata. The sequence continues at coordinate 4,299,598 of JAJHZJ010000283.1, forward strand.
CAGAGTTGGGCACTCTTGGATAAGAACAAATAAAACAAACCAAAAAAATCCCCTCATACCCTAATAGATTCCTTAAATTTGGCAGAAATAATTTGGAACAATAATCCAAAAAGCAAAGACACCCAGGGTGGGTCTAAGGAGTCTGAGGCAGGGAACCAAAGATGACAAATGCTCCAGTAGTGGGGTAAAAGACATCTTGATGAAAGCCTAAGACTAGAAGAGGAGACAGGCAGTCATCTGGTGAGAACTGGACAACATGGGAGAGCAATGGGACAAATGATGGAGTGGTACTTAATTACCATACTTCAACGATCCTTTGTTAGGCTGAGGTCAGTTCTTCCTCTATCAAAGCAGACAATTCAGGACGTTACCAAACTTTTCCATGAATTCTTGCTCCAATGGCACAACCATTTATCGATACCCACAGAACCTCTTTCACACAAGAAATAGCAGAGGGCATCTTTAATTAAATATTGCACATTGGTTACCCACTAGATATTAATGTAACAGGAAGGGTTCCAGCTAACATTTATATAGCAATTTAAAATTTACAAAGCTCTTTACATATATTATCTCATTTGGTCTTCATGTGGTTGTGAGGTAGGTGAGATTATTTCTCTATTTTACAGTTCAGGAAACCGAGGCTCAGAGAGATTATGTGACTTGTCGAGGATCACAGAGCTAGTAAATATCTGAGGTAGGATTTGAATATTAGGTAGATTTTCAGCCAAGGATTTAAGTAAAAACATGGATAAGAATCTCACCAGAGATGTTATGAAGGGCTTGGGATCTGTGTCAGGGGTGGGAACATCCACACAGATGAAATCAGAGATCCATAGAAATACCAAAGTCTCCTTAACTATAGGAGTTGTTTCTGGGTGAAGGCCGCTAACAAAGCATATTTTTCTTTTCCCAACACCACCTCAAAGTCTCATTTTTCCAGGTTATGTGGCAAGAGCTGGACCTGGGAATTATTTCTTACTTCCAAAGATAGACTAAATACAGACTAGAGAATGAGGGATACGCTAGTTTGCAACAGGTCAAGCTCCCTAGAAGGAAGATTGGAAAGGAAACCGTGTATGGTTTGGCACTAAAGTGGCTCTGGAGAGAAAAGCTAATGAAGTTTCCATTGTTTGGGTCTTTGTCCAGAAGAACAGCCAACATTCATATGCTGCTTTAGTTTTCAAAATGCTCTGCAGGCATTATTTTATTTGGTCCTCAAAGCAACCCCCATTTTACAGATGAGGAAACAGACATTTTCATAATTTTGTAGCTGCCTCCAATCCATGAGGTCAGTATAGGAAAGGTTGAGTAACTGAGAAGGAACTGAGGGATGAAGGGGAAAGGTGGAAGGTTGGTATGGAGTGAAGCCCATTCAAAAGGGATTCCCAAGCCTCCAAGAGATCAACACAGGCAAGAAAACAAAAAGCCAGCACTCAACATGATATTTCTAAAGCTAGGATTAGAGGAGGAACACACCTGTATTTTCTACATCTGTTGCAGAGAGAGCTTAGGTTATATTAAAGAAAGGCATGTGATAGAGAGAGGAGGGGTGGAAGGAGGGAGGGAGAATGAAAGAGAGAGAATGGGAGAGGAATGGGGGGGAGAGAGAGGGGGAGAGAGAGAGAGAGAGAGAGAGAGAGAGAGAGAGAGAGAGAGAGAGAGAGAGAGAGAGAGAGAGAGAGAGAGAGAGAGAATGGAAAAAAATAGGATAAAATTCTCAAAAACATGGGAAGCATGTTTCCTGTCTTCTACAATGCCCCAGACCACATCAAGGAGTGACATATTTTCAGAAGGATATTGGTCAGCTTGATCAAGTCTAGAGGACATCAGCTGGGATGCTGAGGGACCTCAAACCCATTCACTGGTTAAAGGAAGTGAGAATGTTTAGCATGAAGAAAAGAATATTTAGGGTGGATATGTCAGCGGCTTTCAAGTACAAGGTCTGTCCTGTGGAAGAGAGTCCAGATTTGTCCTATTTAATTCCAGAAAGCAGAACTAGGAACAGGAGGAGGTAAAAGTTTCAGAGAGGCTGATTGAGATTCATTTAAAGAAAAAACCTCATAACATCTAGAGCTGTCTGAAAATGGAAAGGGATGATTCCTTGGAGGGTGCTGGATCCCTCCACACTAGGTCTTAAAGCAAAGGCTGGTAATCACTTAGCGGTATCATAATGGAAGAGGGCTCAGGTTAGACTAGCTGACCTCTAAGATCATTTCTAATTCTGTGATATCTAGGGTGACTATGAGCACTTCCAATGAATCTCCAAGAGGCTTTAACAAGCGACTTCTCAGGAGGAAATGGAACAATGGTGGGGAATTCACAAAGGCCTATGTAAGTACACACAGACACCTGAGAAAATTAGAGACAACCAAGACTTTTCTCTATGATTTGGGTAACAGTTTTACAGAATCTAAGAACCAGACTTATTTCCCACCATTTCTCCTATCTCACTCTATTTTCCAGCTAAACTGTCCAACTTGCTTTTCTCCACAGGTGCCCTTCTGTGCATTGTCTGTTATCTCTTTGCCCAGGTTGTCCCTCATACTAGCAGTGCACTTCCTCCCCACCTCAGCTCTCCATTCAAGGATGCTTGTGCCAGGTCCTACATGAAAGCCTCTCCTGATTTCCCCAATGGTTAGCAACTCCCCTTCCCTTCCCTGCCCAATTGTTTCTTGTTTATTTTGTAGAAACAGTCTGAGTCAGGGAGACCTGGGTTCAAGTCTCACCTCTGACAAGTACTGGCTATTGGCCATGTGACCCTGGACAAGTGACTTAACTTCTCAGTGCCCAGGTAATATCTCAGATTGTAAGATGCAGAAAAGGTGCTGATCTACCACGGGAGCAGAAGTGTCACACCTAGAACTCCCTGGACAAATTAAATCATAGATCTGATCTATCCTAGAACTCCCTGGACAAATTAAATCATAGATCTGATCTATCTGGATAAAGTTATAAACAGACATATGATACCATGTCATACAATATATAACATCAAGAATATATGAGAGTATGTATGTGTATACAGTCAACATTCTATATATTACATAATCATAGTTTTATATATAATAGTTCATATAAAATACATATTAGAGCATGCAAGTTATAATACAAATATATTACTTATATAAAGTATAATATATTATATATGACTTAATATTATATTTTACTTATAGAAGAGGAAAATAGCAGAGTCCCTGGTCTGCTCTGGCTACATCACATGCTAAAGAATGCACAACCTGAGGACAGGGCAATATATGGCTCAACACTGAAAGGCTTGTTACTCTGCGATGACCCAAACGCTAAGGGGATGGGGGCACAGTGCAGGTAAGTGGGTTGAGGGGAAGAAAGGCTATGCCAAAGGGGGTTGGTCACTAAGAGAGGAGCAGTTCATTCAATGGATCTTAAAGAGAATATTCATGAAAGGTCTTTCTTTCTCCCCCTCTTCCCTTTTTTTCTCTCTCTCACACTCTCCTTTCTCTTTCCTCCCTCAGTCTGTCTTTCCTCTCCTCTCCCTTTCTCCTTTCCTCTCTCCCCTCCTCATTCTATCTCTCTTTCCCCTTTCTTTCTCTTTTCCCTTTATACATCCCCCTTTTCTCTTTGTCCCTCCCTTCTCCTTTCTCTCTCTTCCCCCACTATCTCTCCCTCCTCTCCCTCTCTCTTTTTCTCTCTCCTTTTCTCCTTTCCTGTCCCCTCTGCTCTCTCTCTTTCTCTCCTCCCTTTCTCTCTCTTCTCTCCAACCCAATCTGTCTGGCATCTCGGAACTCTTCCAACCTCTTCCTTTGAGGGATAGGTAAATGAGGGCATGCCCTTTCTCCGCCCAGAAAAAGATGACAGCTAAACTAGGGCTCACCTAAGTGGGCTGCGCCAGAGCCTTGGATTCCTGTTGCCTTTTCTGCTTTGTATTTCCTTTCCTTAACACAAGAAAAAACGCAATTCTGAGATGAATGTGTCTGGCCTTGGATGCAACCCCTCAAACTCAAGAGACTGGGAGTAACTAGTCTTCTCTGTAGGACTTAGGAACATGTTTACCTATATGCATTTCCCATCTCCAGTTGCCTTTCAAACATCTCGAATTGGATGTCCAGCAGAAGTCTCAAACTCAGCACATGGAAAACTGAATTTATTTTCCCCCATAATCCCTACCTACCTCCAAACTTCCCCATTACTGTGGGAACACCAACATCCTCCCAGTCCCCCAGGCTCATAACCCAGGTATCACTCACCCTCCATACCCAATCTCTTTCCAAGACTTCCTGATTTTACCTTTGCTACATCTCTTTAACATGCCCCTTCTCTCATCTGACACTGTCCCCACTCTAGCACAGGCCCACATCAACTCAAGCCTGGATTCTCATGTTCACCTGCAGGTGGGTTGGCCTGCTCAAGTCTGGTCCCACTCCAGTCTATCCTCTCTATTCAGCACGAAAGTGATTTTCCTGAGGCACAGATCTGACCATGTCACCCTCCCCTACTCAATAAACTCCAGTGGCTCCCTATGGACTCCAGGATCAAATACAAAATGCTCTGTTTTGCATGTAAAGCCTTTCATAACTTACCTCACTGTCTATTACTCTGTCTTCAATCCAGTAACACTGGCCTCCTGGCTGTCTCATAGGTAAGATGCTCTGTCTCCCATGCCTGGAATGATCTTCCTTTTCATCTCTGCCAAGTGGCCTCCCAACTGAAATCTCATTTTTTACTGGAGATCTTTCCCAGTGCCTCTTAACTCTAGTGCCTTCCCTCTGTTAATTATTTCCTATTTATCCTGCATATAATTTACTTTGTAAATATATGTTTGCTTATTGTCTTTGCCATTAGAATGTGTGAGGGGAGAGATTGTCTTTTGCCTCTTTTTGTATGCCTGGAGATTAGCACAATTCCTGACACAGGCAACGTGTTTGTTGACTGACACATATGTGTATATGCATGATTAATGTGTGTATGTATACACATATATGCACATATACATATACACATATATGTCTATGCACACACATATATATTTAGAAGGTACAAATAATCTAACACAGTGTTTTACAAACTTATAGAGCTATATAAATTGAATTATTCTTATATAGTAAGTTAGGTACTTAAACATTATTTATGATGTATGATATAATGTATTCATGTATATATATACATATATATATGTATATTTATATATGAACAGATATGCTGTTTTTCCCCAGTAGAATGCAAGATCCATGAGAGAAGGATCTATTTTCATTTTTGTCCTTATTCCTCGAGTTCCTCGTCCGGCTATAGTAAAATTGTACATTCAATTGTAAAACAGAAATATGAACTGAAAGAAAACTTTAACAAAAGCCCAAGGATGAAGAAAAAGAGGTCCTGTTCACCATCCTGGGTCATTTACAAATTACAAAAGCTATAATTTCTAACTAGGGCTCTTTGACAAGGAAAAGGGGAAAAGGGCACTTATTACTTACATTCAAATTCTCAAACCAAGTCATATGAAGTTGGCCCTCCAAGGCAAAAGGCATCATTGTGAGAATGGTCAATCACTCTTCCCTGAATGGGGACAGCAGGAAGCCCCTGGAAGATACGGAATCAAGACGAGTAGGGGACCTTGGATCTTCCCCTCTGGGTCATCTCTTCTCAAGGGTCTGATTTTGTAGCAGAGATAAAGAAATCCCAGGAAATATTTCTGGGCCCCTGAGTCTGAGAGATGGTCATCTACCCAATGTTCAACCCTAGTGGACTAATAGAAAGGTTCAACAGGACTTACTGTGCCCCTCAAACCAGGACGCTAACTCTTCAACCTTAAAGAAGCTTGCCGAGAAGTCCCACAGTCCTCCATAGGCTTCGGGCCCCTTAAACAGAGGGGTGTTTGAGAAACTCGCTGGAGCTACCCTTTCCCTTGTCCGGGAGCACTAGGTGGGTGTTCTTAAAGAAGTCCAAACTTCTGGGACTGATTATGTGCTGGGCGAAGGCAAAGTTGGCAGAAGCTTCTGGGTGTGTATAAGAGAATTTAGCCTCAGATTAGAAATGAACATGTGTGTGATAAAGTAACTGAAGCCTGAAAATGCCAAAAAGATGGCCTGACCACCCAAGAAATAAATACCAGAGACTTCATCTCACCAGCCACGGCACTCACATGTCTTATAAAACACTAACAGGCACAGTCCATGTGCTACATCAATGTTATTGATGACTAACAAACCCAGGCATTCTAAGAGCCATAGGAATATAGATCCAGACCAGAGAGGGGCCTCAACAGGCCACCTTTTCCAATAATTTCATTTTGCAAAAGGGGAAACTGAGGCCCAGTGATTTGCCCAAGGTCATACAATGTCAGAAGTGGGATCTGAATCCAGGTATTCCAGAATCAGAGCACCCTGTTGCCATCTGGACTGGCCAGACAAGTTTAAATACTATTGCTAAGTTGTTATTAGGTGGCACAGTGGAGCGAGTACTGGACCTCAGTTCAAATTCGGATTCAGACACTTACTAGCTGTGTGACCCTGGACAAGTCATTCAGCCCTGTTTGGCTCCATTTTCTCATCAGCAAAATGAGTTGGAGAAGGAAATGACAAACTACTCCACTACCTTTGCCACGAAAACTCCAAATGGGGTCATGAAGAGTCAGATGTGACTGAAAGAATGGATCGATACTAGTTCATTTGGTAATCTCATCCAATCCATGGATTCCATTATCGCCTCTATGCAGATGACTCTAAGCTTGATCCAGCCCTAACCTCTTCCCAAGTTCCTGTCTTAGATCTTAAGATGAATCTTCATCTCAAATTGGACACTTAGACACTTGAAACTCAACATGCCCAAAACTAAACACGTTTTTGTCCCCCTCTTCCCCTCAACCCTTTCATCTTCCCAAATTCCCTACTGCTGTCAAGGGTGCCCCTATCCTTCCAAACCCCGAGGCTCCAGCCCAGGTGTCATGCGCTGCTCCTCCCTCTCCCACCCCATGTATCCAAACAGCTGCTAAGTTCTGTTGTTTCTGCCATCACAGTATCTCTCCTATTGCTCCCTTCTCTCTCCTGACACTTTCGCCACCCTGGCACTCCTCACCTCTGGACTTCTGCAATAACCGCTGATTGATCTCCCTGTCTCTAGTCTCTCTCAGCCAACAGTGAGCGTGTATTGAGTGCTTACTATGTGTATGACACATAGAAAGGTTCAACAAGTGTTGGTCGAATTAAAAGGAATGAAGAGCCCTTCCTGCTCCAGATCTATGATTGTAGCATTGAAAGAACGGGGGAGAAAAGGCAAAGGGAGGTTTTTCTAGTCATTTAAAAATTATGCTACCCAGACCCTAGGTGTCTGATGAGACAAATTCCCTCTACTTCTATGATTGTTAACAAGGCACTCTTAAAACAGCCCTCCCCACCCCAGAAAAAAGTGATTCCATCATTCTTAATCCTATGCAAAGTCATGTTGGAGTTGGCTTCTTAGAGCAGGTGGGAGTTTTGACACTGTTCTAACCTCTGTAACATCAGGGAGTTTCTGTTCCTCTCTCATTTTTTTCTTGCTTCCTTGAACAGAAGCTCTTTGATGGCCCCTACTTCCTGTTTATTGACTTGTTACCAAGCTGCTCCCCAAGTCATCTCTGATATCACATCCTCTTCCTAACAGAACCTTAATCAGTCTTCCTTTTTTGGTGCTGTGTGGCTCAGGTGCAACCCGAGCGCTCCTCCCTTGGCCCCAGAGGTAGCCCCTAAACTAGGGGTGGGGAGCCTGTGGTCTCAAGGCTACATGTGGTCATACTTGAGGACCTAGAGGGCCACATGTGATCTCAAGGCCACAGGTTCCCCTCCCCTGCCCTAAACCCAAATGATGGGTCAAAGGGGGAGCAGGGGAGAAGTGGGGGGAGATGCTAACATAAAAGAGACTCTGAGTATATCATCAGTGCCTGTTAGGAGGTCATTCATTCAATAAACATTCATTAAGTGCCAAATTAATATGCCACGCACTGGGCTAAGGAACTGGGAATACAGTTTCCCTAAAAGATGTCCGACTAAGGAGAAATAACATTTACAAAGATGAGCCAATACAAAATACATACACAGTGTCTACAAACTATTTTTGGTGGTTGGGGAAGGCAATCACAATTAGGAAGAATCAGACAAAAAGGCCTGGTGGCAGGGGTGACATTGGAGCTGCCTTTTGAAGGCAGTTAAGAGAGGAGGGAAGGCATCCCAGGTACGAGGGATACAGCTTTTGCAAAAGCACTGAGGTGGGAATGTCTTATACTGGGAAAGGCAAGGAAGCTAATCTGGCTGCAAAGAAGGATGCCTGAGGAAGAGTAATGTGAGACCAGTCTGGAAAAATAGACTGGAGCCAGACTGTGAATAAGTTATCAGGGTCTATGGAGAAGCAAGAGGTGTGAGCACTCTGGGTAATAAAAACTGTTGACATTTACAAAGCACTTTAAAACTTGCAGAATACATAAAACTTGCAGAATACATAAAGTTTATGTACATTATCCTGTCCTGTAAGATAGGTACTACAAGTGATTTTGGGGGGAGAAGAGAGGAAATAGGACCTTTTTGGGTATAAAATGCAGGACTTAAACCAAAGTCTTCCTGACTGGGGCTGCCTCTCACTCATGAAAGGCATTAATATTTCCATTTTATAGAGGAGAAAACAGAGGTTCTAAAAGGTAAAGTGATTTGCCCATAGTCACATAGTTAATAATAAATATTAATAATGCTGTATTAATATCATTAATAATAAAAATAACAGCTAGAATTTCTATAAGGCTTTAAGGCTGCCATGGGGCTTTACATGTATTTCCTCATTTGATTGTCATCGAAACTACCCTGTGAGGTAGATACTATTATTATCCACTTCACAGTTGTGGAAACAGGGCAAGAGAGAGCTGAAGTGACTTACCCAGCTGGGCACATAGCTAGTGAGTGTCTGAGGCAGGATTTAAACTCGGTCTTCCTGACTCCAACTCTGGCCCACTAGCTACTGTGATACCCCCATATTCCTAATTTCAAATCTAACAGGTTTTCTACCACACATAGAGAAATGAGCCTCAGGACTCTACTGAGTCATTCATTCTCCCATCACAAATCTCATTGCCTTTGGATAACAGACACCACAGTAGAAAAAAAGAACAAGACAGGATTTGGAGTCCAGAGCTCAGTTTCCCCTCCCAGTTCTACTCACTGGCTATGGGATTTAGGGCAGGTCAACCCTAAATTCTCAAATTAATCTCAAGGTCAAAGAAAGGCTAAAACTAATTTAATCCCAGAGCTGCCACTCCCACCCTAGAAATACTATTATCAAGTGGTTCTCCAAGAGGCAGAGAATCTTACCTCTCTACCAGTCCTACAAATGTAAAGAGAGGGGGGGAAGTGCACAGGATGTTGGACATTGTCTTATTATAACAGCATTATAATTGAAACACCACCCTGAGCTTCAAAGACTACTTTACTTGTACCTGTTCTCCAGAGTGATGACTAATCACCAAAAAGAACCACCTTGGAATTTAAAGAATGTTTTCTTCCAAGGAGTTCAAAGAGCTGGACCTTGCATTGCTCTGATTAGACTCTCCAAGTAGCCTCAACTCTCTTCTTATGGTGGTAAAGTTGAGGCATAGGAATAATAGCTTGCTTCTCCCCCAAAATTACTCATGCATCAGAACTCAAAACCCAGATCTATTTTCTCATCTGGTCCCATTCCACAAGGCTTTCAGGGTCCTAACTTAAGAAAAAGTTCAAAACATGTGGGTAGGACATAAGTTCATCAGGTCATAAGATCACAAAGAAGGAAGCAAAATTCAGGTCCAGGACTCTCATTTTACAGATAAGGAAATGGGGGCCCAGGGAACTAAAGGGACTTACCTGAGGTCAGTGAATCCACAAGCACATACTATGTGTCAGGCATTGTGAATACACAGGCAAAAAAATGACACAATCCCTAACCTTAAGGAATTTATGTTCCATTCATGGAAACAACACATACTCATACAAGTATACAAATATGCAAATATGTACACAAGATAATAGGGGGAGGAGGGCAGGTAGGTGGCACAGTGATTAGAGTGTCAAGCCTGGAGTCAGGAAGACCTGAGTTCAAATCCATCCTCAAACACTTATTATGTGACCCTGGGCAAGTCACTGTTTGCCTCAGTTTCCTCATGTGTAAAATGTGCTCAGGAAGGAAACAGCAAACCACACTAGTATATTTGTCAAAAAACCCCAAATGACATCACAATGAAGAGTCAGATGTGGCTGAAAAAGGATGGAACAATAACAATAAATAGAGTGAGGCAAGGGAGGAAAGAGGGAGAGGGGAGTCACAAAAGGCTAAATAAATGTAGAAACTGGCATTAGAGCTGAGTCTCAAGGGAAATATTGGAGGCAGAGTTAAGGAAAGAGTGTATTCCTGGGATGGTGGAGAGACTGTAGAAAGATAAAGAGGTGGAGTGTCACATGTGAGAAACAGCAAAATTATACAGGTAATACGAGGCAGGAGGTAGGATTTGAATCCAAATCTTCTGACTCTTTTTACCATGAATAGGACATAGATTACTTTACAGATGAAGAAACTGAGGTGCAAGGAGTTCAAGTGTCAGTCTGTCTGAGGTGCCAAGACCTAGAATGGCATAGTAGAAGAGGCATTGGACTCAAGAGCCAAGTTAGAATCAAGGTTCTGCCACTTCCTCATTGTGTGACCATGGTTAAGTCACTTCATTTTTAAGGACCTCAGTTTTAAAATCATGGAATGTCACAACTGGAAGGGACTGAAGGAGTCAGCTAATCCAACCCATATTCAAGAAAGAGTCCCCTTCTCCACAACAACGCATCCTTCAAGTGGTCTTCCATCCAACCTTCATTGGATGGCTTTCAATGAAAAGGAATTCCCTCTCACCTCTGGGTGCTCATTCCAACGCTGAATAATTCTACTGAGAAGTTCTTCCATGTGTGAACTTAAATTGGATTCCTCTACCTAAGTTTTTTATTTTCTCCTCTAGAAGAAATTCTTCTACATGACAGCCTGTCATGTTCTTAAAGACACAGATTATGACCCCTCTGAATGTTCTCTTCTACAAAGAACATTCCCAGTTCTTTCCATTGATCTTCATGTGGATCCTTCATCCTCCTGGTTGCCCTCACTCCAGGCTATCAGTACCCTACCCAAAACAAAAAACTCCAGATATGGGATGATTATTTCCTTATTCCTAGAAATAATGTCTCTTAATGTAGTCCAAGACCACTTCAGTATTTTTTGGCTTCCATGTCACTTTGTTTATGGACTGGGCTTGTTGTTATCACTGTGTTGGTTGTGTCCAACTCTTTGTGAACCCATTTGGTAAAGATACTGAAGTAGTTTGCCATTTCCTCATTCAGCTCATTTAACAGATGAGGAAGCTGAGGCAAACAGGGTTAAGTGATTTGCCCAGGGTCACACAGTTAGCAAATGTCTGAGGCTAGATTGGAACTCAAGAAGAAGAATCTTCCTAACTCCAGGCTAGGTACTCTATCCACTGTGCCACCTAGCTGTTCCATCACTGGACTTGTAGTCCACTAAACCCCTAGGATCTTTTTCTGGCAAACTACTGTCTTACCATGCCTTCCCATGTTCTGTTTGTGAGGCTAATTTTTTTTACCCAAGTCTAAAACTTGACATTTATGCCTATATAAAGCCCAAGGAAATAAAATGTTTGGAGATAATCTCTAAGGTCCCTTTCATCTTTAAATCTAATGATTCTGTGACTTTTTGTGAGAAGTATATTTGCTGACTCCTTCTCTTCTCAACCACATGCTGTGGGATGGCCCCAACAGTGCCATTTCAGCCTTAGCTGGATTTCATTTTCTGCAGGAGATGCAATAGACCACAAATCCTTCCCCTTCCAAGAAATCTTCATTGCAAACACTGTCCCCTCTCTCTTGGCAGGAAATCCCCACAAAGGACTATAATAGGATAGGAGGTCTGAGTCATGGTCCAAGGATAATGGTACTGAAATGTGATCCAGAGATGTCTAAGGCAAAAGTCAACCACTTCACCTACTACCTTATTTACAGCAGTCTCTAAGCAGATCAGTAATTCCATTATCATCTTCATCATGCCCCACCCAGAATAAACTTATTACCAGTTATATCATCAGCAAATTCACCACCCTGGAGATTGCTTCAGCAATACCTTCACTTGATTCTGTTTAAGCGAGTTCAAAAAAGAGCTAGGAAAGGAATGCGAATTGAGGAAAGGAATTTCTTAAAATGGTGATTCTGGGAGGGACTCACCTATGGAAGAAGATGTTCCAGAGTGAAAAGACCTCGGGGGCTGAGGGAACTTATGTTTGCTTGCATGTATGATGTAGCCGAGGTATACTCCTGAGAATCAGAGCCAGGAGCAGAAAACCTACATCCCTGGGAGTATCCCTGGGAAATGGCTCTAATTCCAAGGAGGAGGGCCTTCAAACAGGGTAGAAGCATGGGATCACATCTGAAATAAACAAACAACACGGGCAGCAACCAATGATAAGGACTCCAGGAGTCAACACAACTTCAGAGGAATAGCAAAGAACCCGCTGACAGCAAATCATGGCAGAAGCTGGCACCGGTTCCAAAGGGGCATTAGAAGTAAAACCACGCAAGCAACATTCAACCCTGTCATTTGAAAGAGCTCCTTTCTCATTATGGCCTAAATATATCTCCAAGCTGAGAAGGAGCTTTAGCAGCATGGTGCAGTGGAAAGAGGGCTGGATTTAGTGTCCCAAGTCTCAGGTTGGAATCCCAGCTATGCACAGCCTAGGAGTGTGACCTTGAACAAGTTCATTCTTCATTCTGAGCATCCAATGAGGAATCTGGAGCGGATGGGCTTACAAATTTCTGACTCTATCTAGGATCCTATGAGATTGCAAGCTGCAAAGATTTGAGCTATCTTCTCTGTAGAAACAGGCATAGATACTACTGTTCAATCACATCCAAATCTTCAGGACCCCATTTGGGGTTTTCTTGGCAAAGATGCTAGAATGGTTTGCCTGCCATTTCCTTCTACAGCACATTTTTATAGATGAAGAAACAGAGGCAAACTGGGTTAAGCGATGTGTCCAGGGTCACATAGCTAGGCCAGATTTTAACTTAGGTCTTTCCAACTCGAGGCCTAGTGCTCTATCCACTATTCCACCTAGCTGCCCTTAGAAACAGGTGAGAGAAGCTCATAAAATCATGGTAGAAAGAGGTCCTTCTGGTACTGAAAAATCCCATTTCAATCCCTTAGGGTTCAAAAGTCGAGCCTTGGAACTTATACTGTGACACACACTATAACTGTACATTATGTTATATAAGGTTTCCAATCCAAAATAGTCTACAGATGTGTGAAAAAAGGCCTGTCTGATGCATTGAAATAGTTTGTTTTTTTTCTAGAGGAGATGAAAGAGATCAGAAAGAGGAAGCAAAAACACTTCCCTTTTGGCTTTCTCCAAGCCAAAAGGCCCTCCCTTACAGAGAGTTATACAATATTACAGACAGAAGGGAGCTTCAAGACCATCTAGTTCAGACGCATCCAATACACGGCGGCCCCGAACATTCCTGGGGACTGCTCAAATCTGACGAAAATGTAATTGAGAAATATTTAACAAAATAAATAAAATATAATAGAAAGTAGATAATGCAAACATGAGGTTTTTCTAAGTCAATATGCAGCCCTTGTGTATGTTTTAGTGACCCCTGTTTCTATTTGAGTTTGATTCACTATTCTAGTGGCATCCCCTCTTTCATTTTATAGAGAAGGCAACGGAGCCCCAGAGAAGGGAAATGACATGCCCAAAGTCACGCAGTAAGTTAGGAGTAATGCCAGCACTAGAATCCAGATTTCCTGACTCCTAGGACAAGACTATTTTTTTTCCCATATTTCACTGCCTAGCTCCAGAAAGAGGATTTTGCTTCAAATTAGGGGACTTAAGCAATGGGAAGGCATCTACCACAGTGTCACATTCTCTGATGGAGATTTTTCCACGATCACTAAATGTTAGCTTATCGTTTCTGAAACTAAGTCAACTAGGATAAGACCAAAAGCCATGGTTTTCTCCTGTGCCTTAGTTTCCCTACCTGTAAAATGAAAAAGCTAGAATTGGGTATTGATAATGTCTCTTCAATTGCAAATCCTATGATCTGACATAATTTTGTTTTATGGTATTATTATTTAGTTTTATTTTATTGACATTTTTGTCAACTAACAAGCATGTGTTTGGCATGTCTCTTTAAGATCTTCTTGGTCTCAGGGCCAAGGGAGTGGAGTCACTGTGGGCAAGGGTTCCACATCAGACTCTTGCCTCTGGGTCATAGCTCCTAACCCAAATAGCCTCGCCACTCCTTCATCCCTGATGATTACGGCTCAGAATCCCCAGACGATAGAGGAGTTATTGGAGTCAGATGATGCCCATGTTTATAGAGGCCTGCCATCCCTGGGGTGCCCCTCTTCCCTCCTAGACACATCCTCTGTATCCTTCACAGGAACATACAAGGAAGAGTCAGTGTAAACAAAACCAATGACTACCCAGCTTGTGGCAGTGACCCACTTCCAAAGAACCTAGTCTAAAACCATAAAAAAGGGAAACATGTTTTGTGATCGCTGCTTACTGTTGATTTGTTTAAAGTGACGGTGTCTTATTGGCTTCCTCTTGGTAGAGTAACTGTCTGGGCTGCATATACCAGTGACTGGGGACGGGAAATCAGATGGAGATCAGCCCTGCAACTGTTTTAAAAACTACCAGCCCAGCATCCAAGGCTGGTGAGAGTGCTAAAAAATGACCCTTTTCATAAAAGCAGGAGGTTAAGCCCTGTGGGCAAAGAATCAAGAAAATCACAGAATGTTAGAGTTGGAAGAGACTTTAGACTTCATCCATCCCTTTCTCTTCATTAGACAAGCTCACTGTAACATCAAATCAATCAACCAGCATCTACCAAGTACCTGGTATGTGCAAGGCACTAGAGATACCAAGATAAAAATAAAAACATTATTTCCCACCCTCAAAGGGGTTTACCTTCTTTCAGGAGAACCAACTGTGCTATCTATCAGTATATTCAAAATGCATACAAGGTAGTTTTAGGGTGGAGGGAAGCACTAAGAGCTGGGAGAGGGAAGGATCGAGAAAGGTATCAGCAGGAAACAAAGTTTGAGCTGTACTATGAAGGAAACCATGTATTTTGAGAGACAGCAACAAGAAAGAAACATAGCATAGGCATGGAGGAAAGTCGGTGCCAAGGCACAGAGATGAGAGATGGAAGATGAAATGTTGCCTATGAAGAACAAGAGAAAAGCCAGTTTGTTGAGATCATATACAGGTGGTTGTTGTGTTTGTCTCTCGTTTTCAAAGAGCACCATGACATCAGAGAGATGATGACATGACTTGCAGGAAAGAAAGAGGTATATGAGTTGAGGACCATGTTTTGTGCTTGAGATTCAGGATTTGGATTCTAGCTCCCAGCTCTACACTGGCTAGTGTCCTAGAAGACCCAAACCTATAGGCCCCCTTTGCTAAAGTGCTCTACGATTTACAAAGTACTACCCTCACAGAAACCCTGTGAGGTAGATAGTGCAACTCTTATTAGTGCCGTCGTGCAAAAGAGGAAACAGAGGCTCAGAGGGGTCTGTGCCAGGGTTCCAGTAAATATGCAGTCGGGATTAGAGCCCAGGTCTTCTTATGATTTTAGAAGTGTAAGGTACCTCAGGAGACATCTTCATGAGTTCACCAATTCAAAGCTACAATTCCTTCTAGAATTAGAAGCCATCTAGTCTAACCCCTTCATTTTACAAATAAGTAAACTGAGGCCCAGGGAGGTTGAGTAACTTGTCCAAAGTCACACAGGGAGTATCAGAGGTAGAATTCAAGAGAAAGTCCTCGGACCCCATAATCACTCAGGGTTCCTTTGACTGTGCCATGAAGACGCTTTTCTGACTCCAGTATACCTATGGTTCCCCCACCCAGAACCAACCATGATGAAGCCCCTTTTGGAAATGTCCCAGAGAGCTTTGGGAAAATGTTGTCTATGCAAGGAATTAGAACAGCAAACAAAACAGGGCTGCTGTGCTCTTGAGTAACAAAGTCCTCACATACTAATTTCCACACGTATAGCCTCTCCTTGCCTGGCTCTCTGCAGAGAAACTAAGAAACGCCCAGACTCTCCCAACTGGGAGGGCCAAGATCAGCACCAGCATTTCTTAGTGCCTTCACCCAAACAATTGGGAAGGTAGACAACAAACAGGACAAACAAAGAGCAAGAAGGGGCCCCCTGGCCAACTCCCCCCTTTTCCAAGGCACAGAAAGTTCATTTGCCCAAGGTCACACAGCTGGTAAAGAACAAAGCTGGGATTATAAGCCAGGGTTCTTCCACTTCACCATGCTTCCTGCCCTGTGAATATGGCCTCCTCATCCAGGCTGCCTTCAATGTTCAACTTAATCTGAATTCACTTGGATAAGGGGAGACACCCTGGGGCACCCTCAGGAGCCTTGCAGTCTTTAGAAGCAGACCTGTGTCGTCTTCTCCCTCCCATCATCTCCGGAACTTAGATCCGATCCAAAAGCCCCAGGAGCCAGAAGTCTGATGTGTACCAAGCCCCAGTTGTCATGTCTATAGGGAGATGGCATTGCTTCTAATTGTTTTTCTCTCAAAGCGTGGGACAAGAAACCATTCTCTGTTCAGAGACATTCATACAGGAGGAACTGAAAGATAAAATGTAAACATTCTCTATCACGTTCTTATTCAATGGGAAGAGCACTGGGCCTCTGGAGTCAGGAAGACCTGAGTTCAAATCTGCTTTCAAACATTTATTAGCTATATGACCCTGGCAAGTCATTTGCCTTCTGTCTGCTTCCATTTCCTCATCTGTAAAATGGGGATAATAAAAGCATCTACTTCGCACAGATGTTGTAAGAACCAAATGAGATAATCGTTAGAGCACTTAGCACAGTAAAAAAAAGTGCTACATAAATATTAGCTTCTCTTACATTACTGTAGTTATTGTCATTACCCTCTCATCAGTCTGGGTACCAGGAAAGAAGAAAAAGGATAAAAGATTATAAGATCCATGAGAACAGGAACAATATCTTATCCAAAGTTTGTGTCTTTACAGCCTCTTGCTTGCGTCTCTGATCAGAGCTTTGATGTATGAGTAAATAAATGAAGGGCAGCCAGGTGGCACAGTGGATAGAGCGCCAGACCTGGAGTCTGGAAGATTCATCTTCTAAATCCAAATCTGGCTTCAGACACATACTAGCTGTGTGACCCTGGGGAAGAGATGTAACCCTGTTTGCCTCGGTTTCCTCATCTGTAAAATGAGCTATAGAAGGAAATGACAAACCCCTCCAGTATCTTGGCCAAGAAAACCCCAAATGGGGACACAGAGTCAGATGTGACTGAAAAATAACAAATGAAGGAAGGAAGGAAGGAGGGAATGACTGACATCTTACCTAGGAAGCACATATGACCTTGTCTCTATACTGGGAGAGGCTGTGCTTACTCTCCAGACACCATCCCAGAGAGCCTCTTATAGCCAGAAACTTTGACCTCTCAAAACTTGCTTTCTTTTTAGAAAAGCAGATCTAAGAACCGTACAGCAGGCCCTCCTGCGTATGTTGGGGTCCTGACTATCACACTGTGCCAGGCCTAAAACTCCATTGAGAGTGACCAAAAGAAATCCCATAGCCAAGCCCTGGAGAACTATACCTCCACCACCTCTGCTCTCCTCCTCTGAAAAGAGTTTGTTTAAATATTTATTTCATGACTGGAGGCCATGAAAGAAAAGAATAATTAGCAAATCCATTGGTGAAAGTCTAAACTTTACTTCTTTAATGAAGGTTATTCTCTTAATAATATAATAATGGCTAACATTTACGCAGTGTTTCAACAAAGCACTTTACATGTACCTCATTTGAACCTCACAACAACTTTGGAATATAGGGGCTCTTATTTCCCCATTCTACAGATAAGGAAATTGAGGCTGAAGGAAGTTCAGTCTGAGGGTCTGAGGCAGGATTTGAACTTACATCCTCCTGACTCCAAGTCCTCTACTCTATCCATGGCAATGCCTAGCTGCCGTATTAAGATAAAAGAGGACTTTATTTTGTGATATGATAAGATAATCAGTAAGAACTCTGCCAGTTGTAAAATCCTCCATTCATACAAGTATGATTATGTAAGAATATTGACTGAATCTGGGTTCCTGCTGCCAAATGCAAGTTTTTATCAAATTCAAACATATTCCAGAATAAATAAGGACTGCAAAATGTTATAAAATTGACAGAAGTTTTGTACCCTACCTCGGTCAGGCCACATGGGCCATTATGTTCTATTCTGGCCTTATTTCAGGAGAACACTGATAAGTCCTGGTCTGATAAGAGAGTGTCTAGAGGAGGGAAATCAGCATGGTGAAGGACCTTGCACTCAGGCCACCTAAGGATATAGAATTAAAGGACCTGGAGAAGTTGAGCCTGCAGAAAAGAATACTTGGGAGGAGGGTGGGAAGAGATAATAGTGGTTTTCAAGTATTTGAGAGGCTGTCACAAAAAGGAATTAGACTTGTTCTGCTTAGCCCCAGAGGATAGAATTAGAAGCCATGAATGCATAGGAGATACAGGATTTCAATTTCATGGGAAGAAAATTTTCCCAGCCATCAGAACTGTTCACAAAAGCAAAGAAGTTTTGGGTTCCTTCTCATGAAGTGTGAAGAGAAGGGGTGGTCTTCAAGCACAGACTACATGACCTCTTGTTGGGAGTGTTGTAGAGAAGACTGTTATTTGGGTATGGGTTGAACCATACCATTATTTACATGCCTCCTAATTCTGACATGGTGTCACCCTTGGGTGACAAACGATCGGAAGTTGGATGAGAGCATGTAAGGAATGCCTTCCCTCTGAGATCATCTCCCATTGATCTTGTCTGTATCTTGTTTCCTGCCACAGCACATGGAGTCATGAGCACCCACCTTTAGAGGAGGCATGTAAATAATAATTATTCAGTAATAAGCTGCTTAAATGATAATATAAACATTGCCCCTCCCACTTTTGGAGCAAATTAAAAAAATAAAAAGCTGGTGCTGGCCTCAGACACTTACTAGCTATATGACCCTGGACAAGTCACTTTACCCTGTTTGCCTCAGTTTCCTCATCTGTAAAATGAGTTGCAGGACACGGCAAACGACCCCAGCATCTTTGCCAAGAAAACCCCAAATGGGGTCATGAAGAATCAAACATAATACTACTGCACAACATCATATCTTGTTTTCACATAGTTGTATAGATGGTCTCCTGTCTGCCTCCCTCTATTAGACTATGAGCTCCTTGATCAGTTCCATGAGAGCAGGAACGGTCTTTTGCTTGCTTTGTATTCCCCAGCTCTAAGCACAATCTGTGGCACATAGTAGGTACTAATTGACACTATGACAAAAGTCATAATGCAATTTGAAACTTTAGTTAAGCTTTAAAGATTAAATCTGCCCTAGGACTTTTGGGACACCTTGTATAATTCTTGTTTGCACATGATTATTTTCATGTTGTTTCCCCCACCAGGTTCTGTGCTTCTTGAAGGCGGAGACTGCTTTTGCTTTTCTTTGTAAACTAGTTACTAGTGCCCCAGTTAACCTAGTGCTAGTTCAGTTCAGTCATATCCAACTCTTCTTATCAGCCCATCTGGAGTTTTCTTGGCAGAGATACTGGTTTGACACTTCCTTCTCCAGCTCAATTTATATAGATGCAAAAACTGAAGCCAACAGGGTGAAGTGACTTGCCCAGAGTCACATAGCTAGTAAGTGTCTGAGGCCAGATTTGAATTCAGGAAGAGGAGTCTTCCTAGTTCCAAGTCAGGCACTCTATGCACTGGACCATCTAGCTGCCTGGTAGCAGAGCCTTGATAAATACTTTACTACTACTAGATACTACTACTAGATACTACTAGAATAAAGTAGTCCCTATCAACAGCTTCAACAAATAATGAATAGTCATCAGATCTTTGTAGTTTACTAAATAGTTTTATGGAGGTTTCTCTTTAAGGCCACTGACTGCCGCAGTAAGAGCTACTAAGCGTTTAAACATTGTAGTTTGTAAATGAAGACTTTTGCATAGTGGATTTCCTTTCGTGAATGCAGTCAATCATAAGACTTCATCTCCCTTCAAGAAACGCCCTCCTGCCTCACTCTGTCTCTCAGAATCACTAGCTTCCTTCAAAGATCAGCACAGGTTGCACCTCTGCACGAAGCTTTTTCCGATTTCTCTGCTTCCTAGAATCTTCCCCTCCCAATTCTCTCCATCTCTCTGTGTGTCTCTCTCCCTGTCTATACACACACACACACATATGTAAAACTCCTCCACATATAGACATATGGTAATTTGTAGTATCCATACCAACATGTATAAAGAATGGCAAGGAGTTTCATTTTTGTTCTTGTAGCTCCAGCATCCAAAAGGTGCTTAAGAAATGTTTATTGATTGATTGAATCACATTCTATTTCTCACCCAAAAGCGTTCCCTCAGTTTAGCCCTACTGAGTGCCAAATCTTTGTCTTCTGGTGCCATAAAATGGTAGTAAATGCTCTTCCCTTTTCCCCCTTGTTGCTCTGACTACCCTATTGTGTAGCACGTTGCCTAGCAAAGTTGTTAATTACTTTTTGCTAATGCTGTACTTTATAGTTTGCTTATAAGGCCAAATGACTGAGAGAACTTTGGCAAAGTCAAGTTTAGCCTGGCACCAGAGAGAGTTCATGGACCTCCTCGGAGGGATCTGAACCTAGAAACAGGAAAGGGAAGTAGAGGAGGGAGAGATAGGCGAGTCCTTCTGTTGCAACTTCAAAGTCTCACAAAGTCTTTCCATGTGGGTAGGACTACCCAAGGTTTGAGTTCAACTGGCACAGCTTTTGAGAAACCGGGGTCATCTCCACCCTCAGGACAAGGCATCAGAAGGACTTTAGAGGAGGCATGTAAATAATAATCATTCAGTAATAAGCTGCCTAAATGATAATATAAACATTGTCCCTCCTACCTCCAGAGCAAATAAAAAAATAAAAAGTTGTTTTATCCCTATCACACACAAGGGTGAAGGTAGTTACTCCAAATAGCCTTCTGGCTTGGAGTTTTCTAGTGGACAAAATGTCACTCCAGAATTTGTCTTCCTGGTCCCAAAGCAACAGAACTTGATGTAGAAGAGAAAAATCCTGAATGTCCCATTGCCCTTAATACTCATTATATATGTAGCTTATACATATATATGTATATGAGCTTATACATACATGTGTATATGTATATATATATATATGTGTGTGTGTGTAAATATGTACACCTACATACTCAGGTATAACTTATAAGGTACATTGGGATACATTTAATATACTTATATATGTATCTTTTTCAAAAGTATTCCCAAAATGCCATAAGACATTCAAATTTTCTAATACTATAATTAAAAAGGAGGAAAGACTTCTTCTGGACTTTAATAATTTTTCTCTTCATCCATAGTAGACTATTAAGAACACAAGAAAAGAGGATTTGGAAACAGAGACAAAGTGATTAAGCTAAAATCACAGAAACAGAAACAGTAGCATGGCTGAATTCAAGCCCTGGGCTCTAGAGTAGATCCATTGCTCTGTCTGGAGGTTCAGATGTATACCAGTCATGTCATGAGACTTTGGAGGAAAAGCATCACTTGGTGAAAAAAAGTATCAGAGTGGGAATTATGAGGTCTGGATTCCAGCCCTGGCTCTGCCACAATGTGAGGTGAGCATATGAGAGCTCTCTGGGCCTCAGTTTCCCCATCTGTAAAATGAAGAAATTGGATTAAATGATCTTCAAGATCCTTTCTATCTCTAAAGTTCTATTGTTCCCCCAAAATAGTTCTCTCTCCCCAAAGAAATTCCATGATGTTGCCCTATTGATTGAACTTAAAACAAAGGTGTTTTTTAATCCTATCTGTTCACAAATTCCTAAGTCACTCATTTTCATAACCACCTTGTCTCTTCTCAAAATAAATATATCATCCAAGTGCCTTATAAAGTCAATGCATCAGTCATCTCATAAAAAAATTCTGAAAGGTCATCTTATCCAACCTCCTATTTTATAGATGAAGAAATGGTTTCAGTGAAGTGACAGACCTTACCCAAGGTACACAACTAGTTACTGGTGGAGCCAGCACACAAATCCAAACACAGTGTTCTCCTTACTATACTGAAGTGCCTTCTACCTTGCCCAGAGTCACAATCAATTGAGTATGGCCAATATTCATTAAGCATATTTGTGGTGGTAGCTAGGTGATGCAGTGATTAGAAGCACTGAGCCTGAAGTCAGGAAGACCTGAGTTCAAATCTAGCCTCAGAATATTTCTAGTTGTGTGACCCTGTGCAAGTCATTTAACTTCTGTTTGTCTTAATCCACTAGAAAAGGAAATGGTAAACCACTCCTGAATCTTTGCCAAGAAAACCCCATGGACAGCATCGCATGGTCTAGAAGGTCAAGAAGAATTGGACATGATGGAACAACTCTGGTAGGCACTGGGAAAACTAGATACTAGAACCTTCATCTTCCGACTTTCAATCACTCTACTCATTTTCTCCACTAAGGGAGCCCCAATGACTTAACAGGCCAAAGCTCTTATCTACCAGTATCTAACATATATCTGTACATATTAACTCAGTGACCATATACTTGGAGCTGAAAAAAGACCTTCCAAGGTCATTCAATCCAACCCCCTTACTTTGCAGGTGAGAAACCTGAGGTCTAGAGAGATGTAAGGAACTTGTCAATGATAGTCAAAATTTGAACTCAGGTTCCATTAGAATTCTTATTTCATTCCACAGTGCTTCTTATGCTCCCTCTATCCCTCAGAGAGTAGCTGGCTAGAGCCTGTTAAAGCCTTGAGGGCCTGCTATGGAAACCAAGAGGAGTGAAAAGCTTCAGAGAATAAAATGACTTTTCCTTCACCTCAGCAAAAGACAACCAAAATAAAACAAAGAATCTTCATTTAATTAGATTTTGCTTTTAACTCAAGCATACTGGCACAAAGGCTGCCAAGAGAAGAAAGAAACAAGGCAACTATTCCCTGTCCTTCCTTGGGAAAGAAGCCACTTAACTGTTCCTTCTCACCAGCCTCGGATGTTTTAACTCCCCAATCCAGATAAGCTAGCTGCTTGGCCAAAAAGACTTCACAACAAACTCGGAATGGCGGGAGCTAGGGTTACTCCCTCCCTCCGAGGGCAGCTGAAAAGAAAAGATTAAAGGAACGTAATCTATTCTAATTCTAAGGAAAAACTACAAAAGCTCAGTTTGCTGCCCCCAAGATCTTTTATTCCACCTTGCGCCTGTAATCATAAAAAATTAAGAGCAGGGGAAAATATCGGTTTAGAAATCACCTAGCCCAGCTCCGTCATTTTACACATTCAGAAAGGGGAAGTGATTAATAAGGCCATACACTTAATACGAAGAGTACAGAAATAGAATTCAAAACCAGGGCCTCGGACTTCAAAACTCAGCGCCCTGTCCCCCGAAGCCCAGCTCACAGCACCTGCCACTCCCACCCGATGGGAAGATTGTGAGGGGAAAGAACCCAGACTCTCACCAGGAAGAGTGGTTTTAGGGACTTCAGAGGAGGAACTCCAAGGAGGGCAACTCAGACTCGATCTTCACAAGATTAAAAGAGAAGTCAAATACTCCAACCTTCTCATAGTACAGATGAGGAAACTGAGGCCCCCAAAGCCAAGTGAAATGCCTAGGGTCACCCTAGTAGCGGCGCTACGAGTTAAGAACACAGTCCTCCCCTCCCTCGTATTTGGAGATGGGGGAGAGAAAGAATAGGAGAGATGGAGAAGATGTGCCTACAAAGACCGAGCTGGGATGCTAAACTTTGCAAGCCAGAGAGAGATCTCGGGGCGGGCTGCGTGGGAGCACCCCTGGGCTGAGCGCAGGGCATCCACCGGGAAGGACAGCCCAGATCCACGCGCGCACGGGAACACGGACAGACACACACTGAGACAGCCCGACGCAGACACACACAGCACCACGACTAGAGGAAGGGGAAGAGCGCGCCGGGCTGCCAGGGCACAGGGATCAAAGACCGCTTTACCGTGCGCCCCCGAGCTAGCAGGGGAAACCTTGGGGGCGCGGAGCGACCCCTGCGGGACAGCCCCCGCGGACTTCAGTCCGGTCCACGCGGCAGCCGTAGCCTCCCCGGCAGGTCCAGCCCATCAGTCCCCGGGAGGGCTCGCGGGGCAGCTTCGGGGACACAGAGGAGGGAGGACCGCACCAGCCAACAGGCCACCGCCCTCCCCCCGCCTCCACCCCCCTGATTGATGGAGCCCCCAGCTCCAATCCAGCCCCGGCTGGCCGCGGGCTTCTGCAGCCCCATTGGCTAGGCGTCCTTCGCCTCCCCGCCCCCTTTTCTTTCCACTCTCCCCCTCCCCAGAGAGGAACGGGGGCGGGGCTCCTCCCCTCCCTCACAGACAATGCTGAGCTGCTGGAGCCCCGGCTCCGGCGGGCGGGCGCTCTCCAGCACCCACCCCTTGGATTGTCATCCGAGGCATCTTTTCTTTGCATTCCTTTTTTGCTCAGGCGCGGGAGAAGGCTAGTGGTTTGGGAAGATGAGCTGAGCTGAACGCCCCTCTTGGAGTGCCGCTGTCTAGTGCCGGGCTACCCTAGAAGCCCCTTCTTGTCAGGGGCTGAACTGAGGGGGAGGGTGGGGGGAGAACTGAGGATCTGGAGAGGGAGAGAGACTTCCCAGAAGGTTTACGTTGAAAGGAGCCTTAATCTTAATTGAGCAAAAAGCATTTATTTGGCCCCTGCTAAGTGTCAGGTACTGGGGATACGAGGACAAAATGAATAGTCCCTTCCCTCGAGGAGCTTGATTCATGGGGTGGGGAACCCCTAGTGCACCACTTATAAATACACACATACACATTCACATATATGTATATGTGTATTTACGTATGTATACAAGATCATAGGATCACAGATTTTGAGCTGTAAGAGACCTCAGAAGCCATCCAGTTCTGCCACCTCAAGATGAGGAAGCTGGGGCCCAGGGAAGGGACTTGCTTGCCCAAAAGTCACAAAGCTTACGTCAGAGACCAGACAGGAGCCCAGGTCTTTTGAGTCCTGCGTCCATGAATGCTCTGTCTGCTGTGTTAAATTCACAGGTTCCTAAAGTTACACCTTCTCTCCCCTCCCCTCCCACCTCCCCCACCATAACCAGAGTCATAGGATTTAAAGCTGCAAGTAAGGGACATTACAGGTCACCAAGTCTAACTCTCACCAAACAGTCATTCTTCTCTCTGTCACCCAACGTTCTGTCAGTTGCTAAATTTTTTTAACTGCATAATATCTATTAGAATCCTTCCCCCTTCTCTCCTTTCCTACCACCATGGCCTTAGTTCAGGCCTTTGAACCTCTCCTCTGCTCTAATCATCAATCACCAGGCATTAATTTAATGGTTGATAGCTAGCTAAGCATTGGAGATTTTTTCAAAAAGCAAAATTGGCCCCTGTTCTCAAGGAACTTACATTCAAATGAAGGAGATATGAGATATAGATAAATATATACATATCAGATACATACAGAAGAAATATCTTAGAGGAGAGGGTCATAGGATCATGCATTTAAACCATCATTATGCCCAATCCCCTCATTCTAGAGATGAGAAAACTGAGGGTAAGTGCTCATGGTCACAGAGCTAGCTGACGGCTTCAAACTCAGGTCTTCCTGACTCCAAATATAGAGCTTTCCCCACCATATCACAATGCCTTCAATAATAACATTTGTTTAGAGCCTTAAGCTTAGACCTGAGTTCAGCTCTGGCCTCAGATCCTTACTCCCTGTGTGACCCCCTAGGCAAGTCACTTCACCCTGTTTGCCTCAGTTTTCTCATCTGTAAAATGAGCTGGGGAAGGAAATGGTAAACCACAGCAGCAATCTTTGCCAAGAAAATCCCTTATGGGGTCACGTACAGTCAGATATGATTAAACAATTAAGGTTTGCAAAGTAAATTGCAATTATCTCATTCTATCCTCACAACCATGGTGGAAAATAGGTATTATTGCTATTATCCCCATTTTAAAGATAAGAGAAGGAGGTCCAGAGAAGTTAAATGACTTGCCTAGGGTTACTGAAGTCTTCCTGACTCTTAGACTCTGAATGCTCACTGTATCACTTCTTTGCCTCTATCTCCAGGTACTTTTCACATAGATTGTTTCCTAGTCCTCTCTCACCTATTATAAGAACATAGCTCTGGAGTTAGAAAAGATCCCAGATGCCACCTAAACCAATTCCTGGAATTTACAAATGGCACCACTCTGCTCCCAAATCTTAGCCAAAGTCACATGGAAGTAGGTCAATGGCAGTACTAGGGCTAAAAAGCACAATCCTCTATTTCCTACTCCATGAGCTTTCCATGGCATCATTCTGCCAATCATAAAACATTGTCTCTACTCTCATGAAAGTGAAAAAAATTAGTGAGGGAAGCAAAACATATATCAAACAAGTAGGGAATAATTTCTGTATAAGGATGACATCTTTTTCTTCCCAGCATGCAGCTGGTGCTGAGGTTCTTCCCTCCTCCCTTTTCTATATGTTAAAGGAAGTAGCCCCAGAGAACTTGAATAATTTTGCTCAGCTGTTCGTCAGAGAAAGAAAAGTCACCAGAGAGAGAAAAAGAGAAAAAGACATATCCTCTCATTCTTCCCTCTCCCTTCCACCTCCCCCACCCCAAAACCATGGGATTTAACAGATAGGATGTGTTGCTATTATCAGGATCACCCAGGCACGAGAAGAAAGAGGATGCAAGTGGTAACAAATCACTGTGAACCAACCAGGAATTGAGGGAAAGCGGGGGTGTTGCTATTAAGGTATAACTATGAGCCCTCTGGGAGATCTGTTGTATGTGACACCATAGTTTGTAGAGCCAGTCTAGAGAACAGAGAAGCCCAAATCATTATATACAGGGCTGGGAGGGAACTTAAAATCTACCCAGTCTAACCCTCATTTTATAGTGAAGGAAATTGTGGACCATAGAGGTTAACTGATTTCCTCAAGATCTCAGATTTACTAAATGGCAGATCTAGGACTCAACACCTACATCATGACTAGGATGTTAATGATGATAATAATAAAGCTACTTTTGTAGCACTTTACCTGCATTTTCTCATTTAAGTTTTATAATGATTCTGTGAGGTGGGGGCAGGTATAATCTCCATTTTACATGTGAAGATGTGTGTTCATCCTTCGTTTATGAAGAAGACCATGCCATCAGAGAAATGATGACATGACTTGCACTTGACTTTGTGTTGAGTGAGGGAGGGCTGACATATGAAGATAAGATTTGAAGGACTTGTCCAGGGTCATATAGCTAACAGCCTATGACACTTAATCCAATGTTATTTTCAATCCTTGAAATCCAGACCATTTACTGTTTCTCCCTAGGGATTTCTGGCAAGGGACCACAGCTATATAGCATCCATGGTCTTGACCAGGCCTTCCCAAGGTAGGGAATAAGTTTCAGCTAGGACATTTCAGGGCAGTCCATAGGACAAGGATGTGGGTCAGAATCTTTTAATGAACAAGGAATACTCAGAGGTTACTCATACAGCTCTTAGAACAGAAGCCTTAGTGATGTCTGAAAAAGTCTAGGTCACATTGTGGAATGAGGCCAGATCCATAGCAGAGTCCAAAAAAGAAGGGTGGGTCAAAACCAGAAGTACAATTAAAACCAAGTAAGACTGATAGAAGATAGCGTTGAAATTTCAAGAATTAAAGGTTGGCTACCAGGTGATATGCTAGACAAATTCCAACTTGTCAGTCTATGGGCACATTCATTTTACCCTGCTTTTTGATGAGTGAGTTCATATCACATTTCATCTTATCCCAAATTCTATGTAGCTAGAGAATTTTTACTTTGCTATTCTCTCCAACTTTGGTAAGAACTGTGGAATCTATGATGAGGTGACTAGTCTTTGTCAGTTCTTGATCTGACAACTGAGAAATAAGCAGCATATGAGGAAGAAGAGTCTTGCAGTGGCCAGCAGGATGAATTAGAGACATATAACCTGGAGGCAAGGAGCTTCTAGGATACTGTTAGAGTAATCTAGTTCTTTATGAGGTTGACATAGGGAAGATAGGAACATATAACTTGTAAGGGTCAATGGCTCGAGGGAAAACCTGAGGGGTTTAGGGAATGAAAGTAACAGTAAGGAAAAAGAACAGACTTTGGGTTTGTAAGGCACATGAAAGAACAAAATGATAAAAGAATACAAACAGATAGAGGAATTTCTGAATTCATAAGATGGAATTGTAATTCTTGTGAGGGATAGCAAATTTAAAAGCATGACCATCTCTGTGGGCTATGATAGACCAGAGAAATAGGTCATAGGATAAGAGTAAATTTGAGGAACTAGGAATATGGGGCATTTGAAGGAGCATCATTACATATGTTTAAGTCCCCTCATGTTAATGCAAGTTTGGGGATGGAGAGAAAGATGTGAGCCAGGGTCTGAACTCACTGAGGAAGGAAGACAGATATTCTGGGAGGTCAATAAAAAAATGGTTACCAGGATCTGGATTGGGTGATAAATCTGATCAGGATATGGATAGAGTAAACACCTAAAATGTCACCACAATTCTTATTAGTTATTGCATTAAGTACAAACCATGTTTTCTGGGCATGACAGGATATAAGTTTGAGGATTCGAATAGAAATGTCATGCTGGGGTACTTGGTATGTACCTATATCTGGGCATAGGACTGGTTCCTGCTGGCCACTGCAAGATTCTAGGCATTCATTGATTTATGTTTACATGTACATTTTTAGCCTCTAAATCTGTAGATTCTCCTGATTGCATTCACTTAGAGATCTCCCATTTTCACTATCCTAACTTCCAGAGTAATGGTGGAATCTACTCTGAAACATGGAGACAGAACAATTTTGTATAATGCTGTAGGCAGCAGAGAACCTTTTAGATTGGGAGAGCAGGATATATATTGTGTTTTAAGAAGATTAACATGGTAGCTGTAGGTTACGTTTTAGTGGCCCTGGTCACCCCATCTGACAATCTCATATTAAGCCTCCTATGTAATTGTAGAAAATAAGTCTTTAATCCATGTTAAAGGAATTTCATGCATTAGCAAATAGATGAGCTATTTTTTTGGCAATGGCTCTCTCAATGCACACCTAACATGGAAGCTTAAGACACCATCATTGTCCTCAAGGAATTTACAATTTGATTAGGGAAGTGAGACATAAAACACATGAAAAACTAAATAATAAAATGATGGCTCTGTTAAAAGTATCTTGGATAGGCTCCTCAAAAGCCTGAAAAAGAAAAAAGTGAGTTGATGACAG
This sequence comes from Bettongia penicillata ogilbyi, assembly GCA_023548195.1. Classification (NCBI taxonomy): domain Eukaryota; kingdom Metazoa; phylum Chordata; class Mammalia; order Diprotodontia; family Potoroidae; genus Bettongia; species Bettongia penicillata. The sequence goes on from JAJHZJ010000283.1 coordinate 4,328,898, forward strand.
GCCATTTTCCTAATCAATGCCAGCAGAGCCACCACTGGCCTTTGATCTAATGCCTCCCTCAATTATCCTAGTGGTGTATGGCCTCAATTCCCAACTGCTAAGAAATTAGTAAAAATTAGCCTCCACCCTGGTATAGTAGGAAGAGTCAAGGAGAGAACCAAGGTTCACATCCCAGGCCCTCACTACCTATGTGACCCTGGGCAAGACAGTTTCCAAATCTGTAACAATGGGGATAATAGCACCTGTCTCACAAGTGCTGTAAGGTGTTAGGTGAGAATCAAAAGAGAATAAAATGTTGTAAGAATCAAATGAGATCACATAGTGCTTTGCAAATCTTTAAAAAATCCCTTAAAATGCTAGCTGTTATTGTCATTCTCATGTTTATTAAACCTTTTTGGGTCACAGATTTCTCATCTGCAAAATGAAGAGGTTGGCTTTTTGGAAAGTAGTTTGGAACTATGCCCAAAGGGCTATAAAAATGTGCATGCCCTTTGATCCAGATTCACTACAAAATCTATATCCCAAATAAATCATAAAAATGAGAAAAGGACCTACATGTACAAAAATATTTATAGCAACTTTTTTTGTGGTGGCCAAGAACTGGAAATCGAGGGGATGCCCATCAATTGGGGAATGGCTGAACAAGTTTGTAATGGAATATTATTGTGCTATAAAGAAATGATGAGCAGGCAGATTTCAGGAAAACCTTGAAAGACTTACATGAACTGATGCTGAGTGAAGTGAGCAGAACCAGGAGAACATTGTACACAGTAGCAGCTACATAACATGATGATCAGTTGTGACAGACTTAGCTCTTCTTAGCAAGGCAAGATCTAAGACAATTCCAAAAGACTCATGATGGAAAGTGCCATCGACATCCAGAGAAGGAACTATGGAGTGTGAATTAGATTGAAGACTATTTTCACTTTTGGGGTTTTTTTCTTTCTCAAGGTTTTTTCCTTTTGTTCTGATTCTTTTTTCTCAACATGACTGATGTGGAAATATGTTTAACATGATTGTGCATATATAACCTCTATCAGATTGCTTGTTGTCCTTGGAAGGGAAGGAGGGAGAAAAATTTGGGACTCAAAATTTTATAAAAATGAATATTGAAAACTATCTTTACATGTCATTGGGGACAAAAACTAAAGTACTATGAAGGGAAAAAATAAAAATATAATAGAACATTTAAAAAAGAAAAAAATGAAGGGGTTGGACTAGATCAGGGGTTTTTAACCTTTTTATAAAATGAACCATTTTGGCACTCTGGTGATCAGAAAACAAAATAAAACACATAGTATTATAAAATAAATCTTTTTATAAATCTTATTATAAAATAAATAAATGAAATAAAGTTATTAAAATATTTCTTTTAAAAATAATTTCATGGATCCCTGATCTAGATGATCCCTAAGGTCCTTCCCAGGTAAGGGTGTGCTTTGTAGATGTTTAACACCAGCTTTTTTGTGTGTGGATGGAGTACATATACACTTTTAAATGTAATCTGCATTATTAACATTTTTCCCATCACTTTCTCAATCAACAATACAATAAATGAAGCCCTGATTTGTAGTATTTGTAGTATTTGCAAATTTCTGAGTTGTACTCATACTGAAAATTTAACAATTGTCTCTTCTAAGTCAATTGAAGCTGGTTCAAGTATATCCCTGCTCCCAGATTTAACTCCTGTAATGATGCCTTATCTGATCTTCCTGCAACATATAACCAACTAAATGTGATCACATCTTCCCTTACTCTCTCAACAAGGTGGTACAATGGATAGAACCTGGATCCCGGGGTCAGGAAGACTCATGTTTGAAACCAGTCTCAGACACTTACTAGTTGTGTGACCCTGGGCAAGTCACTTAACCTCTGTCTATGTTAGTTTCCTCAATAGTAATATGTGCATAATAACATCTGCTTCAGAGGGCTCATGAAAGGATCAAATGGAGATAAGAGTTTTGCTTAGTATAATGCCTGGCATATAATAGATACTTAATAAATGCTCATTTCCTTCCTTCTAAATGCCAAGTTAATTTTAGTAATGCATAGAGCTACATTTGTGAACAGGAAGCCATGTCAGCACAGGACAAACTAGTAGTTTCTACCATGCTAGAAATGTCTTCAGTGTGGTGCCATCAACAGAATGGGTCTATTATATAAACATCAACTTGGAAAGTTCAGAAAAGCTCATTACCAGTAAGCTGATCACCAAGCTACAAGCTCTAGAGCTCAGAGGTCATCTACTCCAATCCCTCCCATTTTAAAGATAAGGAAACAGTACTAGTAAAGTTAAGTGAGTTGCCCAAGATCATTGAATTAGTAAGTGACACATGAGTGATGAATTTATTGACCAAGATAATTCATGAAACAAAGAAATCATTTTGAGTGACCCTCAGTCCTGGATGGCGCTCTTCTTGTGTAGGTGTAGAATGGTGGAAAAGGCAACAGAAAATGCAAATCACATAGTTGTGGGTTTCTTCTTTAAGTCTATAAATATTAAGTTAGCTGTGATTCTCATCCTAAAACCAAGCTGCTATACTCTAGAGAATCTGAATCATATTAATATTCTCACTTTTACTGACACCAAAAGATATTTGAAAAGTTGCAATTGAATGGAAGAATGACTCATAGGTTCTCCTTGGAGAGGCAAATAAAGAAATTGGAAGAATCAGTTCCATCATTTTCCTAAAGGCAACAAGACATCATTTCATGGGGCCATTGGTTACCTTGCCTCGCCAGTGCTCAGAGTATACGGGAGCAAAAAGATGACCATAATATCTACAACTCAAACATCAACATCTATTGCAGAGAATGAGAAGGTTGAGAAATATTCTCCCCTTCCAAACCAAGTCCATATATTCTATGATTCTTGGTGACTTCCTTGCAAAGACAGATATAGAGAAAATGCTAATATGCAATGTATATAAATATACTACTATATATTATGTAAAGTATAATAATTATATATTAATACTAAATATTCTAAATATACTCAAATAATTGTAAACATTTTTATAAATGTGCATGCATATTACACATATATGTATATGTGCATATACATATAAATATGTGTATATATGTATGTTTTTTAAGATATAGTCCAGGAGATGACAGAGCTTTGTAGACTCTGAACAGGTAAGCAACTAAAACTGTGCCTGTGGCAACTTCAAATGAGAGGGAAGGGTGGTGCTGGGGAAAGTGTGGTGGGAGTGGGGGACAGAACAAGTCCCATAGCAGGTATAGACTATCAGCTCTTTGAGACTAGGAACTGTCTTTTTGCTTTGCTTTGTATTCCCAGTACTCAATTTCTGCACATAGCAGGTACTCATTGACTGACTCTGTACAGGGTATGCCAAAAGTCCTAATGAATTTTTAAGCCTTAACAAAGCTTTAAAGATCAAAAGTGCACTAAGATTTTTTTATGTACTGTTTGTATATAATTGTTTTCATGTTGTCCCCCCCCCACTTAGATTGTGTGCTTCTTGAGGTAGGAGACTATTTTTGATTTTCTTTGTATCCGGAGAGTTCACTAGGACCTACCAGTATGTACTTAATAAATAAATGCTTATTGACTTGAGTTGATTTGTCACTGTCATGGAGTCGTGGTGGGTTCCCCTGCCTCGAATGTCTTCAAGCAGAGTTCCAATATCCACAGCTAGTTCAATTGACCCTGGGAGGTCACTGCTACTACTCCCTTCATTGTATAAGAGGGGTATAGGAGTCCTGGTCACAGTTCCAGGGCAGAGAAGAGTGCTTGTGATTGATCACAGATCCAACAACAGGCCAGAAGAGTGGCAACCACACCTCTCCTTGCATTATGTCACCTTAGAAAAATCAAGGACTTGCAGACCCCCAGACTAGCTCTGAAAAATAAAAGCACCTGGCAGGAATGAAAGTCTCTCTTAGAGAAGGGTGAGAGAAGATAAGGCTGGAGATGTCTGTTCTGCTTCCTTGTAGCCACACACAACTACAGCCCCTTGCCATAAGTGGTCTTCTGTCTTTACTTGGGGCACTATATCCTCGTATGCTGGCATGTGTGTGTGTTTGTCCTTCATTGCCAAAAAAGACCATGACATCAGAGAAATAATATATGACTTGCAGTTGACTTTGTTTTGAGTGAGGGGGGGCTGTGTAGGTCACCAGCCTCACTTCTCCTCCAGAGTCATCTGAATCCAGTGACCTGATTCATCAGGATGACTGGAAATGGCCCAGGATGAGGCAATTGGGGTTAAGTGACTTGCCCAAGGTCACACAGCTAGTGAGTGTCAAATGCTTAAGGTGAGATTTGAATTCAGGTCGTCCTGACTCCTGCACTGGTGCTCTATCCACTGCACCACCTAGCTGCCCCTGTATGTTGGTACTCTGTCCATGGAAATATAATTTTTGGTTTCTTATATTTCGTAAGCTATTTTGGGGCTTGGGGGCTATATTTTTTTGTAAAAGCTGGGACAGTTTACTTTTTGTCCTGTGCAGTTTTATTTATGATTTCTTGAAATATAACTGAAAAAAAAAACCAGGTTTTTTTTTTAAGTTTTAAAGATGTCCAACAATTCTCTGGATCATCCCATTGTATTTCAAAAGGAGCTACTTGAGCCTTTAAACCAAAATTTCTCTGACTTTCATGAAATGGCCAACAACAGCCCCAACTCAAGACTTTTTGCCTCATTGTATAGATTGTGATGCCTTAGAATGAGTGTAAATAGCAATTGTTGTTTCTTCTGGCCAGAAACTTTGATGGTCTTCCCCTCCTAGTCCGATATTTTTGTGATGGTAAATTAGACCATCTTTTGTCTCAATTCTTAGGTAGTCATGGAATGGGTGTTGCCTCAGACAAACTAAGGCCTAGGACAGATTTTAATTTACAAAGGCCAAGGTCAAGTACTGCATCCCAGGCCATTGCCTGTCTTTTTGACTTTTGTCTTGCCACTGGACTTTGATGATTGTGGAGGGGAGAGTGAGGCTGACAACTTTGTGCAACTCTGCTTCACCTCAATCCAATTCACTCAAAAATGAAGACATCACCTTCATGATGCCACTGGTCCTCTTCAACAACAAAGGACAAACAACAAGAGGATCGGCTCATTGTACAGAGAGTCCAGGTTGTAAGTTCACTTCAGGGAAGCAGCACGGAAGCTTGCACTATGGAAGAAGCACTTTGCTCTCCACTCCAGTCCATTCAACCTGTGCTGGTCATTGCTCTGTGTAATCTATGCTGAAGTTTCAGAATATATTGAAAAATTTCTTCATGAAGACAGAGAGAAAGGCGGACATGGTAGACACTGAGCAACAACCCAAAAATAAAATTGACAGTTTCTTCAAAGATTGAAAATTGCTGGTTGTTGATATGCAAATAAATTTCAGATCTACGTGTAAGTCATACTATTGACTTATTGGAGGAAGGATACAATCCAACACCAAAGTGGTAGAAAAGATAAAGATAAGAATGTATTGGCATGCAATAGGTCAAAGCTGACCTATTTTTGTTGTGGAGCATCAGATTTTGATGTGGAAAAGTGGGAAATGGATAAAGGAAAGGGTATCATTATAGACTATCATCATTTCCTACAGATATTTAACTGATATTAAGTTGTTGCGTTTGTCCTTCCTTCTCGAAGAGGACCATGACATCAAGATGATGATATGACTTGCACTTGACTTTGATATGAGTGAGGGAAGGCTGGGCAAGGACACCAACCTCACTTTCTTCTCCTGAGCCATCTGGGGCCAGGCTGGAGATGGCCCAGGATGCAATGGGAGACCCTGGCCCTTTCAGGCTAAGGTCTTATCACATTGTCACTTTGGGTGAGATACACCCATTCAGTGAATAGGCTTCTTTAAGTTAGTCAAGGGATGACCCCTTTAATTAAAAAAAAATCAAACTGGGAAGGGAAGACCCTCAGGGCTCCTGGGTGAAAGAGAAACAATTACTATTTAGTAATTGCATTCACTCTGTGCTATGAGTGGGGACTTGTTCAGTCTATGAGCTCCATAGAACTATGAACTCCATGAGTCCTTTGCTGCACAGACCAATTTAAAAACCTGGGGCTATAATAGGCTATTCAAGAAGGCTGAACTTCTAAAAAGAAATCTGCTGAGATCAATTTTACTAGTGTTTATTTTTAAACATTCATGAGTTTTTCTCTCATTTTTCAGTTTTTCACCATGACTATTCTTTATGTCTTGATATGATTAAGAGATACAGTAAAGCTATGCCTCAGTTTTAGAGACCAGAAGCTCCTACCGAATTCCCACTGACCAATGCTTGGAATGTTTGCAAGCACTTGATGAATTGTGCAAAGCCATCAGCTGATAAATGGCATGGTCTCTCTGCCATTTTACATACCAAATCCCATCATTGTCAAAAGGATCAGGGTGTTGTAATGGATAGGGCACTGGACTTTGAATTCAGGCTGACTTGGGCTTGACTCCTTCCTGGGACTCTTAATTTTAAAAAACTTTTTCCTGTACAGTTTCTCCTCCATCAACTCAAAAACTTTATCTATAAAATGAGGTTGTATTTGATGACTCCTCAGGTCCCTTCTAGGGCAGATAGGCTGTACAGTGGATAAGAGTGCTGGGCCTGAAGTCAGGAGGATCAGAGTTCAAATCCGGACTCAGACCGGACAGACCGGTCAGACTTCATGACCATGGACAAGTCACTTAACCCTGTGTGCCTGTTTCCTCATCTGTAAAAATGAGTTAGAGAAGGAAGTGGAAAACTGTTCTAGTATCTTTGCTAAGAAAACCCCCAAAAAGAGGTTACAAGACTGAAATCAACTAAACGATATAACAATAAGGTCCCTTACAACACTAACCCTACGGTCCTGTAGGCTTTCCCTGCGTAGATAAATGGGGCAAGGACGGCGAAAGGGTGAAGGAAGGGGGAAAAAAGGCAATTTTACCTCTCTGAGCTATAAGAACCAGGATGGTTGATGGAACATTTCATCATTTGAACAGATGAATAAAAGTGGGAAATGGATAAAGGAAAAGATATCAATATGAATTATTATCATTTCCTACAGAGATTTAACTGATATGAAGTAATCACCATAATTAGGAGGCCAGAATATTCCAGAAGTTCCCCCAGCCAAAAGGCCAGCTAGGTGGTTCAGTGGATAGGGTACCAAGCCTGAAGTCAGAAAAACTCATCTTTTTGAGTTCAAATATGTCCTCAGACACTCAACAGCTTATACAACCCTTGACAAGTCACTTAATCCTGTTTGCCTCAGTTTCCCCATCTGTAAAATGAGCTGGAGAAGGAATGGCAAACCATTCCAGTATATCTGCTTAAAAAAAACCCCAAAAATGAGGTCATAAAGAATCAGACATGACTAAAACAACTGAACAACAACACCTTAGCCAAAAAAATACTTACTCTGCCAAGTGGAGAGAGACAGAAGTTACAAGCAACACTAGTTTAAAATAAATCTTATGGGACAGGACAATGGAAGATTATGAGTTGTCTTGCCTCTTAGATAAAGAATGAGTCTGCAGAATGTTTGGTAGGAACTACAACTAAGTCAAATAATGTTTTAAAATGAAACTGTGAGGTAGACATTGGGCAAAAAGTACATCTACCAGCATCTCTATAACAAACTATTTTCTCCAATAACAGTCGAACCACCATGTTTGAATTCCAGCATCTTTGTCCCCAATGTGGTATACGTATGAGGAAGTGGAAACGGTACTAATGAAGAGGAAGAAGAAAAGAGCAGCTGATTTTGACTGAAAATACTCAAAGGAAATCTAGGCTGGGTGTGACAGAATTTCAAGGGTGTTGGGAGATGAATCCTCAAGATAACTGGAAGAGAAGATACTGAATGATTAGGGAAAAAATCATTGACAGTTTTATTACTGAAATAAAAGCAGTCTAAATGACATTGATAACCTTTGACTCAAGAAGAAATAAAGGAAGGAAGGAAAGCAGGAAGGAAGGAAGGAAAGAATGGAAGGAGGGAGGGAGGGTGGAAAGGAAGGAAGGAAGGAAGGAAGGAAGGAAGGAAGGAAGGAAGGAAGGAAGGAAGGAAGGAAGGAAGGAAGGAAGGAAGGAGGAAGGAAGGAAGGAAGGAAGGAAGGAAGGAAGGAAGGAAGGAAGGAAGGAAGGAAGGAAGGAAGGAAGGAAGGAAGGAAGGAAGGAAGGAGGAAGGAAGGAAGGAAGGAAGGAAAGACTGACTTAGTACTTATTATGTGCCAGGCACACAGGAATAAATTACATACTTTCAGGTTGACTCTTGATGAAAATACAAGGCACAGGCCGGCTTTTGCAAACAATACCATACAACAAATCATATCACTACAATTCAATAGAAAAAGCTGTGGATTTGGAATTCAAAGTCTTAAACTTGAAACTTGGCTTGCTCTGGGTTTGAGTGGGACTAGATTTCTAAAAAGCTTGTAGCATAATTCCATAATCTTAAATCTAATTTTTCTTCTACATGACATCCCTTATGATAAAGGAATGTATGACATCCACCAGCAAACATTTAGTAAATGCCTAAATGTGCTAAACACTGGGGATACAAAGAAAGGTAAAACAGCACCTGACTCTGAGGGGCTTGCATTCTAACCAGGGAGGACAATATGTAAATAACTAGGTGTAGATAGGATATCTAGAGTTGATGGAAGGTAATCTCACTTGTCCTCCAATCTTCTTTTCTCCAGACTAATATCCTCACTTTCTTTAGTTGTTTTCAGTCACGTCCAAAAATTCATGACCCCATGTGAGATTTTCTTGGCAAAAATACTGGAATGGTTTGCCATTTCCTTCTCCAGCTGATTTTACAGATGAGAAAACTGAGGCAGGGTTAAGTGACTTGCCTAGGGTCATAGCTAGGAAGCGTCTGAAACCAGATTTGAACTCAGGAAGATTTCTAGAGTCTTCTTGACTCTAGACCCTGTGCTCTATCCACTGTCCTACTTAGCTGTCCTCACTTCATTTAACCATTCCTTATATGGAATCATCTCAAGTCTTCTCATACATGGTGATCACCCTTCAGGTTATTAATGGATGTTATTCCTAAAATGTGGTACCCAGAACGATTCACAGATTCCACATGTGATATTGATGAGGGCAAATTTCAAAGAGACTAGACTCTCACTGGACCCTCCTAGAATAAAAAGGGCCAAAAGACTAGTCCAACTTTTACAAGAATTCCTTCTGCATCACTACCTGATCACAGGAGTTTAGGATGTAGAGCAGAGGTTGCCAAACTTATTTGGTATACAACCCTTTAAAAAAATTACTCAGGGCCTCCCCTGGAAATCTACTATCTTTAACACTTCAATGTTCTTTTTTGAAATTTGCATCATTTCAAAAAAATATTTTTTAAATGATGCATCCTAAATTTAATAATTTCTTGTAAATTTGTGGGGTTTTTCCTGCACTGAAATTTTGATGATGCAATATTGCATCATATTAGCCATATAGTATCATACTATAAATGTCATTACATGCATATATTCCTGCCAATGCATGCTGGACTTCCCAACAATGCATGACACACTTGCTTGCCAACACTTGCTTGTTAAGATCTGTCAGGAGACTTGACCAGTGATGGGCTATAATTTGCATTCTATGTGTTCATTTGGAAAATGATGTAATCCTACAACTTTAACTGTTATACAATAGATGAAACATGTATGAGCAGTTTTTCAAAATTTTATTATCTTTTCTTCTTTCCGTATACTTTCACCACCCCTTTGTTTTTATTCAATGCCCCTGCAATTGCACCCAAGGCTACTACCACGTCCCACACTTGTTGGATCATTCAAGAGTCTCCCAGAGGGCTGTTATCACCTACTTATAGCTATTAGAGCTATAAAGGATATTAGTTAAAAAATCTATTTTCATTTTCAGAAAAAACTGAGGAATACAGAAATGTCTTGCTACAAGTCATGCAGCCAGAGTCGGAGATCAAACCTCAGGACCTCTGTCTCAAAATCCAGTGCTGTTTTCACTATCAATCATCTCTTAAGCACTTAATATGTGCCAGACACAGGAGATACAAAAGTAAAAAAGAAACAGGCTCTCCTACTAGGTGTTTATGTTCTACCAGTGGAGACATCATGTGCATATTTAAGCGCATACAAAATAAATACACAAATACAAGATGGGGGGGGGGGATGCTAGCTACTGGGGTAAATGAGGAAAGGCTTCATCCAGAAGGTGGAAAATGAGTTGAACCTATAAGGAAACTAGATATTATAAGAGGCTGAGATGAGAAAGGAGTACACTTGACGTATGGTTAAAGGGATGGAAGGAGAGGAACAGCCTGAGCAAAAGCATGGAGGTAGGAAATGAAGAAGAACCACAGGAAGACCAGTAAAGCTCATGAAGGGGATTGATTAAGAAGTATTAAGCCTAGAAAAGTAATTTGGAATCATGTTTCAAAGGGTCTTAAATGCCAAACAGAAAAGTTTTTGTTTAACCTTAGAGGCATTAAGGAACCACTAGAGTTTGAATAGCACGTTGACATAGTTTTTTTTTTTAAAAAATGCATTGTGGCATAAGATTCCCCTCATATCCACTTGTCTTGATTGATGTAGATCAAAGTTGTAGACTTTGCTGAGGAAAACTGGAGAAGGGAGATTGGGCATCAGGTCTATGACATCTGGATCATTCAGATGCAAGCCTCATATGGCAACTTGGCTAAGCTTGGCACAAGGATGCTTTAATCAACCAAGACCTTGGTTTGGCGGGGCTTGTCTCTTGATGGTTCATCCAAGATTTTGGTATTAGTGTTTCCCTATCTCCAAGCTAGGAGGGGGAGTCTGCCTTTGGTTTTTCAACAAGTTAGAGAAAATCACCCAGAAGATGCTGGCACAGAGACAGACCCAGAATGTACTCATGCTCCTGGCTGCTACGCCTGTTTTTGTTTCAGGACCAGGAGCTCAGATACAGTCTAAGCTATGCTTTGTTTTCCCCCACCCCTAAGTGCTCTGGGACCATAGCATTCCTTCTCCCCATGTATGGCCTTTGTCCAAACAGTAGGATTTAGAGAACAAGCTAATCTCTCCTTTCTGAAGGCAGAGAAAACAACTTCTTTTCAGTAAAACAGAAGCCCAGCAAGGGCCTAGGTGCTAGGGGGACAGAATCCCATTCAGAACTGCCTTCTAGAAGAGAGTATTCTCTAAAGGCCATGTAGGTTTTCAGGAAAAGGCGAGAGAATCAGAGGCAGCCCAACCAAAGGGACTTAGTCAGGGACACTGCACTCTACTACATTCAGTTGGGATGACCTCCATACACAATGTGGTGTGATGGGAAAAGTGCTGAATCTGCTACTTACTAACAGCTCAATCTTGGGCAACTCACTTCTTTAAAACTCAGTTGCCTTCTTTGTAAAATGAGCAGATTGTGTTAGGACAGGGATTCTACAAGTCTCTGACTCACTTATGGATTGTAAATCTATGCCCAAGGCTACCCCATGCCCACCAGAAGTCTTGCCACTTTAAAGACTTTACCACTTTCCCTCTTGACCTCACCCCTCCCAACTCCCCTGAGTTAGCTGAAACAAAAGTTCAGTATCTTCATTTCCACAACCTACCTAGTTGTTCTGCCAAGTAGCCCCTCCTACAGGCCAGCCAAACAGCCCCCACGCCTTCCTGCTGGGTCCTTGATTAAGAACACTCCTCAGCAGCCTGTGTCTTCCAGTTCCCTTAACCACTTCCTGCTTAAAACAAAGAGGAGAGAGTCTTGAGGTCTAACAGGTTGGTAATGTAACACATTACAGTGGTAACAGGTCTAACAGTGGTAGAGGTCTAACAGGTTGGTAATGTAACACATTACAGTGATGTGTTATCACTACCACATTCAAGTGTACACAATATAGTGTGATGGGGAAAAGCACCAAATCTGCCACTTAGGAACTGCTCAATCTTGAGCAAGTCATTTTAACTGTTTCCTTCGTAACATGAGGAAGTTGTACTGAGGAAGGGGTTCATTGTGTGTGTGGGTGTGTGTGCGCGCGTGACAGACCCCTTTGGCAGTCTGGTGAACTCTGTGGGCTTGTTCTAAGAATAATGTCTTTAAGTAATTAAAAGGAAATGCTAAATTTCAATTAGAGATTGGTGAAAATAAAACTGTAATTTTTTCCCATACAAGTTTACACACACACACACACACACGCACACACACACACCTTGAAGTCTATCCATGGACTTCTAGGGTCAACATGGACCAGAACTTAAGAACACCTTGGCTAAATGATCTCTCAGATTTCTTTCAGTTATTATATTCTATCGTTCTCTGAATAAGAGCCCTTTCGAAGCAACATAAAAACCCAGTGGCTCATTAATTTAGTACAAACCATGTAGGGAAGTTTACAGGGCACACAGAGAAAAGGAAGGATCTGAGACAATTCAAATTCACAAACATTTATTAAGTGACAGCTATGAGCAGCCCACAGCCTTCCTGGGAGAAATTTAAGGTGTAAGATATAATTGTTGTTTAGACATGTCCAACTCTTCATGGCCCCATTTGGAGTATTCTTGGCAAAGATACTGAAGTAGTTTGCCATTTCCTTCTCCAGCTCACTTTACAGATAAGGAAACTGGGGCAAACAGGGATTAAATGACTTTCTTGGGGTCACACAGCAAGTAAGTGTCTAAGGCCAGATTTGAACTCAGGAAGATGAGTCTTCCTGACTCCAAGTATGGTGCTCTATCCACTACAATACCTATCTGCCCTTAAATTCAATGGCAATATATAAGTGCATAAGGATCTCTTTGAAAAAGCCCTGTAATATTCTGGAGCTTGATACAATCAACACAAGATCATCCACAAACCAAGCATCCGGAATACCCCCACCATCTTTAAAGAATCTCTTTTCCAGTAGAATTAGATCTTGATATTTTTCAGTATTCGAGCACATGAGAAGAAGATGATGGAAACATGGAGGAAGGGAAAGGGAAAGTGGACATCTGGTAAATTTTTTCTTATCTGAAATGGACCAAGGAAGGCCGAACATGCCCACACACACACACACACACGGACACGCACACACACACACACAGAGTTTTATGTAAAAAAGGAAAAAAGGAATGGGAAGGTAGCAGGACAATACTGGGAGAGAACATTTACAAGGAAAATAATCTTCTTGATCCTGAAGGGAGAAGTAAAAATTAAAAGGAAAAGAACCAGAATGAGATGGGATGCCTTTGATTGCCTATTATACAATCGGAGAATGGCTGAACAAGTCATGGCATAAGAATGCTCTACAATATTATTATGACATAAGACATAACTAAAGATAAGATTTCAGAGAATCCTGGGTAGTGGGAACTGATGCAGAGCAAAGTGAGGGGAAGCAGGAGACAATTTAGACAAAGAGAGCAACACGGATCAGCCATGTCACCAGAGGACCTGTGATGAAGTGTGTTATCTATCTCCTGACAAAGAGGTGCTGGACAGAAGGTGCACATGGCCACTGTGTGGATTTGGTTTGCTTAGCTATGTTAATTTGTTACAAGGGCCTTTATTTAATTTTCTTCCAATCTCTCAGCTTTTAATTGGAGTTTAGGATAGGGGAAGTTAGCAACAGTGATGCCAAAAACTGGAGGGCCATTGAAACATTTTTTAAACTCTCAAAAGAGAACAAATATAAGTTGAGAAGGAAGCGCAAAGAAGCAGGATGGTTTTAAAAGTAACACAGGCAGAATTTTATTGCATACTTTTTTTTTTAAAAAGTATGTAACGGAGATCCAGTTTCAAAAAGAGTCCTGTTTTGTGGGCTGCTCTGTTCATACTTTCCTTTTTGATGTTTTAACTTCAGAATTTATATATATATATGTCATATATATGTATATATGTGTGTGTATGTATTTTAAATCTCTCTTCCATCTATAGCTCCATCTAGCTGTTAAATAGCTTCCCAAAGCATTGATCTCACCATATTGTTCCCTTGATCAGGAATCTTCAGTAACTACCTATGATCTTTAAGATAAAATAAAAACTCCTCGGCCTGGCATTTAAAGTCATTTATAGCCTCAGTCCAATCTACCTTTATTTTTTTAGGCAACCAGGGTTGAGTGACTTGCCCAGGATCACACAACTAAGTGTCAGAGACTAGATTTGAACTCAGATCCTCCTGACTCTAGGGCTGGTGCTCCATCTACCTGCCCTTTCTAGGTTACCTTTACAGATTTCTTTCCCTTTTGTTTAGTTTTTCTGTGTGCTAATCAAACTCACCTATTTGCTGTTCTCTGAACTTCTCATTCGATCTCCTGGTCCTATGCTTTTCTGGAAGCTGTCTTACTCATGACTCACTATCACTTCTTGGAATCTTTAGCTTTACCTCAAGGTTGCCACCGTCTATAGGAGCCTTTTCCGATCCCCTTGCTGTTAGTACTCTGGCTCTGCTCAAATTTTCTTTTGTGCTTACTTAAAAGGTTGTAGTCTTCAGAAGAACATAAACACTTTGAAGGCAGGTTTTTCTGTTTTTTTGCTTTGTTTTGTTTTCTCCTTTGTATCTCTAGGTGATTAATAAAAACTTATTGAATTAAATTTTCTGCTGGACCCCACTAAGAACATCTTCTATGATTGTTGCATACTTTCTCTGTCTCATTTGATATAGATAAGCAAAGAGTCACTGAAGGGAGTTATTTTTGTGTTTACATTTATCAATTAATCTTGTATCACTTAATCAAACATCTAGGAGACAAGTTTTATATTATGAAACAACACAAAAAAAGCCACTGTTGGGTTCAGGGTGGTTGAGCACTCTCCCTTTCTCTATCTTGCCAAAGGGCTCCTCTCAGCTGGACACATGCATACATGAACTGGGTTGAGCCCTGGGAGATCCTGGGGCCAAAAGAGAGAGGAGTCAGCCTCTTTGAACTCTATGTCCCCTTATGCCCCCACCTTAGAACACTATAGAAAATCACTTAAAGCTTAGTTTGGTTCATGCCTGTTGTGAGGGGTGGGGAGGAAGTAGAAAAGTTCTCATTGAACAATGCATATTCAGTAGAGGACAGCTATTTATTTCACACATACACATGCACACACATACAGCAAAGCTTGACACAAAAGACTCACAAGAGCACACTGACAAGCAAGCAGGATCAGTAACCTACAACTACAATTGCACTCTCCTGGTAGATTGAGATTTAAAATATCAGATTATTAAGTTTGTGGACTGCTGAATAAACTTTAACCTGCACCTCATGATGCACTATCCAGTTTCTTCTGGTTCCATGTCTTCTGCCAAGTCAGGTCAAAGGTTGTGCTCATCCCCCTGCCAGTGGTCCCCTTCTCCAAGAAGTGCTGTCATCATTACCAGGAGTTCCTCCTCAATTACTGCAGTCACCAAATGATTATTCAAGTAGAATGTCTCAAACTCCCAGTGTTATTTGCAGGACTGGAAACATCCATTTCAGGATCATCACTCAGTCACCTGTTCTGAGGAAATAAACATAAAACGAAAGAGGCACCTAGGGTTTTGAAATTGTCTTAAGCTTATCGAGGCTGGCATATGTGCTAGCTGCCAAGCGTGAACTGGGGTGGACAGCCACCAGTCCCTCTCTTACCTCTGCAGGAAGAGGCTCCAAGAGTCCTAATCTCAGCAGAGGAGAAGAGAGAGTGCCAGAGGAAAGAATGACTTCCCTAAAGTCAGCTGAGTTGGCCAGGGCTTATCATAACACCTGGAACGTTTGCTGTTGCGGTTCAGTCATTTCAGTCATGTCCAACTTTTCGTGACTCCATTTAGGATTTTCTTGGCAAAGATACTGGAGTGATTTGCCATTTCCTTCTCCAGCTCACTTTACAGATGAGGAAACTGAGGCAAACAGGGTTAAATGACTTGCTCAGAGTCCATAGCTCTTAAGTATCTGAAGCCAGATTTGAGCTCAGCGAGCTGTGTCTTCCTGACTCCAGGCTCAGCACCTTATCCACTATACCAACCAGGTGCTTAATAAATGCTTGGTTACCCTACTTGGGTCATTCCACCTAGCTCAGTTGCAAACTCTCTCTGAAACTGTCTCTCCTACCCCCACCCCTACAGCTAGAGGAGAGAAAGGAAGAAAAAAGGGCCAAGGAACCCAAAACATGCTGTGTCATCACAGAGTGGGTAAGTTCTGCAGATGTTTATCAGCCTTTCTCATTCCTGAAGATATCTATTACTGAGAACTAGGCTCAACTTAAAATTATCTGCCACAAAGAGAGGCTTAAGTTAGCCACCTCAAAGCACAAAACAGAAACCAACAAAGTTTGTGTGTTGGTCTTTCCAATGTCAGGTCTTCATCTGAACACATAAATTCTCCTCTGTGCCAATGATACGTTCCCTCTTCATTTCATCTTTGTTTTCCTTCAAGGCTCAGTGCACATATCACCTCCTCCATGAAGTTTTCCATGATCTTCCCAGCTGAAAATGATCTCTCCCAGTTCTGTTTTTTCCTAGGGCACTTTGATCTCTCCTGTGCTCCTCTTACAAACTGTCTTAAATTATATCAATTTGTGTGCATATTGTATGCAGACATAGAACCTAAACTCCTTATAGGCAGGGACTTTTTCTTGTATCTTCAAATCCAAGCACAGTGTCTTATGCTTAATTAACATTTCTCAGATTGAACTGAAGACCATGTGGCCTAGCGGACAGGTTGCTAGGTTTCACACTCAATTCAATTCAATAAGCATCTTTTAGGACATCATGTGTTTTTAGCTATGAATTAGGCATGATGAGAAGGACAAAGGCATGTTCCAAAGAAGCTTTCAATATTATTGACATGTGCACTATTCACATAATGATAGAAATTGTTATATTAGTTAAAGGCCAAAACGAGGAATATTCTTAGGTCCCAGTTCCAGGTCAGGATGTTGCTCTTGGTCTAGGAAAGAGATGAGAAAATGAGGAAAAAGATGAGAAGTTGAAGAAGAGACAATGAGAAAGTTGAAGTCCCCTCCCCCAACCAGGTTGTTCTCTCTAATAAAGTCTGTGCTTATGAGTATGTCTGTAGAAATCCCAATCAAACCACTAGACATAGGATGCAGAAACCAGGAACTCTTTTCTGAGGGGTTTGAGGAGGGTTCTCTGGATGTGTTAGGAATTGAGCCTGCCATAAAATATTAAAGAAGAAAGAGCCTTGGACCAGGATCAGGATACCAGGATATTAGCTCCAGCCTGTAAGTTAGTGGTTTTAGGACTAGGGGCAAATCATTTAATCTCTTGGTCTCAGGGCTGACTTATCTGTAAAATAAGGGATTTGAAACAAATACTTTCTAAGATCCATTCAACACATGCTGAAAGGGAACAAAGAATCACAGATCTAGAAGGAAACTTTGACATTAGTTTGTCCAAGCCCTTCATTTTATAAAGGAGGAAAATGAGATGGGAGAGGGGTTTAAGTGACCTGACCAAAATCATCCTGGGAAGTGTAAGAAGCAGAATCTAAACCCACGACCTCTGGCTACAGAGCTAGTGATCTCCCCACTGTAGCACATTGCCAGCACGATGAAGAGTGCTGGAATTGGAATGAATAAGAAAATGTGGGCTTGGATCTTGATGTTCCAACTTAGGCAAGACACTTGTCTTCTCTCAGTCTCAACTTTCTCATCTAGAAAAAGAAGGGTTTAGATAAATGGTCTCTACATTTCTTTCCAGTTCAAATTTCTGAACTTCTTCCTTCCATGGGTGATGTGTAAAGTAATTAAACATTTTTTTGTAAGACTGAGGCTCCTGCTTTCATGTCCAAAGAGTTCCAAAGAAAGAGTAGAATCAGGTGCTTTGCAAATTTAAAAAAGCTCTAGGTACCCTCTGAGAACTCATCCAGGGAGCTATCCAGGGTCGTAGTCTGCCTTTGCCCAAATTATGTACTCTGTGACCCAGGATCACATTTCTGTGTATGATCTATTCATTCTCTCTCATCAGACAGGAGGAACAGTGCAATAGAAAAGAATCCTGGATTTGGGGTTCAAGGACATGAATTTGATTATCTGAGCCTCAATTTCCTCTTCTTCAAATAAGCAAGTCAGACTACATGAGACCTAAGATCCCTTGTTCTCAAGCCTATTATCTTGTGACATTACTCTACCAACTTCAGCTATCCCTGATACTAGCCTTGACATATATCCCATTTTAACCCAATTCTATGCCAGTCATCTACCCTGACCTCTGTCTGCTCTGACCTTGACCAACCATTGTGCCAACCATGTGACCTAACCTGGGGTTAGCATGACTGACCACCATCTTTTATTTGGGAAACCAATAAGACTTGAACAAAGAATTAGAAGTAGTATGGTATAGTAGATGGAGGGCTGAACTTAGAATGAGAAAGAGCTGGATTGAACTTCTGAATATGGGGCTTATTAACTATGCAACCTAGGTAAGTAATTTAATTTCTTTTGGCCTCAATTTCCTCATCTGTAAGATGGTTTTTAATGTTATTATCTTATGATGATCAGTAGGAGACAAAACTGCAATAGTAGATTGGAACCAGATTTGGGGGTGAAAGTTATTGGATGACAAGATAAGGAATCTGAACTTTATTCTTTAGGCCATGGGAGGTACTGAAGGTTTCTGAGTAATATAGTAAAACTTTGAGAGTGGTCTTTCAAGGGGGTCAGGGTTTGGGGATTTCTTGCACCGACAAGAAGGGAGAATAGGAGATGGAGCCAAGATGGTGGAGAAACAGTGCGGACTTGCTGTTTTCACCCCCCAAACCCAACCAAATACCTGTAAAAAATAACTCTGAACAAATTCTGGAGCTGCAGAAGGAGAATGATGGAGTGAAGCAAATCTGCACATGAAGACAGTCTGGAAGATCACATGGAAGTGTCTATCTTGCCACACTGGGAGCACAGTGTGGTCCAGTGTGGGCCACGCTGACACAGACAGGTCCTGAGCAGGCCTTGGGGAGACTGAATCTCTGGCACTTGTTTCCAGACTTCATGGCAGTTTCCAGACTTCATAACCCCAAAACACCAAGGACAAATTGGAAGGTCAGTGGAAAAAACCTCTGGGACCTGTGTGACAGAGTGGAGTGGTTGGGTCCCAGCCCCAAAGTGGTGGAGGGGTTGGAGGAGCCTGCAGCAGCAAGGCCAGGGGCAGTGGCAGCTGGCAGCTGCAGCAACTGTTTCTGGATCTCTAGGCCCACAGATTGTGGGAGGATTGAGCAGCTGACAGTACACCCCCAACCCACACTGGAAACAGAGAACTACATTGCAGGATATCAACCTATGGCAGCTTGATTTCACAAGCCTCATGAGCAGCAAAAGTTGTACATGAGGTACATGTCCCCTACAACAGTAGGGATGTGACTGTGAAGTCAAGCATGCCTCCTTGGGAATCCAGCTAGGCAGAAAGTCCGCTAAGTAAATTGTATAGAATACTATATCATGAAGACAGGACAAAGGGTTGTAAAAGCTAAATAATGTAAGGGTGTTAAAAGTTAAATATTGTATATCTGTACCATCTATACGTGCTCTTTCAGGAAATGTTTGTTTGCCTCTCCTTATCTTGGAATGTAGCCATGACATCAATTCCTAAATAAAAGTTGACTCCTGAAATCATTCTGGGTAGTCACTTGCTCCAGAGCCTGTCCAGGCTATGCTTTGAACAACTTAGTGAGTGCTCTCTTCTTTCTCACATATGCTCTTACACCCTTCTAGATGTCCCCTGTTCAAAACTCTGCTGTTCAGGATGCAGCATTACATTGACAAAAAACTCAAAAGTCAAGTAAATAACTCAGAAAATGATCAAAGCCTGGAAAAAGAATCAGACTATAGAATCTTACTTTTAGAATCTTACAAGGAAAACCAAAGTATACAAACAGAAAACAACAAAATCAAAGCTCCTCCATCCAAAGCCTCTAAGAAAAATATGAATTGGTCTCAGGTCATGGAAGAGCTAAAAAAGGATTTTGAAAATCAAGTAAGAAAAGTAGAGAAAAAATTAGGAAGAGATATGAGAGTGATGCAAGAAAATCATGAAAAATGAGTCAACTGCTTGCTAAAGGAGACCCAAAAAAATTATGAAGAAAATAATATTTAAAAAAAAATAGACTAAGCCAAATGAGAAAAGAGATCCAAAAAACCAATGAGGAGAAGGATGCCCTAAAAAGCAGAATTGGCCAGATGGAAATGGAGTTCCAAAAGCTCACTAAAGAAAATAATTCCTTAAAGATTAGAATGGAGCAGAGAGAAGCTAATGAAGTTGAAAAATCAAGCCAAAAGAATGAAAAAATAGCAGACAATGTGAAATATCTCATTGGAAAAACAACTGACTTGGAAAGTAGATCCAGGAGAGAAAATTTAAAAATTACTGGACTACCTGAAAGCCATGATCAAAAAAAGAGCCTAGATATCATCTTTCAAGAAATTATCAAGGAAAACTGCCCTGATATTGTAGAACCAGAGGGTAAAATAGCTACTGAAAGAATCCACCAATCACCTCCTAAAAGATATACCAAAAGGAAAACTCCTATGAACATTGTAGCCAAATTCCAGAGCTCCTAGGTCAAGGGGAAATATTGCAAGTAGCCAGAGAGAAACAATTCAAGTATTGTGGAAATAACAATCAGGATAACACAAAACCTAGCAGTTTCTACATTAAGGAATTTCAGGTCTTGGAATATGATATTCCAGAGGTCAAAGGAGCTAGGATTAAAACCAAGAATGACCTACTCAGTAAAAATGAGTATAATACTTCAGGAGAAAAATGATAATTCAATGAAATCGTGGACTTTCAAGCATTCTTGTTGAAATGACCAGAGTTGAATAGAAAATTTGACTTTCAAACACAAGAATCAAGAGAAGCATAAAAAGGTAAACAGAACAGAGAAATTATAAGAGACTTACTAACGTTGAACTGTTTACATTCCTACATGGAAAGATCATATTTCTAATTCTTGAGACTTTTCTCAGTATTAGGATAGTTGGAGGGATTATATACATATAGACAGAAGGCATAGGGTGAGTTTAATAGGTAGGAATGATATCTAAAAAAATGAAATTAAGGGATGAGAGAGGAATATATTGGTAGGAGAAAGGGAGAAATAGAATGGGGCAAGGAAAAGCTTTTTTAATGGAGAGGAAGAGGTGGTAGGTAAGAGCGAAAGAGTGAACCTTACTCTCACCACATTTGGCTTAAGGAAGGAATAATATGCACACTCAATTTGGTATGAAAATCTATCTTACACTACAGGGAAGTAAGGGGAAAAGGGATAAGTGGGGGGTGGAGGGGATGATAAAAAGGAGGGCAAATTGGAGGAGAGGGTAATTAGAAGTAAACACTTTTGAGGAGGGATAGGGTGAAAAGAGATAGAATAAATGGGAGGGGCAGGATAGGATGGAGGGAAATACAGTTAGTCTTTCACAATATGACTGTTATGGAAGTGTTTTGCATAACTACACATATATAACCTATACTGAATTGCTTGCCTTCTGAGCAGAGATGGGTGGGGAGAGAGGAAGGGAGAGTAGTGGGAACTCAAAGTTTTAAAATCAAATGCTAAAAATTGTTTATATGTGCAACTGGGAATTAAGACATATGGTCAATGGGATATATAAATCTATCTTGCCCTATAAGAAAATAGAGGGGAAGGGGATGAGAGAAGCAAGAGGTATGATAGAAGAGAGGGCAGAGTGGGGAAAGCAGTTATCAGAATGCATACTGTCTTAGGTGGGCAGAGAGGAGAGATAGGGAGAAAATTTGGAACTCAAAATCTTGCTGAGAACTAAAAATTAATTAATTTTTTTAAAAAGAAGGGAGAATAAATGGGGAAAATGATCAGAGGAGATAAAGGACAATGTGAATTGGAGTGGCTGAAGAAGGTAACCTGAAAAAGATGGAATGTGGACTGGATTTTGAAGGATTTAACTAGGTGAAGAGGTATGGGAAAAGCATCAAAGAATCACAAGATATCTGAATTGGAAAGACTTTCACTGATATATACTCCAACACGTACTCACATTCCTAAGAAGTGGTCATCTATCTGATTGAAGGCCTACAGTGAAGGAAAATTGGAGGTATCCCAATTCACCTTGAGACCTAATGGTAGGAAATTTTCTTTACAAGAAGCATAAATAAAAACCAACAACTTGGATCTTGGACTAGGATTAATCCTAGCTCCACTCATTTGTACAGTTTTGCTAAAGGAGAATAGAAGTGCCTTCTAAGGGTAATGAACTAGACAAGACACCAGACTCTCTGTGAGTCTACCTGACTCCCTGGGTAGATTCTTTAAAAGCTTCACTGAAACTCATCAAGAATACCAGGGGACCATTTAGTGAATTATAACTTCCAGGCACTAAATAATCCTCAGATGGTCTAGAAGAATTAACTGCTTCCAAAGTGGTGACTCACAGGGAAAAAAACCTGACTCCATTAGTACAATATTGGATAAGTCCAAATGATAAACAAATATTCGTTCCCCTGGGAACTGCCGTGGGCTGGGCACTGTGCCTGAAAGTGGGAATAAAAGAAGTTTAAGAAGTAGTCCCTGTCTTTTATCAAATATAGGCAATAGAGAGACACTGAATATTTTTAAGCAAGGGAGCAGCTTGAAGAAAGCTATATTTAAGAATATTTGGCTCCTCAGCCAAGGGAGACTCCTCAGAAGGTTGTGATGCTATCACTTCTGTCCTAGAATTCAATTTTAGAAGATACCAGAAAAACTCCTAAGATGTAAAGACTGCAAATTATTTTTAAAAAAACACAACCTCATAATACTTTACAATTTTGATATTTACAGAAATACTCCTCATAAACATTATCTTCCCTGCTTTACAGATGACGCAACTGACTATCAAGAGAGGGAGTAATTTACCCAAGGTCACACAGCTAGTAGGTATCAGAGCTTGGATTTAAACTCTGGCCTTTGGAAATTGAGAGAATACCCTTCGATTGGGGAATGGCTAAACAAGTTGTGGTGTATGATTGAGAGGGAATACTACTGTGCTGCACAAAATGATTAACTGGTTGATTTTTAAAAAAAGTGGAAAGTCTTGCATGCCATTGTGAAAAGTGAAATGAGCAAAGCCAAGAGGATGTTGGATACAGTAACGACAATATTGCTCTAACAACTGTGAATGACTAAGTACTCTGAGTGTATAAATACTCAAATCAACTACAAAGGACCTTTGAAAGAAGACGCAATCTGCCTCCAGAGAAGGAACAGACAAATAGAAGTATGATCACGTGGTTTTACACACACGCACACATATGTACACAAACATACACACAAAATACACATGTGTATATACATATGCACACACATATGCACACGAATATACGCACATGTGTATATACACATGTGTGTGAATGTGTGTGTATACACATAGGCATATATACACCCACAAACACATACGTGTGCATTCATGTTAAATGGTGGCCTTCTCTAGTGCAGGGTGTGGAGGGAAGGAGAGAGACATTTAGGAACTTAAAATGTAACAAAAATAATAAATTAAATCAAACCCTCATCTTCTGGGATTCTAAAACTGTACTACACTGTCAATAGTCCCATGATTAAAGAATAATGATCCAGACATGAATGGAAATGTACTTCTCTCAGGTCTTGAGATCTAGTTTCTGAGGCACGATTCAACAAAGAATGATTAAATACTTACTAAGGGCAAGACCCTGTGCTGGATTCTGGGGATTCAGATATGCTCTAACACATCCCTGCACTTGAGGAGCGTACAAGATGGTACTCCTTTTGACTGTCCTGTCACCCTCTGCTCTGAGTACTGTGCTTGGCTTGGCAGGCTCCTCTTTTAGGAAGCACATAAGCAGAAAAGTATCCTGAGAAGGGCCAGCAGGATGGGGAGGACCCTCAAGAATGTCCCACATGAGGATAAACTAAAAGCAATGGGAGTATTTATCCTGGAGAAGAGATGATTTAGAGGAACATGGTAGCTATTTGCAACTATTTTCAATTCTGTCACATAGAAAATAGATTGGATTTGTTCTGCCTGTTCCAAGAAAGCAGACCCAAGAATAACAATGACTAAAAAATTTAATAAAGAGGCTAAACTTGTAATACGTCTGTTATAAACCCTCTTTCCTCCTCTGGCACTGCAAGTAGCCAATTCAGGCCCTCATCATCTCAGGGCTGAATTTTTGCAACAGGGGCTGGTTAGTCTGCTTCCACAAGGTTCCTTCTACTCCTGTACATCCTCCACTCAGCTGTTCAAATTGGTCTTCCAAAAGTGTAGATATAACCACAACAATGTCTTCCCCCATTCAATAAACTCCAGTGGCTTCCTGTTACCAGGATCATATAGAAAATTCTTTAAAACTCCTTCATAAACTCATAAACTACACATACACACACACACACACACACATCCCCACCTTTGTAGTCCTCTTACACTTTACTCAGCCCAATATACTTTTTGATGTGGCTCCATTGACCTCCTTGCTGATTCACATACATAACAATCAATCTTCTGGTTCCATACACTTTCTTTTTTTATAATTCAATTTTATTTTATGTTCATGAAGATCTATGTTGTCTCTCTCTTCTATCTCCCCACCTCCCAAAGAAACAAGAAAAATAAAACCCTGTTACAAACATATATAGTCAAGCAAAACAGACTCCTACCTTAGCCATGAGCACTAGTGGTGCCTTGTGCCTGGAATGTTCTCTCTCATCTCCACCTTCTGGCTTCCCTGACTTCCTTCAAGTTCTAGCTAAAATCCTACTTTCCACAAGAAGTCTTTCTCAATCCCTCTTAATGTTAGTGCTTTCTCTCTGCCTCTTCCCACAATTTCTCCTGCATATATTTTTCTTGTATGTAGCTGTTGGCATATTATTTCATTAGACTGTGAGTTCCTTGAGGGCAGACTATCTTTTTGCCTTTTTTTGTATCCCAAGCATTTGGCAGCATGCCTGAAACATGGTAGATGCTTAATAAATGTTTATTGACTGATTACTTTTTAGTAGACGAGATCATTGTTTAAGTACAAGTTAGTCTAGATGGCCTTTGAGGTCTCTTACCTCTTTGAAAGTCTATGATTTTATAAGAGATAATAAGGATGAATACATAATAACTGTTATAAAGAATAGGGCCTCCATAAAGACCTATTCTGATAAGTTATCATGACATGGAGATGGCTCTGAGTCTTTGAAGCTGTGTCAGCAGATTGCAAACTCTGGGAAGTTCTACCAAGTTGGAAAGGCTTTGAATGCAGTCCTGGCAACATACATTGTTGTTCATGGACCAAACTGGCTTCTACTGAGAACCTCATCTTCAGTAGCATGGGTACTTTGTGAATTCTTCAGTAAGATCAACTCATGGATCAAAGAAAAATCTAAAATGGTCTTACTCTTGCCTAGAACCCTTTGACTTCCTCAGAGAGGAAGAAAAGGAAGCAAAAGGTGCTGAGAAACATGCACTTGTTAGACCACTTAAAAATTTTGTGTTAGCTATTGATACTTTGAATATGCAATTCTTCTCCAATGACAAAGCGGTTATGTGACTAGAAGAACTGAGTTGTAACATACTTGATATTCTCTCTACAAACAAAAAGAAAATAGAGAAGGAAAGTGCCCCTCTATGGAAGAATGGTTCATAAATTCTTCTTGGGGAGACAAACAAAAGAGTTGGTAGAGTTGGTTGTATTGTATCTCCAAAGGCAACAAGGAATACAATTTCTGGAATATTGAGTCATCTTGTATTGCAGTGTTTATTGTAAGTGTTACAAAAAACAACCAGGAAAATGTGTTTTTTGCATCATCTCTTACAAAGGTGAAGAGATAAAGAATTTTTGAAGAACTCTATAAGATCTTCCCACTAAATTTAACACATACATGACATATGATATCTCTATAACATATACATAACATATGAAAGTCAGAAAGTCACAGCTGGTCTCTGGCAGACCTGGGTTCCAGTGCAAACATACTAACTAAAGAATAACACAAAATCAGATTTCCAAATTCTGCCTTTAAAGCTAGAAGGAAACTTAGTGGTAGAGTTTCCTGTTGTCGTTTATTCATGTCCAACTCTGTGACCCTGGGTACCATAACACATCAATGCTATCCATAGCGTTTTCTTAGCAAAGATGCTATTTCTTTGTTCAGTGGATAAACGCACACAGAAGTCAAGTGACCTGCGGAGAATCACAGAGCTAGTAAGTGTCAAAGCCAATCTGGCCTCCAGGGATCCAGAGCCCCCTAACTGCCTCCAGTGTTCCTTATACCAATGATGTTAACAGTCCAGAGCAAAAAAGCCACACTAAATTTTTACATTTTATGATTTCAATGAGAGGATGGGAATAACTGTATGCACTAAAAATATGCTAGAAAATCTGAATTAAAAATGCACCAGATCAAAAACTTGCAGTTTACAAAATGCTTCATGCCTCTGTGTCATGAATGCTTTCTTCAAAAAAAAAAAGCATTAGAAGGCGCTACTTATGGTAAGCCCTAAATAATATCGCCAACACGGAAAGGGAATGGAGTATATTTTAACAGATCAGAAATAAATATCTCACCATTGAGTGGGAGTCATTACTCAATCAGTTCTCTATTTATAATTAGCCCACTGACCTCTTAGTGCAAAGATCAAAATTAATGCCAAGCTTGAAGAAAGAATAAAAATGAGGAAAAAGTATAACATGCAATTAAGACAATTCCAACATTACCTTTTGAGATAAGTTATTAATAGCGAAAAGTGAGCTATGGATGGAAAGACAAAGACACTAATTACAACCATTTCACGCAGAGGGATAACTGTAGGCTTCATAGCTTCACTTCGTGGTTGTTCGGTCATTTTAGTTGTGTCCAACTCTTCATGACCTCATTTGGGGTTTTCTTGGCAAAGACAGTGGAGTGGCTTGCCATGCCCTTCTCTAGCTCATTTTAAAATGAGGAAACTGAAGCAAACCATTTTACCAATGGTAGGCCTGGACTCTAATGTGTACCACCTAGCTGCCCACAGAAGTTTAGGAGTTGGCAAATCGGAAGCCATAATGAGTACATCAAAAGAGCCCAAAAAGTCCTTTGGTTAACAAGTACTTACCTTAACTTGCTAAAGAAAAAAGATGTGACAGTCAAGACAGTTTGAAAAAATTCATTTGTGAAGTAGGATGGCAGAAGATTAAAAGCAACATTGTTTCATTTTAAGAGATAGAATTGGAGAATAAAAAAATGTTTTGCAAAAGAGCAAACTATACAAACTTATTCCAATGATATTTAAGGGTGAAAGTCAGACGGGGACGACAATAAAAATATGGAAAAGATCTACAAAGTTTCTTTACAACAAACTTTTCATTATCAAGAATGTAGAACTACTGCATTTGGATTCCAACATTGTAATTCCAGATATGCTTATAGAAAATGTAGAAAGGGTACCATGGAGAATGAAGAGGGAAAAAGACAGATCTGTATTGGAGGCTACACAGTTGTGAGAATATTGAGGGATTAGTTCACAAGGTGAATGAAGGATGAGAAATTGCTAAAAATATACTATTAAATACAAAAATACTATTGATACTAAAAATATTAAATATGAAAAATTACTAAAAGTATTTTTAACTTGGATGCTATTAATATCAAAATAAGGCAACCAATGGAACTTCAATAACTACTTTCCAACCCATATGCCTTTCTTAATCAAAGTATTAGTGGGGAACAGCAGGCTTTGAAATACTGTATTCTATAGGAGACCATATCTTTACCATTACCCAAATGACTAAAAGACATAGAGAACACAAGATCCCTCTGGGCTTATTATTTGTTGACTACAAAAAAGCTCTTGATCAAGTAGAGCAGAACATTACCTTAAAGCCTCTCTTCCAACAAGATATCTTCCATGTATACATCCAGATTATGTAAGAATTATTGAAAAATATTATAATAAAGATAATCTTGTCTGATAACCCTCCAATCAGGCAAGGAAGGCCAGAGGGAGATGCATGGTTGCCAAGTGTTTGCCACTGTTTTGGATGTGGTCCAGTACAAAGTTCATGATGAAGAGGGATTCCCTATAAATATTAATGTTCTCCAGATTCTTCCATTTGTGGATGAAATTTTGTAGATTGCATCAAGCACTAGCAATAACATTACAGAGTCCTTGCAGAGATACATAACCATGCAAAAGAGTTTAGCCTAACCACCCACACAGGAAAAGCTACATGAAGAATGTCTATTGTCCTGGCTTTGACCTAAAGTTAGAAGGACATATTGTCATATCTATCTATCTATCTATCTATCTATCTATCTATCTATCTGTATATATCTATATTCAAATATATGTACACACATGTATACATGTACAAATATGTACTATATACACATGAATTTGCATGTATATATGAATATGTACAATATTTATTTATAATATGCATACATCTAGACATACTTTGAATAAGCACTACAAACAGGAGGAAGAGAAGAGGCTAGATTACCTTCGGAAAACAGAAAAATTTCATTATCTCAAACTTCTTCTAGAAACAAAGGCCTATCTTTTTTTCTGAAATTATTGATCTTTGCTTTTACATCACTTTTATTTTTTAATATATACTTCTCCCATCACTTACCCTACAAGTATCCCTTATAAGAATTTTTAAAAAGAGAGAAAATGGAGTTTAGCAATATCAGCCAACAACACATCAACTCAATGTGATGGTATATAACAGGGCTACATACCCATTGTCTCAACTCTGAAAGAGGTGAGGGAGGTGAATTTTCTCAGTTAATTTTCAAAACCAAGCTCTTAGTCATTATAGTTATGTAGCATCCTTTTTTGTAATTTTTATTTCCATTATTATAGCTATTGCTAATTTTTTTTACTTCACTTTGCATCAGTTCATAAATTTTTCCCTATGCTTCTCTGAATGTTTCATATTCATCATTTCTTATGTGTTTTGGTCAGGGAAGTCAAGGGAAGAGTGAAGGCAGTTATAGGGCAATTAATTGACATGTTTTTCCAGAAATTATAATATTTGTTTGATTACTGTTCTCAGAGGAAGAGACAGACTAGTGGCAAGGGAGTGACAGGTGGTATATGCATGGAGTCATATCATGAAGATGACTGTATCACTGTAATGGCTCTGGATTGGGCTGCTTATAGCTTACCAATCAGAAGAGCCCAGAGCTAGGTTGGAGGCTGACAAAAGGTCTCCAAGGTCCTGGAGTAGATGTGGGAGGATAATGACAGATCACAAAGAATTTTCTCATGCATAATATTATGCCTTACTTAATATAATATAATGGTTACTTAATATAATTTTATAGATGGGGTACAGAAAAATTAACTGATTTGTAAAAGGTTATGCAAATAACATGGATCAGAGTTAAGACCCAAATCAATGCCTTTTTATTCTAGAATCCAGTGCTCTTTTAATTCTATCACACTGCTTCACAGAAAAAATACAAGGCAGGAAGATGAATCAAGAAACGTTGACTTGTCACCAATTGTGTGCTCAGCCATGAGGAAGAAAGAAAGAAAGAAAAAGAAAGAAAGAAAGAAAGAAAGAAAGAAAGAAAGAAAGAAAGAAAGAAAGAAAGAAAGGAAGGAAGGAAGGAAGGAAGGAAGGAAGGAAGGAAGGAAGGAAGGAAGGAAGGAAGGAAGGAAGGAAGGAAGGAAAGAGAAGGAAGAAAGAAAGAAAGAGAAGGAAGGAAGGAAAGAAAGAAAGAAAGAAAAAAGCAAGCAAGCAAGCATGTGTTTGATACAAAAGGTTGCAGACTGAGGATCTGCACAATCCAGCATAATAATCCAGGGGAGAAAATGTGTTCTTGGCCATCCTCCAACCTCAGCAGGTCACTGCAACTTTAAGAACCCAAATCTTAGTGTCATTAGATGCCAAACACCATGAAAATCTTGGATTCTTGTGTCTTGGGACCATATGTTTGTGGTCATGTGTTGTGTGTGGGCCAGATGGCAAAGTCTTCACTGTTTCAAAAGTCAAATGCTTGTGTCCAACACAAACTCCTCAGTATAGCTCTGGGGCTTTAGTTTGGGGGTGAAGGAGTGGAAACAGAATGGGAAGGAAGAGCTGTTGAAATCTTTCATATTGTTTATCTAGGGACAGAGCAGGCCCCAGGAAAAATGGCAGATTTTGAAGTTGAGCAAATTTGTGCCCAGTGGAATCTGCACCCCCGCCAGATTTCCCCAGCCTGCACTTGTTTGTTTCTTCTATCTCATCCCACCCCACACCTACTTCAGGCACCCATGTCCTTGGTCTGTCAGGGAAGAAATCAATCTAATTTATACCAAAACATCTTTATGAAATGGAAAGAGGACAGACTTTATTTGGAGTTCAGAGACTTAAGTTCTAGTACCATCTCTACAATTTACCAGCTCTGTAATCTTGGAAGAATTACTTGACCTCTCTAGGCTTCAGTGCTCTTGATTTTAAAATAGGAGCATCACCACTTATTTTGCTTACTTCTAATGGTTATTCTAACTCAACAAGTTCGAAACTGAACTCATTTTCTTTCCCCTAAAGTCCTCCCCTCTTCCAAATTTTCCTTTTTCTATCCAAAGCATCACCATCCTTCCAGTAAATCGATTGTGAGACATGGGAGACACTGGCACAGGACCATCCAGCATGGAGTGCCCACATCAAAGAAGGCACTGTGCTCTATGAGCAGAGCTTCTGCAGTAGCTCAAAAGAAATGCAAGATGAGCAAATTTAGAGACTCCAACTGATCATACTTTGTGCCCAACCTGTGGTAGAGCCTTCTGAGCTTGTATTGGCCAGACCTGCCAGAATAGACACCCTGTACTTTGGTCCCCAGTGTAGTGATGTCATTCTGGACCTCCTTGAGAATAAAAGACAACAACCAGCCATCCTATGCTGGTAGTCTTGGCATTATCCCTCAAATTCTCACTTTTCCTCAAACCACATAGTCAATCAGTTACTAAATCTGGCTATTTCTACATTCACAAAATCTCTCCCATCTGAGACTTTCTACTAAACCATATTATTTCAGATCCTTATCATTATTCCAACAGTCCCTGATTGATCTCTTTGCCTCAAATCTCTACCCACTCTAGTCCATCCTACATACCACTACCAAAGTAATTTTCCTTAAAAGAATATCTGACCATATGACTCTCCTATTCAGTAAAATGCAGTGGCTCACTATTGCTTCCAGGATAAAAGACCAATTTCTCTGGCTTTATCCTTTGACTTTTAAAGTCCAATACAGCCTAACCTCAAGGAAGACAGGTTGCACAATGGACAGAGTGCCAGGCCTGGAGCCAGGAACTTCCTGAGTTCAAATCCAGCCTCAGACACTTACTAGCTGTGTAACCCTAGGCAAGTCACCTGTTTGCCTCAGGTTCCTCATCTGCAAAATGAACTGGAGAAGGAAATAGCAAGTTACTCTAGTATCTCCTCCAAGAAAATCTCAAATGGGGTCACAAAGAGTCAGATATGACTGAAATGACTAACCAGCTACATAACCTGGCCTCAACTCTTCCTTCTTCATTCTGCCATCCAGCTAAATTGGCTTTGTCTGCATTCCTCGAATACAAGAATGTACTCCCTCCTCATCTCCACTTCACAGAATATTTCCTTTCCTTCAAGATGCATCTCAAGCTTCACCTTCTACTGACCTCCTTGTATTTAACTACTTTGTCTTTATTTATATTTCCTCTTTATTTATTATATGTGTGTATACATATACATACATATGTATTTACATATGTACTTGTCTTACCTCTTTAGAGTGTAGTTTCCTTGAAAGTAGAGTTTGTTTCATTTATCGTCTTTGTAGCCCCAGCACCTGTCACACAGTAGGCTTTTTGATTAAATAAGTGCTTTTTGATTGATTAATAGACAAAATAGCATAACACGTATGAAAGTACCACATGAAATGTACATGTGTTTATAGTCTCATAAAGTTTAGCTGCAGTGGAACTTGGATTGGATCTAATCCTCCCTGCCATTTTACAGATGACCACACATCCAAGATTTAAACTCAAGGTCCTCTGACTCCAAATGAAAGGCTCTTCCTGCTACATTATACTGCTACTAACCTTTATGGATGTTAGTGACAATATCTTCTTCCTCCTAGAAACATTGAGATCTTAAGAGGAAGCTAAGGCAATGTTTAACCCAAATTAACCATCATTTATTAATTACCCAAAGTGTATGAAACACAATGGGAGGGATAAAAGACATGATCTCTGCCCTCATGAAAATTAAAATCTAATGAGGTAATGCCTATATATACATAATGCCTATATACACATAAGCATATATACAGTTCTTACAATGGCTCAACAATAACTATAGTGCAAAATCAAATGTAATAGAATGGCCTAAGACACATATAAAGAGTTAGACATTATGTCCTATGCAAAGCTGGAGGAAGAAAAAACCATTTTTGAAGGGAAATCCAGAAAGACACTTTGGAGGAGTTAGTATCCCAATCCATTACAGCTGCTTTGGAGACTTAAGGGTATGCTGGCAAATATTTAACAAGCAGAATGCAGGTCATAATTTTAAGTTTGATCTTACATTATCAACATTTTTCCATCCCTTTTTAAAGCCTAGATAATCAACAAAACAGTAAATCAAAAGCTGATTTGTGTTTGTGAGATATAAATGCTCACACTGAAATTTTTAAATTGGCTTTCTTGAACCTGCTAGCCCTAGTTCCTGCACAACCCCTGAGCCAGTGATTCTGGAAGTAATACCTCTTTATAATTGGTACATTTTAACTTATACAAAGGAAAACTTGAGGCATAAGGACATTGAGACAAGGGAAAGGGTATCAGGGCAAAGGCTATCTCCGAGTGTCAGTCCATGGAGAGAAAGGTAAGATCAGGCCAAAGTTGCCAGAGGGGCAGGATACAGGTCTCAGTCATGGAAGAGACAAAGACACAACAGCATCTCAGTCAGCAGAGGGGCTCTGGTGAGCCTTGGGTGCGATGAGCCTCAGGCCAGAGCAGGAGGAAGAAGAGGTTGATGGTCCTTTGAGAAGCCCCCCTCTACACCTAGACTTGGCCCTCAGGTTTCCACGGGCCCTTTAGCATGTATGATCAGAGACTGCTACATGGTCCCCAGAGTCCTTGTCACCTTGTCACCAAAGACTGTAATGAAAGTGATTGATAACTTCACAAAAAGAGACATTCAGTCATTTTTAGACTTCTATTGTCTCTTTGTCTTTGGAATGTGCCCCTTGGTACTCTAACAGCTCTCCCTTGGACATCACGACCTGAATGGAGAGAGGGGTTTCTCTTCCTTCTCTCTCCCTGGCAGCATCCATGGTGACAACATGTAGAGCAATAAGTACCTGTGCTTGCCTAGACAAGCCTGAGATTGAACCTCCTGCCCCTGGCTGCTTGTTGCATGTTGTGTTCTTTCCTAGAGCACAGGCAAGTTGACCCTGAGACGAATGTTTCTAGCCTTGGTGGCTCCCTCATATGTTTGAAAGCTGAAGGAATTCCAGAGTCCAGGTTCTTCTTGGCAATGGCAGTGCTTGTTGGAGGAGGGAATGACCACCAATAGTATCATCATGGATATGAAAACCCAAGCAGTGACTTGACTGACCAGAAGTCTCAGACCTTGACTACTGCTTGGACAGTGTACAATGAATGAAACTGAAACCTAATCAGTAGCCCCACAAATCTTCCTGAAACTCTACCTCCAGGGACAATACAATAGAGATCAGCAGTTTCATTCCATTGGTGACTGGGAAGGTACAAAAGAACCTGGGCAAACATGCCATCATGAAATTGGCGTACAATGCTAATGAACTTCTCTGGGCAACCAAATTTTGACATAATTTTCCATAAGCCCTCATGACTAACAGCGTCAAAGGCCTTGGTCAGATCTGCAGACATTGTGTACAGACCTCTGTTCTGCTCCTGGCATTTCTCCTGGAGTTGTAGGGCAGCAAACACCATATCGACTCTTCCTCAGCCTTTTCTGAAGCCACACTGGATCTCAGGTATATGACCATCTTCCAGGTGAAGGATCAGCCTATTAAGGAGGACTCGAGCAAGAATATTCCTAGCAATAAGTAAGAGAGAGACTCCCCTGTAATTGTCACAGGACAATCTATTCCCTTTTCCCTCATAGAGATGGACAATGGAGGCATCCTTGAACTCCTGGGGGATAACCTCCTCTTGCCATATAACCTGGAATTTCAGTTAGCTTTTGTATGAGCAATGGTCCCTCTACCTTGTAAATCTCAGTTGAAATAGAATCAGCACCAGGTGCTTTGCCACATGAAAGGAGTCTAATGGCTCTCCAAACCTCCTTTTCAGTTGGAAGTTCAGTTAAGGAGGGAATGACTTCAACCTGAGGTAAATGATCAATGGCCTCAGCACTGATTGAGGATGGTCTGTTGAGAACACTATGGAAGTGTTCAGTTTACCTCTCTAGGATCATTCCTTATCATTAATCAATGTGACTCCATCACTGAGTAGTTGTGATGCACCATAGATTTTTGGTCCATAAATAACTTTCAGGGAATCATAAAAGTGCTTTGGATTGTTACTATTAGCATAAAACTGAATTTCATCTACCTTCTTACTGAGCCAGGAATCCTGCAACTCTCTAAGCTTTGCTTGTACTTTACTTTTGATGGAATTAAATGCTGCCTTCTTAGAGCTGGATGCGCTATCCTGCTGGTAAATCCTGTGCAGTTCTCGTTTTTCATTTACAGCTTCTGGGTTTCCCCATTAATTTCATCAAACCAGTCTTGGTGTTTGTGAGCACTCTGACCCAAATGAGCAAAAGCAGTGCTGTACACCAAATCTCTGAAAGCTTCCCACTCCTTTTCTGCTCCACTGTTGCCAATTGTGTGTTGGCTCAACTTTCCCTCCAAGTTAGCAACAAACGATTCACACTCAAAGAAGAGTTCTAATTTGTTAACATTAATTCTTCTGGTAGTCATTTTGCCTTGGAGGTGGCACTTTTGATGAATGTGAATATTTAGCTTTAGAAAGGATAAGTCTATGATAAGTCCAGCACTCTGCACCACACATTGCCTTTGTCACGCTCACATCTTGTCTGTCTCTTCTCCTTACAATCACATAATCTATTAGATTCCAGTGTTTGCTGTGAGAGTGCATCCATGAAGTTTTATTGCATTTAGGTAAACGAAAGACAGTGTTGGTGACGAGGTCATTCAATGCACAAGTCTTCAGCAGTAAATGACCATTGTTGTTGCTGTTTCCAACTCCATTCCTCCCTAGGATTCCCTGCCAAGTCTGGTAGTCTGAGCCTACTCTAGCATTAAAGTCACCCAGAATTATAAACTTGTCCTCTTTTGGCATATTGATGATAATTGTCTCTAGGTCTCCATAAAATTTTTCTTTGAACTCATCTGGGTTCATCATGGTGGGAGCATAGGCACTGATGATGGTGGCATGACATTTTCCTGCGAGTGGCAGTCGCATTGTCATGAGCCTGTCATTCACTCCCTTTGGTAGGCATATCATCTTGCTAACTAGGTTAGTTTTGGTTGCAAAACCTATATCAGTTTCATAGCACTCCCTTCACTGTGCCCACTCCAGAAAAATGGATATCCAGCTCAACTTCAGTAAGCTGGCCTTCATTTGCCAACCTTGTTTCACTCAGGGTTCCTATCTGCATGTGATACCTGTTGAGTTCTCTTGCAATAAGAGTGGTTTGTCTTTCAGGTCTACTGGACTTTGTTTTGTCTATTAGTGTGCACACATTCCATGTGCCAAAGGTGAGTGGAATCATCTTTGCAGATGTTTTTGTACATTTTGTACATTTTTTTGTGTTTTGACCACAGAGTGGGATTCTCCACTTGTCATGGTAATCAGGCCAGGGTTGGGTAAGCAGACAATTTTTAGGGCATCTTTTCTAGCCCCCTTCCTCACACCAGGAGGTGGGTAGTGTGATCCTTGAAAGGTTGCTCAGGGGGGACACAGCCAAGACAGCAGAGTAGAAAGACACACATACTCTAGCTGTTTCCCCACAACCCATAAAATACCTGTAAAGAATGACTCTCAACAAATTCTACAGAAGCAGAAGCCATGGAGTGATGGAGTGGAGGAGATTTCCAGCCCAGGGTGACCTGGAAGGCCAACGAGAAAGGTCTGTCACATGGGACTCGGAACAGAGCACAGCCGTGCACCAGAAGGAGCAGGATGGGGGCAGGCCTTGGGGGCGCAATCCCCAGCAGCAGAGCCCCACAGTGCTCAACCCATAGGCACCAAAGGTCAGTGAGAGGGCTTTTTTGGGTGGCCAAGAAGGGAGCAGGGTCCCCCCATAGCTGTGGGCCCAGACGGCAGTGACTCCCATGGCAGGAAGCAGTGGGCATCCATTGTAGGAGGCCTCATTGTAAAACCCCTGGGGGAATTGAGCAGCTAATCTGAACTTCAGCCCAGAGTGCTGGCATGGCAGAACTGGAGGTAAGGTAGTTGTGGAGAGGAAATTCTACTACTCGAAGATTCTAGGCACACAATTTTCTTGTTGATCCCAGACCAGTGTGCCACCCTGATTGTGCCACGATGGAGGAATTGAGATCTTACAGGACCCTACTCTTGACAAAGACCCCAAAAGTCAATACCTGTTTGAGAAAATCCCCAAAAAGGGAAAAAAAATAAGACTATAGAAAGTTACTTTCTTGGTGAATTCCAGATACCAGGTCAAGGAGAAAATATTTCAGGCAATTGGAAAGAAACAATTCAAGTATTGTGAAAATTCAATCAGGATAATACAAGATGTAGTATTTTCTAAATTAAGGGATTGAAGGGCATGGAATATGATATTCTAGAAGTCAAAGGAACTAGGATTAAAAACAAGAATCACCTACCCATCAAAACTGAGTATAATACTTCAGGGGAAAATGGCCTTTCAATGAAATAGAGGACTTTCAAGTATTCTTGATAAAAAGACCAGTGCTGAAAAGAAAATTTGACTTTCAAACACAAGAATCAAGAGAAGCATGAAAAGGTAAACAGGAAATAGAAATCATAATGAATTTATTAAAGTTCAACTGTTTACATTCCTACACGGAAAGATAATATTTGTAACTCTTGAAACTTTTCTCAGCATTTGGGTAGTTGGAAGGCGTATACACACACACACACACACACACACACACACACACACACACACACAAAAGAAAGAGAGAGACAGACAGACAGACAGAACACAGAGTGAGTTGAATAGGAAGGGATCATATCTAAAAAAATAAAATTAAGGGATGAGAGGAATATTTTGGGAGGAGAAAGGGAGAAATGGAATGGGGCAAATTATCTCTCATAAAAGAGGCAAGAAAAAGACTTTTCAATAGAGGGGAAAAGGGGGAGGTGAGAGGGAAAACATGAAGCTTACTCTCACCACATTTGACTGAAAGAGAGAATAAAATGCACACTCACTTTGGTATGAAAACCTATCTTACAATACAGGAAAATGGAGGAGAAGGGGATAAGCAGGGTGGAGGGGATGATAGAAGAGGGGGCAATGGGAGGAGGGAGCAATTAGAAGTCAACACTCCTGGGCAGGGACAAGATCAAAAGAGAGAATAGAAGAAATGGGGGGCAGGATAGGATGGAGGAAAATATAGTTGGTCTTACACAATATGACTATTATGGAAGTCATTTGCAAAAAATTTGCACATATATAGCCTATACTGAATTGCTTGCATTCCCAAAGGGGATGAGTGGGGAGGGAGGAAGGAGGAGAAGTAGGAACTCAAAGTTTTAGAAACAACTGTTGTCATTCGACTGGGAAACAAGAAATATAGGTAATGGGGTATAGAAATGTATCTTGCCCTAGAGGACAAAAGAGAAGAAGGGGTTAGGGGAAGGGAGGGACGTTAGAAGGGAGGGAAGATTGGTGGTAGGGGTAATTAGAATGCTTGGTGTTTTGGGGTGGGGAGAGTGAAGAGATGGGGAGAAAATTTGGAACTCAAAATTTTGTGGAAATGAACGTTGAAAACTTAAAATAAATAAATAAATTTTTTTAAAAAATTAAAAAATAAAAAATCTGCTCCAATACCCAGGGGGCTGCTGAATCCCATTGCTGCTTCCAGTGAGAAATGACCTTATGGCCTGCACCACCTGTGTACAGGGTTGTGACTATGGCTCCCAGTGTATCCACACCTACTGCTTCATCACTTGCCTGTCACCACAGGACCTTGAGGCATAATAGTAAAATGATATGGGTGAAGAGTGTTGCCTTTTGATTTGTGTGTAAATTGGATTTAAGTGAGGCAGAGTTGCACAAAGTCATCGGCTTCATTCTCTCCTCCAGAGCCATCATAGTCCAGTGGCAGTACAGAGTCAAGATGCTTGGCAATGGCTCAGGATACAGTGGATGACCTTGGCATCTTCGGTGTCCAACCAAGCTCTAAGGAGTCACATCACCTGCTTCAGCTGCCTTCATGGCCGTTGAAACAAATTATTCTCATCTGTCCATTCCACCAGAGGAAGTCTTCACATGGGGTAGACAGACATTCCCCTAACTCACCAATGGGTTTGAGACCCCTTGGTTACTCTCAACCTGGTTTGGCCCTTCTGCTGAAATGGTTTACCAGGGTGTGGTCACTGTGCATGCTGCAGCTTCTTAGAGTCACAGGTGAGAGTTGGGTGGAACAAGTGGATACCAAAAGTGGAAAGAACCTGGAAAGGGGCTCAGCAGTCATCACACCAAACGTGCTGGTATAAAGATATGTGTTTTAATGTGTGTTTATAGGCTCCTGTGAGTCTTTTGCATCCTCATATCCCAGTCTTTTATATACTCGGAGAGATTAGGAGTAATGGATTACTGCATGTTTTAGGTATTTGTCAATATGTGCTTATGAATGTTTTGTGTTTTCCACTTTTTTTTTGTGGTGGAGAAAATAAATAGCTGTCCAATACCTGATGTTTACTTCTTTGTACATTGAGGTTTTTTCCCTAGAAGGGACTAACCCCTTTTGAGGATAAACAGACATGATCAAAACCTCTACTTTGGAAAGAGGAAAGAGTACAGTTTGAAAAACCTGATCCTGTCTCTCAAGTATCAGGTTCCACTAGGAATAAATTTGGTACACTTGAGCCCAGAGCAGGAACCTCTTGTGGGAAAGTGGCAACTAACATCTTCATCATGTGCTTGAAGGTAATGCAACAAAAGAGATACAATAACAGTGGTGGGCAGAAGAAAAAGACCTATCTAGAACAGGAAAAACCCATTAAAATTTTTTTAAAAGGTTAATTACAGAAAGCCAGAGAAGTTACTTGAACTATAAGTTGGGTAGAATTTCCTTTTTTTTTTTTCTCTTTAATAATTGTGGTTTCTATTCAATTGACATGCACTATTTGTATAGCTCCACTCACCTAACATCACATGGCAACAATAATCAATATTCAATAAATGTGAATTAAGTACCTACTATGTGATAGATACCATCCTAAACACAGAGGATACAAATACTAAAAAAGAAAGTCTCTGCCCTCACATAGCTTACAATCTAAATGGGGAAAAACAACACACAGAAAGGAGCTAAGAAAGCAAGCAGTGGGGAGAGGGAAGGTTGAAGGTTCTCAAGTTTGTACGAAGGATAAACTGACCCAAGTAAGTGTTGGAGCAGTGGAATGATTAAAGGTCTCAGGAAGATCAGAGTGGGATCGGGCAGTGATTCTTCCAACACTTCCTGACCGGGTAAGATAGAAGACCTAGTGCTAACAATAACCAAAAAGCCTTGAAAAGATCCTACCACATCCTCTAACTAATGTTCTATATTTGCTCCTTTTCACATCAAACTCCTTTAAAAGAAAGCTATGTGTTTTTTTTTCTAATTCTCTTCTCACACTTCTTCTTAAAAACTTTTATCTTAATATCTTCTGTTTTAACATGGCCAAGATTTTTCCTTGTATCCCTCCCCTTCTTCCCCTAAAGAAGCCATACATGACTTTTTTTAAAAAAAAAGAAAAAGGAAGAAAAAGAATCATTAAAATCATGGTAATAATTTACTAGCAAGTATCTGTAGCTGTGTGACCATGGGGAAGTCATTTAAACTCTGCCTCAGTTTCTCATGTTTAGAATGAAGATAATAATAGCACCTACTTCCCAGGGTTGTGTGAGGATAAAATGTGTTAATATTTGTAAAGCACCTTGTATAAAGCACAGCACTTAAAATGCTGTGTACCACTTTACCACCCATCAGATTCCTTGTGAATCATATTGAAAAAAAATCTGTCATATATTATGTTATATGCATTATTACATACCAATGGATCTTGACCTCTGCAAGGTAGGATGGGAGATGTTTTCTCATATCTCTTTTTTTAATGACAATCCAAGTAATTTTAAAATGATATAAGGCTATTTTGTAACAGCTACATGGTTGTATTTTCATTAGCTATAGTCATCCAATTACAGGATGTATATATTTGAAAAATAAAGTAAAAGGTCCAAAATAAGTGTTTTCTTCTCTGCAGGAAAATAAAGCTTATAAAGACCCAGGGTCACTGTTCCAATACTGACTGGGTGTAGGCAGAGTGGTTCTGTTCCTTTTGGTTGACATTGGAGTTTTTGAGTTCCCTAGAGGCAGCATAATGGCAGGTAACTGAGAGATCCTTTAAGAGACTTTCCATCTGAGTCCTCAAAGGCATCAATTCATGTATTGTGATTGGGTGTTCTTCCATTCGTTGCTGAAGACTATCCATTTCTTGCCAAAAAGTAGCACATAAGGCTAACCATGACCTCTAGGAGCATAGCCACGTAGATGGGGATGATGGTCCAAATAGGGCATGTCTCTCAATGTCACTCTGTAAGTCGTTAAGGTACAAAATACGTATGGATGTACATTGGTAAAGAGAGTTCCCTAACTGGAGTTTTCTGTGTCTATGAAATGCCATGCATGGACCTCTGCAGATGAGAGGAAGGGAGGGGAGAAGAGGAAGGGGAGAGGAAAGTCTCTCATATTTCTTAGATGTCATCTTTGGCTACAAATGTGTTCTTTATGATTTTACAACATGCATTTTCAAATTTTTATTGTTTATTTTTTTCCATTTACATTGTGACGGTCATTGCATATAACATTTTCCCGACTCTGCTTACATCACTTTACATATTCATCATGCTCAAGTTTCTTACAGCATAATAACATTCCATTTCACTCATTGATGACAATTTGTTTACTCATTCCCATTTGGCATCTCCTTTGTCTCCAGTTCTTTAATACCACAAAAAAGTGCTGTTATAAACATTTTGATTAAATGGAGAGCACCATGTTTTATGGTGATAGAACTGCATGCTAAAATTTCTAGTATTTCTTACGCAACTATCACAGGCCATTCACAGCAGAGTTTGTATTTGCTGAATATTTTATGGACATATGATTGTTCAAAGATCAGTCAAGAGGAATTGAAGATACAGTGTCAAATGACGAGCTCAAGGTCACACAGGAAGTCCAAAATAGAGATAAAATTAATACCTTATTTCCTCCTCCTCCCCAACGTGCATTCTCTTCCTGAGTCAGGTCAGCCTATCCTCTTCTCCCTCCCCTCACCTGTCATGCTCAATTCCATCTACCTACATTTTCCAATCCTTCCAATCCCACCTCCTCCATGAAGCCTTCCCAGATTACCCAGACCCACAAAGTTCTCTTCCTTCTTTGAGCTCTTTTCAAATTTAGGCTTTGTTTGAGATAGCCCTTGTTGTTTTTTTTTAAAATTTATGGAATAAAACAAGCATTTCTATAACACAATATAATAAAAAAAATGATTGCACATGAAACTGTGAATCTATTACATACAACTTGCTACCCCTTTTAAATATATGATAAAGTTATCATGGAAATTTCTTCTTTTTTTCTTCCCCTTCCCCCAACCCTAGAGAGAGTTATTATTAGACACACACACACACACACACATATGTATATACACATATATCTATAAACTCTATATATCCTTTTATTTATCAGTTCTTTCTCTGGATGTGGATAGTATCTTCCTTCATATATCCATTATCATTAATTTGAGTATTTATAATTGTCAAAATGGGGGGGTGGAGCCAAGATGGCGGAGTAGAAAGACTCACATATGCTAGCTCCGAACCCATAGCCCATATATTTCCTGCAAGAAGAACTCCCCACAAATTCTGAAGCACTGCAAGGTGCTCAGAAACACAGTGGAAAAGATTTCCGTTCCAGAGAGCCCTGGAGAGCTGTCCACAGACCACCCCTGTGCTGCCTGGGCCACGCGGCCGAGAGGAGCAGATCCAAGCAGGCTTCAGGGACGGAATCTCTGGCAGCCGGGAAGGTCCCTCCGCCCACAGACGCTACAGGTCAGTGAGAGAGACTTCTGGGCTGGCCGAGAGGGGAGTGGGGTGTCTCCGTGACTCGGGCCCTCTCGGGAGGAAGCAGCGGAGGGAGTGGCAGAGGTAGCAGGGGTGGCCCCCCGCGACTCCCCGAGCAGCAGGCAGAAGTTCAGGACCATTATTGAAGGTCTCTCCATAAACCCCCTGAGGGAGCTGAGCCTAGGAGATGGCCCTGCCCCCACCCACCCCATTACTGAAGGTCTCTGCATAAAGCCCCTGAGGGAAGTGAGCCTGGGAGGTGGCCCTGCCCCCAACCCAGCACCAGAACTAAAGCTCACATTGAATAGCAGCCGTGCCTGCCACGGAAAGCCCATTTGAATCTCAGATCCCAAGCACTACCTGGGCGGATCTAGGCGGGGGTGGACAGGAATCTCAGAAGTCAAGTAACTGGCTGGGAAAATGCCTAGAAAAGGAAAGAAAAATAAGACTATAGAGAATTTTTTTTTAACAAATGCAAATGATCCCAACTTTCAGATCTGACGACAACGAGGACATATTCTTGCCATCAGGGAAAGACGTTGAGGGTGGGGCCTCGGTATCCCAGACATCCCAGGGGGATGTCGGATGAGCTCAGGCCTTGGAAGGGCTCAAAAAGGATTTTGAAAAGCAAGTTAGACAGGTGGAGGAAAAACTGGGAAGAGAAATGAGAGAGATGCAAGAAAAGTATGAAAAACGGGTCAATACCTTGGTAAAGGAGACCCAAAAAAATGCTGAAGAAAATAACACCTTGAAAAATAGGCTCACTCAATTGGCAAAAGAGGTTCAAAAAGCCAATGAGGAGAAGAATGCTTTCAAAAGCAGAATGAGCCAAATGGAAAAAGAGGTTCAAAAGCTCACTGAAGAGAATAGTTCTCTCAAAATTAGAATGGAACAGATGGAGTCTAATGACTTTACGAGAAACCAAGAAATCACCAAACAAAACCAAAAGAATGAAAAAATGGAAGAGAATGTGAAATATCTCATGGGAAAAACAACTGACCTGGAAAATAGATCCAGGAGAGACAATTTAAAAATTATGGCACTACCTGAAAGTCATGATCAAAA
Source organism: Bettongia penicillata ogilbyi (assembly GCA_023548195.1). Classification (NCBI taxonomy): domain Eukaryota; kingdom Metazoa; phylum Chordata; class Mammalia; order Diprotodontia; family Potoroidae; genus Bettongia; species Bettongia penicillata. The sequence continues at coordinate 4,372,124 of JAJHZJ010000283.1, forward strand.
AAAGAGCCTAGATATCATCTTCCATGAAATTATCGAGGAAAACTGCCCTGACATTCTACAACCAGAGGGCAAAATAAGTATTGAAAGAATCCATCGATCACCACCTGAAAGAGATCCAAAAAGAGAAACTCCTAGGAACATTGTGGCCAAATTCCAGAACTCCCAGCTCAAGGAGAAAATCTTACAAGCAGCTAGAAAGAAACAATTCCAGTATTGTGGAAATAAAATCAGGATAACTCAAGATCTAGCAGCTTCTACATTAAGGGATCGAAGGGCGTGGAATAGGATATTCCAGACGTCAAAGGAACTAGGACTCAAACCAAGAATCACCTACCCAGCTAAACTGAGTATAATACTTCAGGGGAAAATATGGTCTTTCAATGAAACAGAGGACTTTCAAGCATTCTTGATGAAAAGACCAGAGCTGAAAAGAAAATTTGACTTTCAAACACAAGAATGAGAAGAAGCATGAAAAAGTAAACAGCAAAGAAAAGTCTTAAGGGACTTACCATAAGTGAACTGTTTACTTTCCTACATGGAAAGACAATATTTGTAACTCTTAAAACTTTTCAGTATCTGGATACTTGGTGGGACCACACACACATGTACACACATGCGCACACACACACATGCACGCACATGCAGAGACAGAGAACACAGAGTGAATTGAATAGGATGGGACCATATCTTAAAAGAAATTAAGGTGAATGGTGGGAGAGAAATGTGGTGGGAGGAGAGAGGGTGAAATGGAATGGGGTAATCATATGTCATTTAAGAGGCAAGTAGGAGACTTTTTAGTGGAGGGAGGAAGAGGAGAGCTGAGAAAAAAAAAAACAACAAGAAGTTTGCCCTCATCACATTTGACTAGAGGAGGGAATAAAATGCACACTCATTTTGGTATGAAAATCTATCTTACAGCATAGGAAAGTGGGGGAGAAGGAGATAAGCAAGGGGGGGGGGGTATGATGGAAGGGAGGGCAAAGGGAGGAGGGAGCAATTTAAAGTCAACACTCGGGGAGGGATAGGACCAAAAGACAGAAGAGAAACAACGAGGGGCAGGTTAGGAGGGATGGTAATTCAGTTAGTCTTACACAACACGACTATCAGGGAGGTCATTTGCAAAATAACACAGATAGGACCTATATTGAATTGCCTGCTGTCCCAAAGGGAATGGGTGGGGAGGGAGGGATGGGGAGAATTTGGAACTCAAAGTTTTAGGAACAACTGTTTAGTATTGCTGTTGCTACTAGGAAAGAAGACATACAGTTAGTGAGGAATAGAAAGTCATCTGGCCCTACAGGAAAAAAGAGAAGATGGGGACAAGAGAAGGGAGGGATGACAGAAGAGAGGGAAGATTGGAGATAGGGAAAATTAGATTGCTTGGGGTATTGGGGTGGGGGGAGGGGAGAAAAGGGGAGAAAATTTGGAACCCAAAATTTTGTGAAAACGAATGTAAAAAGTTAAATAAATAAATAAAATAAAATAAAATCAGGATAACTCAAGATCTAGAAGCTTCTACATTAAGGGATGGAAGGGTGTGGAATAGGATATTCCAGAAGTCAAAGGAACTAGGACTCAAACCAAGAATCACCTACCCAGCAAAACTGAGTATAATACTTCAGGGGAAAATATGGTCTTTCAATGAAACAGAGGACTTTCAAGCATTCTTGATGAAAAGACCAGCGCTGAAAAGAAAATTTGACTTTCAAACACAAGAATGAGAAGAAGCATGAAAAAGTAAACAGCAGAGAGAAGTCATAAGGGACTTACCATAAGTGAACTGTTTACATTCCTACATGGAAAGACAATATTTGTAACTCTTAAAACTTTTCAGTATCTGGGTAGTTGGTGGGACCACACACACACATACACACACATGTACACGCGTGCACACACATACACACATGCACGCACACACAGAGACAGAGAGCACAGAGTGAATTGAATAGGATGGGACCATATCTTGAAATTAAGGTAAATGGTGAGAGAGAAATGTAGTGGGAGGAAAAAGGGTGAAATGGAATGGGGTAAATTATATCTCATTCAAGAGGCAAGCAGGAGATTTTTTAGTGGAGGGAAAAAGAGGAGAGCTGAGAAAAAAAACAAGAAGTTTACCCTCATCACATTCAACTAAAGGAAGGAACAAAATGCACACTCATTTTGGTATGAAAACCTATCTTACAATACAGGAAAGTGGGGGAGAAGGAGATAAGCAAGGGGCGGGGGAAGATGGAAGGGAGGGCAATGGGAGGAGGGAGCAATTTGAAGTCAACATTCGGGGAGGGACAGGATCAAAAGACAGAATAGAAACAATGGGGGGCAGGATAGGATGGAGGGAAATACAGTTAGTCTTACACAACATGACTATTATCGAAGTCATTTGCAAAACTACACAGATAAGGCCTATATTGAATTGCCTGCCTTCCCAAAGGGAATGGGTGGGGAGGGAGGGATGGGGAGAATTTGGAACTCAAAGTTTTAGGAACAACTGTTTAATATTGTTCTTGCTACTAGGGAATAAGAAATACAGTCAATGGGGAATAGAAAGTCATCTGGCCCTACAGGACAAAAGAGAAGATGGGGATAAAAGAAGGGAGGGATGATAGAAGAGAGGGCAGATTGGTGATAGGGAAAATTAGATTGCTCGGTGTATTGGGGTGGGGGAGGGGATAAAAGGGGAGAAAATTTGGAACCCAAAATTTTGTGAAAATGAATGTAAAAAGTTAAATAAATAAAATTTTATTATAATTGTCAAAATGACTTATTCACTTCAAGCTATTCTTAAAACAATATTGCTGTTACCATATACAACATTCTCTTGAGCTCATTTTGGTATTCTTTATTTCATGCAAATCCATCCATGTTTTTCAAAGATCATATTACATAATTACATAATTATCTAAGTCAGTGGTCAACAACTGCAATTCCCTCTTTAAATTTATAACCCTCCTCTATTTGCACTATCATTTTTTAAACCTTTTTTAAAACTTTGTTTCTACTCACAGTGATTTGTTGATCCATTTGCAGAGCCTTTTGAACAAAGGACTAGACTGCTACATATGTATATATGTATGCATGCAAGCATGCATGTATATATGTATGTATGTATGTGTGTGTATACAAGGAGCCTAAAGGAGCTGGTAGGTTTGAGATGTTTGCTTTATATTTTTGTACATTATTATATTGTACATATTATTTTGTACGTATTTTGTACATTCTCATCTCTACAACTAGACCATAAAGTCCTGGAAAGCAAAGAATATGTATTCTACCTTTCTATCCCTTTCCCAGTCTCCAAGAATTTAGCCCCATTCTGAGTACACAATAAAGACTGCCTGGTGCGGTAAAATGTTGAATCTAGGGTCAGGAAGACTTGAGTTCAAATATCATGTCTAAGACTTCGTAGGTGTGTGACTATATCACCCACAACTCTCAGGCTTAGTTACACATTTGTAAAATATCACAGAGTTTTGTGGAGGATCACAGGAGAGTATCAAATGCTTTGCAAACTTTACAGAATTATGTAAATGTCATTATTAATAGAAGTTCAGCAAATACTTCTTTGTCCTACTTGTCACTAAAAAAAGCGTTGATAAGGCAATTAACTGGAGTCTAGGATAGAGTTTGTGACTATATCTGAGATCCAAGCTAAGAAGCTCACCTAAGTACAGATAAAGTCTATGACCTTAGGCTGATCTGAGCAACTGAGTCACAGCAATAACATACGAATGTGGCTTAATGAATAAACTTGCACAGAAACAACATTGAAACTTGTACAGACACAACATTGAAAATCTGATACTTGAGCTAAGCAAACTAAAGATGATACAAGTGTTCTAACTTTCATTTGATTTCTAATTCTCTTCACTTTTCTCAGAGTCAAAATGAATTAGGCAACCCAAGCTAATTTGACATTTAATTGAAGTGATTTTATTTTTGTTGTACAAATCAAAATAAGATAACCTTGCAAATAATCACTGGGTCAAGAAAGAAGGATATGCATTATCAGCAAACATTTGATGAGCACCTACATGCACAGGGTACCAGAAATACAAAAACGTGGCCTCTGCCCTTAAGGAGCTTATATTCTAGTTAACATCATTTCCCACTACTAGATGGCACAAATTCAAGAGTTAATGACTAGACGTAGTGGCCAAGAACAGGGTTCATTTCCACTCGCGATAGCTTTCAGGTTATTCAGTTAAGACACTAGAAACCAAACTCATATTTGTATCCCCATAATCTAGCAGCATCTGGCACACATCAGGTACTTAATAAGTGATTTTTGATTGACTCATTGATGTGTAACCGGATATTTAAAATACCAGTGTCATAGTAACCAGTAATGGTTGCCAAAGGAGATCAAAGTCAGGTTTGAAGGGTCAAATACAGTAGCCAGAAATGCAGAGAGATGAGTCAAAGAACTGGAGTGAGTCAATGACTGGTACAGGACAGCAGATCATATCTGTGAGAAGCTGGAGAAGGCAGAAAAATCAGCAAGAATGATGCTTAAAACAACAGCAGCGGATCCTTCCCTGTAGCTTCCTTTTAATGGTAAGTTGGCACATATTTTGTATACTGCCTCTTTCTCCTTAAAGAGACTACTCTTGTTGGGAATCAGGAACTAGAAACCATTCTCCTTCTCCCCCAAGATGTCTTTTCTGGATCTGAAGCTTCAGTTTGGTAGACTACCATGGATGGTACACTGTATAATGCAGCAATGCCCAGGGATGGGGGAGAGGGGAATTTTCAACCACTCTTTTGAATCAAAATCCTTCAGGAGACATTCCAGTTACTGAAAAAAGTCCATGTTAGCCTTGACCAGGTCCTTCAGAGTCCTTTAGGACTGTGCATGGTCAAGGAAATGGAGAAAAGGAATGGAAATTCAGTTATAGCCTGAAGAACAGAAATCAATGAAAAACTGAGGAGGGCTGGACTACAGGACCTCTGAGGTCCCTTCCAGCTTGAAGTCTATAATCTTATGATCCAAACATTATTCAAGTAGAGCTTCTTAGAGGAGAGTCATACCTGGCTGCGAACTCCGATGGGCTAGTCACATTGTAAGATTGCCAAATGTACATTTGTTTGAAAGATAATTTTACAGAGAACTCATAGAAGACGCACTCACATGGAGGTCAGAAAAAGGGATACAAGAACACTCTCAAGGTCTCTCTGAAGAACTTTGGAATCGACTGTGAGGCATGGGAGACCCTAGCACAGGAGTACCCAACATGGTGTGCCCTCACCAAAGAAGACACTATGCTTTTTGAGCAGAGCAGAATTGCAGTAGCTCAAAAGAGTTGTGAGATACACAGATTTAGAGAATGTACCTCAAATGTTCACATGGACAATTTGTGCCCTCACTGTGCTAGAGTATTACAAGCTCATACTGGTCTGATCAGCCACAGGAAGACACACCTTATCTTGACTCCAACATAGTGACATAATTTTGGTTCTCTTTGAGAATGACGGACGACAACCTACCCACAAGGCTTCCCCCTGCATCTGGTGCCCATTTGAATTTGATCTGGCTTCTGGA